>OY282589.1:24738399-25421405 GCA_958298965.1 Chrysolina haemoptera
ATGAGACAGACACCACTCAATAGTTTGGTAATTCTCTTAATCGAGTCAAAATTAGCTAGGTAGGTAAATTTGGAAAAAATAATACATGATTTTGCCGCCAGAAAAGTAAAAAAGTCGAATTTGTTTACATTTATTTTAATATCTGTAAAATAAAAAAATACTTCAACAAAAATGCATTTTTCGCCATTTGTATCAAACTTGGAAAACTGATGGTATAAATAAAAGAGGAAATGAGGTAGGGGCCCAGCTGCATAGTCCGACAGGCCCACTGCTGGCTCTCTCCGACCCTGGATGGGTGATCAACTGAAACTGACACATTCAAATTCTTCTTGACAAAGTGCATCTCGCAGATTTTGAACAAATGGTCGGTATCAGATATAATCCAGTACGATTTAGGTTTAGAGACAAGAATCGATTGTAGCACCACCAAACTTGGTATGCTAGTAGTTGGAACCATGATAAACACAAAAAAAAATTGTTTACCAAAATTCCAGTGGCGGAACATATTTTTTTATTCGTTTAAAAATAAATAAATAGATTTTTGCTGTAATCTTGGAAAGTGTATGATTTATCGAAAAAGCAACCCAACAAGGTGAAAGACAATTAATTTGTCCACAAAAATTATCCCTAGTAATTTTTGATAAAATGAGCTCGTTTTCTCAGGAAACGTCATTGAACGCCGACTTCAAATTTCAGGTTGTCCCTTACCCGCCGCTGAAAGTTCTGGCAGAGCCGAATATTTGATTGGTCATAACTCTGCTACGAAAAAATGAACATGACTACAATACCAGATACCGACAACGAAATTACCTAACCCCGCTCATGTCTAAAACCATAGGACAAAAAAGCCTCACTTATCTCAGTCCGAAGCTATACAATTTCTTATCGGAAATAATAAAAAATATTAAATCCCCCTCAAAATTCAAAAAAGAATTGAAAAATTTCATCCTATCCCAAAACCGTGAATCAATTCACAATAACATAGAACTACGGTAAAAATATTGAATATTTATACTTCATATAACTCCTCGCCCCCTATGAGTGTATTTTCTCTCTGTGTATGTATAAATACTAATAATTTTATAATTTTACTTCTTCAAGTTTTTGTTTTACAATATTTTTTATCTATACATTAACTATCTCTACTTTTACCTTTTATTGTAATGTTCTAAATATGTATACCCCAGACACCCTGATACATAATTTCAAATTTCCTTTTACTTTGAGTATACATTTTTACAATTTTTATCTATTTTAAGCACTGCATTGTACATACTCCGCACAAGTTCCGACTTATGGAGTCAATCTATGTTTATTGGAAATGTTTCTTCATTTCATTTTATTTTATATAATGTTAACTGAACAATAAACAGATATTCTATTCTATTCTATTCTATTTTAATTAATAGCGCTTAGTTTTTGTTATCATTAACAAACACCTCAATATCTCGACAAAGAGAGCGCCAATTACACTTTGTGCTCGAAATACACACAATATTTTTTTCGACAAACGCAGTTCTCAGATACAGAAAACACACTCGATACTTTATTGATCATACATTATTCATTTCTACGAAAGCGCAGGAGGGGCACAAGAGTTTTTTTTTCATCACATCGACTTTAAAGTCGAAATTTCGAGAAAAAAGTCAAAATTTCGACTTTTTTCTCAAAATTTCGAGTTTAATGTCGAAGTGATGAAAAAACTCTTGTGGCCCTCCTGCGCTTTCGTAAAAAATAGCTCTTTTGAAAATATTGGACCGTTCGCAGACATTTCAACGAACCATTTTCTCATTTGAAAAACCATACCAATTTAAAATTTTATATTTGGAGACATAAGTGATGAGAGGGCACTAAATTGATTGCAAAGAATATAAATAGGGTGTTCCATGAAAAAAAAAAATTCCCCCGTCATCAAAAACATCATCAAAAACCATCCAGTAGATATTTTCATGAATTTTCTTTCAGCCGATTCTGAAAAGACCGTTCCCAGACTTTTGAAAGACACTGTATTGTTCTCCTGCAACCAATTATAAATCATCGTCTTGCTATCTGTATCTCAGAAAATTTGGTTTGTTTGTTATGCTGGATGTGAGCATTGTTCTTTTATAACAATTAGTTGTATTGCCTAATGATCTTACTAATAGTAAAAACTTTGATTTTAGCACTTGTAAATCCAGTTTTTCAAGTAATTTGAAGGACATGAACAAATTCTTCGACAGAGAATGCTGCCTTCTAATATGTAAATTCCCGCAATTAGTCAGCTTTCGTAATGAGATATTGGATGATTTAGTTCTTTCATGTTCTAATGAATGACTACTGAATTTTTGTCGACTCCAATACCATATTATAATCTCACATTATGATATTCTTACTTTTATTTAAGTTACTTTTTATTGTTACTTTTATACATATACTTACCGTTCTTGATACTTCTTAATATACCATATTAATCCAGTACGATTGGGTTTTGAGACAAGGATCGATTGTAGCACCATCAAAATTGGTATGCTAGTTGTTGGAACCATGATAAACACGAAAAAAAAATTGTTTTCTGAAATTCCAGGGGTGGAACACATTTTTTTTTTCGTTTAAAAATAAATAAATAGATGTTTTACAGCAAACATCTTGGAAACATATTGGAAAGTAAATGATTTATCGGAAAAACAACTGAACAAGGTGAAAGACAATTAAATTCTCCACAAAAATGATTCATAGTAATTTTTTTATGAAATGCGCTCGTTTTCTCAGAAAACGTTATGGAACGCCGATATCAAATTTCAGGTTCACGCTTTTCCGCCGCTGGAAGCTCTGGCGGAGCCGAATATTTGGTTGGTCATAACTCTGCTAAAAATGACCGAAGAAGGAAAAAGATAAGTTTATATCGTTTCTAAAGACTCCTTCCTACCTTCTCATGCAAATACAATACGCGAGTATTTGAGTACCTAAAATGTGTTTTGTCGCAGTTCACGGAGATGTTTGCGGATGATCCGAAAATCATGAATAATTTAGTAAATATGGAATTATTATACTAAAGCAGCAACCCATACCCTCTTTGGGCTATATGCAACGATTTTAGAGTAGTGTGACAGGTCCCACTTATACATGCCAAAAAAAAAACTTTGTTTTACTCCTGCCTTATTTTCAACTTACCCATAAAACTGGCATTCTCTTCAGTAAATGTTCTTCAGTAAATGTTGAAAATAATCGCTTATTTATATCCTGCAAATATGTTTAATAACACTATTATGAAGTGCAAACCTCAAGCTTGAAATCACATACCTAATTTTTTATGTAGGATGTGTATGAGCGATCATTTTCAACATTTACTGAAGAAATTGCCGGGATCATGGGTGAGTTCAAAACTGAGGTAGGAGTAAAACCCAGTTTTTTTTGACATGTATAAAGTCAGACTTGTCTCACTAGTCTAAAATCGTTGCATACGGTCCAAAGAGGGTACTGATTTCTGCCTCAGTATAATTATTTCATATCAACTAAAATATCTATGACTTTCGGATCCTCCGTAAATATCGTAGAAGGGTTATGTGAAGTGGGATAAAACACATTTTGGGTACTCAGATACTCACATATTAGAAGTAGAAGTCATCAGCAACGATATACACTTTTTCTTTTCCTTCTACTATAATTTTTAGCAAAGTTATGACAAATATAATTTTCGGCCCTGCCGGAAATGGCAGTGGCGAGGTAACGCGAGCCTGAAAATTGATATCGGAATTCAATCAGGTTTTCTGAGAGAACGAGCGCATTTCGTGAGAAATTACTAAGTATATTTCTTGTGGAGAATTGAATTATCTTTCACCTTGTTGAAATTGTTTCTTGATAAATCTTATACTTTCCGAAACAAAGGCAAAAAAAATTATAATTTTTTTTTTGAGTCCACCCCTGATTTTTTGGTGAACTTTATATTTCTTACAATACATGATGTCAAGAAGTCATATGCCGAGTTTCAAAGTGCTACGATTAATTCTTCACTTGTCTGTGGATACTGTGCTATATATGAGTTCTATAATGTTTGTAAAATGTTTATTGATTACACTCACGTACTTAACTAAAAATTGAAAACTTGCAATAGGAATCTATCACAGAGAGAATGATTATCAAGTAATTTTTTTTAATGTTCCAAATCATTGCAAAATATTCCGACATCGTTTTTGTTAGTCACCTCATGGTTTGAATTAATATATGGATTCAAGTGTAATACATGCATTTAAGTGCTACATCACGAATTTTTGTCGCAATCCAACCAGTTTGTCAACCGTTTGTTAAGTCATCATGTTAGGTACAGTTGTACTTGAGGAATCTTGAATTTGAAAATGTTCCATAACTCATTTTGAATGATTGGCCTTCACTATGTTTGATTTGGCCGACTATTCCACTCATGCTAAAATACGCGTTTTTGATTGATCGAAATTTTCATATTGATAATTGAAAACAGCATGTTTTTTTTTATTTTGTAGTTCGGCACTTGATTGGCTATCTATTACTAACTATTAATTCATATCAACTTCACAGTTTTCGACAAATTTTTGACACAACACCGAACTTTGACCAAAACCATGATACGCTTCACTTTTCATTCATATCAACTTTTCGACAAATTTTGCATACACGTAAACCAAAACTCCGCCCTTTCAATTCCCGTAAAAGCATGAAAATGAACGAAGAGTCACTATCTATCTACCAATGAACTAAACAATTTAATAGGCTTGTTCGCGTTCGACGCGTTCACAAAATAAACTGTCTGAAACCCGAAACCGTCACAAGCATGCGTAGTCTCACAGGACTCAAAGAATGCGTACAGTTCTGTGAAATGTTTAGTAATCCTACTGATGAAGGTAACTTTGTTATCGAAATGCGCATCTAGGAATTAAATTACTTGTGTGGTGAAGGGGTAAAATACTTTTTGTTCTCATTGAGTGACACCACAGGCGTCCAATATCCCATTTTCGAGAGACTATTTTTTCACGAATAAAGTTTCTTCATTAATATAAATACGCACAATGTATGACAAATTATTAAAATCGTCAATATTATAATGTTTCGTTTCATAATTTCATTTGAATTTGCAGTGAAGCGACTCATTCTGACATATCCAGCTATATTTATTATTGATCGAACTGTCAAACGTATTCATTTCGTCATGGTTACGTCGCTGAAAATAATCAGAATTGAAAGACAGCTGGTGTTATCGCGATAACACGAGTTGTCTTTCGCTTCCGATTGGTCAAATTAGGTGAGAATTTTAAGATGAGTGAAATAGTGAAGGTAACTTTCAAACTCTTTCAAACTGTAAAAAACATTGGTCATGAAGGATCTTCTTTCACCTTCTCCTAAATATACTAATTTTGTGGTGGTTGGTGGTCTGACGGTCTAAGGCGCAGGCCGTTCAGAACTTCAGTATAGCGGTAGTCGGTTCGAGCCCGATGTAGGTACGAGGGATTTTTTCTCAAGTACCAATATCGGAATCGATAGACGACCACAGTCCTTGTTGGAAGCAAGTGTATTGTGTGTTGTCTAGATGCCAATCTCGGCTAGTGCTAGCTTGGAGTGCACGCCGGCCACCCGAGGTGGTGCTGTAGGTTTTCCGGGTTTTCCTGTAGCTGAAAAGTGAATACGCCACCAAAAATCAGTAAGTCGCCCCGGAGCGCCACGGCAAATAATAATAATAGCCGTCCTCTACCCGCACAGGCCATGCCTTTGGGTAAACTCTACGAGTGTTTATGAGGGAGTATTATTATTATTATTAATTGATTTACTATCCTTTACAAGAGCGGAGAGTTTATTATAATATCGAATGCCACCATGATTGGGAGCTTTTAGACTAAATGAATGATTTATTCTCCCTATAACAAAATAGTTTTTGTGTCTTGTATCATAATCGTAAATGTCACTGTTACTCATTAGTTTATCTTTACTTGAATAGACGTAACTGAGCAATTTGAGTAAGTATATTGAAGAGACTGTCAGGATTTTATATTCCTTGAAAGTATCGCGACATAAAGTTCTATATAGGATTCGTTTTTGTAAAACAAACACTCTTTGAACATCACGTCCTTGACCCAAGATTATGTCACCGTAGCTTCTGTCTAGCATGGACTTTAATACGGTAACTAAATAAAAATACTGATTAATCGTTTTACAAACACAATTAATCTACTCTCCCCATGTAAAATTGCTGTCAAACGTTGTTCCCAAGAATTTTACGGATTTAGATATTTCAATGGTACAGCCATTGAATGAAATTTTACATTTCAAAGGGGTCTTTTACAAGCTGTGATATTCTATATATACGGTTTTGTTCAAGTGTATAATAAGCCTAGAATACCAATTTTCAAATTCAATGAAAGTTTTGTCAATTTTTTTATCATCTGCTTACAGAAAAACTTCATCTTGTGCTATATGATTAGGTAGGTCATTAATGTATAATAAAGAAATTAGCGGTTCAAGAACAGTACCTTGTGGGGTACCAATATCAATATCATACTCTTTCGATATGACGTCGTCGATTTTCAGGACCATTTTCCTATTTTCCAGTTTCCAGTTATGAGACAAACCAATTGTTAATACAATCACGTATATCTATAGCATCTAACTTTGTCGAAACAAAAGATTTATCAACCGTATCAAAAGCTCTTGTTAGGTCAAATAAAACAAACTCGACATAATTCCCACTATCTAATTGATAGTTAATATATTCGGTATAACCAACTACACTAGTTTCAGTTGAAAACCCTTGTCTGAAGCCATGTTGACAAGTTGTGAGTGATTTGAATGACTTTAAATATTCTCTCTTACAAACAAGTTTTTCTGTAATTTTTGAGAACACACTCAATAAGGCTATTGCTACCAAGTGATGGATTGAAATAGGTAACAAATATAATTTACACCAAATCAAACCTTACATCCCTAGCGCTGTCCGCCAAAAAATTTAATAAACATCAAAAAATATTAATGGAACCCAAATAAATGTCTACCGATTTTGATGAATGTTCACCAAATTTAGAATTCACGCATTTTCAACTTGCAAGCTATATAGGTTAGCTCTCTCAGGTTAGGTTTGTGTGTCAATTGCGAGCATTTTCGGCAATTAAAATTTTGTGAACATTAAGTATTTTTGGCCAACAAAAGTTATTTTGGGGAACAAATAATATAAGAGACTAGCATGATGTAAATATTTCGTTTACTTAATTTTGGTGAGCATACCTAAAGTATTTTTGGGAAACAAAATTATTTTTTGTTTTTGTGCACAAAATTTGGATAAATTGGGTAGACAGTTAACTACCACCCAATGAAATACACGCAAAATATATGATACAGCAAGTGTTGTAGAATATTTGTTCGATATCAAGAGCGAGAATGTTACCATTCTGTTGTCAAATTTGTTTTCAGAATTGGCAAATTCTGTAACGGTTGTGGAGAATAGTATATTCTGTAACAAGGGAACCACGAGCATAACGAATTTTCATTCTAAACGAGTAACACACTGTTAGACCGTTGGCTCATGACACAAACATTGTCGATAATCTATGTTCGTATGCCCTTTTGGGGATATACTCAGGAGGCTTGGGAAACCGGGAAAAAGTGCCTCCGAGCGTCTGTGACCAGTCCTTGCACCTGCTGACCTCCACTTCCGGTTGAAAAAAAAGGGTTAAGTATTCGATGAACGAGGAAGCTCGGCCATGTGGATACATTATCGTATCTTGCAAAAATAACCGGGCGCTAGCCGGTTTGCATACGTCTAGGTCGCTGCCGGAAGGAGGCATACGAACCGGAAGTGGTGATGGACGATGATCGAGGAAAGTATGCCCTTTCGTGGAACGACTCCTTTCGACCCATTGAACACGATCCGACATTTGCATACGATTTCGGAAAGGGCATCTCGATTTATGCCAGCATCAACTGACCGGACTAACCTAGAAATAGTCGATAATTGAGGAAATGTTGAAATTTTGACCACGATTAGTAGAAGTGAAAGTATTTATCAAATAATGGTCTGCATACAATTTGCGCGGTGCCAACATTAATTAATTAATTGCCAAACTTTCAATAAAAGGGCCCCTCTGCAGATAATGTTTATTTTATGTTTTTTGTCCCGCTGAATCCAAATATACCAATTATTTCACCTTGAAGATCGCGATACTATTGTTTATTAACAATTTAAAGTGAAAAAAGTGGAAATTACCCTCCCATTAGGGACCATAAGTTTTTTCCCCCGATAAACCCATTTCCAGGGTTTTCCACGGAGCAAAAGGCACATCTATTTGCGAGTGTCCAAACATGGTCGATAGTGTGTAAATGGGTTAAATCAGGGCTTACTACATTAATATTTCCAATAACATACAATCGGACCTTAAAAAAGTCGGGAATCACCTGCAAGTTCAGACACCGAAAGCGAAAATGAAGATGATTATGATTGCACAGACACCGATGATACTGATGATGATGCAGAATAAGCGGTCCACGAAGAAACACGCATGACCAAATTGAAAAATGAACAAATATTCAATATTTCTAGTTTTTAAAATCAGCTTATTCGTTCGTGTACATATTCTTTCAATATATGATTGCAAAATATGTTAACTGCAGCTTTTTTGATTTTTACGAACCATGTCCATTTTATTTAAAAATTATGACGTTTCGGGAATCTATATATTCCCCTCTTCAGATTACTATAGGTACAAACAATATATGATACAATACAACACAAACTGAGTAAATATATGAGGGAACTTACTTACTTTCACTGTTTATGAGGTTAATACAAACAAGTTTTTAGAATCTTTGACAGCAACTTTGGCATTTTTACATTTTACATTTTACATAATTGACAATTCCCACAAGCGAAAATTTTATTACTCTTTGACTCTGTAAGTTCCCTCATATAAATCTACATATTCACTCAGTTTGTATTGTATTGTATTGTACATATTTTTGATACATTTTTGAGTCGTACAGATACCTAAGACATGAAAAATCCACTTTTCGTAGGAATTGCTCATTTATATGTTAGTCCGGTCAGTTGATGCTGGCATAAATCGAGATGCCCTTTCCGAAATCGTATGCAAATGTCGGATAGTGTTTAATGGGTCGAAAGGAGTCGTTCCACGAAAGGGCATACTTTCCTCGATCATCGTCCATCACCAGTGGAGAATTGCTACTTCCGGTTCGTATGCCTCCTTCCGGTAGTGACCTGGGCGTATGCAAACCAGCTTTTGTTACTTAAAATGTCGTAGTCTATCGGCACCGAGATTGGCATACGAACATAAATTATCGACTATTTCTAGGATAGTCCGGTCAGTTGATGCTGGCATAAATCGAGATGCCCTTTCCGAAATCGTATGCAAATGTCGGATAGTGTTTAATGGGTCGAAAGGAGCCGTTCCACGAAAGGGCATACTTTCCTCGATCATCGTCCATCACCAGTGGGAAATTGCCACTTCCGGTTCGTATGCCTCCTTCTGGCAGCGACCTAGACGTATGCAAACCGGCTAGCGCCCGGTTATTTTTGCAAGATACGATAATGTATCCACATGGCCGAGCTTCCTCGTTCATCGAATACTTAACCCTTTTTTTTTCAACCGGAAGTGGAGGTCAGCAGGTGCAAGGACTGGTCACAGATGCTCGGAGGCACTTTTTCCCGGTTTCCCAAGCCTCCTGAGTATATCCCCGAAAGGGCATACGAACATAGATTATCGACAATGTTTGTGTCATGGGCCAACGGTCTATGTGCTTTCTCCACAACCACAAATTTCACATATAATCAAATAGAAAGCAAACGAAAAATAATTTTGACATTTCATTTTACATCTTGTCACTATGATGCCAGTCAAGGTAACGTAATTATTCACTATCACTATTTTGAATCGGGTTTGAAGGCCGTCGTGGTTTGGAATACTTTCCTAACGTTTCGCTAGCGCGAGTGGCTAGCTTCTTCAGAGGTCTGTATATCTTCGTTCTACTCCGATGACTGAGCTAGTTCTGACTCTCAAGTCATATTTATGGGTCGTAAGGTAGTTCTGGATATTAATTACCTGGGTCGCATTTGCACTTGTTATTGTGGTAGTCGAAAACATCTCCTTATTACCTGCTGTCATTAATTCGTTACTTGTCCTTTCCCTCGCATTTCTCAGAATTGCGGCCCATATGCGGTTGATATTCAGGGTTTCTTCCTTTCTGTTGAAATTCTCCGTATGTTTGTGGATTTCTATTGCTTCTCGTACGAGACGGCTGTGATTAACGTAATTATTGCTACAACAATGTCAGAATATTCATTCTTATACAAGTGATTGAATGAAATACACCCAAAATGCATAAGGCAGCAAGTGTTTTCAATATCAAGAGTGTGAATATTACCATTCTGTTATCAAATATGATTTCAGAATTGGCAAATTCTGTGAAGGTTGTGGAGAAAATGCATTCCAATACAGAAAAGTGCAAATTTCACGCTTGAAAATAATGAGTTCAACGTCGATTACTCAATAAAATTAATATTCATCTATGGCACCTATAACAAAAATATTGGAATCGAATATGAACCCAAATTCATCTTTACTCAACACAATAATAAAAACATTATCGGCAAAAATAATGCTCGGATTCGTCTATAGTAAATACAATGATCAGAACACGACATGATTGTTGCCATATTTGGTCTCATATTTCTAACTCGGGTACAACAGCTTGAATCTATTCAGCATGCGTTTATAAATCACATGGCTTATAAATTGGATGGACTTTGCCCTGAACAAGCACATTAACATTTTAATCAACCGATTGCTATTATCGAAGTTTCCTACATCTAGAACAAACGTCTCTTCCAAATAATCGTTTTATGCAATGATTAATGAATTTAACATCTCTTGTAAAGAAACCGAAGTAACTAATCAACGTAATTATACAGGGTGTATATTGAATGATTTCATTAATTTCGGGAGATGATTCCTTGTCATATTTTATGAAGACAAGTTCATACACGTATAACCGTGTGTCCTAACTTGCTTCGTTGCCGAGTAACGGGGTGTCAACCGCAACGCCACTGGAATTAAAATTCAAAATCTAATTTCGTGAAAAGAAACCTCTTGTTACTACTAACAAACACACGGAGTTTAATCAAAATCGGCGAAAAAAATTTTGAGTAATTCATGAAAAACAGATTTTTTATTAAACTTTTGACTTTGACTTTTGAAGTTACTCGGAAACGAAGTAAGTTAGGATATACATTTATGTCAACTTTTTTTCGTAAAATGTGACAATGAATCATCACCTAAAATTAATGGCATCATTTAGAATATATATATAGTATATATATATATAGTATATCCTTTCCAAACAAAAATGAAGCAAATTCTTAAAACAAAAACAAGTGATGTGAAGAGTAAATACCTGAACTATTCTAATGTTATGACCTATAAAGCATATTAATTGTGAAAAAATCGCAAAAAACCTTACAATTTTCGACATTTTTAAGTTTTTGGCCAAAAAGTCATAAATCCACACAATTTTCGAGGTAGACCATTCTTTACAAAAATAAATAGAATTGAATTTTCTACAAACACCATACCTCAAATTTATTTTTGACTGAACGGTCTGGCAGCTGGAGCGCGCTGAAAAAAGACCAAAATTTCCTACAAATTGCACACCTTAATCACCTTTTTTGGACGACCCGAGCAAATTTACACTGTAAAAAAAATTAACACCAGATAACACCGTTCGGTGTCCATATAGGTCCAGATAATTATAGTGAAAAATAGCACCGACATAGTTCACACCGTTCTATGGTGTAACACAAAATACTGTACGTGGTGTTGATTGAATCCGAAGTGCTCCGTTGTAACACCTGGAAAAAGGTCTTAGAAAACACCATCGTCGTCGTGTCAATTGTCCATTTGAATGGTTTAGAAAAAAACTGCTTCTACTGTGTTGCATAACACTCTCTTCATGTGAAAATAATATGAGTTTAATTAATCTACAATTATAGTAGTAAGTGTTCCTGAACACTAATATGGTGAAAATATAAATTTTCTGATCTATACAGTTGTGGTAAATATGATAAGATGGCCGAGAGGCAAACCAATAATTCCCTGAAAATATGTTAGCACAGCAAAAAGAACCAAAAATTATCCACTCCCTACAACAAATTGTAGATATGGAAACTGATGAAATCGACGGATAATGCAAAAAAAAATGGATGATGATGATACTCGAGCGTAAGCAACACCCAAGCGGCTTGTTGATCATAATGGGGCTTGCTAGATTGATGTCTTGTAATCTCATATCGCGGTCATAATCTAAAGGATCATATAATGAATCAAACAATTGGATGTGCTCTCAACTTCTGAAAATCGGATTGAATATCCGTGTTATTCAATTGACGGTGATTACTTTTCCACTTCTCGTTCAGTTAGAAACGAATAGTGAATGTTAATCAATGCATTGTGATGAATAGTTAATACTTGTTAATGAATAAAAGTGAAATGTGCAGGTTTATGCAAAATCATTCACCACAATCATTGAACATAATTTCAATATTATAATTGAACCACATATTTCGAAATCTGGATATCAATGCCTCTTGTCAGTAGTCATTTTAGAATAATGATATTAATACCTCTGTTAGTGTAGGTAGAGGTGGCTATTGTGATTTTTTGGTTTCGTCAACTAGTTACCCTTTTACGAGCAACACTAAAAAATCTTTTTGAAACCTGTGTTACATCAGATATCGACTCTACCTGACTACAATTGATGTATGATCAGTCTTCCGTGTCGCCAAAGTTTTCACACCTCATTCTAGTAGACTACAGCCATTTGGAATAACTACTCCCAACGTTCCTTCAAATAAATTAGTTTTTCGTCGACCTCAACAAAAAAATTTCACTTTACGGACTAATTTCCGGGCGAAAAATCGACTATTTTTGAAGGCAAGTACTTTTCGTCCGCAAACTCTTTTCGTCCGCTGAGCGGTGATCGAGTAATTTTCGTAAATTCACGTTTTAATTAATACATAGGCGCCTGTGACAATAACTGTCATTTGATGTTGTCAAATTAATTATTTACGAAATCCGCTAGATTTTACGTGGGAATAAGACAGTGTTGTGAATATTAGTGTTCAAAATAATCCATAATGGATAGTGATAGTGATATGAATATCAGTAACACTCCTCCGGAGCTGCGGGAATTGGCAACTACGGCCACGTTGGATTTGCTCCCCCAGAAATCACGAATTTTATACGAAAAACAATACAACACATTCAAGAACTGGCGTCAGGAACATAATGTCGAGAATCTCTCAGAAAATGTTCTTCTGGCCTATTTTTCTAGTAAAGCTGGCAATAATAATTATAAGTCATCAACGCTATGGTTAATATACTCTATGCCGAAACTTATTGCATTTTTGAAAAATCAAAGCGTTGGGTACAAAGCGAAAAAATCTAGAATATTTAGTCGATATGAAATAAACAGATTTCTTCATGATGCCCCTGATGAAACTTATCTTTTGCACAAGGTAAAATATTTTAATTTATTTTACTAATGTATTTATTGCCATATTATACAGCTCTGTTAAATTATTGGAATTGCTGGGGCTTGTCGAAGAGACGAACTCTGTAAAATAACGACAAAAGATATTGTTGATCAAGGCGACATGCTTGTAATAACCTTTCCAGACTAAAAAAATGGGAAAAGGCGAGTTTTTACAGTTTCAGACGAACTTTGCGACAGAGTGAATCCTTTAGAAATATTTCGACAATACACCAACTCAAGACCGAAGCATTGTAATCATAATATATTTTTTATCAATTATAAATTAGGAAAGTGTACAGTGCAAGTGATTGGTGTGCATACATTTGCGAAGATACCTAGCTTGATCGCAAAATTTTTAAAATTGCCAAACGAACTAGAGTACACCGGGCATTGTTATCGGCGCACATCTGCAACACTTTTGGTGACAGATATTCTGTCATTAAAACAGCACGGAGGATGGAAATCCTCAATATTCGCCGAGGGATACATTGAGGATTCCATTCCCAGGAAAATAAACGTATCAAAAAGCATTTTACCTGGTAAAGCATTCCAAGAAAGAAGTTTTGGAAATGGTGCTGTTGGAGCACCTGCATCTGAAGTTGCATCAACAAGTACCCAAAATCAAAACTTGTCTCTTGCATCTTCTTCAACCGCAGGAATTAATATCAATAATGGCACAAACTGTACGTTCAATATTCAACTTCGAAATTGATTTAATATAACGGTTGTATTTCTACAAACGTTCAATTTCATCATTTTTACCGTGAATCATGGCAGTGTGAACGAGGCACCAACTGAGTTTATAAGTTTCAGAATATGACTTACAATGTTTCTGTTGATTAATCTTTATTTTACAGCTGGAAGAACGCTGCTGAATGCTCCACCAAGTCTGAATGATAAATTATTTAATAAAATCAGTAAAAAATGTAAAAACAACTTTAGGTATGCTCAACTGTCAGTCGCGTTTGAATTATTTGAATTGAAGTCTTATTCTTCTCAACATTTTAAAGATAGTTAGTTCTTCTTCTTCTCGTTTTTATTTGGATTCAAAATTATGTCAATTAGCCAGTTCCGACAAAGTGTGAGTTCCGTGTTCCGTCCAAACCATGGATGTTATTTGTAATGATCATGCAGAGAGCGATACTAAATTGAAGCTTTCATGCGTAGGCAAGATGTTGGTTTCATTCTATCTATGAGTTCTGTGATCTTAACATAAGCCAACAGTTACTAAGCTGTTCTTTGATAGTGTGACAATTGGTAACACTGTTTGTAGAAATTGAGGAGGGGATTAAATTTTGAATTTCCGTTACCTTCCATTTCCTCCATTTCGTCCATTTCTGCGTTTTGTCTCACTTGAAGAACTCGCTGATGATTTAAATTTTTATTTTGAAAATCATCCAATCAGTGTATATTAATAACATTTATAAAGAGGTAACTATCTATTTAAAATTCAAAGTGGAATTCATTGGAATAAATATTTTTATTTCCAATGAATTTTCATGATTTTTCAAATGGCGTCAATGGACATGTTTTACAACAATTTCTCCTTTTTTTTTATGTGTGTAGTTCGACCAAATTAAATTTCAAGACCAGATTAAATTTCAAGATTTGATTAAATTTCAAGACCAGATTTAAATTTAAATATGATTTAAATTTAATTTCAAAAAGCTTAGTTAAAAGCTTATTTCTCGCCATTGAATGAGCGGATGTTAGTGGCCGATTACCAAATTACCACAATATGGAATAACAACTATAGCTACCTATGATAGCTGACTGGCTGAATTACACACTCGATCAGGTGGGGAATTCAGGAGTGTTCCAGAGCTGCTGTTACAGTATATTTGAATCAAGGAGCCCGAAGAGCTTGAAATATTAACAGGAGAGGAGTTTGGTTGATTCTTTCTTATAACTAATGATTGGTCAAGGAAATATGTAAGGTTTAAATGCATTTAACCCAATATTCCAAGTAAGTTGGTATGACCATTTGAATAACATACAATAGTCAAAAGAACCAAATTTCTTCCCTTCAACCTGATTACTCTCATCATCGTTTATTGATTGTCTCAAGATCGTCAAGCCCTGAATTTGGCTTAACATTTATTTGATTAAATACTATTTTTTAATAATTGTTTTACTTGTATGTCTGGAGTGTTTTCTCTTTCAGTGTGATAAAGACTTTCTACAGAGACTGGCTTTGAGAATGAAATACTATATCAGAATTCCTGTAGATGGCGTCCAAATAACAACTTTCAATTAGCTATTTTATTCTCACTGCCATAAATTGGATTTCTAAGAATATCTTTGGGTTAATTCACCAACAAACGTACCACGACCTTTGCCTCCGCAATAAGAGTTAGCCCTCCGCATTGTTTATATGAGGTTTAGGTGAAAAACCCCTTAAAAAGGGAACAAAACCTTATATTAATTTTGTAGTATAATTGAAATAGAGAGTTGCTACACTTTAAATACATTTTGTTTATATTTATTAAAATTATGATCGAGTCTGCAGTTCAAAGAGTGGGACGTAGCTGAGGCCAGCAAACAGGTGAGTGCTTACTTTCACAAAGGTTTGTAGATGTCGACGAAAAAATGTAATATGCACCTCGGCTAAAAACTGTCTATTGTCTCGCCTGCTTGCTAGCCTCGGCTGCGCCTCAGCTATCAATTTGCAGGCTCTACTGTAATAGACATTTTTTCGTCCTTGGTACATAAATAACTATTTCGATACGAATTGCATCACTATCATTCATTCTCAACTTTTGTTATCATAACAGAGGAGTGGATGATTGTCATCTGGTCAATGTCTTCCACAGAATAACAACAAATTACCATATCCTGGAAGTACACCTATCAAAGGTTCTATAATTTATAGTGGACGTAACAGTCGTTAATTTATAGTGAATGTAAAATGTTTAAACACCTTCAGTTAACTATAAAAAGTGTCCAATCACTTCTTCGTTGCAGGAGAGACGTTAATCTTTAATGCCTGAAGATGTGTATTACAGTTTGCAAGAGTTTTATGAGGATGAGTTTATAGAGTTGTGAGGTTAGTTTTAATCCACTATTGACTATTCAAGATATTTCAGAATTTTAAATACATGGAGTTTGTCATTTTTTACCTTCTGCACATACTTGATAACTGACAAAAAATTACAATACCTCGCTATTAACATGGTGCTTCTTCGAGAGTGCATTTGTTATTTCTCAACTGAAAGCAAAAGCTTGTAACCACCCATGCTCCTTTTTTTACTAATATCATAAAAATCCACTTTGTATTTACCGTCATAATGTTTTGCCACATTCCTATTTTTCTCTGTGAATTTTTATTTATATTTTAAATTTCTAGTTTTCCAGAGATTACTACTGTATTTCCGGAATCATCTGTTCTAATCCTGGGACTAAATGAATGCCAAGTTCAGATCCAGAAGGAAATTTTCATTTCTTGAGGGCGGAACAAAAGATGTAATTGTCTTTTTGCGCGCTTCTAATTGACGTCTCAATTCTAAAAGATTATTAATAGAATCGATTTTTATCAACCACAGTAAAAACGATGATATTATATTCCTAAGTAAAATCTTCGAACGTATACATGTTCATATAATGGTATTGTTAATATTGCTCATAACCGTAATATTTTTTTTTATTTTAGAAAAAAACCTCATTAGAATGGTTGTATGATTACAATTATATGTATGAAATTAAATGCTCACGTAAATATACATTGACAGCAAATATCTTTGCATTTCCGCATTCCTACATTATTTACTTAAATGAGTTTGTCTACCAGGATCAAAAAAGAATCTTTATTTATGAGGTAAGTAAAAGAAAAATTAAGGGCGTATTCCTGTGGTCAAAATAAGACCTTTTTTTTCATAAACATGTGTCCGCAACCGCTTTATTTCTGAGATACAGAATGTTGAAATTTAACGAAAAAATCAGTTTTTTCTCAATATCTTTAAAATCTCTTTGGCTTTTCCATGATGAAGCTTTTCCTAATTTTCATCAGTGGCGTCCCAGTAAACATGCTATGTCATATTTTTGATCAAAATATTGATTACGCTACTGTTTTTTTTTTGGTAAAATGAGTATTATTTTTCCTTTATTTTTCCATCCCACGGACGACTTTCGATTTAAAAAATAAAAGGTCTCCATTTGCTTGTAGCTATGTGGTTTGTTAGTCTCGATGAAATGCATTTTTGTTTTTAAAACCGAAAACTGTATCATTTTTATGAGTAGATAGAGGATAATCATAAATATTGTAATTTCAATTTGAAAAAAAACAGTGACGTATCATTATCATTTTTGTTAAATTTCAACACCCTGTACCTCAAAAATAAAGCGGTTGCGGACATATGTTTATTGGAAATAAAAGTGTTATTTTGGCCCAAGGAATGCGCCATTGAAATATTTGTAGTGAATTCAGAAACACTCTGTATAACAAAATTTAGTTTTCTCAAAGGAATGCATTTCCTTAATTATTGCAATTGTACTGAAGTCAAGAATGCAGATTGCACAATTTGACACACTAAACGTCGTTAGCCGATATCCACCTTGTCTACATACATAACAGCAACAGCTGAAGACAGCACTTTATTGAAGAATAATAGCACGTATGATTCGTTGAAACTATCGCCAAAGACAAAAATAATCTGTGACTGCTATGAATTAGAGTCCCTGTATGCAATTTGACATTTGATCGTATTAGAGTCGGGGCACTCTTTGACAGGACGTTGAAAAAACGCGCTTTAGGTTAAATCTCAAAAATTACGGCAAAACCAAATATTTTTTAAATGGCGAATTCTATCATTCAAACAAGAACAAAAGATATAATCTATACCGTTGATCTGACAACAGTCGAACGATAGTATTAACAGTTGGAAATATATTTTCCTCTCTATCAACAGTGGCGTTTCGTAAACAGGGTGAAAAAAATCTTTACGATCAAATCACGCAAGCAGAATATCGTCACAGGGGGATTTTTCAAAAAAGCCATGAGATTTGAAGAGTTCGAATTCAGGTGATTTCGATCCTACAACATTACAACCAATAATATTTCCATTTTTCACTTCCAAACTAGTAATGATAGATATATTTCAACGACCCATGATCGTATCATTTATTATTTATCCAACCCCACGGTTTTGGGAAGACATCATTTGTAAATGGATGTATTGGTGGCAACCTTATATTAGCCCAGTTTATTTTCATATTCGCAATAGGCGTTATTTTTTCATTACGCAGAATTTTATCGAGAGCTTTTGTGGAATACAAATAAGGCCTGCATTTTGTCTGATTGGCCATATCAAACTGACGGCCATCATCACTATGCAAAAACAAATCAAATATATTTGAAATTTTCTTTAACACGTTGCATGCTGATAACGCCTATGCGCGTCATGGTGTTGTTTAAACAGGGTGCTGATGACGCTCATGTGCGTTTTTTTTTTTATATTTCAAAGCTGCAAAATATATTCACCATCAAGGCAGGCACGCAACTTCTAAGTGGAGAATAATATAAGTGAAACTTTCAACTTGGGTACCTAGCAAGCCGTTTTTAGTTGTCAAACTCTTGACTTAGATTAGAAATGGACTCGAATTGTTCACGTCGGAAACGAACTACCTTTTGAAATATAACGCATTGTGATTGCTCGATAGATGGCGCGGGGGGGCACAAAAACCTAATTTTTTTAAATGGCATGGGGGGTCGAGTGACACATCGTTGAAAAGAGATTTTGATTCTCTTTTTAACCATCTAATTTTTTTTAAATTTCGTTGAGACGTTTTTTCACAATAAGCATTTGAAGTGTCAAGTGTAAGAGCGGATCTGAATTCGTTTGCTTACCTTACCTCAATAAATTTGAAGGGTTTGATGTGAAATAATGGGACGGAAAATATTTTGGGTGGTATTAAAATAATAATGTTTGAAGAAAAATACCTTAATTGTTCTAGTGATTCACAATTGCAATCAATACCACGAAATACGGTCAATAAAGAAAATTCACAACATTAATAATTATTCATTTTGAATTCCTTTCAAAGCTTAATTAGGTATTAGGATATCGAAATTATACCCATTTCATTTATTCATTTACTCGGCCTGATGGCCTCGTTGGACAATTTCACGTCGAGTGCAATAAATACCTACTTTTTGCACTTGTTACATAAATAACTATTATTTCATTTCGGACAACCTTGACAAATATTCGATTTTGAAAGATACCATCACAGTTACTCGGGTTACGTGTACTTCGAATCATATACAGGGACTCTACTGTGAATGACGTTGAAGTTATGACATAATCTAGCGCTCATTCAACGGAGATCCAAGAGATTGAAATTTCTGCTTCCGGAATAATGCACAGGGTGTTGCCAAATTTATGCGAAAAAATTTAGGAAGAGATTCCTAGTAAACTATGAGGAGTCTATCCTATGTATGTACATATGCATACATACCGTACATTAAAATATAAAATAAAAAAATATTTTTAATTTTATAAAATTCGAACCGATAAAAAAATTCCCACATAATAATAATAGCGTTTATTGCCCAACAGTTTTCCATTTAAAGAGCAATTATACAATTTCATCAGAAAATTACAATTATAGCACTATAACTTAAAAATATTAACGGAATAAGTCTAATACATATAGAAGAATAGTTGAGATACTCAAAGGTGTGCACGAGCTTAATTTTTTAGTTCACATATACTGCAGTAGAATATGTCATATAATAAATAATGACGGTTATTAATTTCACCCCCTTATAACATAATGAAAATTCACTATAACGTAATTTATTTGACAAAGTACAATGCTTCAATCATTTCAACACTAAAAACAGAATACACTAATTTATATCACAATCACTGGACTATTATTTTATTTATGTTCACTCTCTTGCAATACTTCACTTAGCGACCCGCACGGCCTCATTTATAGTTGGAAATAAACCTTCTCGGCGTTTCTAGAATTCTCTACCTTTTTCTAGACTAGGAGTCTTACCCAAGTAGCACACTCATATTGGGACAATATTTATACAATATTGTGAAAATATTGGCAAAATATTCAAAATAATTTTGAAAATAATATTGGTCTGATATTCTTGAAGCACTATATTGGCCTCAAAATGTTAAGCGATATTGGTATAATATCACTTACATTGGAATAATATCGGTAGAATAATATAAAAATATTTGCAAAATATTCAAAGCAAATTCTGGCGAGATAAAATTATGATTATTTCGGGATATTGGTACAATATTACTTGGACATTATACAAATAATATTAGTGAAATATTTTGGAAGCAACATTGGCCTCAAAATATATGGATGAAATAATATTCCACCAATATGCTATCAAACTTGGATATACAATATTGTTTTTTATCTCTATAAAATGGATATGAGAGGAATATTGAAATCGCAATATTGGAGCTAGATGCTGGAAACAATATGTAGGCAATATCGCTCTATCGATATTAGTGAAAATTATTCAACCAATATTGACCCAATATTTTCAGAACAGGTTGAGCCAATATTCCTCCAAAATTATTAATGAAATATTGTTTCTCCAATATGCACCCATTTGTTGCAATATTATAAACGTGACAATACTGAAAAATTACCCATATTTACGTCTTCACGAATACTTATAAGTAATCTCTTAAAAAGTTTCTACATTAAGTCGTATATGACAGAAAAAAACTTAGTTTCACTTCTGTCCTTTCAGGGGCGATATCTCTTGAGAGGTTGGACTGGGAAAATTTCCTTGCAGGACAGACCCTCATTATTTACGACCATGAATTTTTCCCGGACATGTTATTGGTACCAATATATACTCTTAGAAAGTAATAACTGAAAACTCTCTATGAAGTACCTTTTACAAGAATAATGAAGACTGTCTAGGATCAATGTATCTAAGTATAACAAGCAACAATATACAATAATATAGAAGTTCTTGCTCCATTTGGGTACTTAAACCACACACGAACTCATCTTCACTTTTTGCCATTTTTCTGTACCATTTAGCAACACATCGCTGTCCCGTCTCAAGGCTTTAAAATTCGGCCGACTGAGATGGTTTTGGCATTAAGTTATTCCCAGCATTTCCATGGGAAAGAGTGAGCTTCTCTTTTGGAGATTCAACACAATGCGCCAAAAACTCGCCAAGGAGAACATTATCTAATAAACCCTGGTTTAGCAGAAACTGCCCAAGAGCTGTCGCCTTCAATCAGGCAGCATACCACTAAAAAAATAAGGGACCTGATATCGGATCGGAATATGTTGAAGCTAGAAACGTGTGCAAGGAGACAATCGAATCCTCGACAAAGGCTTACAACGCCAAGACGATCAAGGCAAGTTGAGTATCCTAACGGGTTCCGCTCGTGTTGGTCAGTTGCCTAAGCTGTAGAGACCTCTCACTTCCATCTCATTTCCTTCCCTAACCGATAAGAATGGAACTCTAGCGAAGAAATGAAGCCAATAATTTTGCTAACATATTTGCTGCGAATTCTAGAGAAATCGGACTATCAGACGCATTCTGCTAGGTCTTAACAACAAGAAAGCTAGTGAATCCGACGGAATTCCGTCGATCATTCTCAAGAATTATGCTCTCCAACTAACACCAGTTCTTTTGCTAGTTATTCAACTTTTCTATTTATTCGGGGGATATTTCTGTCCAACTGGAAAATTGCAAGGGTACAGCCGATCTCCTAAGAATATCTAGAACAGTGAGGAATTGTGAATGATCGACAAAACGGTTTTCGTCATCTGAAATCAAGTGCTGACCTGCTTGCTTATACCTCACATATGGTAGCAAACTATCAAAAGAATTTGGTGGAACTTTATCTCTAACTCGTTTGAACGCGTTTAGCACCAAGAACTCCTTGCCAAGCTTTCGTCTTATGGCTCGTCCCACCCCCCAGTTGTGTTCCTTGCTATCTAGCTTTCTCTCAGACCTCTCTCCAAGTGGTGGTTGATGGAGTTTCATCCAATACTCTACCTATAAATGCTGGTATTCCGCAAGGATCTATCCTAACACCAACACTGTTACGTCAATGATTTCTAAAGCTACCTGAAGTCCAGTGCACAGCTCGGATATCAGCCCGTGAAACCAGAAATGAACGGAAAGGAACTTGAACGATTTAAATACGGACTTTCTCACAGTGGTTAGCATAATTATATCAGGAATATCCATACCAATGAAATCTTCCATTTCGATGCTTGGTGTTTGAGGTGTTTCCAGTACAGGATTTTCCATTTTCTAACTGTTCTCACTTCTCATGGAAACACTCCTGTAACGTTTTTGCAGTGAAATTCCGAATTTTTCAGAATAGATAGATACATCAAAAATTCACAATTTAACTTTGAAGGTATAATTTCACTTAATATACACTGCACGCCAGCAGCGATAGAACCACCGACATTCTCGAAAAATTATAGTAGGAGGCAAAATAGGTGTATCGGATCCGTATTCAGAACAACCTTTTCAATGTTAATCATGTTTTTTCCGAGAAATATTCCGTTCTAAGAAATCCATGTTTATCTCACTTGCCATAGAAACCCCCCTCGAACTTTCATATTTTTCACGTAGAACTGTGGAAATTGCAAATTTGATAGATGCAGCAAATATAAATAAAAATCCAAATGTCAAGGAAGTAACAGGAATGTTTCCACGAGAAGTAAAAAAAGGAGTTTTTCGAACTGATTTTTTTAAAAAATGGATTCGTATTAAAATGGTTGTTTTTCGAACTATTTTGCCTTCTACTATGATTTTGCAGAGAGGGCGTGCAGTTTATATCACTTGAAATGATCTCTTCGATGACCTTTCGTACGTTTTTGGGATGTATCGAATCAACAGATTTCAGAATGCCAAAAATTACGGATATTACGGGGTTGTTTCCATTAGAAGTGAGATACACTGTTTTACCATACTATTGTAGGTGGTTCAACACGAACAAATTATGGAATAAGTAGTTTACTACCCGTCTTTTGTCGTAGAAAGTCAACTGAGAGTAATAAAGTCCAAGGTCACTCATATAAGTCGATCTGCATAAAACATAGGGAACTGCGAGACTGCAAATGATTGTTGGAATTATGTTATTTTGTGTAGAATGACTTCTATAGGGTCCTACGTAATATATGTGTCGGTGATATGATTCTCCTTGCTTCCAGCGACTCCTTTTTCTCTGACCATTTCTACATAAACATGGTGAACCATGATCACTTAACGAAAATTGTACAGTGTGCTCTCCCCACCAGAAGAAGTAAAAAACTGAGTTAAATTTGGAAATCTGCACAAAAGAAATTACTTTTTGATAGTGTAAGAAAGAGCTGCCCCTGTATGAAAGCACGTAGAAATGAAGAATAAACGCTTCTCTGTTCATCTTCTTTGATCCAACTGAATCTGGTTATTTGAGATGAAGTTTTATTGAGAAATATGAGAAATAAAAATTCCTCTGTTGTTACCACTTGACATCCATTAATTTATTGAAAGTTTTATTAACATGACAACCAATTGCAAGTGAATACTATGTGCATACTATGTTCTTTAGAACACAAGTCACATCAAATCAAATAAATTAATGACCTTTTGAACGATTGATTAACATAAATACGTCGGAATAAAGTCTCAGTAAGTAAACACATGAACTGTACCTGACAGACTACAGTTGTTAATTCGCGTGGAACCACAGACTATTTCATGAACAGCGTTGAATCATTCATATTGACGTTCATATACGCTTCAAAAAATACATTTATTTTCTCCAGACAGACTCTTTACTCCTTTTTGGTGTGTTTTGGGATGGATAAGCTAATATATGTTCACTGATTTCCGTAGTAGAAGATAACCGAAAACTAGACCGAAAACTAGACATTTTAATTTTGAGTTTTGTCAAACTTGACACTTTTCTTTGTTTGTTTACATAAATATCCCCGTGTTGAATATCCGCTTGGTTGATTCATCTTCTACTTCACTTCTTCTTCTTCGTGATTTAATGGTCGTTTTTTCGTTTGAGGTACGTTCGGCACTCTCTAACTTAGATCATTATTTATTTCTTTGACAAGAAGTTCATTTGTCGATATTAAAATGGTTTTGTTACAACAGTATTTCATGAAAAATTACCTTATTAGGTCATATCATATCATTAACACTTTGAGTATGTTGACTTGAGGGGTTATGTCTGGACCTCACGACATGTCACCTCCCGGTCATGAAAGGGAAGAAGACTGATAGTTACTGTTGGAGTCTCTAATTTCCATCAGGGTAATTAATGCGAGATTCTTTGAAGTTTTGTAATCAAAACAAATTTTAAATTATACTTGGAAAAGTGTGGGCTAGAAGAATTCCCGCCGAATATGTGTTGGTCTATGATTAATGTTGAGAGGGAAAGTATGTAGAAAAAAAGTAAGAGTGAAGATAAAAACCTGGATAGGTAACACTTTTTTTTGGTTGGTCGTGGCAGTCCAGCTCGGTGATAAAAGTAAGCCAAAGATCTATTCAATATTGTATATAATTTAATATTGTAATTTGATAAGAGAAGAATCTCGATTTTTGGAAAACCATATTTTGTTTGATGGAAATCCTGCCTCTGTCGAGGGATATAAATTGGCTAAAAATCACGTGGCTGGCACTCTACTGATTTACCCGGAACCCGCACACCATCACAGGGTTCTTTTTTTTATGGGACTCCAAGCTCCTTTTTACGGGATTCCAAGCTCCTTTTTACGGGACTCCAAGCTTCTTTTTACGGGACTCCAAGCTTCTTTTTACGGGACTCCAAGCTCCTTTTTACAGGACTTCGGATTCCTTTTTACGGGACTTCAGATTCCTTTTTACGGGATTTCAAATTCCTTTTTACGGGACTTCAAGCTACTTGTTGTGGGACGTCAAGCTCCTTTTGCAAGCCGTACTTCAAGCTCCTGTTATTGCACTTGCATTAGGCTTTACGCTTTACTTCTCTCTGGTTAGGATGCTGGTTGGGGCCTAATGTACTGTAGAAGTTACACCCACCGCTACACTTCACACCCTGGATATCACTAACAAGTGCTGTCGAACCTTCAACTTCAATCCTGGTGAGTTCGTTCCATGTAAAAAAATAACCTGTGATGAAACATTATCACCAACTACCGAGTTACAGTTATTCATTGTTATCATTTTTCAGGAACTCATAAAGTAAAATTCATCCCCTTGATTTAATATTAGGATATTTGGTTCAGTAGTATATTACACTTGGAAACCAAAGTGTACTGCGGTATAATTTTTTTAATCATTCTATAAATTGTTTCATTGAAAGTATTTGAACACTATTTCGGGTATTTAAGTAAAATTAGGTACTTTTTTTTTGTAAATGGATATGATTGTTTGCTGATTTAGGGATAAGTACTTCAGTCAGAATTTTCAGTGAAATATTGATAGTTACCAAATTCATATGAAAGAATTAGATTAAATTTGGGGAATATTTTTTTAAATTATCTAACATTAAACATATTCATCCTCGCCCATTTATCCCGCTGAACTACCAGTGTCTAGTTTCTACGGTACTCAAACTGGGCACTAAAAACACTTATTTTCTGTACTGAACTACGTTTGAGATTTAAAATATCAAGTAAAACTCAGACAGTACACAACAGCCACTTCTAGGGGTAAGATTTTATTTTACTTTTCTCCAATTACATATCGAAATCAACCCCCTAGGAGCCACTAGAGTAACAGCATAGGTGCAGCCATGCGTGTGAATGAAAATAAATAGTCGCTATAATGCTACTATAATGCTACTAACAAATCATTAGTGTAATTTTGATACTATTGGTCGATTTAAAATGTTTTCTCATGACGATTCACTGACAGAATCGTATAAAAAATAATTAGTAGTAATACCACGAGATCACTGAAAATAATCGATTATTATTCCAAGTCACGATTCTGCGAAACACAAGAGCGTTAGCTCGAGTCCAGGACTGGGATTACTATAAAACACTTAGGAACTACACGAAGTCCGCTACCAAGCGCGAAAAAAAAAAACCTTGCATGGAATATATCACCTTGAAAGCAAATAAATTGAAAGGCTTATAGTTCAAATTGAAATCTCCCTAACCAGTTGAAGAACGTTCCTGAAATAAATGACTTTTTTTAAATGACTCCTTGATAACATTTCTAGAATTCACTTTGATAACCGATAATAAGCTACTAACTTACATATCTCAAATCAAAAGTTAATAATTCCTCTTTGGGAAAGAACGTTTTTCCTGATAAATGGAAGCAATCAATCGTGATTCCTATACCTAAAGTTAAAGAACCAAAGAACTTTAAAGATTTACGTCCAATTAGCATACTGCCTTTTCTTTCCAACATGCTGGAGAGACTTTTTTAAATGACTCTTTGATAACATTTTTAGAATTCACTTTGATAACCGAAAATAAGTTACTAACTTACATATCTCAAATCAAAAGTTAATAATTCCCCTTTGGAAAAGAACGTTTTTCCTGATAAATGGAAGCAATCGATCGTGATTCCTATACCTAAAGTTAAAGAACCAAAGAGCTTTAAAGATTTACGTCCAATTAGCATACTGCCTTTTCTTTCCAACATGCTGGAGAAAGCTATCGCTTATCAGCTCCGCGATCACATTTATGATAACAACATCCTACCGATGATGCAATCTGGGTTTAGATATGATAATAATAGTTGTGCAACAGCCTTATTGAACATTCTTGATGATATCGTCAGAGCTTCAGATAACGACGAAATTACAACTTAAATTTTAATTGACTTCAGTAAAGCTTTCGATACCATAAATCACCTACTTCTCCTTTCAATATTACACTACAATGGTTTGTCACACAACTCAATTAAATTCTTTGATTCATACCTCTCGAATAAATCTCAACTAGTAAAAGTAAAGAAGGAAATATCAGAATGTAAAACTCATTTTCAGGCGTACCGCAAGGCTGAATCCTTGGGCCTATACTCAACATAATTTATACCAATTGATATACCACATGTACGCGAATGACACACAATTGTATTACTCATTCATACTAAATAAAATATCAGACAGTGTAAGTGTTGTAAACCAAGAATTGAACCATTTTGTCGATATCTCTAAAAACATGCCCTCCATATAAACATTGCCAAATGCTCAGTAATAACATTTGGCTGTTATGGAACTAGGTTGAGACTTGGTGATTTCGGCATTAAAATTGGTGACGTAGAACTGCCTGTCGTAAATCAAGTGAAAGTATTATATCCCCACTACAAGCTACTTCTTTTTGATATCCTAATATTGTCTACCTTTAACCACTGCGACGTATATAGTTTATCATTACTTTCTGAACATTACCCAACAGCAAGAATGCAAAGAGTTAACTCGTGTCTGAGATTTTCTTTCGGCATTAAAAAACGCGATCCAGTTTCTTACACGCTGAAAAATGGTTGAAAAATGTCTGATAGACAGACGCACGCTTCATACCTCGATGTTATATCTCAAAATGATTACAACTAAAATACCACCCTACCTCTATAAAAAATTACAGGACCGATGTACATGTCAACATTAGACGTAAAAGAATCCACATTGTTAGACATTCCACTGAACACTTTAAAAAAATCATTCAGGTATAAAATAGCTGAATTATACAACGACTTTCCGCTTTCGGTCCAGGCAAAATTATTGTCTCAAACACAGATTCCTGAGTAATCTATAGAATTCGAGCATCACAATACAGGTTAAACAGGGTAAAAAAAATGTCTTGCTAATATATTCTCATCTACATACAGATATGTATAACTTTATTTCCTTTTTGTTTTTTTTTTTGTAAGGTGCAAGAGTAAGAATGGAGTGATCCAACCTTGTATCCCATTGACAGACCATTATTGTTAACATGAACGTTGTATTATTTTTCTGCTGTCAATAAATGCATATATTATTATTTTTTTCTTGGTGTGTTGGCATCGACTGCTATGGTCATTAACCGAGTGTTCTGGATAGGCATTGTTACTAACTCCATACGCCACGAGCAGCACTGTTAATTATTAACGCAACAGTGAATCGTGGAGGATTATCCCCAGCCAGAAACAATATTCAACCATTCAGATTTGCATCTGAAACTGAAAAAATCTTTCCCTGCCTGGGGATCGAGCCAGCGACCTTTCAATCACGAAGCCCCGGCGCTACCACTGCGCCAATCCCCTATTATTATTATTATTATTAATTGCAGTCGCAATTGGCCATTTCAATGAAGAGTTGTATAATATTAGCAATTCATCTAACGATCATTTGATGCAATTTATGGCGACAATAATGTTCCGTGTATATCTAGCTAACGTTTAAAGTGATCCAATGTTATCACCGGTTATAGCGGATTATTTCCAACATGCAAAAACCTCTCGCAACACGTTAGAAACGAAGTTTTTCAACAATTATCGATTTTGACAAATATGAATTTTCATTTATTTCGATGCTAGCTCTCGTGCTATTCAGAAAACCGTATAATACTTGTGTGTTTGGTTGCGTAAGGTTGAGAGTCAGGAAAGTGAATAACTTTCTCTGTGCCTTGGACAGACCTTACTTATACTTAACATGAAAGTTATTGATCGGATCGTTTAGAAGTTTTTGCAGGCCTGGCACCATTGATATCATTGGAGGTCGCAGGTTTTTAATTCCAGCAGTTCTGAATTTGCATTTAATGGTGGATATCCGTTTACATCAGATCCAACTAAATAAATTCAATAATTCAATGACAGTTTCGATTATTGATTAGAAATCCGAGAAACACATGAATCACTATTTCATTATTCACAACCTTCTTTGGAAGCTCGAGCAAAATATGTTACTGTATTCAAGAAATGAAAACTACCCAAACACCAAAATTATACGTCAATGTCAATCGACGCGCGTTTTGTCAACAAAATAGTCATATTCAGGCCAACAACCGGCTGCACCCTTACGAGCAACCCTTAGAGGTCTTCTAGACGGAGCACCGCCCAAGTAGCACACTCATATTGGGACAATATTGGTGAAAATATTGGCAAAATATTCAAATAACAATATTGGCGATATTTTAAAAATAATATTTGTGTCATATTCTCGAAGCAATATTGGCCTCAAAATATTAAGCGATATTGATACAATATCGCCATAGTACACTTACAATTTAATAATATTAGTAAAATATTGGCAAAATATTCATCCGTAATATTAGCGAGATAAAATTATAATTATTTCGGGATATTGATACAATATTACTTGGATATTATACAAATAATATCAGTGAAATATTGTGGAAGCAATATTGGACTCAAAATATTTAGCAATATTGGTAAAATCTCATTTGTTTATATCAGAAAAATATTAAAATTAATGGAAACATTGATGAAATATTTCCAGAAAATGTCGAATAATTTGAATATCCTACAATTTCATTACTATTGAGTAGATTGACTTGTAAACGCATTGTGAGAAGCCTTATTTGATATGTGTTACTATGATTCAGCTGTCGTTCTATATGTGGGGCCACCTACCGGTTTCTTAACCAATGTTAATAGTAATTCATTTCAATATTGTTTATTGAATATTCGGCCAATATTCAAATTTCAATGATAGTGATAAATTTATTTTGTAATATTGCATCATATTGTCTTTCAAATATTGGCGTGAGGTTTCCGTAACAATCTCAATCAATATAGGGTCAATATAATTTTTCCAATGTGTATGAAATAATATTCCACCAATGTGCTATCAAACTTGGAAATACAATATTGTTTTTTATCTCTAAAATCGATATAAGAGGAATATTAAAACCGCAATATTGGAGCTAGATGGTGGAAAAAATATGTAGCCAATATCTTTCTATGGATATTGGTGAAAATTATTGAACCAACATTGATCCAATATTTTATGAAACAATGTACATTCAGAACAGGTTGAGCCTGTTTTTTCAATATGCACCCATATTGGTTCAATATTATTTTTATATTTACAATATATTCATATTGGCCCAATACGGAAGCAAGATTCAGTCAATATGAGGTGCTACATGGGTGGATTTCACCAACAAATTATTAATTCATTTTTGGGTCGTACTTTACCGGAACTCACCACCGAAAAATAATAATACCTAAACGAGTACCTCAAAACGACAGTTCATAACTACAACTTATCGTAACGGTACAATCATTAACGCCAATTCAATTTCCAGTTTAGTTCGTTCTGGTTCGATCAGACTGAATAAATATTCCTCGCAAAATGTATGTATTCAATATCCACGCACACAAATGTCTACGTAAAGTTAGTTCGTTCTGGTTCGATCATACTAAAAATTACTCTTCGCAAAAAAAATTATTCAGTATCCACCACTCAAATGTCTACGTACGGTTAGTTCGTTCTGGTTCGATCATACTAAACAATTAGTCCCGGCAAAATATATGTATTCAATTTCCACGCACTCAAATTTCTACGTAAGGTTGGTTCGATCAGACTTAATAATTATTCCTCGCAAAATGTATATATTAAATCTCCACGCATTGACATGATTTTGTGGGCAATTCTAGCTTGGTATTAGTGCAACATGCAGGTAACAAAATGCTTGGTGCTGAATTTCGGTTCCGGATTAAGGTACAGGTGAATTCGGTGTTTTTAGTCATGTCTGCAGGTGGTCATTCCCGACCAATGGAGGATAATATTCAATTCCTAATTGTAATTATCACTTGGAATTGTGTATTCTTGTTCGTAGGGGTCAGTAGTTGTTTTCTGACAGTTCCGATTCGCTAGAGACATGTTGACAGCGGAACAACAATAATCTGAAACCATCAGATTTGATAATGAAAATAGATATTGTTCAGTATCATGAAAAAGTTATTGCAGAATCAGTTTTAGTTCCCATGTCGAACCATATCAGTGAATCTGTTTATGATAACAAACTACAGTGTCAATAATTTCAAATCAATCAATAAAAAACTGCTTGATCTCATTTTCTCATTTCTAATTGCTGCAGACTAGATGAACAATTGCTTATTCAAAATCAATGCAAATCTTTGGAATGGAGAAGATACAAAATTGAAACTCAAGTGAGTTTGCCTCCACCAAACCTCTATCCAAGTAAATCGCTTGAAGTATTCATTATCAGATTTAATAATAAAAATTGGCAAAACACTTTTCAATCATAAAACAGATTTGCAGAATCAATTTTCGTTCCTATGCCAAACCATATCAATCGATACGTTTATGGTAACAAACTTCAGTGTCAATAACTTTAAGTCAATCTCATTTCCACTAGCTGAACAATATCTTATTCAAAATCAATGCAAATAATAGGAATGGAGAAATTGGAACTCAAGTGAGTTCGCCTCCGCCAAATCTCCATTTAAGTAAATCGCTTAAAGTATTCATTCATTATAAGATTTGATTACGAAAATTCCACAATACATTGTTCCAGACTGTGTAGACATTTTTATTCAAATATCTTCCTTTTGCATTTCCTCACACATCAATCATTTCAAGTAATCTAATAGTCTGATTACTTCCATTCCTTCTTCGTAGGTACCTTATTATTCTTCAAAAATGTGTTACTTCGATACTTGGTACTTACTGTGTGTTACTATGGCTGGAGAGTTTGTGTGTTTTTCATTTTATGATATAGTATGTAATTTCTATTTTGGAACATAAATTTAGTTTGCTAATTGTGAATTAAAAAATGATAACTTATGTACAAATAATAGATACGAAACTGTGAGCCACAGCCTACTTATTCATTTTATTAACTTATTCTGAATGCAATAACTCCAATACCTACAAGCAGTTGAAATTGGATCTCTTATTATTTGCTTTCGACAATAAGCATGTACTGGAAGAAATCATGGCTGATGTTTTGCAACTTTCTTGGAAAAGATCTAATTCTCGAAGTGGCTATGGGGTAAAATGTCTTGAAATTATATTATTCGTCGGTCAGATAATTTTTTCTATTTTCATGGAATTTTTCGATTTTTATTTTGTGAATGTTCCCAGAGACTCGAGTAAACGGAATCGCGTACTAGCCGCGATTGACTCTGGAAAGCCATGGTTCAGATGAGTCGCTGAAACTCTCCGATGTCACACATTTGATGCTGGTCGACTGCATTCTGCCACGCACATCGACTAACATGGCAAACGCTACGATGCGTTGAATTTTTGCCCAACCTGTATAAACCAAGTGAAAATGTCGTGAATCCAGCAGTGTATTCAGATATTTACTGAAAAAAAAATCATTAATAATTTTTTTTTTTTGAAAATAGGAATGGTTGGCTGAAAATGAAGACTCATTCGTGAAAGGACCCCGCAAAATCCTTATGGAAAATGGCTACGTTGTAGATTTTGACTTCTTCGGCAGAAGTGTCCATGAGCACAAAAAAATCGGCCCACTAGTTTTCGAGATACATGGACACTTTTGCCGAGGAAGTCAAAATCTACAACCATTGTTTGATTTGACAAAATGGTTTGATCCAAATGGGCATCACCACTAGATGTCACTAGCTCGATTGTGCCCAAGTCATGGCGTGACAATATTAGTACTAACAATATTATATAGGTGGCAGTTTTGAGAGTTGCGAGTTTGAAGGAATCTGCAAATACGTCGTTTGCTTTGTCTGCGCTTTTTTCATTATGCAGTTCAGTACCGTATTGAGGTGAGTTTGTATTTTGATTTTTGAGTGTGCTATTTGTTGACCATGTAGATATTTTATCATTAAGGTTATTCCATTGCTGTGATCCCGATTATTACACCAAGGTGAGTTATAATTATTTTGTTTTAGTTATACATGGTAGGAATTACTTTGAGCGATGGTGTACATATTCATTCGCAACATGTATGTATATGTAGTGTCTGGTTTCCTTAGAAGAGGTGATAATTTTCCAATTAAAGATTAAGGGTTTAGTTTTCATGAATACGAATTTGAATTTTTTATTCGTACGAAATTTCATGAAATGCTCGACTACAATGATCTGTGACTTTATGTACGAAAATTTTGAAATTTGTGCTCTTATATAAAAAATTTAGTCGAGTTTTAGAATATAGGTGAATATAAAACAGAAATTTTTGATGGAGAAAAAAAAAATAGCGTGCCCAATATGGCGGACTAGTTTTGTGATTATGGTGCGATTCGATTTTAAATTGGTATGTAGGGTTTTCGGGGCCGGAGAATATAAATTTTCTGTCAAAATCATGAGGTAACTATGGCGGCTCCAAGATAGCAGATGAGTTTTGTGATTATGGTCCAATTCGATTCTAAATTGGTATGTGGCGGTTTTCGGGGTCGGAGATTATGAATTCTTTGTCAAAATTGAAACATTTAATATGGCGGTCGAGTTGAGATTATGGTCGGATTCTATTCAAAATTGCTATGAGGGGATATTCGGGGTCGGTGATTATAATATTGTTGTCCAAATTCATAAATTAAATATGGCAGCTTCAAGATGGCGGATGAGTTTTGTGATTATGGTCCGATTCGATTCTAAATTGGTATGTGGGGGTTTTCGAGGTCGGAGATTATGAATTTTCGAAATTGTGAAGAAGCTCTTCTTAATGGTTCTTCGCTCCCGTAACTTGACAACAGCGCATTCCCGTACAGTCACAATATCATAGCAAGAACCACCCGATTGAATGGAATAATGTCCACTTCGATATCCATCTCCATATCAGATATCAGTATTTCCGCAAAATAAAAATTATAAATATTATTGGAATTTGCTGAAGATATATATCAATATACTTCAATCGAAACTTTTATAAATCTCTTCTCAATGATATGCCGCTCCCCTATAACTTGGCAACAGCGCATTTCCGCGAAGTCAAAATTTCATAATCAAGATCACTTGATTGAAAAGGATATTGCACCCTTCGATTCATTTTCATTACATATATTGAGTAATCCAAAGTGACCAACTGGCAACAACGCACTTCCGCAAAACAAAAATTGTAGATACCGTAAAAATTGACTGGAGATATGTATTAATATATTCTCCAATCAAAACTTTTATAAAGCTCTCCCTAATGGTTTTCTGCTCCCCTAACTTGGCAACATCGCATCAAAGTCAAAATGTCATAGCAAGAACCGCCTGATGTCCACTTCGATCCATCTTTATATCTGATATCTAGTAATCAGAAGTGACCAACTTGGCAACAGAGCATTTCCGCAAAACAAAAATTGTAAACGCCTTTAGAATTGGTTTAATATTTATATTAATATACTTCAATCAAAACTTTAATAACGCTCCCCTAACTTGGCAATAGGCATTTCCGCAAAGTCACCTACATCGACTAATAGGTTATGGGCCCAGTCCGCCCAGTGTCACAGCAAGAACCGCCATATTGAATAGAATAATGTCCACTTCGATTCATCTCTATATCAGATTTCCAGTAATCCGAAATGACCAACTTGGCAAACAGACCGTTTTCGCAAAACAAGAATTGCCTAATGGCACAAAATCGAGATGTTCAATTTTTTTAAACGGATTTCCAGTAACACAAATCTTTACCAAAAAAAGTTCGTAAAACTTGACACAACATTCTATTGTCTTTATTAGTTATGAACGATCGGTCACCAGTACAACTTTCTTGCAATAAATTACTATAACTTTGTAATATATTTTGTTCCAAATACATAAGTCCGACCCTGTCCGAGCAAATCGTCCAAAGTTTTACAAATTATTAAATTATGAGATGGTTAACGAAAACTGGAAGAAATTCTAGAAATTTCTTATAAGTTTCACATTCCATCCAGGTGGCGTACTAGTACAGTGCCATAAATAATGCAATTTTTGGAAGGTTCTATTAAAAGAACCTAGATGTCACGCGCGATTGCATCAAACACTCTTTCTACAGTGACTGCCTAACTATCTTCTGTATTATGAAACAACGCTACAACATACCAAAAATTCAGGGAATTTAACTGAGAGCCATTTTCCATAAGGATTTTGCGGGGTCCTTTGTGGTCTACTAGAGCTTTTGAATGTACACCCCAATGAAAAAAGAAATATACCAATTGGTTGACGAATATATGTTTTATTTTATATGAGTCACACTGTATAATATCCGAATTTATTAATACAAAATTTCGTAGATCCCTTCTTTGCCTTTGTTATATTACTGACTTCAGTGTGTTCTATTAAATTTATTATTGATTTGTATAATGAATTAAGGTATATCTAGTGAACTTATCTGAAACGACGTTTATATTATTTGCTATACAATTTATTTTCCATGAAACTATGCAAATTGATTCTCATTATCATACGGCCACAGCACCTTGGACTTAGGCCAAGAAAACAGGTTGATCGTGGGCGAACCATTTTTTTTATTTCGTTCCTACTGTTAGGCTGATAAAGATATACGAAAGCGTCTAAGGACCACATAGTTTTTTTTTATTTTTCCGACTTCAAACACGGAATTTACGACTTTAAATTCGAAAATTCCGACTTCAAAGTCGGAATTTGAGGTCGGAATTTTATTTTTCCGACTCGAAAGTCGGAATTTTGGAGTTTCAACTCGATATTTCAGTTCTCTTGCTTCATACGTACTGAGTATTAACAATCTAATTGAACGATAGTCGTTTCCGACCGATGGTTTCCCCTTTTCACTCGCATATACACCTACGACGTAGGCTTAATATGGCAAATACAAACTACTCCCCTGGCTAAGAGATATAATGCACAATTACAATATTTGCACAATTACAATATATACGGAATCAAAAGTGCCTCATGTAACCAAGTTCAAGAATTTTTGCCGGAGAGTATCAAATAAGTCCACCATGTGGAAAATATGAGGCAAACATCTGGACAGAAAACAACTACTTCCCTGGCTAATACCACAACGGATACTGAACTACATCTGACAAATATTTGTGAAACGTTCTTTCAAGAAGACCCAATTTGCTTATTGTAATTGAACAGTAGAAATATTTGTAGAGAAGGGTACTTCGACATTGCCGATTTTATTATTTCATTTATTTGATACTCTCCGGCAAACACTCTTGAACTCTGCTCACTTCCTGGAGTCTTTGCTACCGATAAGTGATTTTTGTTTTTTTCACGCGGGTGGCGCTGTGACTGACTTCACTGTAAATCGCTGCTTCATTTATGAGAAAATATTAGTTTAACAGTAGATTATTATTCATCGGACTGGGGCAGGACGACTCTTATGTTATCCGACCTACCCTGTCACTGATGAGAGGCAAGAACCTCGAAATGCATCTGCAGGTGGTCTTTCCCAGCCAAATGTAGAGTAATCAACTGTCTAATTGCATTAGGCAGTGCACAAATACCTGTCAATGTCCGTCGCGGTATTAGCCAGGGAAGTAGTTGCTTTCTGGCAGATGTTTGCCTCATATTTTCCATATGGTGGTAATATTTGAAGAAAAGAGTACTTCGACAACGTCGATTTCACCATTTCAACATGTAACCAAAACAAAATTCTGCGAGTTGGTTATAGCACTTGTAATTGTGACCTCTACGATGAGGAACATTGCACAAGTTAGATATAATGCAAGACCCGTCGTGGTATTAGCCAGGAGAGTAATCGTTTTTTAACAGGTATTTGCCATAATAAGCCTACGTCGGTGTATTTGAGAGTGAAAAGAATGAAACATCGAGAGTATCGATACTAAACGATCTCCCGAAAACTCTTAGCTTTGCGCCCTTATATGAATCTCTCAACCCGGAGATTCGGAGTGCTTCTTACTCTGGTCACAAGGTGGAGCAGACTAGACCCAGTTTCATCGCGCGAGACCAGAGAAGCAAAGGCCAAAATAGTCGGAATGATGAGTTGATTCAAACAGGGAACAGGTGGCTTCAGAGCTGTCTGTGTTGACCTACCCTTGCATTGATAAGAGGCAAAACCTCAAAACTAATCTGCAGATGGTGTCCCTGTCCGAATCAAAACAAAATTCTGCTAGTTTGTTACAGGGAGCACTTGTAATTTTGTCCTCTGCAATGAGGAACATTGCATAAGTATCTGTTAGATATAATGCAATACCCGTCATTGTATCAGCCAGGGGAGATAAGCCTACGTCGGTGTATTTTAGAGTAAAAAGAGTGAAACATCGGTCGGAAACGACTATCGTTCAATTAGATTGTTAATACTCAGTAAACAAAAATAGCTTTTGTCACACTGAAGAAGATTAACAATGTGCGACTTGTATGAAGCAAAAGAACTAAAATATCGAGTTAAAACTCCGAAATTCCGACTTTCAACTCGGAAAAATAAAATTCCGACTTCAAAGTTAGAATCTCCGAGTTTAAAGTCGGAAAAATTAAAAAAAAAACTATGAGGCCCTTAGAAGCTTTCGTAGATATATGAAGAAACAATGAAACAATTCGTTTTACATTTCCAGGAATGGTCCCGTTATCGAAAATAAGGTGCTTGTACAATACTAAATATTTCATACGAATTCCAAACTTCTATTTTTGTTACTGAATCTTAACCTATCAGTTAGAAATAAATTTAAGAAACATGTTCTCGCATGCAACGTCACTGATAACATTCGCACAGCCCGGTAGGGGCTTTGGGGCTGCATTTCTTCCATCGACAAACGCTCTGTAATTTACAGGTTTGTGTAAAAATGGTTTCCGCGACCGTCGTGCGCCGCCGTAAGAAAACTACGACGAGTTTGTCGTAAGAAAGCCAGTCCTTTACCGATAGTGTGTCCCTTATAGAAATCATATGTTCAACACCCCCTTCCCAAACTGAAATCCTGGCTGCGCCTCTGACTGATATTGTCATTTCCTGCACAATTATACTGAATAGCTTTATAAGGCGCCGTTCGGGTAAAAAGTGTTTTTGCAAATATATTTAATTTTGTGTCAATAGATTTTTTAGTTGTAGCAAATATTTTTATTTTGCTTTCCGATATATTTATTTACGATAATACATAATACTTTTACTTTCCAAGCATTACAAATATATAAAATTCCCATATATTTATAAATTCGATCTATTTTATGTCCTCAAGAGATGGCGCAACCGACGCGATTTGTCCAAACTCGAGCATGTGGCAACATGACAACTAGGCAGTCATTAATACATAAAGTGGCTGACAGATAGCAAGTAGCACAGGCAGTTTTGTTATTGTGTAGTTTTCTACTTCACATTTGGGCACTTAATTGAACGGCACGGCCTTCTAAATTCAGTGACCCTATGTGTGGGTTAAACGAAAACTCTCTAGGATTAAATGACCCAATCTGAAATATTATACCGCCACCTATTCGGCAATTTCTGTAATAATGACTTTGCTTCGTTCCCATGTTGCCATATGCAACGTGTCATAAATTGCGTTGATTGCGCCATCTGTTGACGACATAAAATAGATATAAATATACGAGACTTCACGTTTTTGTATATTAGTTAACACTTGAAATGTAAATATATTGTGTTTGATCGGCAATAAATATATCGGCACGCAAAATAAAATATAATGCTACAATTAATGAATACATCGACAGAAATTATTTATATTTACCACAACAGCGCCCTCATATAGCTTCATGTTAATTCGTATTTATTCGGGTTTGGGACAAAAGAAAACACACTTCTCGATTTTTATGAATCGCCGACGTTTGGATCTCTATTTCAGATCTCTCTAAAAGCTACGATATAAGGAAAGTCTTACAATGACAGCAATTATTTAAACAACAGTCAATTCAGGTTTGTGCAAAACATTAAAATAAATATAAAATGTTGAAATATTTATTACGATACAAATGGTTATATTAATATTTAATTTTTCCCTCGAGAATATTCCAATCGGACCTTGATACTTCCGAAGGGCGCCTTGGTGTTATTCACTCGAATAGTCACTCCTGGTCAATTCCCAAGGCCTTCTGTATTCGCCTGGCTAAGACTTCTGCCATCTTACGGCAAGCCGTTATGATTTACAGATTTGAGAGAGCAGGAATCGTAGAGTCTGCTCTTTTCGGACAATACTCGTTTCTTTGACGCAAATCATCCTATTTAGATGGTCAAGGAGAATTATTATCATTATTATTATTATCATTGATTTTTTACATGTTCGGAACATACAAGTCGTGCCGTGTCTCCGGAGCCACGTTACGTCCGAAGGGATCGCTGGTGTCATTAACCCAGATAGTCACTTCACAGGTTTGTATAGGGTGAGTGTTTACTGGGTCCAAGAATTATGTGCTCTGAGTAGACGTAGTGAACCAAGGATGACGGCCTTCTGCATTCGTCTGGCTAAGATTTCTGCTGATTTTAACAAAGTGGTTTGGGTAGAGCCTTCGAAGTTCAGAGACTGAATTCCGATATTTAGTCATTTTTCCTTCTCTTTTAAAACGTTTCCGTTTCGCAAGGAACCGAAAAGTCAATGACGAGAATCATCTTACTTTAATGATCTAGGAGGACAACATCAACCTTGTTGACTTGTATTTCCGGATCATAAGGCAACACCGGTGTCTCGTCTATACCGTAAAAGTGTCGTAGGTGATAGTATAACACTCTAAGTACAGTGTTATGCCTGTGGATGTAGGCTGAGACCGCATAAGCTCGACATCAAATGTATTATGGTCTCAAGAGCTCCGCAACACGCTCTGCATATAGTGCCCGAGACCTCTATACCCATCACCCGACTACGGTAGACCAGGATGTTGAAGACATCTCCCTGGCACTTCACTTGAGGAAAGAAAGCAAATGTCAAATTTTTGAATAAGCCGCAAAGTCTTGAGGACTCCGTGCATTGGCATATCCTTATGTATTTGTAGTCTCCGCTTTTTGCCGAACAGGCCTCAACTCGTTGACAGAGTTTGCGTTAACCAGTTCCAAGTCGAAAACGAGACCAAGTTTATCGGCTGCACGGGCTGCTGTCCTATAAAGAAATGCTACTATCTCTGCTTTCACATGGTCACATACCAAGCAGAGAAGGGGATCTGAACTCCTGATAACTTTACAGGCTCCTTCCAGTATCATTCTGTTATGTAAATATTTCAGACTCAAAAGTATACGGCCTCCCTGTTGTCTGGGGAGGTATAAGCTTGGAACAGACGATTAAGAATGCAAGCTCCTACAAAAATGCATAATTATGCGAGTTTTTACGTCGAGTTGTTGCAGCTCCTCCATTAACCACCCCAAAAGAGTAGAATATGATCGTAACGGCAAGCAACTTTATTCTTCCCCGGAAGTTCTGACGACTAGATCTGTCGGAATTTATGCTAATATTACTTGCCGCGGAGAGAGTTTTAAACTGTGCTTACAGATTTTCATCATTCTGGTAACAATACATGATGACTTTTTCATATGGTCGATTAAACAAGACCGCGGCCTTAATATGGTCGACAGGTTTTGTTATTCATGACCCAATTTTTGGAATCACAGATGTAGTGTTCGCCAGCTTCCTATAGTGCTCGCTAGCACTTTCGGGTGTTTTTTACGAGCACTGAGCACCAAGCTCTTTCATGAAGTGCGTGAAGCACTAAATATTAAGCTCGATGGTGCACCAATACGAAAACTGTTGCAGTAATAGAGCATCGATCAAATGTTCAGAGGCAAAGGTACAGAACGAGGTTGGGGTGATTACTGGCCACCCCGACCTCCCGATTTAACGCCGTTGGACTTTTTCTCATAGCGTTAGTTGAAGTTCAAGAAAGTAAACATTTTACTGACATACAACATTTCGAAAATACAATTCGAAAATGCTACGCAAATATGGTTCCCCAATTTATAAGAAATGCCGTTAAAGACCAAATTTATTTCTTTTCGGTCTTTAGTGTTACTTGAAGTTCATAATAACTACAATTTTTTCAGAAGAGTTTTTTAATTTTTCAGTTGCATTCATAACTATTATGGGGGGTCATTTGGGGGGTCATTTGTCCCAGCATGAAACATGTACAGAACGATACTGCAATGCCGTCAATCTGGGTGGTGCATTTGACTATAATAATAATAATCCAAACGGATACCAAAATAATAATAATAATAATAATAATAATAACAGTTATTTTTTCGTCTGAAGTTGTGCTTTTCCGACAAAATATTTTTATACGTCATTCCTCACGTTGGTGGATTATGAAATAATAATCTCCTAGAACCCACTGCCGTACAAAAATAATGGGACCGGAGGCCACGAAATTTTTATATAAATTTTAAAAATAAAAAAAATACTGGATTGGTCCCATTATTTTTGCACGGCAGTAGGTTCTAAAAGATTAATATTTCATAATCTACCCAGCATGAGAAATGCCGTACAAGAATATTTTGTCCGATAAGCACATCTTCAGATGAAAATTTATTATTATTATTATAGTCAAATGCACCACTCAGAATTGGCAGAGTGCCTCAAGTTATTTTTTCATATACCAGCATTGTTCTGTATATGTTTCATGCTGGGTCAAATGACTACATATTTCAAGACCTATAATTCGAACCATCGAAAAAATTTGGTATCTAAAATCTAACGAATCATCAAACACAATACAAAAAGCGCTTTCGGTTGATCAATTTGCATGGCTTCTCAAATCTAGACTGTCTAACTGTAGGACCAGTAATGGATATGAAAATACAAATGGCGTCATTTCCAGTAATGTGATTATGGTGTTGATATTTTGAAAAATTGTGTGTGCCAATTGGTCAAATGCACATTTTTTGATATTGGCCCGTCCTATACCAAAAAAGATTTTAAATTTACCCCATTGAAATGTCTTTCGGATCATGACACAGTAGCCAAGAAAGGCTGACCACTAAGGGCGATTGCAGTAGTAGCCTTGTTTTTTGCATTATATTATTGCAATAATACTTCTTAGAAAGCCACCGACTACATCTTTTGACTTCACAAGCTTAGCGATTTTTCTGTACCATTAGTAGCCATAAAAATGTATATTTCAAAAAGTTTTACGAGTTATATTTTCAAACCTTCAGTGGGGTTTGAAAGAACAGAACCATGGCTTTAAAACATATAAAACTGATTTTTGATATGGTAATCATTTTTGATTGGGAGTTACATATAAAATTAGCAAGGTTAGTGATACATTAAATGCTTTCATTTTCATAGATTTGATTATCCTTGAAAGTAAACTGTAATGGAGGAAAACGTTAACTTTTCAAGGTGAGAATAATTTGCAGAATCACTGTTCATTCAGCCTACATTCGCTAGCCAAAATCATGATATTTTGAAAAATGTTTTATTTAGCTGCACTGGTTTGTAGCACTATTTTTTTTTTATTTCAGTTCGGACTATCATGTTCAAACAACGCTCAAAGTATCTATCCTTAAGTATTTGGCTTTAGTAAACTGGCAAGTTTGGAAGGACAACTAACCTGACTTTGTTGTTCGTCCAAGAAAACATTCTTTTGATTTTGACATCGCTGTCATTGTTGTTATTGTTGTTGTTTGCAGCAGCTGCAGCAGAAACATCTTCAACCGCACTCATTGTGAAATAATTCCAGTTATCACGAAACACTGAAGAGCACCAATGAAATTATAAGCTCAGACCATGTTGCAGATATGGATAAAAATGTGACAGTATCTATCACTCGAACTAGGAGACTGAAACCGTTTGATTCAGAATCGATATGAACTCATTAATTTTGTATTCTTCACAGAGTCAATGCACTGTAATGATGATTAGATTTGAGACGATTTTTCACGGAACAGTATTAATTTTGTACACGAAAGCCTGAAATTCAAACAAAAGCCGCGAACTCCCGATTTTCTTCGTCTGCAACTAACTCGCTTTCAATCGCGATAATAGAAAGTGAAACGAGAATAAGACGCCTTTCTATAGCTCCATTGGTTGTCCGGCATCAAAGTATACGTTCTGCAGTTGAAGTGAAAAAGAAAGTAGCTACGCCGTGACAGAGAGGGAAATGCTTTTAGTTTCAATCAGATGTTAATGCATACAAACATGAACTGATTGATATAACTGCAAACGTAATCGAAAATGTCGGTGCGCCGCAATGTTTATGATTTTTCCTCTGTTCGTTCATAGGTTGTTATCACGACCTGATTTATATTGGTGATTCAGTTTAAGTGGGTTGACGTAGTTTTTGATTATTATTGCTAGTAATTATCAAATGTGATATCAAAAGTCCTTCAAATTTTATCGATATTTTTTTTATTTTCCTCTAAAGCCCTCTATTTGTAAAAAAATATAAAAACAAAGAAAATTATAAAATTGTTATCTAAATTCGGTTTGTTTGAATATTTTTGCCTCAAATCAAGAAGTTCGTGTAATTACAATAAAAAATTATCTGATACACTTTGAAGAACGAGTTCTATTTGGAAAGATAATTTTGTTCATCAATTTAGATGGCGACATGTAAATGGATATTTTTGAAGAAACAAGTGCATGTGATATGCATTGATATTGATTTAAATAATTATGTCTTGTCGAGTCAGGTTGATGTTCTGAAGATTAATATTGTTGTGAACAAGGGGGTGTAGTTTTATCGGGTAATACCACGAATTCTCGCAGTAACTACTATTCATAGTAATTCTGTCAGAAATCAACGAGATCAAATTTCTTGGAAAATACCTCGGGTTCGTTAAGACCAGTGGTGTTAAAGTTGTTTGATCGAGTTTAATATTTCTAGCAGAGTTTTTGATAGAGTATTGTGAGCAAGAAAGGTATTTATTCAAATAATTTTCCGAAGTAACTAAGTCAAGAAAGTTTCATTGTCTTGAATTATTCAGTAGTTACACCTTATGACTAGTAAACATGAAGTCTGTCAGACTGGCATTCATAACCAGGTAAGAAGATATATTCTCCATTGTTATTTAGATTCATGGTTGTCCATGACGACGTGGTCTTAGTAGAGTAGAATAGTTTACTTGACCATGTTATGTACATAAAGAACATGTATGCACTAGCGGGCGGTAAAGAACACTTTGCCGCCCGGTCCAGTGAGCGTAAAGTGGTACTTTACCGCCTGCGGGCACATTATGGCAAGCGGCCCGTAAAATAGACAAAATTTTCTAATTGTCTATATTTACACATCATTTCATGCAAGACCTAACACGAATCAGAATTATTTCAGTTGAATAGAGAAATACTCTTCACAATGGACATTTTCTCAACATGTAATTAAGTCATAAGTGTCATGAATATTGAAAATGCAGTTGGTTTAGTTACTGATGTTGAAGATTGGATATTCTCTTGAACATAATTATTACATATTGAAAGCATCGATAATAGAAAAAGTATTCATTTTAGAAGTAGAAGGTTGATTCAAATAATTATCCAGTATCAATCCGGCACAATCAATGGAAATTTTTTCAGTTATGATCAATTTATTTGAAATAGATTCTTCAATATAGCTCTCAGCTACCGTAGTTTCGCATTACCTATACGTACGTTACTCTTAATAATTATTGTATAAATAACGTATGGAACGTGTAGACCATTGTAATTCAAGTCAGTTTTTGTGATTCGCGCTATAAAACCGCTAGTGCATAAAATGTTGTATGTATCACGTGCGTAAAATATGTTTATGGCCTTTGGCGTGTGATGGTCCTCGGCTGACGCAATAAACGCCTATCAAGGGCGTAACCCTTGATACATAAATAACTATTATGGCAAGTCGCAAAAACAATATTGATTCATGATCAATATTGAAAAATGGTATTATAAAATATGATAATGTGAAAATATAAAAAATATGAAAATGTTCAAATACCACAAAGTTACATTTAAAATATTACCTGAGTTTTCAGGGAGTAGAGAGAGCAGCAAAAAAAAGACATTAGAGATTAAAATTATATTACATAATGAGCTCGCTGAGACAATACAGCTATTGAAATCATAAAACAATGACTGAATAGATTTTTTTTACCACCGTTTTAAATTTTCTGAATTCTAATAGTTTTACTGAGGTATCAAAGATATTGTAGAGATTGAGTTCAATGAATTTTTGCAGCTAACAGCTAATCTATGACGAGGAATAGTCAGTAGATTAGCCGATCTTGTTTTATAGCATTGCGAGTCAGAATGTCTGAAAAAAATTGGTCAAGAGGACTGTAAATATGTATAAAGTGGCAGGGCATGGTACCAAGTTCAATAAAATGTTTCTGATAATGGTTTCTAAAACTCAAGTTTGCCAATATTCTGATAGCTTTTTTCTGACATTTGAAAACTGCTACAGAGTTTTTTGAATTTCCCCAAAGTAATATGCTATAAGAGAGTAAGCACAGAATTAAATAAAAAAAAGTATGTAATTCTTAAAATATTGGGATTTGTGAGGTTTCAATTGTCTCATAGTAAACACAGAATACTAGATAATTTTCGAACCACGTGATGTTGACAACTCGAAATGTTAATATTCGCGATTATTTCCTTCATCTGTCAAAATTTATTCGCTGATAAACCCGCTTCGTTCCTTTTGCGAATAAACTGCATGGTCCTTCTTGACAGTTGCATGAATGTATGCAACACATTTCACAAGTCTTGTGACATATTGCCGTAAATAATCATGTTCATTAATTTAATAAAAATAAATATGTACGTTGTGGAATAAATGTTATTGGTTGATTGACATATTTAGGAAATAATCTGATCAAATATAACTCGACCGTAGTTGATCAAATATAACTCGACCGTCGTTTATCAAATCGAATAAATTTTGGAATTTCCCCTCAAACATTTTTGTCTTAGAAAATTCATCTCGTTGAATTCTAAGATTTGCGTTCAAAGAATAAAACCCTCGAGCTTGAAATCTCTCGGGTTTTATTAAGAACATAAATCTCCGAATTCAACTTGATAAATTTTCAAATAAAATCGTTTTCGTTGAAATTGAAAAATTTATTCGCTGATAAACGAGGTCTTATTATATTACCAACGATAATTGGACTCACGATATGAAACTTCCATCTCCAGTGATATAATATCTGACCATGTATTTTAAAGTACTCCAGATTGCGTTTCATAATAGGTGGTGGGGGTGTAGGGGGGCGGGGTCAAGAGTTTTTTTCATGAAAGCGAACAATATTATGCAACATCAGACACAAAAAAACGAGTAAAATTATTAAATTGATGGATGTAGCCGTTACTATGTGGTAGGAGATCATCATGAAAAATGGGAAAAGTAAATTTCTATGTTTTTGTACCACTTTATATTTATAACCTTTAGTTACTGCAGTTTCGTCCTATATGGACAATGAAACTGCAGTAACTAAAGGTTATAAATATAAAGTGGTACAAAAACATAGAAATTTACTTTTCCCATTTTTCACAGTAAAATTATTGTTTCCGGTTTTGAAAATAAATAGACTATTCTGAGAAAGGAGTGATTTTAACCACCCCTAGCAGCAAAACTGTTAATTTTTGGGGTAGGCACTACGGTACTACATCTTACCAAAAATTCAAAAAATCCACCGAGACCCAAATTCCATGCTGGGTCCTTTGTTACTTTTTCAAATTCGTTTTGGTGAAAATGCAAATTATTATGGTCGCATATTCATGGTTTTCATTGCAACCGACTGGTGAGCAAACTTGAAGTGTTGAAATTGTTGAAGATGGTAATTATCACAATGACCTAAATTTCCCTGAACTAATAGACACGGTCAAATAATTTCTCAATTAGTGGTACGCTGCGTTAGTTACACTCCACTATTCGGAAGTGAATTATTTCTCAACTGGAGTATATCAGCATTGTTTGGTTTCCGTGACTGGCTATAATAAATCATAGATATGCGAGGCCTAAATACATTTTTAGTCATTTTATTTCTTGTTGATCCCCTTCAATTTCTAATATTACCGATTTGCGCATCCTTTATGACCGCAAGTATTTTTATACTGATTTCCATAAACCTTTTGAGGAAAGATTATGTTCCTTTGCGTCCTCATAAAATGCACTACTTCAACTATATCCACCATAGTCGTTTCATCGAATAGTTTCCGCAAATTTTCATTAGTACGAGTATAGTCTCAAAAATATTTTTGCTTCTTCACTGATCGCAATATCCATATCTCGCTGTCAATATAATAATAACGTGATCTTCTCTGTATTTCTCCTGTAGTATCTTTTTCGTTCTCAAATGAGGCTACTTCTACAAATTCATTAGATTTTTTTCTAATGCACTCAATCGGAGTTTTCCCTTGATGTATTATCATGCTATGTCATATACTCCGGGTGTCTCAAATTTTATGTGACAGGTAATGTCCTATTTGTTGGAGGAGATAGACACAAATCGTTTATACAGGAGTTTATGAGAACTACATTAGGATATTATTTGCAAGTATGCAAGTATTCTCCAGTGGGCATCAGTATCATCCACGTAAGACGAAATTTTTAGAGCATTGGTGCGACTTGAGGAAATTTCTGAATCTCTTCCGAAAAAACTTGTTATTGCGATCTTATCGAGAAAAAAAAAATACATACTATTTGTTGAGAAAAATGGTCCGATTCAAATCATTTAGGGGGCTATTGAAAATATGATTTTTTGAGATAAAAACTAATTTTGTGTTATTTCCGGATTCGCCGGAAATAAACTAAGTTTGAATTTTTTAAATAGAACGCGTATTATTAAAAAAATGTGAAAATATACAAGGCGTTCTATCTAAAAAACTCCATCTAATACCATTTCCGGCAAAACCACAACGAATAGAGAATTAGTTTTTAGCGTATAGAAAAAAGATAAAATTAAACGAATATAACATAGAAAAAAATTTGAAAAAATGTTGTCGAGAAAATGGCACCTTCAACCTCTAGATAACGTTTTTGGAGCAATTCTGCTCTATTTTGTGATTTCTGAGTCGATCAACACAAAATAAATTTTCAGCCGAAAAAACATCAAAGGTCATCAGATTCACTCGAAATTACCACCATTTACTCAAAATTTAATGCTGATTCCAAAAATGTATGATTTGAATATGTTTCGCATACACGGTGTACCATAAAACAAAGATAAATGTGCAACAAAAATTGTATCGCACGAATCCAGCATCCTAGCACACAAAACCACCTATAAAACGTACATGCGAACTAGTTAGGCCAGCAAACAATAACACCCTCTTGTAGAACAATTTCTTAGCTTTCTTCCTATAAACATATGTATTCAACAAATGTGAACTTCCGAAAGTTCTAGAATGTTTTCAATATTGTTCCCGTATTCTACGACATCATTTTAATAGTCATTTGGAGACTTGGGGGGGCTGCAGCCCCAAAGCTCCCCCCCTGGCTGTGCCAATGGACATGAGAACTTGTTTCAAATACCTATTCGTCCATGAACTCATTTTTATAAACTGATGGATTATGTCGTAAATGATGTTCTAGTGATAGGAATCTTCAAATAGCAATTTGTCGAGAATCAGTAAAAGTGGAAGGAAATAAAAGTGTGAATATGAAGTGACCTGAGATAGTTCGAAGAAACGTTCTCGTGAATATCTCTTCATAAATGTCATCATCAGGAATGTTGTTACATTTAATTCAGAGTATTTCTTTTTCCAAAACCGGTTGAATGCTTTATCGAGAAGAGGGGGGCGGGATGAGCATCAATGTCAACAATACGTGACATCCGATTTTAACTATAAACTTTATTGGACGTGATAAAATATAAGGGACATTAGCTTGATCTAAAATTCATTTCCAGCGTTGCTTTTGAAGTAACGATGCAGGTATAACAAAAAATAGCGTATAATAAACGTGTAGAAGCATTTGCAATGTTCAAGGGCACTACGCTCATTGCGCTTCAAAGACTTGCTTGCGACCTTGCGTACTCTTGTATCACAATATTCTATTATACCCTCGAATTTGAGGCACAATATGAGCTTTCACTTGAGCGAAATAAATTAAAAATTATTTGTGACCGTTTCAATGAAGTCAACATCCGCCATCTTAGATTAGCTACCATTTTTATTAGCTACCTGTTTGTGATGGCACTCATTCATGGTTTTTTGCGTCCCTTCCTTTTGGTACCCATAAACTATTGTCTGAAGGAAAATCAGTATATACACCCAAATTATACAAAAATCTCTGCTGGTCGATAGACTAACACACCTATTGAATTTCAGTGAAGAAAGTTTTCGGAAAAATCACGATCATTGATACTTCCATCCTTCTGAAATGACCACCTAGTGCAATTTCGAATGAATGCAGCAAAATCGGCTTATATATAGTTTTCATTGATTTTCGGGTATGAAATGAACATTACCTTGAGGTCTTTCCATAAATTTCGGTCAATTTCCATTGATTCCACAACAAGTAAATAAAAGTTTTCAACAACGATGATATTCATTACCTGAATATCTATCATAAAACAATTATCTCTTTTGGGTCGACTAACGTTCAATTTTTTATTATCATTTACAAATGTTATTCTCAATGGAATTGTCCAATAATAAATTGATGACAATTGTTTTCGATGTATAAATAATTCCATGCCGGTAATAGGGTTTACAGTTCAATGCCTCCCAATTATTAACCAGCTCTGACATGAAGTTTCAATATTAGAAGAATGAAAACGTCATTTAACCTTAATGTTGTCTTGATGATTAATTCTTTCCAGTAAACTGAGAATATTGAATTGTGAACACGTGTAAAATATATTTTTAATGTAGTGTCGATAGTGGAAGAACTATGGTCAAAGAAAAAACTCCTAGATGAGATGAAAATTGCTTTATTCTGTTGTGTCAAAAACAAAATAAATTTCTTTACCGGTAACATCAGCAATTGGGAAGAATATTAGGAACAATTGGGTATACGCACAAGTAAAAATATTGAACAGAATAGAATATGCGAGACAATTCAATATATGGTTTTTAACTCTATTTGTTGAAGTATCGAGTTCGTCTTGTTCTCGTCGACGTCTGCCAAGGGCTTCATCAGGTGTTCCTTCCACCGATTCTTCGAGTGATGACTCCCTCAGGTTCGATTCCGGTAAAATATAGGAATCCACCGCCACTAATGAGGAGTTGCCGTGTTCTAGTAACATTCTCGGAATCCTACAGACAGCGACTGCGCCAATTTGTTATCTCGATAATTATGTGAACAAAGTACGGCGTGGTACGTACCACCGTTACAAAAAATACTAATTGATATAGTGACGAGCTTTATTAGACTGACTGTAGAACCGCCATTCAGCCTTCTATATATGTTTACAGAGTGTTGTTTTAGCATCAGCAGTTCCCATCGTGGAACTCTGCGAGTGCTGATAACAAAGATCAGCTTTTTCTAAGGAATTGTTTTCGCGTGTTACTTGATACCTATGAGGAGACCACCATATAGTGCGATAATATCGCATATAACATCGTTTATCATGCCCCTTCATTTGATACTCATATAATAAGGGTTACTGTGGAAATGTGAATCACCATTTTGTATCGTCCACTATAGTAGATTTAGAATGACTTCACGTCACTTTCTGTGCTCATCGAGCCCCTTCATAGGGTTTGATGTGGGATGATAAATCGCCATTGGATTAAAAATGGCGGCATAGGTAATCGTGCATTGTCTCCGTAACCAAACTAGTCTGTCGAATTTCAGATCAATCGGACATTGGGAAGTGGATGAAATTTAACTTGCAAGATTCCATTACACACTCCCGGGCAGATGAAACTAAATAAAATATTTAAAAAAGAATTATATAAAAAGGGTTTGTTCTATCTTCCTAAAGACTCAAATCTGGGTAGATATTATTATGAAATATCCTACGCCACTGCATGGCAAATGGTTGCTAAGCGACGATTGGCACTTCTGATAATTCAGTTAATGTGAACAAGCAAGCGGCGGGCAGGATGAGTTGGATTACGTCACCATCGACGCTTTATCAAAGCGTGAAGTTCTCGATGTTTCCACTTGATTATATGTGAAAGGCGACTCAAGCAGAGAAATTTATAGAAATTAAGTCACAGGGAGATTCATGACAAGTTTATGAAGTATAATTAGTACCCCGTTAAGTAGGCAGAATTATTGTATTAGAATATTTGAGTAGTATAATTATTTTTTTATAGTGTTGTTTTGGAGCTGTCAATAAACGAGTCATAAATGTCCAGTATTTTTTTAAGCTACCTTGCGCTCCCGTGAAGGATGGGGGTATAACGAATGGCAAGTGTGAAATTTTAAATTTTTTTGGGAAATTCGGAAAATCTTGGAAACCGCTGTTCGAAATTACACAGTTTCTTTCAGCGATTCCCAAAATTTCGAAGAATTTTCCAACATAATTTAAACTTTCTACAATTTTTTCGAATTTTTCACACCTGCCATTCGTTATAAAATGGCATTGGACACCCGTGCAAGAAGTTAGATTACACCCTGTATAAGTAAGTACAGAGGTAGTTTAGTTGAGGCTCGTTTTCAGATATTAGCAATTATTCGTCGTTGGTACGCCAATGGTAACTTAAAAAAAATCCTTTTTATATATTTTTAACGATGCACCAACTTTTAGTATGAATAACTTTTTCTGAGAAATCAAAAATAAAAAAGTTTTCCATATGTGCCCAACTGTATAGCTGATACGGTATATTAACCATTCTTGTTCATCCACTTCTAGGAATGAAATAAAAAATTAGTATATAATAAATATTCCTCACTTGCGTAAGCGTTTTGTAACAAAAATTGCGAAGCAGGTTTATTCGAATTCATAGTGAAAGTTAAAAGAATTATTTTAATTTTGATTATAATGTAGTTAAGTAGTTAAGTATAGTCTTTTACCAAACGGAAGTCGTTTCGATATAACCACATTCACAAATGTTTTTGTGATTGGATGGACAGATACTATTAATTAAGAAAGGAACAAGGTGTCCAAATGTTTCAATGAACATTTCCATGCAGCTAGCAATGGCGGAGACAGCCTTGTAGGAACTCTGCACGAAAATGTATTAGATGTAATTCAACGGTCGTCGTGGTATCAGCCAGGAAACTTGTTTTTTCTGATGGATTTTCTGGCCAATTATTCCTATTGTACAGGATCATGGTAATGAGCCCTCTCTGGTATAGGATAGGACACCTTGTTCCTTTCTTGACAAGCTCATTGTGAACACATTGCAGATTCCTTTACTACATACTATTAATCATTTTGAAAACGCTAACAGATTTATGATGTATTGCTATTATTAACTGACAGTTATTCTTTTCAAATGTGGAAACAGTATAGTTCTAGTAAAGGTGTTTCTGACCCTCCACTCCACAATTACGTTCACTTGTGCCCCAGTTGAATCATTTTCAGACACCCCTCTTCATGAAGCCAATTATGATGATGAATTAATGTATTAATATATCTGCACCAAATATAATAATGATAATAATAATAATAATAAACATTTAGCAGCATCTTCACCTGCCGATAATTCAGCGAAAATTAAATAACATGTATAGGTGTCGTTTCTTTCCCATAAAAATATTAGATTAAATATACAGTGTGACCCACTTAAGACCGGAGCACCCTTATAAAATCTATTGAAAAGAGAAACATTCTCCATTGAAAATGTTTATACAAAAATTATTAAAATCAGATTAGTTGGCCCTGGAAATGGAGATTTATTAATGAAATGTGGTGTCCTAGTAGACTTTTTGAACGTCTACCTAATGAAAACAATCATTCCAATCGGTTGGAAAATGTAGATTTTATAAGGGTTCTTCGGTCTTAAGTGGGTCACACTGTATAATACTCGTACTGAACCTAACACATGCAGAAATGGTCTTCGCGTCGTTCGGTCATCTCCGGCACTTTCGGAAAAGTAACTCTTTCCGCACTTTTTAGGTGAGTAAATGTATATGAAATAAATAAGACAACATGATTCGTTGCCTATCCAACTTTCCCAGTAGTTTGTCGTCTTTAATACATTAAAATGTCCTGCTGGAGTTACAAATCAAGGCATCCTCCTGCTTCAATATATTCTATTATTTTTTCATAGTATTTTACATTTTTTTGGTCCAGTAAGTGAGAAAATCTATATATTCTATACAGGGCGTAATCTAGCCTTTTGCACTCCTGTGAAGAAAGGGTGTAAATGCCATTTTATAACAAATGGCAGGTGTGAAAAATTCGAAAAAAATTGTGGATATTTTAAATTTTCTTGGAAAATTCGGAAAATCTTGGAAACCGCTGTTCTACATTACACAGTTTCTTCCATCCGGCAGTTCCAGTATTATTGCGGCTCTGCTCTAGACATTTTTTTCGAATTTTTCACACCTGTCATTCGTTATAAAATGGCATTATACACACATCCTTCAATGGAGTGCAAGAGGTCAGATTACACCCTGTATAATAAACAATACTCGAATACTTTGGAAAAAATTACATGGTACTGTAACTGGTCTATTAGTAAGTGGTGTAATAAGTTCTGACAGGCACTTTTTTAGCAAAATCCGTGAAACTGAAACGTAGTTGTTTCCTAAGCTTTGAATCGAAAAATAAGTTTGGCGATAAAATGTATAGAGCACACTGAGCACAGGTAGTTCTTGTAAAACACTTCGTCAAAATTCAATGGATACAATTCCACTGTTTGTAGGGGTCAGTGGCTGTTTACTGTTGGAGACTTGTCCACGAAAATGTCTATGGTCTTCTTTCCACTTAGTTTTCACAATGTTCCTTCCTCATAACATTACAGAAATTTAAAATAATGCTGCTCTTTGGGCGTTTATAATCACGTGAGCAATAATAATAATAATCATCTCAATTACTTCAATGGAGAAGTAAAAAACTACAACACAAAGCAAATGCATATCAATATCTAATACAATCGAATGAGACCAAGTTTGCTTGAGCTTGAGCTATTCTTCCAATTAACGTTTTATCCCAACTATTCTTCCTTCATAAATTTATTCTTCCTTTAATCTTCCTCCAGAAGATGGTGTGTTAAAAATAGTTGTTTCTTGTTGGGATAACACTCCTGTGCATTACTTGCTATACGCGAAAGGTTCCAAAGAGTGCAGTGCAAGTTCATAAAATTGCTACCAAACACTAAAATGAATAAATGAATAAATAAATGAAGAATCGCAATATCATGATTAAATTACATATTCATTGTTTTGTAAACTCAATTCAGATTACTAATAGAAGGGTGTACAAGTGACTTATAGTCGAAAAATCATAACCATTACAGATTCGATTAATACCGATATAGTGAGAATCGGTCAGCCAGAGGTCACCCTAGAGTATAATGCGAGAGTAAGGCCCGTATGACACGGTTTAGTTTTTAACTCATAAAATGAATCACTTTTCAAGTCAATTAAGCATTGATAATAAAACGGATAATTTTCTGTATGAAAATACTATGTTGTGTGACACTAACACAAAATTTTCTGACCGGAGGCATATCCAATGGATCAGTACAGTGTACAGTTTCTCATTCAGATACGGGCTTAAGGAATGTTTTCATAGCAAGGTTCAATAATGAGAATTCTCAAAATGATTAAAGACAGTATAACTAAGTGGAGAAAAATAGCCAGATGGCCGAAGGTAAAGTGCTGCCAAACGGCGTCAATTTTTCATGATCAAGTACATATGTGCAATTGGTATACTTATTCTATAACTGAAAATGAGATTACGTGAAAGGAAAAGAGATAAATAATTCCCATGTTATGAACGTCAGTGCCCCACTCGATCGATCACTTTTACTGTATTTTTATGTTTCATATCAGCAAGTGTACTTCTGTCGATTTGTCAACATTTTGGGGTTGTTCACGGAACTATTGGTCAACTGCGTTAAGTCAATTGGAACACATGAATTGTTTTTGTAGAATAACATCAAAATATTTTTTATATCTATTTCAAATACAAACATCTCTAATACTAATCGAATTTAAAATTACTCTGTTCCGTAACCATCATTTTCAAAATCATCAAACTCAACAACCTTGTTAGATGCTGTCATAAATCATGTCATCATCTTCAGCTGAAAGTAATTTAATGAAGTTCATAAATCATCAGAACCGAATCCAAAATTACCTTCCGAATTATCCCCATCAAGGATAACGTCTTTGATAGATGGTGGCAATCGTGTTCTTTTAAATTTATATTGGGATGCATTATGAATTTTTTGCTTCCAGTTCAAATAGATCCAATAAAGTAGCATTGGTTCTGAGATAGGGTGACCTGGGGTGATGTTTGATTTATATAATTCTAGAATTCTACCAAAAAAGAGAGAAGCGAAGTACAAAGCACATAGGTGAACATGTTGAAAATGAGAACATTCTCCATTAAAATTGAAAAATGTGATTTTTTTGTAATATATAACAGAAAACAACTACTTCCCCGGCTAAAGCCACGCTGGACATTTAACTACATCTGGTAGATATTGTAAGACTCTAACTGAAAAGAAAAAATCTGAAAGTGAATATTCGCATTTTCATTCAGATAGTTTTTTTATTACCTCAAGTTTTCATTGAAAATTCAAATCTCCAATTGCAGATTACATGAAAGTGAAGCGATCCTTGCTTCAATGAAATGAACGATTTCTGTGAGTGACATTTTTGAATAACATTCTACCTACATCAATTTTTTATTTGAATTTTTAATGAAAACTAGCTCTAATAAAAAAAATCAACTATCTGAATGAAAATGCAAATTTTCAATTTCATTTTTTTTCAGTTTGTATATTAAAATTTTTCAATGGAGGATGTGTCCGTTCTCAACATAATCAAAGTATTATTTATTTATTCTTTGTGATGGTGTCATTCGAGGAAACATTTTTCACTAGGATTGGTATCTAGCCCCGAAATCGAATGCATGAAAACCTTCAAATAATAGAAACAGTAATATCACTAAGTTTAGGCTATCGTCTTGTATTTGAGTTTTGATGGTTGCAAAACATTCAATCTAAAAGTATGGATAATTATTTGTTTCGAGAATCAGTTTCAAACAGTTTTATAGATGGCTGCAATATCGTCCTTTTCAACTCTCAATCCAGCTATTCTCCTATAGATGGCAGGTATTGGATGTTTAAGTTGAGAGTAACTGTAGAAAAGACATGTTCTTTGCGTGTATATATATATATCATCCACCTAAATATGCAGCAGAATAGCAGAAGCAACTCTGCTATACTAACTCAAAAAAATGTTTCATCCTAGCTTGCTTAGTTTTCGAGCAATTAGTTTTTATCGATAGGAGGCGTCCAAGAAATTCAAATGAAAAAATTCGCGCGCAAATCCATTTTGGGAATCTTGACAAAATTTCGACATAGGTTTTGTACTGAACTATACAGCTTAAACAGAAAAATTGGTTTTTTCGTATTTTCAACGGTTGACGAGTTGTAGGCGACAGCAGACTTTCTTGACCAGACGAGCGTTTTTTTAGAGGTGAAACCATGCCCTACAAAACGGATTAGTATTGTTTTTTATTTAGATAGTTGATTTTTTTTATTTATCCACCTTTTCATTGAAAATTTATATAACTAAATTATAGGAAGAATATTATTAAAAATATCACTCACATAAATCGTTCAATTCATTGATGCTAGAAAAGCACCTCTTGTGCTAACCTCCAATGGAAAATGCTTCATTTTCAGATTCTCTTTTTTTAGTTAGGGTCTTTCTACAATATCAGATAGAGTTCAATGTCCAGCGTGGCTTTAGCAGGGGAATTCGAACAAAGTCCGAACAGTGTGCCAGATAGTTTCAAATGAATGAAACGAAAAATTTCGAAGTCCAATTCCCCTTCTCTCTACATTACCCCACACAGTGGAAAATTTGAGGCAAATATCTGTCAGGAAACAACTACTTCCCCCTACGGTCATTGAATTACATCTTACATAAATTTGTGCAATGTTCCTCCAAGAGGACACTAGTGCAAGTACTTATTGCAATGAATAATTTAATATTATCCCACATTGGCTGGGAATGACCACCTGCAGACGTGCCACGTTTCACGGTTTATTTACCACTTATCAATGCAAGGATAGGTCGGACAAATTCAGAGGTCAGATGTAATTCAATTTCCGTAAGAGCAAGTAGTTTTCTGACAGATATTCGCCTCAAATTTTCCACTGGGATAGTGTAGATAAGAGGGGAATTCGACTTATCGAAATTTTTCGTTTCATTCATTTGAAACTATCTGGCACACTTTTCGGACTTTGTTCCAATTCATGCATAATTGGCTTCCAGTATCTATGATTGCTCTCACTTGACGAGAAAAACTGTCATTATGAAGTTCGACAAAATTTTCTTTATTTAATCCTGTAGCTTATCTTGGTCGCATTACTGCATTCGTTATTCGGATGATTATCTTGGCAGGAAATGCATTTGATGGATCGTGGCTTATGATTGAATGAAGCTGAAGCGGTAGGAATTGCTTCTTTTCTCGAAGGTTCGTTTTTCTTCATTTTATTATAAAATCCGGAAACAGCTAGTGAAATTCTCACTTCGTTCTCAACTTCTTGTCGCAAAAATATCACAAGTTTCTTTAGTCGGCAATTCGTTTTCGATTCAGATGATTTCCAAGTGAATTCTGATGAGGCTGAATCCGAATGGGCAGCTGTACTTCTCTACCAAACTCTCAGACCGTCTTCGGGCAAACAGGATTCAACAAGCGGAGACAACATTGCCGCATATTTTTCTGAAGTGACGCCAAGTGTTTCAAAAGCTCGAAGTTGTGACTCCAGCTTATCAAAAAGGGTGCTGAGACAGACCTTCGCATTGAAATTTCTCATAACCAGTTTGAAAAGTTCTCGAACATAGTGTTGAATATATTCATTTACAATTTTAATAATTTCTCATTGTTAAATGTGACAGTTCTTTTAGTTCTATGTTCTGAAATATATTATCCTTTTCCTACTGTTGATTACTTTTATCCATGGAATATTTCATCACATAGAACTCCACCAGTAGCTCATCTTTGCCGAATCGAGTCTTCAATCTGTCGATAACCTTGGGGTAGTTTTCTCCACTGGCTCCAGAAGGAGAGCCAGTCCTTGATGCCGCCTCCAAATTTGACAAATTCGATGCGTGGCAGTTTCAATCCTGATTTCAAATGAATGGAATGACTAGCCACAATTTGAGCAGGATCATTGACGAATGAGTCCTTATTCATACTTCGCTCGACTCTAAACTTCAGGCTATCAGCTTATCAGATCGTCAGCTCTCTCCACTTCAATATCGATAAGTTCTTCAATGGAATCACCTTCCAGCATTAAATCAAGAACTTGTTTATTCAAATCTGCAAGCGCCTCCATCTTCTGTTCAAGGAGACGAAAATTCCCCATGTATTACTCTCAAATCGGGATCTGGTGTTTGGCAGTACCTTGATGATAACGTCATAAACTCGTTCAAATGATACTCGATGAATCTCTCTGATTTTCTGCAAATTCTCAATATCTTCAGGATGTCGTGTCAAGGTCGCCAAAATATGTACGAACAGCACTAACCTGGTAACTATTCGATTTCAAAATGGAGACTTTACCAAACTTTCTTTAATTATAATAATTTAGAGAAGATACAACATTTAAAATTATTATTTGACATTAACTTCAAAATTATTTAGTCTATCACTTTTTTCAATAAAACCAACTGTTACATATAAAATAGAAAACATTCTCAAAAAAGCAATGAAAACATGATCAACTGCATCATATCTCATTTTCGCAGGGAAACCTCCTTGACACAAATTTGAATTGAAAAAGCGGAGCCAAAATGTGTGTCAGTGATAATATATTTTGTTTTGGCGAGAAGCTTCTGTAGGTAAGGTGTCCGCATATGGGTACTCTTCCATCACCCCTTATGCCTCCAGTTACTATGGTTGCCGCAATTGTATCCAAAGACTTTCCTGAGAGCAACGGGCAATAGCAATGTTGATAAACATGAAAAGACGAGAGCTCAGGAAATTCCATGAAACACACCTCTTACAACTAGTCCTATGACCCTATTGACTCTTATATTTGTAAGGTCAACTTCGGAGAATATTCGCATATATAGAATGTCCTTATTCAAGCAAGTTATCTATTTGTAATTCTTTGGATGTGACAAATTATAGTTCTTGGAGATGAGAACTGTTCCCCCCTCGACAAACTAATCTGGGGTGCTATTCTCGAGTTTGTGCGTATGCGATTTCGATTTACCATTCCACACCAATACACTTGGAATGTGTATGTTCTTCTCTCTTTTTCGTATATGATTTGAAACCGAACGGTTCGAGAATAGACCCCCTGGAATCAGTTGCTCCCCATATAGCCATTTGTAGAAAACTGTTATCAGATAGTGGTAGGTGGTAGGGAAGTTTTTTCCACCAACAGTTATTCATCTCATCCGGGCCTGAAGCAGCAAAGTACATTGAGACTTCAGAGGCACGTCACACTTCTTCAGAAGCCTTGGCGTAGCGCAGAGCATTTTCCTCAGGTTAATAAAGCATCCTGTAGAAAGATTCGAATTGAGAGGTAGGGCTTGAATATATGAAGTGGTTGCAGATACTCACATCTAGATGATCTTGCAGGAGAAACTCGTTAAATATGAAGGTTTTTTTATACATCACAGAATTTTACTTTTCTATGGACCCATGAGGAAAAAACTACTGAAGTATAACAGTCTTGTTTGCTAACACGTGCTCTGAAGACTTTTCGCCTTAGCTTTCATTCTAGAATCAAAAAATACAATAACATGCAGCCTAATCAAAATAAAAATGTTGTTAAAAATTTGTTTTTTTTTTCGTTAACCTGCTGCACCTTTATGAAGGTTACGTGCTAGGGAAGACGAGGCATCTAAAAACTCAAAATTAATATAATTTTCAAACAAATTTCAAGCGATGATCACATGAATTTGTTGGGAGCAGGTGTGGGTGTAATGAAACACAATAACTTGGAATGTTAAAATAATATTTATTCTGAACTGAATGATTATTATCCAGTAAAAATATAAAAGTAACCTAAAACTGACTTAATGTAGTCTACCGAGTACATTTCACTATACATGCTATATTTACAAAACTGTATAAACAAAACTTTGGTGTTCTCCAGCTATCACAAAAAAAAACAAAAACATTATGCACAATAATTTTGAAAATCTTTTTACATATTTTCCTGAGAAACCTAACCATCAAATTATCTAAGGAAAGATATCTGAATGTACAAATAAAATTTAAATTCAAAGTACCCCCCCCCCCCAAAAATAAAAATACAAACCCTAAAAAAACATGTTTTTTGTTAGGACATACCGGGTGACACAGTGATCTATATCCACATATATTTCAAGTTTTAAAAATAAAATTTTCGTAGAACAGATAATAGGTGTGGTTTGAGGGAATTCATGTGTCATCCGATAATAGTTCTACATAATCATTCGAGAAAAACCATCGCAAATGAGCCATACATATTTATATAATGCAGTCTTAAAATAATATTTTCAAAATATACATTTGTACAGTTGCTATTTACAAACAAAAATGAGATCAACAAAAAAAAACAACCACAGTTTCACTATACAGCAACAATTTTGCTGGGGTCTACTTTAACCCTGATGAACATTGTGTCATCTTTCATGAAATGCCTTTTTTTGAGCATTTCATGGGAGACAAATTTTGGAAATCCAAAACCAAGAGAGTCCGGTTCTAGGCTAGGTCTCTGAAAGTTCTTCCAAGTTGGATCGGGAATGAAACTTTCCACAATGTTGCAAGCCTTTTCTGGACACGTTGATTGGTCAAATAGGGTGAAGGATACAGAGTGAGAAAATGGCCAACGAAGAAGAGCGTCGTATTCTCCGGGCAAAATCTTTATGTAAACGGATATGTGGGAATCTTCCCCAGCGCCATTTCCATTGGGAAACAGGGATGCCTGTAACAAAAAAATTAATAAATTATACAACAAATTTTTCTTGAATATTTGGTACGAAATATTGTTATGATGCTGTGAAGTTCAATGTATCTCAAGAAAATGCTTCTATTGTGGATATTACTTTTGGCATAAACATGATAAAATACGATGTGATCCATTGGAGGTATCAGTGGTTTACCAACATATAAAGAATATACAGAAATGAACAATGTTCGTCTACAAATGGGTCTTGGTGGCGCGCAGGTAGTATTGTCGCTTGATATGCCAAGGTACGCGGGTTCGAATCACCGCGTTGTTACTGGTCTAGTGCATGGCATCGCATGTTAAGAGGTGAGTACTGCATTTTCCCTAGCTCTCACAAGTGTATCGAGGACTTCTGAGGGTTGCTCGCAAGGGGGCAGCCGTTTAATAGAAATAATTTTATAAAATAATAATTATATTTGGAAAAATAGCTAAATTCCACCAAGAAAAATATATCATTATTATTATATTCGTAAAAGGAATCTGCAATTTTTAACAATGAGCTTGTCGAGAAAGAAACAAGGTGTCCTGCTCTACCAGAACGGACTCATTGCCATAATCCTATGCAATAGGAAAAATTGGGTCGAAAATCCATCAGAAAAAACTACTTTCCTGGCTAATACCACGACGAACGTTGAATTACATCCAATGAATTTCCGTGCAGAGTTCGTACAAGGCTATCTCCGCTTTCTGAGAAAACGAGCGCATTTCTTAAAAAATTACTAAGAATCATTTTTGTGGAGAATTGAATTGTCTTTGACCTTGTTGAGTTGTTTTTTCGATAAATCATATACTTTCCAAGATTACAGCAAAAATTTATTTATTTATTTTTAAACGAAAAAAAAAGAAAATATGTAAACAATTTTTTTTTCGTAGTTCCAACTACTAGCATACCAAGTTTGGTGGTGCTACAATCGATCTTCGTCTCAAAACCCAATCGTACTGGATATATATCAGGTTCAGGTTTCACATTATTCGGGAATTTTAAATAACTCGAGACTGTCGCCCCTCATTCTTCAATGTAAAAACCCTAACGTTACTTATGATGTGAACTACCATAAAATATGTTCCCAAACAGCAGAACATTATCTTTGTAGTGTAATAATGAAATATTAATTTATTAGAAAGATCATTGCCACCAATCAACGGAGTAGGTACAGCTTTTCTCGAATGGTTAAATAAATGACTACTGAGAATCTATTTCGTCTCACCTGTAATTTATAACCATATTGACTAGTGTAAAACGGCGGCGAAACGAGCTCCATGCCTTCCTTATTCTTAGCCTCGGACATCTTCCCCGAAAAATCGCTGATTTTCCATATCAGAGTTCCAGAATAATTCAGGGAGAGCCTCGACAGGGCACTCTTCAGCGAACTGATCTGATGTTGTTGCTTGGATACCACACTGCACATCAGCGTCAGATGTTGCTGGCAGTTTTCCTCCAGGTGTTTTTCCATCGCGTACCTCGGACCTTTGAATCTGCATCCAGCTTCCTTGAAGCTACAGCTATGCACAGAAACGGTGCATTCTTCTTTGATGTGGGTTTCTAGTTCTTCGCGTGCCAAAACATTGATGTCGCATCGATTGGGGCATTGAATGGGCACCCGCCCACATTTCACATGGTGAGCTGCTAGGGTGTCTGCTACGAATTCCTTCATGCAATATCGGCAGGACAAGAGTCTCTTGGAACAGTCTCCCACTTTGTGTTGACTGAGGTGTCTTCGTTGAATCTTTACTCCGCATTTATTTTCGCAATAAAGAGGTTCATAGCCACAATTTCCAACGTGATTCTGAAAGAGTAATGCACTTTTAACATATGCTGGTTTGTGTCTCTTCAAACAAGTGTCCCATAATATCTGTTCACACAATTTGATGTATGAACCATATGTTGTGAGATGGGAGACATTTATATATTTAATGTACTATGTTTGTTTACATGTTTCAAATAAACAGAATTGTGATGTTGTAAAAAGATATGAAAGGAGTTGATAGATATCTGAAAATGCTAACAGAATATTTCAGGGATTGTCATGGGTGGTGTTTTAGGGTTGTCAATCTTCAGCAAACATAAACTGCTTATAAAAGTAATGTATGCTTCACACTTATAATATTGTTAGAATGTTTATCAAAAGAGGGAACCGAGTTTTCTTATATGCAAACTCAAAATGTTACAGTACTTAAGGATCACTTTGATTACTTGAATTAAACGAGAAAATCGTCTCTACACTTTGAAGAAGTGAATGTTTGATTAACGTATAAGGGATACCTGTTTTTTTGGGTATTTCAGTATTTGACTATGCGTATTTTTTCAGTGTTTCTGAATTTATTACATGTTTGAAGTACTGGGAGTTTTGCTTTAGATTAGATGAGATTAGATTGGATTAGAACAGATAATTGTATATGGTTTACGGGATAGGCCAAGTTGGACACTTTTGAAGAAAAAGTCTTGTTTCCAAAGTAGATAGATAAAAACTGATGGCTGTGTCTGAGGGTAAATTATATGAAAAACTTATCGGTAAAAACCGCATATCTGACACCGTTTCTGAGTTACAGCACGTTTTTTGTGAATGTGCATTTTCGAAAAGTTGCTGTAACTTTTTTCCGGTAAAAATTCTTTGTTTCCATGAAAACATTCCCGAAGCACTTTTTTACATAGAATTCAATGGAGTACATAATTTATCTTTCAAAATCATATATCAATAGTTATTAATGGAAAAATAATTTTATTAAATGAGGCAACAACCTGTATATTCCTGCATATTTCAATAGAGTTCGAAATTACCATTCCCAAAATTTAGCAAACTTTATGTTGAAACGCACACTTTGAACAAGTAGGCTTAGGAAGACGCGACGATAAAACAGAATGCAAATGTTTACTGATAGCTGTCAAATTTTGATTTAAGCAGTAAAGACGCTCCTCAATTCGTGGTTTTTGTTCAATTTTCTAACACATTCGCAATAAAGTAGGAGAATTATGGAAAATGGGATAAGATAGTCTGTTTTATATAAACCGGGGAAAACTCAGAAACGGTGTCAGATATCGATATGCGGTTTCCACCATTTAGTTTTCATCTATCTAGTTTGGAAACAGGACTTTTCCTTCAAAAGTGTCCAATTTGGCCACCATGTACACTCTTCGTGTAGTTGTATTCTCCAAAGTAACACAATAATTTTTTGTTCAATAGACTTTTTCATTATGTTACAATGGCAAGCATATATACAACTAGTACTCAAGATAAGAGGAAATCATAAATTTTGTATTTCTTCTAAACGAAACAGAAACCAGAAACTGTTTTGAATATTAAATGTTGGAATATTCCTTTGTTATAAACTATATAAACGAACGCCACTCCATACTTTTATTTTGAGAATTGGCATGCTTGGTGGTACCGAATTTGATCAGGGCATCCAATTTATTGCAACTGAAACTGATCTGGACACAGAATTTTGTGAAGAAACCATAATGAAAAGGTATTACTTTTGTTTGCCTCTTACCTCTAAAGTGTGTCCTGTGAACTCTTTATTGCAAAATTCACACCTCGTTCTTCTTTGTGGGCAGGTATATTTGAGGTGGTCTTCCATTAAGACCCTGGGAATTTGAGCTCCGCACTTGCTTGTGCAAGGAATGGCGTCGTGTTTACAAGTGTTCAAATGACCCTGCAAAAAATAAGAGGATTAGTTGAAATTGTTTCATTAGTTGAAATTATTCCATTAGTTGAAATTGTTTCATTAGTTGAAAGGTCTGAATTTTAAAATTGTTCGTAATTAGTACCTAATACATTTTTTTATTTTTGCATTTTACATTACTAATAATATAAAGGCGTTTTCCTGTAATAATTACCAAGTTTCAATATTTTTTAAATATTTGAAGTTTCGTTCATCGTTGACATTTACCTACATTGTTTTCGAGTTCTTTTTCAAATGACATGTGTTGGGATGATTGTTTTTACTCTGGAAAATGTTCATCAAGGCCAACTATATGGTGAACAAATATTTCGATAAAATTTATTCGTTTTTTTTACACGTAAAAACAGATTTTGATAATGCTTCCTCTGTAATTTCTTTATTTATGAAAATATCTGAATAGGAACTTCATATATTATTGGTAGTTTTCATAGAGATTTCGAAAAAAATATACATATAAAATTCATACCAACTCTTCTAGATTTTGAGATATCGGCACCAACTGTCATTTTTCAAATGAAGGTTCATAGCTCACTATGTCAGTTACAACAAACCTTTTTGCTCTTTCAGATGATATACCATATAGTTATAGTTTATAGCGATGTGTATTTGAATTGTCCCCAAATATGATCGGTCCTATTATTTGTCCGAACCACACATTGAAGCCGAAACGATGCTAATAATGGGGATTATCAATACCAACAGTGTCGATTGATAAACATTCCATAATTTGTAAATAACGATTCATCTTTCCACAATACGTGAAATTGGAATTCTTCCCGATATTCATTTTTATTCACTAATGAATGAACAATAATTTAATCAGAAAAGTAAACAAACAACTGAAAATATATTACTGAATTTTTTTGTCCTATAAATAACGACAACTTCGTTAGTATTACTGTGATAATATCATCCGGAAGAGGAAAAAAGTTATTTATAACTAAGTTACAGTGAGCTATGGCCTACATTGAAAAAAAATTAAGTTGATGCCGATATTTAAAAACGTAGAAAAGTGAGTAGGTATGAGTTTTATATTTTTTTCCGTATAAAATAAAAAAGAATAGATTGTTTAGAAACATTTTCTCACATTATAGTTGATCAAGTCTACATTTCTCTAGTATAACCGTTAAAAATATACTCATGGAGAGCATGATAAGTGGAACACACTGTATATGTATGCAAATATATTAAAATTTGTTATTACGAATCTCCCAGGTTTTCGGAGTAAACCCCTCAGAAGCAGAGCTTATGCGAGCAAGGGAGACCCGGGACCTAGAGCTTAAAAAGTGGATTCCGAACCACTTTAGCTCCGTGATGGCGGTGGGGATCGAACTTGGGCCGCCTGGGTGGGAGCAAACGCTCTAACACCTCGACCACTTCGCTACGAATCGCTATGTATCGCTATATATTATAATGAATGTATGAAATTGTCTCTTCAAATTTACTTTCATACCTAATAACTAGGCGTTATTCCATCTACATAGTAGGTATACAGCAGAAATAATTATTAAAATTCTTCTTTATTTTGAATTTTGAAAATACATTATTGGCAGAATCCAAAGGGAGCTGTAGCATAGAAAAGGTGTTCGATCATTGATATTTTTTCGGATTTGTTGATAATAACATAATTTCCTACAGTGTGAGAGTAACTTTTAGTGTCTTCAATTCTATTCGAAGTTTCGTCTTTTTGTTTTTTATTCAATGAATTATACTGCACATACCTTCAGTTTCCTAAGCTCGTCGGACCATTTGCAACCTTCTTTGTGGTGGATGCAGTAGACAACCGAGCTCATAATAGCCTTCTCTGACTCAGGATCGGAGTATATCTGTAAAAAAAAGAAAATGTTACACTGAGTACATAGTACCTAACGGTTCTACGTCACACATTTCAAAACATCTTTCAGGTAGAGTACATGCGAATGTTTTTTTTCTGAGTCGTGAATGATACCTTATTCCACTGTTAATTGTACTCTCACAGAATGACACATGATGTAATGATTCTTTCTTCTCTAATTTATGGTAATATAATACATTGGCGTATGTGAATGTGAATCATCATTCACTTTTTACAATGCTCTTTGTACCTATGATTTGATGAGTTCCCAGATAGTATCGGACATCATTCATCTGATTGCTGGGTTGCATAAAATAAACCACGTGTATCAGTAAAATTAAGTATTTTATGTTTTTGCTATATCAACATTTTCGAATGTCTGGAAATATCAGAGAATGCAAACGAGCATTTGGATCTCCTGAACCTCAAGATCAGCAGGAAGTATGGCATTTCAAAGCAATAAACAGATAATCAAGAATAAAACTCAAATTGATGCATTGGGACATACAGGAATCGAAAATTCCAATGTTGTGGTTGAACACTCATAACTATTACAATTTAATGTGGCTGGAAAATAAACGTTCAGAGGATATTTAATTGCTTTAACGATAGATACTAAAAGTTAGTACTCTAATAGTATATTGCCTAATGAAATGGCATACATTTCATGCTTATACTTTTTCCTCGACCATCTGAATCTTAAACAAATCTGTAATATTTTTAATAACATGAAAAATGGGAAAAGTAAATTTCTATGTTTTTATACCACTTTATATTTATAACCTATATATATAAAAATGGCCATATAGGACGAAACTGCAGTAACTAAAGGTTATAAATATAAAGTGGTACAAAAACATAGAAATTTACCTTTTTCATGATAATCTCCTACCACATAGTAACGGCTACATCCATCAATTTTTTAATAACACTTTTAATCATAAACTTTCCTGTCGTCATGATTCCCATAATACATTAAACCTAAAAAAGGAATTGCAGATACAATTATTGAAAATTATAATAAAAATCGAACACTTAACGAAAGAAAAAAAAAGGTGGTTTTGCTTGGATTTGAACCCTCGCCTCCAACCATCCAACATCCACCGTCACCTCAAATCAAATCACATCATTTATTGTCTGTTATATTATAATTCTAAATCCTTAAGATAACTCAATAAAACATAGACTTCACAATCTTGAAGCTCATCACGGGGAAAAAAAAGGAATGGAGGAAGGACAGCAGATTTGCACAACGACGCCCTCCGCAGGTGTTGTGCGGGTCGTCAGTCAACGCCTCCTGCATTGCTCATGCGTGGGTTATGTCTCTGTTCGATGTAGACACTGCGATAATTTGGTTTGGTCTGCGAGAGCAGTTGGATGTTGCTATAAGCAAAAAACCGAATGTTGATACTGATCGTTCGTTCTACAATTCAAGGCCGCCGATTCTTCCCGGCGTTCATGGAAAAGGTCGAGCGCTTGATAAAGAATTCCGCCGGTTCATTATCATAAGTTAGGTCTCTAGTCAGTGGACTCCTGGAGAGAAAGTACTTATAAAACTTATAAGCTACTTGCTAAGCAAGTCACCTCCGTCCCTGAACCAGCTCTTCTTGCTGCAAGCACACATAATAAACTGTTGAGATTAACTGCTATAGATAGTTCCTGCCAACTATATGAAAATATAGAATTCGATTGTCATCAATTTTTATATTGAAATTAGCAGTGTCAATGTCAAATGTCAAATGTCAAATTATTAGAACGTTAACAACCTTCATTCGATCTTATATTATTTATGATCATAAAAATGACAGTTTAGTAGTTCATGAAAGTCGTGGGAAATGAAATATCATGTACTGAAATAATCATTACAGTACAGCTCGCTATGTAGAAATGAAAAAGTGTATACAATCGGCCTACTTCCTTGATCGATAAAGCGCATAAAAATCATAAAATGGGTACAGTTCTATGTGGTCGCAGAAAAAATGTATTTCAACACAACGTGCAATCTCATTCATAACAAATTAATCATGCTCGTGGTTTCTGAAGTAAACTGCAATTTTGTAATTTTGCTTCACTTTTCGCGCTTTTTTCATGTACAATTTGACTTTTGTTTTAAACATTTCCATAAAAATATAAATATTATAATCACTAAATATTTCACATACCCAATGAAAAACTTAGCTGGGATACCTAATAAAGTTCTATATAATATATTACCTATCAATACTGTCGTAAAATGTCACTCTCTCAATGACGTAAGTATGTGGACAGTAAAAGGGTATTTTCGGGTATTTTCAAATCATTATACTTACCACAGCAGTCGATTCCTATCCACTAAAAATGTTTGACAAATTTGTTGTACAGAAAGTTACGTTAAATGGGATTTCGGGCCTACGGGCATAATCTCGAAGTCGATTAATTTACTTGGTGAATGCTGAATGATCTTTCAGGTCCAATGGTAAGAGTGAGGCTCTGTCAATCATCTAAAACTTGATTGTGTTCTGATTAATCTTCCCCATTGCAGATCACTTGGTGATTGAAACACGTGTGGAGTTGTTAAAAATAGCGGTTTGGTGTTGGGATAAAACTCCAGTGTTTGTATTGCAACACTTGAAGACATGCCAAGTGCAGGTTCTGCTCTGATAGAACCTTTCGCATGAGTAATTGCCTGCTATGCCAGAGTGACCAGGAATCCAGACCAGAGACAGATTGTTGAATCAGCAGATGGAATGACATCACCACTAAAAGAAAGTGGAGTTGAATTTTCCAGTTTCCTCTTTCTGGTGAAGGGTGCTATTACAGTTCTGCTGGGGTTGACAGACATCTGTTCCCACTCTGGCACCAACTATGTACGTCGTACAACGCTTTTTGGTGAACATTAGAAGCTAACCTTCCAGACGTTGTCCTTGCCGAAATAACAAGGTCATTACCATATGCTTGAAGCACTATTCCTCTTCTCTGAAGGAGATTAGGCAAATTGTCCGTTATAGGAGTGACCAAAGTAGGGGGGACAGTATACCGCCTTGTGCCTTGTAGGCAGCCCTCGTAGGTCTTAAACCTAATGGCCAAGTTTTGTAAAGATGTAGTAGCTGTTCTCTTTATGAGCATGGCGTAGATCCGGTAAGGATTGGTTCCATACATCTTTCAGCCAAAACTGATCCAACAGAAATAGGTAGTGTTCCTTCGTTATCCAGAAATATGGCCAGCGCAATCTTCTTTCTGTTAAGGAATTGTGTAATGCTTAATCTGTTGATTTGCCGGTTTGGTAGGTGGTAGGTATACTGGTGGTTGTTCAGAGGGTACATGTAGAGAGCCCCCGCCACCACCTTCTCTAGTCCTTTCACAAGAAAAAATATTGGGATGTGGATGTGGGTCTGTGCGACCCACTTTTGGTATGTTTACGACTCTGAGGTAGGATTATGTGTACCATAGAATTCTATTGTCGATAGAAAAGGTGAGATGACATTATTGTTGAATTAATGGAAGAGAGAGAGACAAAACTGTCGACAATAGAATTCTATGGTGCACAGAATTCCACCTCTGGCCGCCAGCCAATTAGGTGGTATATATACAGTTCCACGCTAGAATAGCTCTATACAGTTTACTGAGGATGGGTAAAAGTTATTTCAGTTCGTTTTGGAGCAGAGCAGGAAAGACTCCGCACTCCGCCTTCTTCGGGAGATTTGGATATAACAAAATCTTCGTTCATAAACCTGCAGAACATGCATAGCAGTACCTAGTAATATTTTCATAAAATTACATCAGAGGCCATCGATCGAGATCCTTCAGCCAGGTGTGTTCTGTGTAGGATTTGTTACGAACGCCATATTTTCATAAATCTGTTTTGTCAGATCGATGGGTATTAATAAAATAATTTTTTTAGTTGGACAGCAAGAAGTGTATAATAATTATTGCAAAAAAAATCGATGTGTAGAGTGTAGTTTGTTATCAAGCAACCCACTATTCTTAGCGATGATATTCAGAATCTCGGTTCAAGTAACTATGTAATATCAGCTGAGGTTCATTTGAAAGTTAATTGATGGAGAAAACATGTGTCAGATGAGATACAGAAATTGAGGTCATGCGAAACGGTGTAATATAATTCTCGAAATGATATCATATTATGAAGCTCATTTGGTTCCCGATCGCGTATTTATTTCGAAATGAAATGAATCCCAATGATGACCACAAACTGTACTTGCAATATTTAATATTTTTGTCGTAATAGACATCAACATATCCAGCGTACCTGTGTTATCGTACTGTAGTTCAAGTCCACCATTGGCTGAATGATGATTCTTTATTATATTGAAAATTAATTTCAATTTTTACTGTTTCCTGGTTTCTTTCATTTTTAACAGAAAAAACAATACGTCATTCAAAAATAAAAAGAACTCAATTGTAATAATAAGATTTATTCCTAATAATAGTTATTTATTATGCATCAAGTGAAATGTTGACAAATCCTACGAGTATTAAAACACTTTTAGCTCACAAGTTTCATGCAGTATCTTTCACAACTTTCGAATAACTAGCCAATTGGAAAGAATTTTTCATTTTCTCAGATTTTTCTTCAAAATATTCGTACAATACTACGCTACGAATACCGTTTTCTTTGCGTTTTTTCAAGAATAGTATATTAAGATATAAGTGGATAAAAAGGTTTTTCAAACACGCGCGAATTTTCGAGACAAATAGAGCAAGGGTTTGAAAGACCAGTTATCCACGAATACTTTACGTTATTTTTTTCAATTTGTGCACTTTGTAATCATAAATACTGGTTTCATTATTACAAGTGATGGAAATAAGAACTTATAATGTAAAATGGTTGAATTCGTGATGTGACATCAGAATACCTTTCGTTAATGTTTGAATAAAAGTTTTGCATTTCTTTGTAATATTTCATTTGACGTTACAAGGTACTCCTGTCAGATCAATAATCATAACATTGTCATTCAGACTCCACTGTTTTCGAGTTGATGTATCCATGGTAACTTTAAAAAATGCACGTTTTTGAAAGTTCGATTTGCAAACACTGTGGCGTGCTTTAAATATGTAAAAAGGGGCACCAATTGAAAAAAACTCATAGTGCACTATCAGCGATTTTTCTGTTCGGTGTTCATTACTTTCCATTTCTACTTTATTAATTTCATAGTTATCAAGAATGCACAATTCACTAATTTTAATAGTAATTATCAATGTCAACTATACTATACGACGGAAATAATAGTCAGTGACGTATTCTTAGCTTTAAGGTGCCCAAGTGATGCAAGGGAAGATCTTATTGGGTTGTTTCTGAACTATTGACTAACGTTACTGATCATTATTCACACATATTATAGTATAGTTTCTGAAAGTCACACAGCCACAGCTACTTGGATTGCCTAGTGTGAATTTGGTCCAATAGTTCCTTAGAGGAGTATATTTTATTGCTTTAAAACGGTTAACACGCTTATATTACCTTCACTTGTATGTATCTATCGTAACGAAATCTTTGAACGAATTTTCACCCACTTCCACAAGTCCGAATGATTTGAATTTTGGCAAGTGTTCATAATTCCGGGACAATGCAATATGACATTTTTGTTATAGTAAAAACAAAATGGCGGCTCCAAGATGACGGGCGAGATTTGTGATAATGGTCTGATTCTATTCAAAATTGGTATGTAAGGGTTTTCGGGGTCAGAATTAAGATTTTTTTATCAAAATTCGAAAATTAAAGATGGCGGCTTCAAGATGATGGACGAGATTTGTCATTATATATGGTCCGATTCGATTCAAAAATAGTTTGTTGAGGGGTTTTCGGGATCAGAGATTATGAATTTTTGCCAAAGTTCATGAATAAAAATTCATGAATTCAAGATAGCGACCCAAGATGGTGAACGAGTTTTGTGATTATGGTCAGATTCGACTCAAAATTGGTATGTGGGGGTTTCGGGGTCGGAGATTTCGATTCATTAGTCAGAAAAATTATACTTAGTTTAAAAAACTAAAGAACACGCTTTACTACCAACATGGACCAAAAAGTAACGCTCAGTATTGTTAAATGAAACTAAAAAATATAAAAATATAGATCCAAAGCACCCAGCACTTTTTTTACATTTGAGTAATTACATTGCCAATTATTTTTTACTTTTTAGTCCATGTTTGACGCGTGTTCTTTAGTTTTTTAAACCATTTTTTGTTTCAATTGCTCAATTGCATTGTAATCATTTGATAGGTAGGTACCTACCATCGCACAACGCTGACTGAGAATGAAGTAGGAATGCATTATTTTTTTATCTGAACAGAAAATAAATAGGACAGTATTTCAACTTTCCACTTCGTTGACCTACGATTTTCCGTATCTATTCATTTGTTGCAATTATTCTATATCCATATTCTCACTAGGTTACATCACTATCGGTAATCTTGAATATAATGAAGGCAGTTAAGAAGCAATTGTGAAAACAATATAATTGTTTCATCGTTTTAATTAATGCAATTAAAATTACCGTTGAAATTATTACAATAGTAGATACCAGTCAAACAGTTACAGTTTTTTGACTTACTTAAATCATATTTAGGTAATCATTTCCGTAGGTTACTGACCTTGAGACTATGATATGGATATTGTATCAAATTAAATGAACTGTGTCAAGGTTTCACTTGTTTTGAGCCCATTTCATCTCAGTTACAACTAGTCGATTCTTTCATTTTAAATTATAGAATTAGTTTTTATTATATTTCAAATGTGGTACAGTAATGAAATGTTTTGTTCAAAGACAAAATAATAAAAAATTATATAACAAGAGCTTTCAAAGGCTAACTAACCATAAGGTAAAATCATAAAGGCATAACAAATATACAGGGTCGCTGACATGTATGGAAACGGTCGATTATATCTCCGAAAGTAAGATAGCTAGCGAAACACATGTTAAAATACAAAAAGTTATAGGATTTTTTTAAATTTATTACAGTAAAGAAAAATTTGGTATACAGGATCAGTTGAAAAGTCATGACCAAACAAAGTTGCTTTTTTTAATGGAACACCCAGTGCATACATTATTCCATTGTTCAATTTTTCTCAAAATTCAAAATATAATTGATAAGTACATCATATTCTCGCTTTAAACGTTTTCAAGATATCAAATTTTAAAAATTTTATTCTTACCACTAACAAAAATATTTTAATCCATTAAGTTTTTAGCCCATCAAGTTACCTTTGAAAATTTCTAGCTTCATAACGACGCCTCGTCGTTCTTTTGTCTAACAGTGATGATCTCGACAACACATGTCAAAAATTATTTTCAGTGTGAATAATTTTCTCGAAAAATGGCACTTTCTAGTGAGAGAAGACGAAGTTGTGACGAAGTAGTGGATATTTTTAATGAATTACATCCTGATCAAAAACATTGCAGCGTTTTCATGAAACTGGAGGTGTCAAAGATTGACCAATAATTGGAAGAAGAGTAAGTATATTACAAATGAAGAAAATTCTTTGAATGTCATTTTAGATGGGGTGGAAAATCCAATAAATTCGCAAAACTGCAAGAATTTATCCATATAAAATTCATTTTTCACAAGAATTGAGTGAAGACGATTTTGATCGAAGAATCCAGTTCTGTGAAGTTATTATGGATACATTAAACGAAAATGTCGACTTTGACAACCACATATTAATTTCTTACGATTTAACATTTTATTAAAAAACGGGCACGTAAACCGCCACAACCGTAGGTAATGGTTAAATCAAAATCCACATAATAAATTTGAGAACAGTAAACCATATTTTCTGAAGAAAAAGCAACTTTGTTTCGTCATGACTTTTTGACTGATTCTTTACACTTGATTTTTTTTATTGCAAAAGATTTAAAAAAATATATAAAATTTTTGTGTCAAAATATTTTTCGCGAGCTATCTTACTTTAGCGACCCTGTATACAAAAAGTATGGAATAAGAGTAATTTCTTAGAGGCAATTATATTTACCTGCTACTCCCAATTAGGTGATTTGGATTGGAAAGTTGCATTAAAACAGCAAATTTCACTCATTATAATCTAAAAATGTTAGATTAGAAATAAAGAAGAGTTCGAGTGTGTCACCGCGCTGTTTGGTAGTCGATATTGTGGTTGAATCAAGAGTTAAATACAATTTAAAAAAAATGGTTTGACAAAATCATCTGAAACAATAATTTCATATTATCCTTGATGTAAAGACCAAGACCAAAGACAGATTTGGTATCAACCTTATGATTATTTTCAAATTAAAAACAGTGGAACTAGTTATACGGATATGATCATTTCTTTTTTTTGAGGAAGCTTCTTGTTTGGAATACCTTACCTACAAATGTTAAGATTTCTGCTGACTTATTATTCCCAGACACATACTTTTCAATTATTATAAAGTTGACATGAGCAAAACGTAATTAAAATTTCCAGCTGACTTGTGTTGAAAAGTTATTGCTGATAATGCAAATAAGTGTTCGCCTAAATGTTATTACCGCAGCATGATCTTTCCAATATTCCTTTGGTAAAATTTGAATTATCAACCACGACTTAAATTTATTTCTTGGAATCTGTATTAAGTGAAACCTGATAATAGATTCCATGGTTCATTTAATCAGGTGTTCATATCAGTAAAACGAAAATACCGAATATTCTAGGAAACCTCGATGATTTGAAGTACCTACTTATAATTTCACCTTCAAAGACAATTGAGCTTTTCATGAGTTATTGAGTTTTCAGTAGCGTAGTACCCAGATGTTCTTTTGGTATTTTTTATTGAACTTCACATTATTCTCCCGAGTTTTAATTAGCTTTGTAGAATAGCTATATCAGAGTTAGTTTAAACTTTGCAGTATCAAAAGATTTTTCACATTTTTATAAACGCTTCACAACAAGACGATAGTATATTGGACATAGTTAGGATATACTCATCCCTTTTTGTTTGTTCCTTTGAGTGTGTCAAGAACAATAATTCGTTTTGGAAAAAAGAGGAAATGGAAATATTTTCAGAAAATTGTTGAGATCCTGCAGTCTAAGAAATATTGGAACACCAGCTGATACCAGCTAACACCGACTGATTTCCTTAGAGGTCCTACATATTTTGGTGTTACGCCACACCTATTTGAAGAGCACCGGTGTTTGGTGTTATCTCTTAACATTTCCAGGTGAATCCTGTGAAATGAATGTCAAATAATACCAATCTGGTGTTAAATAAAATACTGTTTGATTGAATTTCACACCAATCAGGTGTAGATTACAATACTATTGATCAAGAATAATATAGTTTCATTATAAGTCACAACTGTGAAGTATTTTACAATCGACAACAACCGCAATGATATACGGATAATACAAAATGTAATCAACCAATCTTTCGCAAAAAACCTACACAATAGGTAATTCGTCGGCAAGTGTACAACCAAAGACAACTACTGGTATTTTTGTTAGATACTTAGCAAAGTATTCTACAAGAAATTTTTTGCAATTTCATAGCTGAAATTATTTTTCTATTTAAATGGGGGAACACCTATATACGTACTGGTTAATCAAAAACCCTTGTAGCTTTTGTCAATAATTCCTAAGATGAATACCGAAGTATATATCTATCGCCATCTCTTGGTGACTAGAGATTGCTATGAATAGGAAATATTCGTGTGAATGTATGAGTCCTTCATAAAATTGATACTCGTATGAAAAATGTAACTGCTGATCACGTTCATGATAAAATTTATGAGAATAACACCAAACGGTGTTAATTTTCATAGAATATGTCTAGTTTTGTATTCATAACTAGTGCGAAGTTCACAGTGTTAATTCAAATACAGATTTTATGCAGTTCTGATTATGGATTCACTTTCGACACATTGTGGTATGACTCACACCTCAGAACACCATGATATCAAATTTTGAATACTTATTATATAAGAGTACAAATCTGGTGTGAAATCGAATCGGTGTGAAATCGAATCAGTGTTATTTCGAATAGTCTGGAATCCAAAAACACACCAAGATTTTTCTTAGAGTGTGTATGTAAATAAATTGTGGTTCGAAATCGTGTTTCCAATTAGAAATGGAGTTACAACTCAGAAGTTACGCAGAATTCAAAAAAACCAACTTACCACAACGAACACCTTGCAAAAGTATTCTCAGGAATTAGATAAACAATAATTGTGTAGAAATCATATTCATCAAAATACTTACATTATGACGTATTGTCGAAGGAAGTTCGATAGTTATAATCAAGTATATTGTAGTTTTTCAAAATCCATTCAAAGAAATAGAAGAAACTTTTTATTATTTGATTGAGATACCAACTAGTCCATGCACTTGCGGTTAAACAGAAATATGGAATGTTGCTGCTCTACTTATTACCTACAATTCTCTTTTTATCCAAGCCATTCTTACACCCAGTTACTAGATTCGAATAGTCGACTGCTACAGGCAATCTATGAATATCAAATTGAATTTTTAATTGGCGTGATAAAAGGTACTGAATGTAACTTCATATAACAAAACTGAGTTCAAACAACTTCTGATAAGAGGGGAAAACAGCAACAAATTTCATCCCAAACCACCCGATTTTCGATTATAGCTTTCCCGATACCGAAATAAATAATTCTGGATGGACTGTTAAAGTAATCACAAGAGTTGAACGCCATCCTCTGCAAAGAATATATCTATAATCATGCTTGGTATACGAATTTTTTTTTTTGACAAATTGAATAATATTGGTAGAAGAGGCATTTAAATTGATTGGTTTGGTATCATATCTTTCTAATAATTCTAATCGCACCCAAAGTGTCACCATACAATATTCAAATGATCCTAATTGTAACGAAACTTTTTTTGATCAGCATAATAATTTTTTGTTCTTCAGAATGATCAAAATCAAAAAGCAGTTTATTTTCCGCATTCTTACAAACAAATTGAATCATTTGTTTCTTTAGAAATTTTGTTGGGGTTGGGATCAGTAGAATCGAAGAAAAACTATTGTTTTTTTTGACAGTTGATGGATATATGTATTATTGTCCTTCGTGCGTTGTTATCTATTATGTCTGTTCATTTTAAAAATAGTTTCAGGATTTTAACTCAGAAAAACAAACAATTTTGAGCCCTGATGATGAATTCAATGAAATTCGAAACGTTGGCAAAAAACCAATAGTTTTTCTTCGATTCTACTGATCCCAACCCCAACAAAATTTCTAAAGAAGCAATTTTTGGATCACTAAACTTATCAGTTGTTAAATCATTTGTACCAACAAAATTTTCGCAAAAAACTAAAACTGAACGTTCAAAACCAATACTCGTTTCATCTTATGGAACTCTTGACTTCTGTCGCCATTTTAAGTTGACTTATTTTGGAACTATGAACACCAAAGAATATCACTGAACTCAATTTATTTTCCAAATAACGATCAATAATGAGAAAACAATTGAAATAGATACACTACGCTTATGGCAAGAAAGACCTATCTACTTTTTGTCAGTTCAACCAAATAATTATAGATGTCGCACCCTTTGCGCCGACTGCGAATAGAGGGTTATGTTCGCTAAGTAACCTCAAAATCTCACCGGTTCTGGCACGTACGCATACAGAAGATTCTTTATACATTATAGGCGGATTTATCGGATGCATAAGCACAATTTATTTGACAACCATAATTGTAATACATAACTCTTAAATGTTCAACACTGTAGTATCTTATGAGAAGGTGTATCCAACTCATAACAGTAAGTCATAAGTTCCCAACTTTGAACTTTTATGAAAAAAGATACGTCGAAATTTACTGTGCGTCTGCGTGGATTTTTGTTAACCTCAAAATCTGGTGAAAAATTGGAAGCTGGTGTTTCGAGTATTCTGGTATCAATTTTTCCAAGTGTTCAAAATGAGTTTGGAGGAGGGGTTGTTCATAGATGAAATGGAAAAATTTCGATGTATATGGGACCTCAAACACAATGATCATAAAAATAAAGTGGCACTGGAGAATGCCTGGGAAACTCTGGCTGTTATAGCAGAATGCACAGGTAGGTCAATTTTAAATTTTTGTATACCATTTTATCACAGGAACAAAGTTATTCATTGGTTAATGTAATATAACCAGATTTGTTAATATTTTGTCCTTTCAGTTGAAGAATGCCAAGAATTGTGGAAGAGCCTCAGAACCAAGTATATTCGAGAGCGAAAGACATTGAAAACATTGCCATCAGGTTCTGCAATTTACTGTGAGACATGGGCTCATTTCAATAGAATGGGGTTTTTGGCCCCAAATATTCAGAAGAGAAGGTAACTAACTATATTGTTGTTTTGGATTCATTAAAGGTTGAATAAAATATATATTTTTTAGAACAACATCAAATATACTCAAAAGGAAATCACTTGACACAGATCCACCTACTAGCGTGTGGCAAAGTTTTGATGAAGATAGTGTACATGTAGAAGAGCTGGAAAGCCAGGAAATTGATCACTCTGAGGTGTTTGCTTCTTCAAGTGTGTACACTTCTTCAAGTGTAGCTGGTTCTTCAGGTGTGGCTGCTTCTTTAAGTGGGCTGCTGGTTCAAGTGCGACCCAAGCATCGATGGTTCCAAAACCACAAACTTCAGACACAACTGCTTCAAGTGCGGCCCAAGCATCGACGGTCCCAAAACCACAAACTTCAGGCACAACTGAGTCTGGGTCTTTACGCCAAGAGCGCAATGTATCAAAAAAAAAGAAAACTGATGATTCAGTGAACAATCTTATTGCCCAATGCAGTAGCATTGGGCAAAGTATCAATACTTTTATCAAACAGGGTTCAAGTGATCAGCTTGAAAGAGTGAACAAGGAAGATTACTACTTTGCTCTATCTATAGCTGAGTCATTATCTAAAGTGAAGAATAATAAAGCAAAAATCATGGTCAAAGCAGAATTGCTTGTGAAAATTGCAGATGTCATTGAGGATGATTAGGTACTTACTTTCTGCGTTAGGTACGTTCAGTATTACAGCGAGAGTTAAGACGTAATTTATAATTATTTTGAGAACTGAATCTTAGATTTTATTTAGTAAAATAGGAAAATATATATTTTTTATTAACAATGAGCATCTGCATTATTTTCTTGTGAGTAGTTTTGCAATTTTGTATAATTTTATTGAAAAAAAAAGGGAAATTGTAATTTCACAACTTAACAATAAATAATACATAATTAAATGAAAAGTAGATCTTCAATGGAAGTATTACTCAGGCATACCCCACCTATATGCTTCTTGCCAAGGTACCCAGCCATCTTTAGAGTTGAAATAATCTGTTAAAATTTCTCTATGGGTGTTTGCTCTCTTCGTGTAGTTATTTGATGACAATTTCCTCACAGATTTCAAATTTTGACCCTCTCCAATCTCCTTCCTTCAGTATACCACTTCCATCATACTCATCAGTATAGCCAGTGGTGCAATATTTTCGTTCAGAAAGTGGAATGTCTTTCTCTGAGTTTTGAAGGTAATTGTGAAGTACAATGGTGGCCTGAACAATCAAATCTGCCACTTCTAAGCTGGCATTGATTGGCCTTCTCAAAATTCTCCAACGCTGGCTCAATATTCCAAATGCATTTTCAATGCATCTTCGTCCCCTACTGAGCCTATAATTAAAAATATTTTTTTGTTGTCCTAAGTAACTTCCTGGATATGGCCTCATTATATTTTCGTGCAATGGGAATGCTGCATCTCCAACTAAATAGTGGGGCATGACATTTTCAGTGTTTGGCAATGGTTTTGCTGGAGGAATGTTCAATTTTCCACTAAGTAAAGCATTTCCTATTGCACTTGCTCTGAATACAGAGGAGTCATGATTGGAACCTGCTCCTCCTATATCAACCATGATGAAACGATAATAGGCATCACAGGTTGCCATCAAAACAATACTGAATGTTTTTTTATAATTGAAAAATACACTCCCAGAGTTATTTGGTACCATAATATTGATGTGCTTGCCATCTATAGCACCTATACAATTTGGGAGGTTCCATCTTTGGAAAAATTCTTTTTCTGTATTTTGAAAATCCTCTTCTGTGGGTTCTGGCAGCTCGATGTGCTGTAATTTATCCCATATAATCTTGCAGGTTTCTTTTATTATTTTATGAGCTGTTGTTTCGCCTATGCGGTAACCCCACGCAATGTCCTGCATGGAGCAGCCCTCTGCCAAATAGCTGGAAATGAACAAAATACTTGAGTAAACATAAGTTTCATTGTGATACCAATGTCCTCAAGAATTATGTCAAGCTACTTACTGTATGGTTAACATTAGCCGCTGTCTTGGTGATATTTTTAACTTTCTTTTGCCGTCTTTAAGTTCCTTACGAACCAACTTGAAAAGATAATTGAATTGTTTTAACGTCATTCTTGTATATTTATGGAATTGTCCTTCATCAACCATACTCATGTCCTTAATAAGGGTGGCATAAAGTCCTTCAGTGTCCCTATTTCTGTTGATAGGCCTCACACCCCATCTTCGTTTTTTAGCTGTTATAACTGATGCGACACTAGTAGTTAATAATGAAAAGTAGTACAACAGGAAAGATACTTGGAGCTTCTTGGTTTTCATGACGATCACTCAAAAGATTCCAAAGAAATAGCAATTTTCAATTCAACTCCAAATGAGTCAGAGTTTCGGGAACAGGGCCTGACTGTTGTTCCAAGAGAATATGGGAAAGTCCATGCGCGATGAGAAAGTACAGTTGCCGTACTAGCTTAACGTTAGTCAACCGTTATTCAAAATTCTAAAGGGCAAGTGAATTAACTAATTCAATTTCATCTTACTGTGAAGTAGTTAACTATTCAGTTCCACAAACAAATTATGCAATGCCTAGACACATCCTTCCTAAGAGACTATTTTGTTATTCGATCACGTATAGGAAACACTCAATCAAGTCCGAACATTCCGATTGTTTTTGCTACATCGAATGTTTTCGAAAGATGAAGTAGTTTATTTTATGACGAGATTATAGTATGTCCACAAAACATGTAGAAATTAACTTAGCAATGTTTATTATATAATGAATGTTTATTATTATGACTTCTTGCATCTTACATTTTAGAGTCTATCAGTCGAACAGACTAGGTTCACTGCCACTTGCCAGCTTCAAGAGGCGCCATGCGATTTTTAATTGAAAGATTAATTAGCTAGACTGTTAAGAAATATTCGCCACATTCCTGTAGTAATGTCTTTACTGAATAGCTGTTTAAAGTTTGTAAAATCTCTTAAATACAGTGTAACCTATTTAAAGTGGAAGCACCCTCATAAATCACATATTTTTCGACCGATTGAAATGATTTTTTAGACAACATTCAAAAAATTCTCATTTTTCTTATTGTAGTAAATATCTGACTACACTGGATTCGCAACATTTTCAAATGGTTCATATTGAAATTACGTTGAAATGCGTCCATTAATAAGAAAGTTATAAGGGGAATAAAATTTGTAAAATGTGCCGTTTAATCAATCCACCATTTCAATTTCAAAACTTTTATGAGAACTCTGACTCAAAATATGTCTGATCAGAATTTTATCGAAATCTGTTGATAAATAGTAAAAAATATTTTCCTGATATTTATTTCATCAACATATTATGCTATATAATTGTCTTATTTATGAACAGATTCTGATGAAATTCTGACCAGTGATATTTCGAGACTTCCTGAATACAATGGATGTAGTCCGCATTTTGATAAATGTTTTGAAATTGAAATGGTGGGTTGATTAAACAGCATATATTTTTCAAATTTCATTCCACTATAACTTTTTTAGTAATTGACGTATTTCAAGGTCATGGGTGGTCGGTGGTCGGTGGTCTGGCGGTCTAAGGCGCAGGCCGTTCAGAGCTTCAGTATAACGGTAGTCGGTTCGAGCCCGATGTAGGTACGAGGAATTTTTTCTCAAGTACCCAATATCGGAATCGATAGACGACCACAGTCCTTGTTGAAAGCAAGTGTATTGTGTGTTGTCTAGATGCCAATCTCGGCTAGTGCTAGCTTGGAGTGCACGCCGGCCATCCGAGGTGGTGCCGTAGGTTTTCCGGGTTTTCCTGCAGCTGAAAAGTGAATACGCCACAAAAAATCAGTAAGTCGCCCCGGAGCGCCACGGCAAATAATAATAATAGCCGTCCTCTACCCGCACAGGCCATGCCTTTGGGTACACTCTACGAGTGTTTATGAGGGAGTATTATTATTATTATTATTATAAACCATTTGAAAATGTCACGAATCTGATTTCCCAAAAAATCGCAAATAATTTTTTTAGATTTTTAAAATTGAAAATATAATAAGAATAGTTGGCTCTGAAAATGAAGTTTTATCCAAGAAATTTGATGTCCTAATGGACTTTTTGAATGTCTACCTAATCATTTTAATTGGTTGAAAAATGTTAGTTTTGTAAGGGTGCTTCCATTTTAAATGGTCACACTTTCTTTCAAAGGAAGACATTTTCCAGAAATATGGTTGAGAATTTAGAACTTAGTTGAAGTGAAAATGGTTAAGAATATTTAATCAAATTGAATACAATATTATTTTCCGATAAATAGAAAGAAAGGGAGCATTTTTAACTAAAATTTTGGCATATAGTTACTGATTAACCGATTATACTTGATAATGGGATAAAACCCTAAACAGGTCGTAACACTAAAATACCAACCTAATGGAAATTAGACAAAAGTCTATTTCCTATTCTGGATATGAGCGATATGACGGAATAATCTAATCAGAGATCCTAGAAACTCCTTAATCGTAGAACTCCTTATTTCACTATGGATATAGTAGGAAGTATTTTATCGACTATGTACAGAAAAAAACATTTATATGTTTTTTATAAAAACTATCCACTCCACTTTGAGATATGGACTTTTTCAACAATTTAAAAACATTTATGGCAAGTCCCAAAAATAATTTTGCCTCAAGATCAAATTGACAAATTGCAAATTGGTCAAATTCAAATTGTACTCCAAAAAAGTAGTAGACAATTTTAGGCAAATATCTGTTAGAAAACAACTAAATTTTCCTACGAACGTTGAATTACATCTGACATCTATTCGTGCCAGTGCTAATTGAATTGATGAAATTGTTATTTCTGTCAACCGGATGCACCCTAACGAACAACCCACAGAAACCCTCTCACGTGTCGTAAGTCCTAAAGAATTACCTGAGATATTCTTGTTTGGTACACTTTATTAATTGATTTTTGGCTTATCTTCCCGTACACCAATAGTATTTGTAACTGCTTCAGGTGTTTACGTATAATTAGTTTGTTCTGGTTAGAGAGTTTCAAATTATTGAAACGAATAATTTAGACGAAGTTGAAATCCCCTTCTCTCCACACTATCGCACAAAGTGGAAAATTTGAAGCAAATATCTGTCATAAAACAACGACTTTCCCCTTATGACATCTGTTTCTGCAATGTTTCTCCAGGAGGACACAATTTCAATCGCTGATTGTAATCAAGCATTGAATATTATCCCCCATCTGACGCCCGATTCTCAAATGTCTACCACCCGCATGCGCATGCGACAAAATATCTCTATCTCTTTTTAACGCTTGGTCCAGAAAAGTGATAGAAATATTTTGTCGCATGCGACATAGGGTAGTCGACATTTGAGAATAGGGCCCCTGGTTGGATATGACCACCTGCAGACATGTCATGTTTCACAGTTTGTTAATGGTCCAAGTACTGAACACTGTGGTACCCCATGTTATTTTATTTTGAAGTCATATTTAACATTGTTTACTCTACAAATTGAAATGTGTCTAAGAGGTAAGAACGGAGTACATTTACGATGATGTCTCTTTGCCCTAGTAAATATCTTTTATGCCATATTTAATCAAATTTCTTCGCTAAGTCGCATAGATTCAGGCAAGTGTGCCTGTCATTAAATATAAAATTTTACGTATCCCTCTAATATTCAGAGTCAATGGTACATTAATAATTTGCAGAAATGTGCGAAACTATCACCGAATGAAAGGTTCCTGACCTCCATAATACCATGCCATCATCCAGCAGGTGTGCCAATACATGTTCCTGTTAACTTTCGAAGCACTACGCCTACTCTTTGTTTCTTTTATGATATTGTTGGCGATGATTGATTGATTCTATATAACTATTAGTGTAGATAAAGCTTGAAATCATTCTGAATTGTTTTATAGTGTTAGGAGTTATTTATTGCCGAGCGCCACCCAAATAATGGAACCTCCGGTATAGGCCAGCTATCATAGATCGGGTTTTTAGTTATTTTCAAAAAACGTCTCGCTGACGGAAGGCGAGGAAATAGCATGATTTCATGAATCGACGAGATTTGATGAAAGGCAAGTGAATAATTCACATTGGAATTGAATGAATATAATGTGTTCAGTTTATCCATCGAACATCAAGAGTCTTGTAACGTGCCTGTGTGAGAAGTTTACATGTCATTTGGTGATTTGCAACGTGCCTTACTTAGTGAGAAGTTACGTATCACTTTTGGATAAATTCTGGTGATATATAACGTGCCTGTGTGTGAAGTTACCGGCTACCAGGCTAATAAGAGCAGAAAAGCTTGCAACGTGCTTAGTGAGAAGTTTCCTGCTTTTAGGATTTTTGAAGGATTTACGGAGGACTGTAACGTGCCAGTGTGAGAAGTTTACATGTCATTTGGTGATTTGCAACGTGCCTTACTTAGTGAGAAGTTACGTATCACTTTTGGATAAATTCTGGTGATATATAACGTGCCTGTGTGTGAAGTTACCGGCTACCAGGCTAATAAGGGCAGAAAAGCTTGCAACGTGCTCAGTGAGAAGTTTCCTGCTTTTAGGATTTTTGAAGGATTTACGGAGGACTGTAACGTGCCAGTGTGAGAAGTTACATGTCAGTGAGCTGTATTGAAAATGTAATAACGAGTAACGTGCCTATGTGAGAAGTTACTTATTGTTATTTGTGCAATACTGAGATGATAGTACAGTGACTTACAACGTGCCTGTGTGAGAAGATGCATGTCAAAGGGTCCACTCTTCAGTTTATTTTTATTATTGTAGAAAACCATTCGTTGTGCCTGGGCTCATGATAACAATCCTTGAAGTGCGTTTTCAACAATTTCATTTTATATTATTATCTAACAATTCCATTGGAAGAAATTATGACTCTCGAAACTTGGGAACTTCTTGAACCTGAAGATTATTTATTATTTAATATCCTGATATACGTGTATATGTATGTTTATGTTGGTATATATAAATTTGTATTCTCAATTGTTTCAGAAATAAAGAAATTTATTTCTATAGGTGCATCATCGCTATGAAATCCCTACCTCAAATGAACCATTAAAAAAATCTACCATTTCCTCCAAAAATATATTTCATAAATTCTCCAAAATATTTTGCGGATTTTTAAAAGACAGTAGACCTATGTGTTCTTAATAAACTGATTCCAACCTGAGACAGCAAAAAATCGAAGATAAGCACATGACCTCATACAGCCAAAGAATATAAATGTCGTAAAATGTATCAGATACGTTATCACATGAAGCAAATATTTAAGAGTATAAAAGAGTGAGCATAACATAATACGGTAAGTCAACAAAGTGTTGGGAATTCGACGAATTTCTTTGGCTGTTGGGACTATACACACCTAACAATTAGGTGGGATATTATTCCATTTTGCGAGGTTTGGAAACACAATTTGGGTTTTTAATACCACATCGACAACAATTTTTAGGAAAATAGGAACAATTATATCTATATTTAATATTTCAGTTTCTGATTCATCAAACCTCATGGTTTGAAGAAATAAAATTTGTACAAAGAATAGTCTGCATGCCTCCGATATCCTGATTAACTTTCATCATTCATATTCCTTCCTTAGCGAATAAGTTTCATCGTTTTTCTTGACAACACCCGGATTTATTCAACTTCGTTAAAAAAATATTTTTATACCAATTACACTGTATACTTACTTGTAAATTTTGTAATTTAGTAAGCATAATTTAAGTATTAATTTTATTTATTTTTGACATGATAACGTCTTATAAATCGATGAACGCCGGCCGCACGCACGAAAAAGTATGACTCATTATCACGTTCCGCCTGAGCCGAGCGTGCAAGCGAGAGCGCGAAACAAGCGATAGAGGCACGATCGGCCTAAGCGTTCGGCTTGTGACGCATCTTTCTCTCTTCCGCTCAATCGGCCGATGCGTCCGAGTAGAAAGAGACAACTGCAGCACACAACCCACACGTGAACTGTTTTGTCGACTGTGTATAAAGTGAAGTAAAAAGTTAATGTGGTTTACATTGTTTTTCAAAACACTAATTGCGTCAAAAAAGGTAATTAATTGGAAGAAAATCTTCTATAATATCAAACAGGTTAAGGCGGGCTTTTTAAAAGCAATTTAAAAATTTTGATTCATTTGTCCAATTCCGTCATTTCAAATTGACAATTTATTGTCATTGATTTGATTTCAGTTTATTTCTATAACAAATTGTTCGTGATTATATTTTAACAAATTATTTAAATCAAATTTGCAAAAACTGTAAATATTATTTGAAAATGAAGAAGTAATGTTTTCAACCAGAGTTTGAAGAATATTTATGTTTTAATGAAAAGTTAACGCAGTGCAAGGAAATATATTATTATACCAAGCAGGTTTTTGGCGAGCTTTTCAAAAGCATCATTTTTATGATTTTGATTTATGATTTCAATTTCATAGTAATTTATCGAAAAAATTGTAATTTTTAATGAACTCCTTCTTTGTATTATACAAAATAATTATAATTCAGTGATAATAATTAAATTCAATTCATAAAAATATACAATTTTTCGTCAATATTTTCTTATGACATTATCACGTAAAATTATCGCCCGTAAACCGACTTTACATACAACCAATTTTTTTAGTTAATTCTAAACTATAAATTGTAATTTTTTTCTGAATTTCACATAAAGTAGGTCGAAAAATGATGTTTTCAAATGAAAGGGAACTAGAGGCTCTGCATTGCCAAATAGTTCTATACTCGGTTCTACATCAATAAATCATTGTTCAGACTACTGGAGCCAGATTTCAAAAATTCTTTCTCCATGCTTCCAGTCAAACACCAAAATTGCCGAGTAGTTCAAATAGAACTAATCGAAAAATTAACGTATGAGTGAGATACTGACCCCTCACTTGATAAATTGAACTCACTCAACCTTCAATTTAAGATTCGAGCGAATTTTAAACAGATTCATAGATTAATAGGTAACGCTTATCTCAGAACATATTTCGGATACGTTATTCTCTGGAATTCTGGAAATATGAACACTATCTTCATTTTACCGCTAATATAATGATACATACCAAAAAATTTAAAACAAAAGGAAATACTCCTATAAGTATGCAAAATTTATTGCACATAAGGTGAGGGTAATCCATTCGAAAAGTATTTATTTTATGCTGCCCCGCTTCAAAGAAACACTTTGAATATCTTTGAATATTTCTGTAATGAGCAACAATGTATAATGATTTATATATGAAACTTTTTTTTTTTCAAATTGTTTATGACAACCAAGATATTACACCCTCACCCCAAGGGACCACCCTGCATATTAGGCCAGTTTCACAAAAAGAAAGTAGTATTTTACCTAGTTCATTGCCTAATTTATATAGTACAAGTACCAAAAATTTCAAAGGAATTTCACATTTATAACCGAACTCATCTCGCCAAATTTGTATAGCATCGGGATTCCACCCCAAAATCAAGTTTCTGTCTGACATCTGTTCATGTGGTAGTCGATACATTTTCACAAACTTCTTATCGTTAAAGGTGTTTGCTACATCTACATCTGCTTCTTAGAAACTTTGGTGCGGTAATGAATAGCTAACCGAAAAACCTAAGATTTTCACACCTCGACTTGTGAAAATAATACTATACACACATATAGCTCGACATAAAATAATGGAAACGTGTGCTAAGGTTTGAAAATCCGATTCTTGACATGATTTTTTTGGTTTATGACCTTCCACAATCTGAAAATGAAAAAAATGTTAATCCAAAGGAATCTGTACAAGTGTAGAAGGGCAAATTAATTTGGCCGATAAGTTACTGCGTTCACAAGACTGCTGTCTTGAAAGAAATTAATTTTTGTCAGTAACGTACCCTACACTGCCTATCTGACAAAATGAGATCGAATTAACAAAGAATACTTCTCTTTTTTTGAAAATTGTTGACGTTTCGGAGGCTGTATCTGCCTCCGTTATCAAAACTTCTTGGAAAGACGCTGAAGAAACTGAATTTGAATTACGGTTTTGGAAATAAGATCTTTCTTTGACAGAGTCAAATGAAAACTGTCATACATTCTTTTGATCGACATTTGTACAGATTTCTTTGGATTAACATTTTTTCATTTTCAGATTGTGGAAGTTATGACCTTCCAAAAAATCATGTCAAGAAGTACTTATATATTGTAACATGCACACTCCAACAGCAACAAATAGTATTTTCCTCGGTATTTTCCTGGTTTGACACATATCTTCTGTTTTTTTTATTTCTTGTTAGAATTCCCAAATCAGGAAATCGATTCGATAAAGCGACTATCTCGGCGACTATTTTCTACATTTGTCACTGCAATTTACTAAATAAAATTATTAGTGGAGAAGTTAGAAAAATAAGTATTTCTGTACAAAATACTGTAACAAAAATTAGTGTTGTATCTAAAAAAATACCTATTATTTTTTTTTCAATTTTAGGAATACGGTTTTATTTGCAGTTGCAATTTGTAAAAGTTGTTATTAGTTCAATTTGTATTTAGACTATATTTATTAAAAATTCATTTGGATTTCAGATATTCTATTTTATTCATTGATTAAAATAAAAAAAATCTTGATTAAAATCATGGATTATTTTAAATAAAAAAGATTCAAATCGAGCGAACCCTTCAACAGATCTTGATAAATATATGCGTTTCACTATTCTCAAATTCTCGTAGGGGCAGTGGTTGTTTTCTGTTGGATATTTGCAAACGAAAATACCGAGGGGGAAAGAACTAGTAATTTTTTGTACACCTAACTAGTAATTACTTTTAATGAAAAATAATAAGAAAAGTTTTAGGGGCCAGGTTATTCTCTAAAAAACTATTGAAGGGGCCTGATATGCGATTTGACTATTTTGATAATTGTAAATTTTTCATGTAAACGTTTCAATCGTGAATCTGTAATAGCTAAGCGGTCTAATGCTCGGGACAAAATGAGTAATGAAGTAATGAAAATATTATATGATGTACACATAATGAACGTGTTACTTCCCCCTCGGAAAATACTCATTATGAAGGTTTATGCGAAATATTGGATTACTTAAACTATTTTTCATTTCAAGTTAATGATCTTTCGTTAAGTAATGTCCACTCTTAGCAATCCACTCACTAAATTGGATGAAGAACGTCTGCCGTAGCGAAAGCTGTTGAGCTAATTTTTTCATCACAGATTTAGAATTTGCTGATTTCCATTGGACATGACCTTGAGTCCGGTTCTTTCATAAAATTCGTCCTTGATTATTATCGATTTCCGTTCACTTAAAAATTAGTAAATAGTTGTCATCCAAAATGTGTGACAAATGAAGTTACTGTTCAGGATACCAATTATTTAGTCTCAGAAAATATAAGCCTAATTTTCAGATTCGTAATACATATACCTACTTAAAGAAGGTTATCAACTGTTTCGATAGGTTTCATTCATCTGAAAAGTTTCGTAAGAATCTGTTTGACTAGTTACAGGAAGTGGATGTCGCATACTGATAATTAAACCCGATATGAATCGTTTGAGGCAATTGACCTCCGAGCTAAACTGATCTGAAATTAGCATCAATTAGTAACATTGTTTCTTCGGGCATTTGATTGCCTCCAACATTTGTAATAGGCCCCCTTTTCGTAATTATTGATTATCTCCAAACGAGAACTATTTTAAGATATACAGGGTGTAACAAGTACGATAAAATATTCAAGTGGCGTATTCCTGAGATAATTTTAAGAAAAAAGTCTAAATAAACTTGTGTCCGGAAATGCTTCGTTTCGGGTATACAGGGTGTTGAAATTGAATTTTTTTGTACACTTTTGAAAAATAACTGATTTCTTGAAAAAGTTATTTTCAAAAAGCAAACAGAAAAATTCAATTTCAACACCCTGTATGTCCGAAACAAAGCATTTCCGGACACAAGTTTATATAAACTTTTTTCTTAAAATTGTCTCAGGAATACGTCACTTACATATTTTAACGTACTAATGTTACATACAAAATAAAGGAATTAAACAAAATGGTGATGAAATTGAGTATTTTTTTAATATAATTCGTGTTTTAGAATCCATAGTTTGTCCCAAATGCGTTATTAACTGTAAAATATTTTTGAGAAAATATGGTAAAGTTCATTAAATACACAAACCTACAAAATGTAATGACAAAAAATTCGTCCTATACAACAAAAAATAATGTTTCATGATTCATAATTCGTTTTACTGAATAACTGTTTGATGAATTAAAGGGAAATGATGAATTGAATACCGGCAAAGAAAATTCTGATACGGGTTAGTTCGTTGCTTAGCAACGGACTAAAATAGTAGATTAGCGTATTTTGGGGTCTGAACTCTGAAGTTACCCCGAGAAAGTACGCATTCTTTTCGCCAATTTCGATTGGCGCATGTAGACATACATTTCATACCAAAGAACTTCAATTGAAATCTACTAATCAATTTTGACAGTTCAAAGGTAAACAATATTTTATCAAGGACCAGGAATTTTTATCAACAGTAAAATTACAAGAGCTTTTGTTTATCGAAATAATTTTACCAATCAGTAATTTCACGAAAAATACTGACATGAAAACAGTAAGAGACAGGTCGAGCCATTTTGTCCAATGTCAGTTTTTCGACTAAAATTAATGATGGAAAAATTGTGAGTTGAAAGAAGTTTATCCAATAAAAGAAAAGTTCGTGTGTTTTTTGGCAAGATTCAACGACAATATAAATAAATACACCACAATACTAATCACCTTCATTAAAACAGTCATTTGAAGGAGCAGTTAATAACAACACAATTATTGTAATGATGCTTTTTGTAATTTGTTCAAATGAAACTTTCCCAAAATAATTCATATTGTGTCAAGAATACTGAACAATCATTGCTGTCATGACATAAATTGAAGGAACTTCGGCTTACTAGATGAAGTTTGGTTTTGAGAAACAAGCATTTTTATCGCGATAAAAAAGGATGCATCTTTTTTATCGCTGTCAAAAGGACTCAGACGATATATTTAAATGGGTTTATTTCTACAGGAGTCAGAATAAAACCGAATGATTGGACAGAATAACCCGTTGTTATTGGTTGAAACACCAAAACTGTAACATTCTGTGACAAATTAAAAAAACCACCAAATGATTGACTTGAATTATGCATTGCTATTGGTTGAAATCACAAAAAAAAAATTGAAAAAAAAGAATCAGCATACACAGTTTTATTTTTCATGCGTTGCTCAAAATAAAACTAAAGGCGTGCACTGTTTTCATTAATTTTCTATTCATGAGTAGATATATGATTTTATTTAATTCTCAATTTATCCATTGCCTCTTTTGCGGTTTTTGCATTGTTCTATTTCCAAGGTTCTAATAAACTATAACTAGAAAGATAGTAGGTACTCATCAAACTACATTGAAGGTATCTGCTTTTCTGTTGTTTCATGTTTATTGTACTTTTCTGCTTTCTAATATTTTCTAGTTAACAAACTTCAAACTTGGACATTAGCGTACGAATTCTTAATGGTACTAGAATGAAATAAAAGTGCTTTTGTCTACCTATATTCGAGTGAGCAGACAACAAAAGTGTTAATGTCATTAGAGTGAACATGAATTTCCACAAAATCAACAAGTTATCAAACACGTTATGTAGTTAGTTAATTCATAACGTATTTGTCGGTAGGTAATCCCTCAAAGTATAACTGAATGAAACTAATCCTAATTGACCAGCCTCAATCGGTGACTCAACCATAGAAATACGCATCAAAACTTGTTCAATCTTGCAAATATCCTGTTTGCATGAATGCAGGCTCAAGAAGGACAGCTGGTAGTGAATACGAGTGTCTCTTTCTTGCACGATTGTCATGCATTTGTGCAACTTACTTCAGTTGTTTTAAGATAATCAGGATTTCCTTGAAGAACGTTAGCTTCTGAAGATTTTTATGTTTCACATTTTTTCGTTGGTTTTTCAATTAAAGAATACTGAACAAACAAGTGAATAGAGAATTCCAAGACAGGGCAATTAGTAACTTACTTGGTTGACTTCACTCAGCGATGAATGGTTGTTGTTCATCATGTTATTGATATCGTTGTTTTTCGTCAAAGAGTTATTACTGAGGGTGGGGGTGATCGCAGGGCTAACTTGATGAATATTAACACTTTCTTTTGAACTTTTGTTGGGCGATATTCTCGCTGGAAAACTCAATGTTTTCGTCCACTGTGCTAAACTACGCACCATTTTATCCTTACGCTTCGCGATGGTCACCGAATTATTGCAAAAAATAAAAAAATATTCGACTTATTGTAGCATTCCCTGACACGCACAAATCTCTTCGAGGTAGCGACTGAACTGTTTTGAATTCTTGCTCGCTAGTCGCTTGTTCTCAATCGGCCTTTCTGTGGCCTTTCTCCCACTACTCATTCAGAAACAGCTGTTGGTTGTAAATGTGCTCAGCTCTCGACTCATACAAGTGGAAGTAGGAGGAAGCGAGTCCTGTAACGTACTTTTTTTGAATATATCTACTGGACAGCGCTTGGAACTAATAATTATTGATAACTACTTTCTGGTTGACATCCGCTTTGGTTATTAACCTTCTACAGATTTTTAAAAAAATGCGGAATTAATAATCAACAAAAGAAGGACTCCCCCATTTGGTGAAGATTCTAAGCTTCGATAAAGCTCCTTAGGTAATAAGTCCGAGAGCTTTGTTGTTTGTTTCACAAGAAGAAATATACAGGGTCTTTCATAACTAAAAATGCTGATCCTAAATAGCAATAATCCTTGGATGATTCTAAAAATACATACATAGGGCCGCAATATAGTTTTATTTCTGAGATACCTATGGGGTGTTGATTGCAATTTTTTTTTTTTTTTTTTCGAATGAATATTATACATATAATAATTGTCCTCTATCTTCTCAATGTTCTCTGAACTTGATTTTGTTTTGTCCAGCGGACAATTTTCAATTCAAAAAACAAAATGCATTTCATTGAGACTAACAAAATAGGTACAGGCAAAAGAAGGCACTTTATTTTTTTAATCGAAAACCATCGGTCGGACGAAAAAAGTCAATACACAAGGTAGAGGACAATTACAAAAATAATAAGTATTTGTATTTCGTATTTTATTGTAATAAAGATGTGACAGGGTACGTTAACAGGGACACGCCACTGATTTAAATTAAGAAAACCTTTATCATGCAAAAAATGTACTTTTGTATTGAGAAAATCTGATTTTTTCTTTAAATTTCAACATCTTATATTTCAGAAATGAGCAGATGCGGACCTAAGTATGTTCATATGAAGAATTCTTCCTAAAATCATTCAAGGATTATCGCCCTTTAGGAACAGCAGTCAATTACGAAACACACAGGTCTGTAGTGATTCGTGAAACAGTTAGGACTAGGAGATGAGAAAAGCATAAAAATATATGTGGAGAGACGGATCAACAAATTTTCTGCGTTATTCCAGGAAATTTGAGTTTGTTAGCAAGGTAGGTATCACCAAAGGGCGAGTTGATACTCGAATTCAAAAGCTTCAGTATACGTTTTGGCCCCAAATTCCACATCTGTATATAAACTTTTCTTTTGTCTGCTAGATCAGATAAATATATACGTGAATTAGTTGTTATTTTCCGAAAAATCAGTATCAAGAAAAAAAATTAGAACTGATACAATAAATAATATACTGCTAGCTTAGATACTTATTTCTTCAATTCAAACGTTAGTTTCATTTATCTTACTTGAAATTGTCTAGGAGGAAAAGTGCATGAAACTAGGAAGACATCAATTTCATATTATAGACTTATTCATTTCATGACCAATGAAATGTCAAAAAATTTCAAAATAATGTAATCAATCCATTTGTGTAAAAAATGTGTTCGAACAAATAGCTTTAAAAATTTTAATCGAATAATAATTAAAACAGTGATAACAATTAATTATTGTTAATGAAAAAATGCCTCATCCCCTTTTTGTTTTTTTAGATTTTTGTTCAAATAAATCATAATAAATAGATTATAACAATTAAAAATTGATAATCTCGTTACGTATAGTTTTGAAAAGGTCTCAACGAAGGAAAATAATTTTAGGACCTTCTTTAACAATTATCCTACATGGAATATAAATGGAAATTGTTAAAAATTAAGGTAATCAAATAATATTTAAAAATATGTTGTTTTCGCAGACGGTTTCAACATTGAATAAAAAGTATTACCTAATGGAGTCTTTGTAAAGTCACTTCGTTCTGGTTGGATCAGACAAAAAAATACTCCCTGCAAAATGTATGTGTTCAATTTCTATACGTACTCACGCACACAAATATCTACGTAAGGTTAGTTCGTTTCGGTTAGATCGGGCAAAAAATTTATATATATTTAGGTATCGTAATATATAAGTTTCGTAATATGGATTTTTTGCTATAACGTTTTTTTTGAGATGTACATACGATAAAATAAATGTTCTTGTCACGGCCGGTTTCAACATTGAATGAAAAGTATTATGTAATGTTGTCTATGCAAGATTAGTTCGTTCTGGTTAGATCTGTCTAAAAAATACTCCCTGCCGAATTTTATGTGTTCAATTTCCACGCACATAAATTTCTACATAAGGTTAGTTAGTAAAAATATAATAAAGGACCGTAATATGTAAGTTTCGGTTATAAATTGGATTTTACGCCATCAAGTTTTTTTGAGGTGTACATACAATAAAATAAAAATTATAGTACCCACTATTAATATTTTTTGGGATTTATTTTCCGGTGATTTGATTTCCTAGAATCCACCTCCTCAAAATAAGTATTGATATTTTTTTATTCATGGATAATCTCCGACTTAAATAGAGGACTGTAATGTGAACATTTTTTCGAGCATACGCGGAAAGACGATAGGTACAGATGGGATTCATGAAGAATAAGATTTAACAAATTGTATATATCTCATTCGACCTCTCTTTCTACAAATAATTTTAGTAGCTTCCCTGGATCCTGTCACGAGAATGTTATCAATATCCACCACTAGCATAGATTATAGAGAAGTTTAGGTACCTGAAACTATAATGTCATGCAGGCACCATTTTATTGACCTTTTTGGATGGCACAACTTTGGGTTATAGTACCTAAGTAGGTACATGGTTGAAATGAATCCCAGATTATAAAATCCTATTTTGTGTTAATCTCTTCTGCACCTAATAAGAGATAATGAATAAGTGTGACGGCATGAAAAATACCTGTCCTAGATTATACGGATGCTGATTTATGAAGATCAAAATAACGTTTACTTTATTACCATTATAGCTCCCTACCCACATAATAAAATTATGAAAAATGATAATATCGGTGGCTTCTCGATTGCGAACACCCTACAAAACCCTCTCGATTTCGAACACCTCTTGATCAGTGAACTCAGGTATAAAGATTGGATTCTAAAATGTATGTGTTCAATTTCCACGTACTCAAATGTCTACGTAAGGTTAGTTCGTTCTGGTTCATTTATACTAAATAATTACTCCTTCATTTTTCTTGGATTCAAATAATCCAAACCCTGGAGTGGATTTCCTACCAGAAGTTACGATTTTAAAATTACTTTATTTGTGTTCGCAATTTAGAGTCTACGACGGGTATTACATCACCCCAACCCTTCCCAATCTGGGTATTCGCAATTAAGATATACAACCGATAATATCTACTTCTTGGAGAGAAATATGTTAAGAATAGACCACACAGAACTCACATTATGAGATATCTCCAAGATTTTGACATAACTGGAAATTCAATAATGATTATCAAACATTTTGAAAAATCATAGAAATCTTTTTGAAGATAATTTATTTCATCAACAAAATGGGGTTCCACCGGACTTGGAGTTGAGGGATATTTGGAAAGCCCATATATTTTAAAGTCCAATAAAACTGGTTTGATTAAGTGAACAAGAAAATTACTTGCAACCTTGGCAAATTGTTCTATTTTTGTGGAAATAGAAAAGATGGATGTCGTAAGATGAACCCCTAATTCCTACAAAAAATACGAGGCATCTATCGGCCTATCCATTACAAACTCCGGTTTAATGATAATAAGCTACCAATTCTAGCAAACGTAAATTGTTTAATCGAATGTACAAGTTGATTGCCGCACTTTTGAAATTCAAAGGCTTATTGCATTCATTGATCAGTGAATCTAAAGTTTGAAAAACATAAATTAAAACGGCCTTGCCCTAATAATATTATAATCAAAGGTTTATCACATTTTCTATACTTCACTGAAACTGCACCAACATTATTTTTACTTCACATTACCGATTTGTTGAGATCATCCTCATGGATGATAGTTACAAATTAACAAAAAAATACTTCACAAATCAAGGTAGCAAATGTTACCCTGAAGAATTTCTTGACAGATATCATTTGACTTTGTCAAAAACTGATTATCTCCAAACCAACTAAAAATTGAGTTTTTAAGCAGTTTTGATAACAGAGGCAGATATAATCTCCGGAACGTTGACATTTTTTGGAAAAGAGAAGTTGATTTGAACTTATTATTTTCAGATGAACAAATTTCGGAATACAATACGTTAATTCACGGGTTGGTTAAAAATAAAAAATAACGTTCAAAGTGTCACCGCAGAAGAAATATTTCCATCAATTTCCATCCTTGATGTGTGTAATTGCTTCTGAAGAGCCTGCTTTCCAATGCTATCAATCTCTCTAATGAGCTTGGCAACGCGAAATAGATTTTCGTCGACCAAAATGTATTGGGGATCAAATGCGAGAGAAGCGAACCTTGCTTCAATGTAATGAACGATTTCTGTGAGTGATATTTGTCAATAACATTCTCCCTATCTAATTTATTTAATCAATTTTCTATGAAAAATCAACCATCTGAATGTAAATGCAAATTTTCACTTTCAGATTTTTTATTTTCATTTAGAGTCTTTTCACAATATATATCAGGTGTAGTTCAATGTCCTACGTGGCTTTAGCCGGAAAAGTAGTTGTTTTCTGTTAGGTATTACAAATAAATCACATTTTTCCCAAGAATATTTTTTCCAATACTCTAATAATAAACTTTTTTCACATATGGTACATACTTTTTGGCGGTCACTGTATATTAATAGAATATAAAAAGATACATTATTTCAGAATTTTTGTTGAACATTAAAAAGAGTGGCACAGAGGGAAGTGGAGGGTTTAAAAGGTCCACCCTGTATAAGTGAAAAAGAGAAATAGTACGATATGGCGGTAAAATTATTAATTGGTCATTAAAAACTACTTTCTCAAATAAACAAACCACAACATATTTATCTCCAATTCTTTAGATTCAACAAAGCTAGACCGCTACTCTGGTATCTTAATTTTTTATTTTCTATCAATGCATTTATGTTCTGTTTTAATGTCTCTATGATGACACACTTCATCCTGGAGAGATTTCATCACGATATTGAATGGTAACTAAAGGAAGTTTTGTTCATGATGTTTTGTAAACATTCTTAGAACGGATATGAAACAATAACTCACTAGCGAATTGAAGTCATGAACCATAAAAAAATTACTTTTTGTATAATGCAGTAACGAGCGATATTCATATTTTTGCTCTGATTACTTATCGTTTCTTCGGATGTTTTCATATCTTGATGTACTAGAAAAATATTAATGAAAGATAGTTCAAGCTACATTAAAAAGTTAATTTCTGTAATAACGTAACTAATATAACGTCACAGTTCTTCAATTTATGAATCGAAATTAAATTTTGTTTACTCCGCTCCATAGCAATTACACAAAGTAATCTCGGCTTAGGATTCTATTTTCTGTTTGAAAGTGTATTCATGTCACCTTTTGTTGAACTGTTGTAATGTTTACAATGGAATTTTACATAATACCTGTGTGAGTGAGTCCACAACATTTCGGTTTCTATTTCTCTGTAATTTTGTTTATACGGTCTATTGTTCAGATTGGGATATTCGTTTGTGATCGTTTTATTTATTGATAAATGATTTGTAGTACTAGCTTTTGTTTATTGTTGGGCACGCGCCTATTTCAGTTAATTCCACGAATTTGCTCGCGTGCCCTTACCTACTGTCATGGAATCGTTTCATTTATGTGACAACATTAGTAACAATAAAAAATAAAGGAATTTTATTTCAGAGAACGTTACATTAAACGTATAATATAAAAAAATGCAATGAAAATTAAATATATTTTTTTCTGTGACGGGAAAAAAGTTTGACATTTTATCTCTGTTGACAGGTACTAAAATATGAGTTTTCATGAAATTACTTTTTCCTCCTACCCCTATAGAAAGTACACACTTTCCTCCCTCAAACCAGGGAGGAAACTCATACTTTTCCTCCCCCTCATTTCAAGGAAGTGGTAAACGATGAAACTTGTGAATCTATTATAATCAAATTGTTTCCGTAATTTCTAGAATATCTTATATACCCTGTAACTTTCAGCGACGTGTAAGGTGAACCTGAAATTTGATATCGGCGTTCAATCACGTTTTCTGAGAAAACGAGCGCATTTCATAAGAAATTACTGGTGATACTTTTTGTGGAAAATTGAATTGTTTTCCTATAAATCATATACTTTCCAAGATTTCAGTAAAAATCTATTTGTATATTTTTAAACGAAAAAAAAATATGTTCCACCTCTGGAATTTTGGTAAACAATTTTTTTTCGTGTTTATCATGGTTCCAACTATACTAGCATACCAAGTTTGGTGGTGCTACAATCGATTCATGTATCAAAACCCAATCTTACTGGATTATAATAGGATGGACACATTTTTAGGGTTATAGGGACGCCATCATCACGACTACTTGATTATTCTATAAATACCCTACGATTTCACTTATTTTATCGTTCGTTCAGTGGCATAACGAACATGACTTGTCATTTGTGTTAATATTATTGGAAAATGGTGCATTTTCCAATTGTTCCAAAACCGTATTCGCAATGTTATCTGGCATTCACTGAAACCATAAACAATAATGTTTTCCGAAACTTCCATTTCATATTTAAGATATGCCAAGATGTTTTATTTTCACAAGCTGAGAGGTATCTGATTTGATGTTTGATAGTTTCCTGTCCTAGCACTGGTCAATACACGCAATTTCTTTTTTTATCATCTTTTTGGATCAGTTGAACTTCATAATTTGATAATTTATCTGATTATGAATGAGTTCCACTGTTTGTCGATTTCATGATTCTGAGTTTTGTCAAATTTGCCCTTTCTTACATAACCTTTATGTTTCCATCATTGAAGTGACGTTTTTTAGAAGAACTAATTTTACGTTTTTTTCAATAGAAATTAATTAAATTGGTCGGAAGTGGAAAATCCATAAATTGAAGAATAATTCATATTTGAAGAAAACACTCTTCAAGAATGAGTACATCAGCATTTCCAAGTGAACGTGTTTGATTATCATATTTTTTGTAGTAGATAAACATCTTTTCCATAGCAAAAACCTTCCCATCCGCTTCAACTCCATCCCGATGTGATTTATTACACCAATTAAATCGAAACCGATCTGAGCCTGGACAGGATTCTTCTTGTGACTCACTCGGACAAAATACTAGTTTAATTTGGGCGTTCTTCCGACAAACAAGTTTTCAATTCAAAAATGACCACTACTGGGTCCGCTTAGATGAAAAGACTACCCTTGGTGGCCTGAAACTTAATATAAGTATTTCGACAAAGACATGGTGTTTATTGTAAATAATGGACGAAAGTGCGAAAGGGAAAGCGCAGCTGACTTAGAACGGCATTTGTAGGTAAACAAAGTAAAAATGGTATTTGGTATACCTTCAAACTTATTGAATTGAGTAGCCGGTTCTTTAATTTATGGGTTGTTAGTTTTCAACAATTTTTACGGTTGAGGCCTTATTTATAGAACATAATTACCTTTCTGACAACCGTAAATGAGAATTCGATTTTTAGTTGAATGCCTACATTTTTTCTGTTGTAATATTACACTGTTGATATCGTAACCGTAGAAATATCGCAATAAAGTATAGAATAACAACTTATCTAAACAAGTTAATTTCATTCAGATGATAGTTTGACTATACTTAATCAGTTGTTGAAAAAAATACGCACAACTATTAGAGGAAATGTTCCAAATTTTTAACAAATGAATTCTGAAGAGAATGCTCACGAAAGATGTAAAGAGTTAGTGGAGCAACGTTAGACAAAAAAGTGCGTTATCTCGGAACACATCAAAACTACCCAGATTTCGGTGAATTTTTTGCAAATGTTTGTAATGAAATACAATTCGTCCTTCTCTTTTTTATCAAATGTTTTTCATTGTGAGACATTTCTAATATTATTTCTGAAATAGTTATTTATAAACCGTCAATTTGTTGAGATGTAAGCAGTTTTTCATATCAGATGTAATTCAATGTCCATTGTGGTATTAGCCAGGGAAGTAGTTTTCTGTCAGATGTTTGCCTCATATTTTCCACACGGTGGAAATATTTTGAGAGAATAAGAATAAGAAGACAAAAAAATTATGAAGAGTTGACTACACTACTGTACGGGAGACCATTAATAAATAATAAAAAATGGATTATATAATCCCATCTTCCACAAAAAAAACCTAGGCAATAGGTTATTCGTCGACAAGTACCTAACAGAAAACAACTAGAAAACAACTACTGCCCCCTACGACCATTGAATTATATCTGTTTGATACTTGGCAACATTTTCTACAAGAACAATTTTGTAATACGTTTTGAATAACGTCGATTACTAAGAGTTGTAACTGAAAATTCAAACCAACCTTATGGTTGTACTTTTCGAGAAATATCCTTATTGTCGAAAATAACCCGAAGTTTTGAAAAAGCAACGAAGTTATTAGATCTCTCGTCTGCGGAAGTTGGCAAAACTCGTAAAGAAATTAGGATGTTTAATGAATAATATCAGAATAGGCGGGTTGCTTGTTCATCAATTTTTTGATTAAAATCATCTCTTAATGGATGGAAAACTGAAATATTCACATGCGAAATAATAGTTTAAATACCCTAATTTATTATTGAAATATATAAAATAATTTCCTTCTTGGTTGTAGTGTCCTCGAAGTCACGATGATACGCGGATTTTGAATGAGGAAAAAATTTATTTAGTAGATATAGCTTTTGGACTGACTTAAGATGACAAGAAACTTGCAACTGTATTTATTGGGGTATTCAATAAGTCGTTTCAGCAAGTCAACAATTAAAATAACGGAACTATTATATTATAATCATTTTCGTCGATAGAATTTGCATTCTGGTATTCAATTTTCCTCACTGTCCAAGTAATTATTACCATATTCAGTGAGTCCATGCTGATTATGTACCGGTAAAAGAATTCAAGTACCTATAAAATATGTAATTTATACAATTCGACACAAAGATTCTTTAGTAGCATTTAATTTCGATGAATGTAGTTAATTGTCTTCTACTTGATGACATATTTGTGTGTGAAATTGTAGAACCGCTCTGACTCGGAATGCTGGGAACCAACAAAATACATAGTTTTATTGATGTCAACATGTGAATGCCAGACCACGCGGTGAGAAAAATTGTTACAATAATTTTTCAGAGAGTGATGATTAACAACTTATGTTCAATAAGGGAAGGACCCCTGTACATTTTCTGTGTAAAATGGCTTTCGGCTAATTTCGCTACAATTTGAATATGTTGTAGATCCTGGTATCCTTATCACGTAGCCCAGTTCTCAGATTGATCCAATGACCAGTTTTCCAGCTACAGGGTGTCGAAAATTCTAATTTTGCTATTTTGGGTATTATGCATCGATTTAGGGCATCAAATGCATACATAATAATTTCTTATACTTGAGAGTAAACAAAAAATATGGGATTAATTGCGCAACTTTTTGTCAATTTAACCTACTGTGTAATGGTTATCGAGATTCCCATGCTATTCATCCTAATCTTCGGCACATCACTTTAGCTCCACTTTGTCATATTACATATTTCTGATAAATGATTGGTGAGGAGAGCACACTGTATACTATTGTATAGTTACTCGTAGTTCATCCTATATCGGGTGTCCACGGAAGGTGGCTCGCCCCTATAACCTTTTTTGTTTTTGAAGATATTGAAATGAAATTTAGAGGATCTCTATGAGACACCCGGTATATTTTTACTTTCTTTGTCTCTATTTGACTTTCTGTATATAACCATTCATCACTTGGTACTTTTTGTGAACATTGTCAATCTAGAGGGCCATGGATACGTTTAAATTATTAATTTCAGTCCTAGAGTATTGGGTAAAATACAACTTTACGGTTTTCAAATTTTCAAATTATTTTTACTATTTTTTTTCAAATGGCAACATAGTGGCTCGTCGGGTCAGGAAAAAAGAGCATTTCATTACAAATCATTTGATACACTATTAGGTTTCACACAAAATTCCTTCAAGAAACTTAAAAATATTATGGTAGGTCTTTCTTTTTGATATTGAAATAATATTTAAATACATCAAGTAACCTGTGACCAACAAAAATAATATAACAAAACGATCAATCCAAAAACTAAAAACATTTCTCTTTGCATAAATGATATAATTAAAATGTTTTTCAATCAATAGCGTACACATTAGTTTCCTAATTTACTTTTGCAGACTTGAGGTAAGATAAAATATCGACAATTATGTTTCTGTTTCAATACACCTTAATTACCTTGTTTTAACAGTTATGTAGGTCACAATTTGCTCAATACATTTGAGTCTCATTTCAATCTGAAGTGATGTTTCATTTTAAGAAAGATCTTAAGTGATTTTTTAATTTTTTCAACTAAAGTTTGTTCGAAACCTAACAGTTACGCGGTATCAACAAAATCATACTGAAATGCACAATGATGCCACTTCAAAAAATTAGAAGGTAATATAAATTCTGAAATAAAATTGTACATAGCAGGAACATTTCGACTTAAAACAATATTTAAAAAAATGTTAGAACTTGAATTAGTGATTTGAATTTAAAAAAAAAGTTTGATTGCATAAAGTGGCAAGTGACACATAGTTGTATTCTTAATGTCAGATGGAGACAATAAAAGGGAAAATATACTATCTGTCGTATTTAAAAATCGAAAGTTCATATCACTTCCCGTGAGACCGGAAGTTGCAAGAAGCTGAGTTACTTGTATAAAAATGCAGTTTTAGGTCTTATATAGAAATAATCCAAATTTTATTTTTTTTCCTGGCCCAAGGAGCCACCACCATGTTGCCATTTGGACAAAATTGTAATAATATTTTGAAAATTAAATTTTACACAGCAGATGCATTTTAGCCGGATGCCGTAAAGTTGTATTTTCCCAATACTTCAAGACTGAAGTAAATAATTTTAACGTATCCATAGCCCTCTAGATTAAAAATTGAGTGTCTAAATAAACAAAAATGTTTACAAAAAGTAACAAGTAATACATGGTTGCATTCGGGATGTCAGAAGGAAACAGAAAAATTAAAAATATACCGGGTGTCTCATTTAAAAATCGAAAGTTTACATCACTTCCGTTGAGACCAGAAGTTGTATGAAAGTGAGGAGTCACTTGTCAAAAAATGCAGTTTTATGTCTCATACAGATCCTCGAAATAACATTTCAATATCTGCAAAACCAAAATAGTATTGGGTGCGAGCTACTTTCCGTATGGGATGAACTACGAGTAACTATAAAAAATTATACAGTGTGCTCTCCTCACCAATAATGTATCAACATTTATAAATACTTCTAAAGAATATTCCAATACATAAACTGGAAAAAATGAAAAATTGGCTTCAGTAAATCCGAAAAATGCTAAATTTCATATTCGTATCACGTGGTGTATCGATTTTTCGTAGTTTTCTTTCAGGAGTTCAATATTGTGTACTGTGTCATTCATCGTGTACGAAAATGTACTGAAAATCCTCGTCATAACACTAAACATGCTATGTAATCCAGTAACGACGGACAAACGCGAGCAAAAAGTAAAAAATGAATTGTAGCACTCTGAAATATGATATCTCGACATCATGTATTTTTAGAAAAAAAATTGTTTACCAAAAAATCAGGGGTGGAACATAAAACATTTTTCATTTAAAAAAAATATAATTTTTTTTTGTTGTTATTTCAGAAAATATAAGGAGGATCCGAAAGTCATGGATATTTTAGTTGATATGAAATAATTATACTGAAACAGGAATCAGTACCCTCTTGGACCATATGGCAACGATTTCAGACTAGTGTCAACGAAAAAACTGGGTTTTACTCCTGCCACAGTTTTCAACTCACCCAATAATCCCCGCAATATCTTCAGTAAATGTTGAAAATAATCGCTCATACATATCCTACATAAAAAATGAATTATGTGATTTCAAACTTGAGGTTTGCACTTCACAATGGTGTTATTAAACAATAATGCAGGATATGAAAGCGATTATTTTCAACATTTACTGAAGAGAATGCCAGTTTAATGGGTAAGTTGATAATGATGCAGGAGTAAAACAAAGTTTATTTTTGTCATGTATAAGTGGGACCTGTCATACTACTTTAAAATTGTTGTTGAGAGGGTATGGGTTGCTGCTTCAGTATAATAATTCCATATTTACTAAATTATTCATGATTTTCAGATCAACCGCAAACATCTCCGTGAAGTGCGACAAAACACATTTTAGGTACTCAAATACTCGCATATTATAATTGCATGATAAGGTAGGAAGGAGTCTTCAGAACCGATATAAACTTTTTTTCTTCCTTCTCCGATAATTTTTAACAGAGTTAAGGGGGTAAGGGTAAACCTAATTTGATGTCGGCGTTCAATCACGTTTTCTGAGAAAACGAGCACATTTCATAAGAAATTACTAAGAATAATTTTTGTGAAGAATTCAATTATATTTCACATTGTTGCGTTGTTTTTTCGATAAATCATATATTTTCCAAGATTACAGCAAAAATCTATTTATATATTTTCAAACGAAAAAAAATGTTCCACCCGTGGAATTTTGGTAAACATTTTTTTTTCGTGTTTATCATAATTCCAACTACTAGCATACCAAGTTTGGTGGTGCTACAATCGATCCTTGTCTCAAAACCCAATCGTACTGGATTAATAATCGAAACCAAGACAAAATAACGAAAACGTTTCCTCAATAGTGGCCTCATCGCGTGTCGCTATTCAAAATGCAGATCGAGCAGATTCAAGACGGTAAAATCCTTTTTTGGTGAGAGTCGGACAAGTCTAAGCGCTTTGGCTTCTTGTCAGTTCCTGTTCACTGAAAGTGACCTTCCCCGAGGGCCAAGTCGTTCTCAACCGCTTAATTGCTGTACCATATACATAATCGGATGTCCTTTTATTTTCGTATCAGGCATCGCTGAAAGAACAGCTTTTGTTTGGAAAAATGCAGAGTTACGTATTACAGGAACCATAAATTTCTGCTTTATAGGTCTTTGTTTAATAAGTAGTTTTCGTAAGTCCTGACAGGTAAGTGTTCTTAACATACCTGATGTAAATGAGATATTAATGCTTGTGGTATTATTCACTCTTGATGGATTTTCAGGTATTGAAATATTTATTGATATGACAAAAAGCGATTATAGCTTACTTTTAAATTCTCCGAGTTGCCAATAAAAGTACAAAGGATTCTGAAGTTAATGGACGACGAAGATGTACAAGGTGGGCCACCTAGCCTGCGTTAACAGTACTGCCATATGTGAGTGGTAATTCTGTAAGATTTATGTTAATTTTTACCTATTTAATATATTTTGTTATACATTCATATAATTTTTACAGAATAAACAGATATGTTAATATGTGTGAACATGAACATACAGGCCATGCAGCTTGCGGATATACCACTACATTTATATATTTTTTACAGAATAGTTATTTTTTGACATAAATCTGTTGTGGAATCATCTGCAGCAGAGAGATATTTTGTTCATATTTTCAAACAAAAATCAAAATGCAATACCTATGAGAGGTTTATGTCAAAAAATAACTTTCAAAGGCTTACCGCAAAAGAAATATTTCCATCACTTTTATCTTTGATGTGTATAATTGCTTCTGAAGAGCCTGCTTTCCAATTCTTCCAATCTCCCTGATGAGCTTGGCAAGAGAAGCGAACCTTCAATGAAATGAACGATTTCTGTGAGTGATATTTTTGAATATTAATACATTCTCATCATCTAATCAATGTCCAGCGTGGCTTTAGCCGGGGAAGTAGTTGGTTTTTGTTAGATATTACAAAAAAATCGTATTTTTAATTTTTCAATTTTTTATGGAGAATGTTTCCCTTTTCAACATGAATACCTCCCAAGAGGTTATCTTGAACGATGGAAAATAGCGACTTAAGTTTGTCTTTCAGCCGCAGATGATTCCACAACGGATTTTCTGAATATTTTATTCATATTTTCGAACAAAAATCACTCATTACTACTTACACCAAATACTGCAATGCAAGTACAATGATTTTCATGTTGTCACTTCGTTATTGTTGTATTCATTATTTTGGTAAATACCTACTTATCAAAGCAGGTAATAGTCCTGATATTTGCAATGGATTCATTCGAAGTTATTTTGAAGGATGTTGATACGATCATTTGGATCTATTTTCCACCAAATGCAAGGAAACTGAAGTAAAAACGCAAAAAAGAGATATTTCTGGTGTATTTTGTGGAACTCAGTAAGTCGAATATTATAGGACTTTGGTCTCGTTACTCCATGGTTGAATTTAAGTGAAAATAAAACAAAACCTGGATATAAGAAAGCTTTATAAGTTGATATTCGTAAAAAAAAATGTTGTTTATTATGATTTCAAATAACTATTCGATAAAAATAATATTGACAATAATAAAGTGTACAGTGAAAACATGTTGCGCACTTGTCGGACAACGGATTATAGTCCGTAATATATCCAGTGATACGGCACTGAACATGAACCATGAACATAAGCGCATTTTAAAATATCAGGCTAGATTGGTTTCACTGTACTTATAACGGCATAGCCTGTGGCGATCCGGGGCGACTTAGTGAGTTCTACTGGCGAATTCACTTTTCAGCTGTAGGAATGTCCGGAAAACCTACAGTAGAATATCTTTAAGAATAAGGTGTTTTTTCAATTCAATGCGCATTTCCTTCAGATCTGTCCAAAAGATCATACGGTTTTCTAAAATTTGCAGCTTGAAATTACCAAATTTAGTTTTTTTCTTCAATTCGTTTTGAAAGAAATGTGTTGGAATTCAAGTGACATCTCGTATATGAGAGAAACTTGGTCAGATGCCAACAAGTTAGGTATTCTGAACAACAGTGAAGTTCATGTGGGAACTTTTTTGTGTCCGAGCAATAATGAAGAAAATGCCATTCATTCATCACAATTCTTCACATTCCTTCGTACAATTATTTCAGAATATATAACCGTCCCAACCGTCTTCCCTAGTTGTTCACCTTGTGAATGAGATGCGAATTGGACATACTGCTTATACAATAAACTGTAATTCCTCCGTAATAATAAACTACAGAAAGACGTTGGTTCTCTCATTTCTGTGCTACTTCCTTTATGTGCTCAGATACTTCTTCATTCAATTCAATTTCCTATTTTTCTTGTCACAAAACCATCTTAATTTTCGATCAGTTCATCAGATGTCTAACAAAATGAAGAAGTAAATTACAAAGAAAGACTCCGTTGTCTGGTATCAGTTGTTACTTGGTTATAATAATAGAATTCATGTCGAAGTAAGTCAAAGACATGAAGTCAATACACTAAAAAAATGTATGAAAACAAATATTTGCTTCTAAGTGTGACTGCAAAGAAATCTGAATACCTACTTTTGCCAAAGTGACTCTTCAGTCCAAATAATAATATTTTTCTGTGCGAACCGACAAGCAAGGACGACCGACAGTTCTTGTGTTTGTGTTTGTTGTGTTTTTGAATTCATTCACCAAATCTGATATCTTTTTTATAAGGTTAATTTTACCACAGTCATACGTAAATGGGGGAAAGCCGGTTGAATCACACTAGCCAACTATAAATTATTATTGAAATCTCAAATATATGTGAGCCGTTAACAAGGAGTGGTTTATTTTTTTATAGACTTGATAAATTGAATAGGAATTTGCTTATGGCGATTTACACATATGGAGAGTCGATACTGAATTAGTAAACCTGCTTGCTTTCTTTAACAGGATATGAAAAATCCTCCAAACGGTGAAGACCGTTGCAGAAGGAATTAACTGGAATCCACCCCAAATAAGGAGGTTCATCATGCGGAGGTTATATTCGAAAGGGAATGGGGTCAGGAATGGTAATAAGCGTATTAAAGCTTGCATTCCATTTTATAAGCAATCAAACAGTGTACCGGTTCTCAAATATAACGATTTTACTAACATTGAATTCGAAAAGCGCGGGAATAGGAACAGGAGTACTCGAATACAAGAATATCACCTATCGAGTAATTTTCCCATGACCATGACAATGAGTCTTTCTCATCGATTTTTTTTATCACAGTTTCTAATAAGGATAACATTATAATATGACATAATCAAAAGAATTTTTTTTCCTTCTCTTTTCTCCAAAAAAACAATATTTTCATTTTTTGGGCGCGAAACTCAAATAATTCAAACTTGAAAGTTTTCCTTTAAATGGCAACCTTGGTACAGCATTGACATTGACAGCAAAATGAGATGAGACTACAATTTATAACAACATTACGTTGTTTATTTATAAGCAAAACATTGTGTTTCTGTGGTGTGTTGAATTTGTATTCTGTATTGTGGGAATTAAGGCCAATCAAAATGTCTAATAGATTGACTCTGGGTTTTGAGAAAGCAAATTCTAATAATCTGCCTGAAGTAACCAGCGAAATGGTCCATGACTTTTTTGCAAATAATATGAAATTCATAAGTGCTGAAGTACGTCATGAAAAAACCAAAAAGTTAGTATGGTACTTACTTATTTTTATTCTAACACAATTCATCTATTTTATATCAGTGCTGCCAAAGAATCCTATGGATATAATGTAATTTGTTATTGTTATTTGTTAGTGTTTTCGTCACTATTTTCACAATTGGGCACAGTGCTTCATTTGGAAAAATTAATTTTCACTCCACAATGTCGATGATGTGAAATTGGACCAGACTGGTTTATAGAATACTAAAATCTGCCTGAAAGATTGAGAAAACTTTAGATGTTCATGCCTAATTTCCTACCTTTAAATTACGTAAATAGCACTTCCCTGCTATTAATTCCTGTCATGCGTTTGTTCTTCTTGGAATACCAATTAAAATGCACAAAAATGATTTACAAAAAACTTAATAATCAATTCTTTGAATAAATATGACTACTTTAATTGTTTTTCATTTTGTTTTGTTATATTTAGCATTTGGCCCTTTCTTTCTTCACTGGTCGTTCCATTCCATCAATTCCCCAAAAACAACCTTCATATTTTACATGCATTCTCTGTTTGTTCGATGGGAACTCGGAAAGATGTTGCATCAGAGAGTGATACGGTGTAAAAATGGTGTAAGAGAAAGAACAGACCTATTCAGATCGGTAGTTCATCTGAGTAGTTCAAAATGTTGATGTGTTTTTAACCAAGGTTGCCAGTTTACCAGGTTTTTATTGGCAAGTCGAGTGATGAGGAGTCAGTCGACGAACCAATAAGAAAGTTTAAAATTTCAAACTTGTAATTGATTTTTTGAGTAAATTGCTAGCCAAAAATTCAAAACAAAAGTATTTTTGGAGTCTGTAAAAAATCTTTTGTACTGTTCATTAATCAAATCACAAATCGCCGTCTCATGAGAAAGACCTATTATGCTGTATAGGCAGTTATTGCGCGATTGAAAATCCTGATCCAAAATGCTGACCAAGACCAATATTGAAGTAGATTTCAATACTTTCGTCGCAAGAAATGAGAGACAGCTGCGAGCTGCCAGCTGCAGCCCACTGAAAAACTTCATAGATTAAGTGACCGGAAAAAAGTTCAGGAGAACAGACAAAATATATATCTGCTCTTTCTGATGAAAGTACCAAGACAATAAAATATCATCTGCGACATTTTAACGATCAATTCAAAAGTACAACTGCTGTAGAATGGGAGGATTTTTCAATGCCACTGGTGTCAACTCTTCCACTACTTCAGCAGACCGAAATGTGTCAGTTGCGCAAGCGTGCACGAATCCAAATACTTAATTGCCCTGCCATATCTCTATCACAGATTAAGTTCCAGATCCGTAGAGAACAGCAATGGCAAATTAGGTAGTTGAGATGAACACAAAGAATGACTTGGCGTGGAAGATGCAAAAACTCCTCCTTTAACAACGAAGATGCTCACCTATAGGTTCTTGACGAACGAGGTATCTTACTTGCAAGAAAGAAAAGACAAATATTTTCCAGTACAAGAACAAAGAAGGGGAATCGTATGTGAATCGTTTATCGACGAAAAAAAGATACGGAAACTTATGTGGAAGATGAAACACTAAGACAAATACTAAAAATAATAGTTTAAAAAAACTAAAGGACACGCTTTACTTCCAACATAGACTAAAAAGTAAAAAATAATTGACAATGTAATTACTCACATGTAACAAGCGTGGGTGCTTTCGATCTATATTCTCATATTTTTTAGTTTAATTTAACAATACTGAGCGTTCAAGAGCTCAAGAGAATTTTATCAAGCACCCCACGCTTTTTGTACATTTGAGTAATTACATTGTCAATTATTTTTTACTTTGTAGTCCATATTGGAAGTAACGCGTGTTCTTTAGTTTTTTCAACTATTATTTTTTTATGACTAAAAAATCGGAATCTCCGATCCCGAAAACCCCCACATACCAATTTTGAATCGAATATAATAATAATCACAAAACTCTTCCACCATCTTGGGTCGCCACCTTGAATTCATGAATTTTGATAAAAAATTCATAATCTCTGACCCCGAAAACCCTCACACACTAATTTTGAATCGAATCGGACCATAATAAAAAATCTCGACCCCTATATTGGGGCCGCCATCTTTAATTTATGAATTTTGACAAAAAATTCGAAATCTACGACCTATAAAACCCCCACATACCAATTTTGAATCGAATCTGATCCTAATCACAAAACTCGTCCGCCATATTGGCGCCGCCATCTTGAATTTATGAATTTTTAGAACAAATTCATAATCACTGACCCCGAAAACCCTTACAACCAATCTTGAATCGAATCTGATCATTTTCAGAAATCTCGTCCGCCATCTTGAAGCCGTCATTTTGTTTTTTCTAAAAGAAAAATGTGGTATTGTATTGAACACCTGCCAAATTTCAAATCAGTCAGACGTCTGGAAGTAGGTGAAAATCGCGTTCAAAGATTCCGTTACATACAAACATACATACATACACACATACATACATACATACATACATAGATGAATAGATAGATACAAGTGAAGCTAATAAAAGCTTGTTAAAAACAGGAAGCTTTTGCGTATGAAATGTAGAAAATCATGGAACATGAGGGTAATGAAAGCACAAGAGATAGTATACCGAACAGGCCACTGGAAACACTGTCAAGACGTGATATGATATAGCAGGGCTAATTATCAAAATTAGCGATTCAAGGGATGAATATAAAAAACAACAGCTAATATCTGGCACGGTATTATTCTTAGACGCATCAAAACTTTCGACAGAGTACGAATAAGATGGTGAACATTGTTTATGGTGAAACTCCTAAGAGATGTTGCCGATGCAGATTTGGAGGATGCAATCACGTCCAGTGGCGTGTTTAGAATTTTGTTTTTTGGGGTGGGGGGCGAAACATAAATAAAAAATATTGCCAAAAATTGTTTTGGTATTGACGGATATAATCATTATTTCTTCGAGCTACACGGGCTTATTGGGGGGCGGGTCCCTCTTCTAGTGGTAAGAAGAGGGAGCAAAAAGGTAGAGTTGAAATTCGAAGGTATACTGTTCACGAAACACATGAAACCTAGCCTCTGACCAAAGTAACAAAGCTAGATGAATAACCCACCCTAGCCAACTACCATTTTGAGCTTTATGCAGTCATTTTTCACTCTGGTTCCTGGTTCTGAAGTTGACTCGGGCCATTACTACACCTTGCCCATCAAAGACAGACCGGACTGGTTGAAATTGGATGACAAGAACTTCAAGAGCTGAATTGAAGCCTCGGTATGATTTTTCTTTTTATTAAAAAGAAAAGTGACACGACACATATTGAAGAACGGGTCCTTGATTTTCTATCGAGTGGTTTCTAGCTCCTCAGGATGCAGGATTTTTCATATTTCCCTATAGAGCTCCGAACACAGATGTCAATAAGCCGCCCCGAAGCTCTGAGAAAAATGTTTGTACTTGCTTTATTATTTTTAGTTTTTTATCAATGAGTCGATTCATAATGAATTAATATAAAGATAAGATGATAACAAGATGTACTGTATGAAATAGATCATATCATCATATCATCATATATCTTTCAACCTGGCGAGGCTTTTCGGCTTTTCCAGATATCTTCAGACGGTTAATCTCAAGATTACTTCTTGGTTACCAGGTAAAAGATGTTTCTCTGGCCCTTCATCAACTGTAACACCCCTTCAACTGTTGTTTTCAGTTCCTGTAGTTCCTGGAGTTGACCAAACTTTTTCGAGACACCACAGCGATGCCCCTAAACAAACAACCGATTGAAACGATGTACCCTAGGTTATCTTCGAGGTGGCTTATGCATTCGGTAGATGATGTCATTTATCCTTTTCATGACCTTGCACAGGCTTCTCACGAATAACGCAACTTTGGTGATAGTCTACGACGACGTTATGGGTTGTACAGCTAAACCAGACCGACCTAAAATCCTCCATCAGCATCGATCTTAATGTCATAGGTCTCCTTCCTTCATTCTTTTGCTGAACTGATGTTCAAACGGACCCGCTCATGGATGTTGTCTATTATCTGATAAAGCTTGCTGACATAGTCCTCTTCCGTAGTGTCTTGTCCTAGTGGAGTCCCAAATTTCAGGTCACAGGGAAGTCGCAGATCTATTATGATACTAGCAGGGGTTTGGCTGGTTGACTGGTGAACTGCTGTAAGATACGCCATCGGGAACAGATGGAGGTACTGGTTCCAGTCACTTTGGTGGTCAAAGACTACCTTTGTAGAATGGCGGTTGATCATCCTATTGATCAGCTCCACGATAGTCCTATTCATCAGCTCCAGCATTCCGTCGGACTGTGGATGTAGAGCCGTGGTTTACTGATTGTGCAATTATATAAGTGAATATAATTATTGGGTTTTGATCAAAGTTAATCTGACTTTTTCTCTTTTACTGGCATTTCAAACCAATAGGAACAGGACTTTTTGAAAATAGTCCCTCCAGCCCATGGTATTTTCAAATCGGTGTTTCACTTCTTCCTTGTGTACACATTTTCATATTTACGACAATCAAGGTAAATATATAAATGTCAGTTCAACTCTTCAACTGACATTAATGACACAAGATGAACCGTTCCTGCAATACGCATTTAGTGTATAATAATATAATGTATTCGTGAAATTGTCTGATCCAATATCCCTTCAAAATACAAAATTTTCAAAATTCTTTCACCTTGCCAGGCACTCAATCTGTGTTGCTGTGCAAAACACCACTCGAGCAAGCTCTAGTGGAGTTTCTAAGCAACACAGTTTTGGGGCCAGCATGGTGAAAGTATTTTTTTTTTAATTCTGCATTTTGTCGGAATATTATTACTAAAAAGTACTTTTGAATTATTTAAATAACCTTTCACTTGTTTTTGGTCAGAATTCATTTCGATAGTTCTGATTTTATTATATGTGACGCCTGGTATATTTATTATTTATGTTAAGTTCCATTTAATGGAATTTCTGTTTCTACCTATAATATCAAAGTTTTCAGTGCTATTTTCGTTTCCAGTATTATATAATTTAAAATGAAGTGTGTGAAGGTCTTCGTCAAGTTACGGCCGAGTGAACCGGTAATTTTACTAATTTTATAGTGCCATTTTCACCCGTGTCGGTACGTACTTCATACTGGTCGCGCCTCAGATCAGATTTCTGTTTATGAGTGGATCTGGCCTCAGTGGCAGAAGTAAAAAAAACGCATCCTTGAAATTATATAACTTCCTCTTTTGAATATTAGGGATCATTAAATTCGGGTACATCCCATAAAACCGCACATTTAAAATTCCAACTGCTGATGAACACCAAGGTTGAGCATTTTATTGCCGACATTAACAATATATCAATCAATATGATCGATATGGAATACCGAAGTGACAAAGAAAATCGCCATCAGAGAATCGGTCGCGGCACCAAAGTGACCGGCACCCGATAACCGTGACGTTACCCTCGAAGAATCTTCGTATTATCGTTTCTACATTCCATTTAGCTCACAATGTCCTGAACCGAACCGTTGAACAGGTTAATACCTGTTTGTATCTGGCTGCAACTTGAGCGTAGGATATATATTCGCGCGCCCACATGGAAAAGTTTTGCTCATTATATTGAAATTCTTATAGTCTGGGAAAGGTAGTAAAAATATTGACGAAACCTATTAAAATTTGTACAGGTAAACCAGACAGCTTGGCCTCTAAGATTTGGATGCACGTTCAGATGGAGAACCGTGGCGATCATTGTAAATATTAGAGCGTAAAATGAATGATTCTGTGACACAAATACTATGCCATCCTCAGACCAATAAAAAACTATAGATAGGTCTGATTAATATACAAGCGAGGGAAGTAATGTTAAAATATCACCTATATAAATGTTGTTTATGAGCTGCAACAAGTGGTTTGACGTTTTTTCTGAAAATTCAATATGACTGACGAGTATTTAAAATCGGTGTCTAGGAATTTTCGAGGAAAACGCCGATTTTTTATTGTTTACGATCCTAATAAAAAAGGGGTCCTATTTAACCGAGCTCCAGACTACTATTGATATGATTAACAAATATTTTTCTTTTGTCACCAAAAATCATAGTTGAGCACCAAAATTTAATTACCAAATTAATAATTTTTGAGCCACAAAATATTGAGTTTTCAAGTTTATTTATATATTTCACCAGCAACTAATTGTTGTCGATACCATAAATCTTACTTGAACACTACATATTCGAGCACCAAAATAAACCTAGCTTGCGAGCCGAAAGAAAATGCGCGAATTAGTTTTTCACTTGCGCTTGACACACAAACCTAACCTGAGCAAGCTAAGCTAGCTTGCATGTTGAAAATGCGTGAAAGATAATTTCAAGTTTTTGATTTTCATGTATTACATTAGGTACGACTTAAATATTTATGACAACTTTTTAACATTCAGGTGCTCATAAATTATATTTCTGATTGAGGTTTTTTGGTGTTCGTTTATTACTTTTGGAGGCCAAATACTATTTTGGAGACAGAGTATGAAACTTGGCCCGTAATGTTGTAGCACAATAATTATTTTGGTGCTTAAAATATACCTATAAAAAAGTCCTCAAACAATTGAAATTCCACTTAGATTCACTTAAAAGTGGTTCATTTGTAAAAAAAGCACCATACATAAAAAACTCATGGCGGACACATTTTATAATTATTTGAATTTTTTTTCAGAATCAAAGAATTCAAGGGCAATTTTTTTATGATTCTTTTAAAAATTTATTACCGGGTGTTCCAAACGGTGGTTGGGATAATTTCAAGCATTTCATGGATCTTTTTTTTTCAGTATTGATTTTTTACCATGAGAAGAGTAAATTTTCGTGGGTGACTAGGGGTAACTGGGATTACTGATTTTTGTCTCATATGGACTTTCGGTGGCTGTGGAGTTTTTTCCTGCTGGCCTGGTCATTCAATTTGGAGGTTCAAGTTCCATTTCGAAAACTTAGCAGGAATATACGGGATTCAGTATGTGTAAATCAACTACGACATTTCAGGTAGATGTATATTCCATTGAAATGTGTGCCAGGGAGCTGGGAAACCGACACCACACACGAAAAACATAAAAAATGTTTTCAGATAATCATGCAGCACTGAAAGCGCTCAAATCCAACTGCTTCTAATCTAGATCAGTATACAACTGTAGATACACCTTGAAGCGACTAGCTCAATGCAACAACGTTACCCTAGTCTGGATACCCAGTCACATGGGCCTAGAAGGAAACGAAATAGCGGACGCCTGACAATAAAAGACTCGAGTATTGGCGTAGTCTACCGGGTCTAGCCCATTCCAAAGCATTTATCACTTGTCCAAGGAAAAAACAGGACGTTGATAAACTGCTAGAACTCAGTAGAGCACATCTCAGAGTTATAGTAGGTTTTTTTACTGTCCACTGCAAACTCAGACACCACATGCATAATATCGGCCTTGCACAAGATGCAGAGTGCCGTCTGTGCATGGAGGATGATGAAACGGCTGAACACATTTTATGTACATGCATTGCAGTGGCCAGAACCAGAACCTTTCAATAATTGGCAATATAACAGTAAGGCCAGAAAACCTGTAAATTGTTTATCCATTGTATTCCTTAATTTAAGAGATTGGATATACTGAGAGAAATATAACCATATGGTGGGTCACAATAGGCCATGGGTCGCAGTCGAAGGCCTTATATGGGCCCACTCTCGTTCAAATCTAATCTAAACCTAACTCTGTTTGTAGGCCATATTCATTTGGGTGCTGATAGTCTATTTGGAACCTGTAATTATGTCAGGAGTTTGTACATTCGAGTTGAAGTCAGAGATTTCCTTTGGGGGCTGCAGATTTTACCGACACAAGATATTTGTTGGAGATTTCCAATTCCAAATTCCCGTTCCAGATTCCAGGTTCATATTCAAAATCCTAGTTGGAAATATTTTTTCAGAAAGGCTAATACCCTGAGGTTATCGGAAAGATAGAGGGTAAAAATATCATACCGGTATTTTTAGTAATTTGGTGTATTCAAGACTTTCCGTATGGTATAACCCCTCAAGTATCTTTCCCCCTAGTATATGAAAACAGTAACAACATATTATGTTATTGAGGTTTTTCCAAGCCCCAAGCCCCATAATTTTTTTCTCGAATTTGTATTACATAAGTATGAAAATCATTGTTTGGCATATAAACACATGCTAAGAAAAATTAATGTTGTGTCCTGGACTATTTTATAACTGATACTGGAGGAATAAAGGAAATGATAGTTATTTGGGAACAGATTCTGGCAGGCAAAATATGTTGATCTGTCCAGTGCAGTGATGTTCATCGCACAAAAGAAATGCCGCATTTTATTCTTAACAAACATTCAATATAGTCAATCGCTAATTAGTGTCACTGGATTTACATTTCTGATCATTATAATAGTTCGAATTTCCGAATTAGAATGTTGACTGTTTCGGCCTTCACGTCGATATAGTTTATGGTCGGTTTGGGTACTCATTCACGATCAGGATATGCATGATATGTGGTACGAATGAACATTGTGTCTGAAAATAATTATGTCAGTAATTACATTCTTGTTGAATCAAGGGGCGTGTCTTACATATTTGAATGCAAAATTTGATAATTATGCTACAACGTCAGTATAAACATAAATTGTTAGCAGTTGTCAATGTCTGCAAATTCGTCAAATCATAAGTTGTCATATTTGATGTTTGTTTGACCTGAAAAATGCCAATTTACCACCTAGGTGTACAATATACTATTTTTGTCGACCTTTACAAAAAATTACATTTTACGTACTAATTTCTGGACGAAAACACGACTAATTTTGAAGACTAGTACTTTTCGTCCGCAAACGCTTTTCGTCCGCTGTGGTCACTATTCCGTATCATAATGACCACAGCGGGCGAAAAGTGTTTGCGGACTAAAAATACTTGCCTAAAGAATAGTCGATTACTGATTCGGAAATTAGTACGTAGTTTGTAGAGGTCGACGAAAAAATGTAATATGCACCTCGGCGAAACACTGTCTATTAGTCTCGCCTGCTTGCTAGTCTCGGCTGCGCCTCAGCTATCAATTTGCAGGCTCGACTATAATACACAGTTTTTTGTCCTCAGTACATAAATAACTATTACATTCTAGAACATTAAAGTCTTTTACGTTCTAAAACGAAGTATTTCGAATTCGAGATGCAAACAATATTCTTTCGAAAACTGCATTAAAACTCATATGAGAATGAAAAATAAATAAATAAGTATCTAAAAGAAATTGTGAAATCGACAATGTCGAAGTAACGGAGCCAACCTAATAAATAATAAACAGGACGCAAAAGTCTATTACGTCCTAGAACATAAAAGTATTTTCAGCTGAGTGACAAGAATGAGTTCAGTTTTCGAAAAATGATTTTGATCATAGGATTCAGGAACAAATTAATTTTTGTAAAGTCGATGAAACGGCGAATAGGAAAAAGTATCGCTATACTGGTCAGAGCAAAACCCTCACTGGATGATGGAAGCCCATATAGGTTATTCACTTTAAGATGAGCATGACGTCATGTTCGATACTGTTGTATACCTATCCGACATAACAACGTTAAAATTCCCAATAAAACTTATTCAAATTTCATTTCATCGCTATTGAACGCATTTCATTGGGAACTTTAACATTGTTATGTCGGATATACAACATTATTAAACATGACGTCATTCTCATCTTAACGTGAATAACATATACCTAATTTTCCTTTAAAGTCAATATTCGGACTAATCGATGATAGGATTGTTGGGCACATTTTAGTTTTCGGGCAGTTTATAATCCAGAACTAATTAAAGCTATTGAAAGACGACCTTTTTCAAGCATTGGCTGTCTCAAAATATAACGATCATATAATTGCAAATGAAAACTTGTGGTTTCAACAAGATGGGGCTCCATTTCATTACAGCTATGTGGAGTGCGATTATGAAATCTTCCAGAACAAGTGGATTGACAGGAGGTGTGCGGTTGGGTAAACGGTAAAAATACCTACCCCAGAAAAAAAAACGGAAAAAAGCCGGAAATAAAACCTCCCGATGAAAAACCAGAATAAAATTCCCTAGGAAAAAAACCTTTCTATGCACATATGTCTACGTAAAGTTAGTGTTCGTTCTGGTTAAATCAGACTAGATAATTACTCCTTGCAAAATGTATGTATTCAATTTCCATGCACTCAAATGTCTACGTAAGTTTAGTTCGTTCTGGTTAGAACAGACTAAATAATTACTCCTTCTTCCTAGCGGTTTTTTTTCGTGGGTTTTATTTCCTAGATTCGTTCAGTTGAATTCATTCAGGTACAGATCAAATGTGAAGAATAGGTTTTTCATTCTAACACAATTTACGAACCGAAGTAGCGAGTAATACGTCAGAAGTTCACCGAAACATTTGTTCTGCATTTTGACATCAATTTCACACTGCCAAGAACGAAATTGTCAACGTCCACTTTAATTTTGTACCTCCTCAGGATTGTTTTGTTATTTATTATTAATTTTGTAAGTGTTATATGACATCTGAGATATCACACCAGGCTGTGACGACTTAATTTTGACACGAAGATAAGTGGAAAAATTAAAATGACATCAAAATAAGTATTTCACCTTGTCCTAGCGTTCTTCCAAGATTTCTACAGAGAAGATAAAAATTGCACGTTTGGAAACTTTATTCTCGCACTTTAATATCGAAATCCTCTTTTTTTAGGAGAATTAAATTGAATGAGAGAATATATATTCAGCTACTGAGGAAATTTCTATAGCGGCATTTCGTAGTTTACAAATTTACTGGAAACAAACAAACACACTTGGCTTGAGAGTTCAATGATTCTTGTTGCACTAAATATCGTCGATATCTTTTTGTAAGCGGCATCGGTGAGACGAACGTTACCTTCCACAATCAGGAAGCCTCTACCTAATTGTATATTACTATATAAAATACAGATCTACTTTCGCGTTGATGTATCATTAGTGGAAAGTTGAATTTTTTCATCAAATTGGCAAAAGCAAATTTAAACCGTCTGTTTGTTTTTCTCGGAGTAAGTCTAGAAATTGTACTTCTGACTACAACTGACTGCTTCAGACATTTTTTTAGATAACAAATATTCATTACTTTCTGATTAAATGCTTTAGTCACCTCGGATCGACATCAAACTAGTAGATTATCACCAAATCAAGATTAACATACTATAATTGTCGTTTGCGTTCAAACATGCTAGAGAATACCTAGCTAACGTTTGGAACACAGTTTTCGGCAACAAAATTGTGACTGATTTGATACTGATTTGCTAAATTTTTATGGAATCCTGAATAATATTTTTTTCCCTGTCGTTCACCAAAACACTATAATTTTCAAATGAGGAAGCATTTTGCAATATACAGTCATAAATATCTATTTTGCACGAGCATCTTCGAAGTCTATGCTTTCGAAAGAGATTATTTTCATGTCAATCAATGCCGAGATAGTCTCGAAATGAAGTGAAACTAAATCAACTGAGCAAGAACGATACGATTGAGGACCAAAACACATTTATGGGACCTGAACCCTTCACCCATTCTACAATATCGGAAACTTTTCATCTGGGGTATAGACAGAAATCTACGCGAGCAACAAGGAACGCAATGATATGATAATACCACATAAATAAGAGAGACGCACAACTGTTACCCCACTGGACGCATTAACGGACCACGTGGTACTCGATATCCCTTCCTCGAGCAAGTAGAGGTGAAATTGTAATGCTCTCTCAACATATAGCAAGCTATTCTTTACGCTCTCATGAAACCACCATACCCAAGATGAAAACTTTCCTATACTGGGTCTCATCACCAACAAAACTAGTGGATCTGACGGAATTCCGCCCATAGTTCGCAATAAATATGCTCCTGAACTAACACCAGTTCTTCGCAAGTTATTTAGCCTCTCTTATAAACAACAAAAATCAATCTATTGGTGATTCTTGCTATCTAGCATTCTCTCAGACCGATTTCTCTATGTGGTGGTTGTTCGTGTTCCGCGGGGATTCATTCTAGCACCAACACTGTTTCTTCTTCACCTCATGTTCGGTGCACAGCAAGATCGCTTTCTCTTCCGAAACACCGATACCAGCCCGCGAAAGGGACATAAACGAATCGAATATGGACTAAATTATAGAATGGGGATCAACTCAACAACTCAGTAGAATTCAAAAGAAACAAAACCAAAGCATACAAGCAGTGGCCAGAGTAGTTATGTCAGGATAAATAGAATCTTCTATCTTTATTGATTTGACCGATACTTGATAACAGGAATTAAATAAAATAAAAATTTTCCATTTCATTGCTCACCTCCACCAGTACCCATTCTTGGGAAAATCATGCAAGATGCATTCTCCAACGTTCCTATATAAAATTTCATTTCGAGCCAAGAGATATTTCACTTTCCATCAACTTTTTCATGGACGTTAAGCTGAAAATGCTAACAGGAATTCTAACAGGACACTATCGTCTTAAGAAGCTTAGATTAGTGGAGAAAGGAGAGTGTAGATTTTGCAAAGAAAAAGGTGAGACTTCTCTCCACATTCTTTCAGAATGCATTAGGGAAAGAAGGGAGATTCACATAACCTGAAGCCATACGATATCCTGAACTTTTTGAAGGATATATTATTTTTTGTAAGAAGAGTTTTAACCATCGAGACATCCTGAATGGTTGGACAGCAAAAGGGGACACAATAGATCTTTCAGATCATAGTGTATTTACCGTCACACCTCGCAACTGTCACTATCACTGTTTTGTATCATTTCAGAAAATGATATCAATATATTTATATTCCGACGTGTCATAATGACATTATTATGGATTTCATTTTTAGTGTCAAAATGACATACTTTATGGGACCGAGTACTATAATTATTCATTAGAGTACTGAGGACTGTAATGAAAAAAATATACGTAAATGTAAGTTTGACAATGACATGAGAATACAAACACACAATTCCATTGTCACCTTACGTTTGTACGCACATTACTGAAACTAAGCTACGTTCACATTACTTACTGTAATGCAACAAGAAATCGTCGGAATATAAATTTTTTTATGCATGAAATTCGGAACATGAACAATCATTATGGTACTAACTGTGACGATTATCAGACGAGGCATCCTTATATCCTTTTATCATAAATATCTATTTTCACCGTTTTCGTTCAGTGGGTGAACTCATCCAAGGATCTCCTGATGTTATTTTCTGCTGAGTACTTGGTAACAGTCGATGTTCTTGAATAATACTCGCCTATTCTGATGGCCAACGAAATTCCTTCATTTTCTTAAAACCGACCAATCAACGGTCAATTACAGTGATAAATCAACTCCTGTAGAAATAAACCCATTTGAATATGACGTCTGAGTCAGTTTGACAGCGATAAAAAAGGACAATGCCTTTCTCAAAACCAGACTTCATCTAGTAGGCGGAAGTCCCTTCAATTTCTGTCATGACAGCAATGATTGTTCAGTATTGTTGACACAATCTGAATCGTTTTGGGAAAGTTTCATCCGAACAGATTACAAAAAGCATTATTATAATTGTGTTGTTAATAACTGCTTCTTCAAATAACTGTTTCAATAAAGTGATTATTATTGTTGTGTATTTATATATTGTCGTTGATTTATGTTGCCAAAAAGCACTCGAACTTTTATTTTATTGAATAAATTTCTTTCTTCAACTCGAAATTTTTTCATGTGTTTTTCTCGTGAAATAACATTGGCAAAATTATTTCGTTGAAGAAAGAAATTTATCCGATAAAAAAAAGCTCTTGTGCTTTTACTGTTGATAAAAACATACCTAGCTTTCCCAACAACTGATAAATATGCACCTTGATCATATATTTAAAATTGAGAGTGAAAAAACCGCGAGAGCTTGCTTGAGCGATTTTTTCTACTTCCCTTGACACGAAATTTTTTTCTACTTATGTATATGAAAATGATCCTTTTTTAGATACCCTACATGAAAGTGATAGTTTTTCAGTTTTTCCCTCTAGAGATGAAAATGAAACAAATGAATGTTCTGAAAAACAATTGATGGATTATTATAAACAACATATATCGTAGAAAAAACAGCATTTCCTACTCGAGATGAAATACGTTTTTTTATATCTTGTTGAAAAATATACTATTAATGCAATTAAAGATGTATTTACCAATAAAAATATGATCTCTTATGTATTTACCTCCGATTAGATCTCTATTCACTGAGGAGGGAAACAAAATTCAATGAAAATTTGGTAAATAAATTCTTTCTTGCAAATACTCTTGCTCTTTTTCTTGGGCCAAATCAGTAGGGTTTGAAAAATATTTAAATTTTATTCTTCTATTAGAATGCAAGAGACTGATTATTTCAAGTTTTTTGGCTCTCAAAAAATCGATTAAATTGCTATTCAAAGTTTTATCTCGTAGTTTTCTATGGAGATTACCCACGAAATCGAATTGATTTAATATTTATTGTATTTAACGCACAGTTAGTTGCAAAAGTCTCGGTTATTGTATGAAATTACGTGTACATCATTAGCCAGAAATGAGGTTAACTAATTAATAACCGTTAATTCAGAAGTGATTTATGCCCATCGGTTGGAACCCGATAAAAAGTAGGCGTCAGCGCTTCTTTTTCATTGATTTCTAGTGGTTAATTATCAAATCAAGTAGGTACACAATTACGAATTATTATTATTATTATTAATTACGACTTGATTGCTGCTGAAATTGCAGTCGATGCAGAAGTATATACAAGAATTGGCAGATATCATTAACACACTATGTTAGGATGTTGGTATTTGCATAAATGTGTCGCAGCGGCTGTACAGAAGATTCGTGAGAAATCTTCAGATAGGAAGGAGAAAATAAAAGTGAGGTTGATGACATCGTCAGAGAATGTTCGCCAAGGTATGAATCCTTGAAGGTCTGATCTCACAACGCATAGTTGTGATGTCATTTGAGATAGGCAGCTTATTTACATAACATAAAATAAGAATGGGTTTTTATATCAAATCAACCTATCACTTCATCAATAATACTAATATGAGAATTCTATCTCATTTTTAACGATTGCATAATCTTTTCATTCAAAATACTGATCTGATATCATTTTCAAATGCCTCTCAAACTCTTGGGAAATAGACACAAACACCTGAAAAATAGAAGACATGAGTAATGAAAATATTGATATAATTCGGAGCAGCAATAAATACACTGTCAATGTATAAAAAAAACTTTATTGAGGATTATATTTTTTGAAGAAACGATGTTTTTTCCATTTATTTGTAATTGATGTTTCAAGTTATTCGGGAAAAGTATTCTCCCAGCCAATATGTCCCAAGTTATTTTTTCTATGTTACTATAATAATATGTATAATTCACGCTATTCACAGAGCTGAGAAACCAGACAAAATTTTTCGGAAAGAATTCCAAAGAATTGGAATGAATGAAGTCAATATCTACTTCTGCTATAACCGAAAGCAGCATAACAAAAATAGTATATGAATTATGTAACGAGTGCTATAAACGTTTGATTTTGATTTTGAACACGAGCGTATGTAGCAGAGCGAATGTTTAATAAACGATTGTCTGAAAGAGTTTATAAACGCGTTACATATCTAACATTCTGTACGAACTTATAATAAAACAAAAACAGATAAAAATTGATTGTCTATAAGTCGGTTTAGGGACGATAATTTTACGTGATAACGTCATAAGAAAACATTGATGAAAAATTACATTTTTTATGAATTGAATTATCATCACTGAGTTATCATTATTCTGTAAAATACAAAGAAGGAGAAAAATTACAATTTTTTCGATAATATATATAATATATAATAATTGATATAATAATTTATTCACTTGCACTACGTTAACTTTTCATTAAAACATAAATATCCTTAAAAATCTGGTTAAAAACATTATTTTTTTATTTTCAAATATTATTTACAGTTTTTGCAAATTTAATTTAAATAATTTGTGTAAATATAATCACGAACAATTAGTTATAGAAATAAACTGAAATCAAATCAATGTCAATAAATTGTTAATTTGAAATGACGAAATCAGACAAATAAATCAAATTTTTTAAACTGCTGCTTTCAAAAAGCCCGCCTTAACCTGTTTGATATTATAGAAGATTTTCTCGCACGGTGGTTGGCCGGTTTAACTTGTCATTTCAGACACATTGTTATAACATGTGTGAGGTTAAACATTAATTTTCAATCTTAAATTAATAGCTATGCACGATCATTTTTTTCATTGAATACTAAATAAAAGCATTTGACTTTTTGTAAGATCGTTTATATGAGACATAATAATTTTTTAGTCAAAATTGTAACATAACCTATTATTACTGCACTCGCCGACCGATGCTACTTTTTTTTAATAATCAAAGAACAAATATATTGTCATAAAGTGGGCTTCTATAGAGCCTTTTTGGCCTTTACTATAAGCCGCAACTAGGGTTGCTACCCTTTGCTACTCTGTGACTAGGGGTCGTAGCTACAGATAGTAGTACAGAGAAACTTTAGATAATAACAAAATACAAATATACAAATATTTTATTTAACCAACCATTGGGGCACAGTTATATATACACAGGGACATAAATATTGGAGAGTTTAGCATAAGGTCACGACCCCTACCGGGAAATATTTGAACCTCTTTGTCAAGGATAGTTAGGTAAGTTAGGTTATGTTTTCCTGCATGAACTTGACCTGCTTTGTGTAAAAAAAACACTCGTTTTCAACAATGAAAAGTTAAACACAATTTAAATTGAACGAAACAAGAAATAACAATGATTGATATTTCAAATTTCAAACATCATATTATGACAAACAAAACTGACAAATGACAAATGTAAACAAAGTCCTTGACAAAGCCGCCATTTTCCTAGCGATAGTGGCGGCACCATCGGTCGATTTACTCGCCAATTAATACAAAATACATTTCTTACCCTACAGTAATAACACTACTGGGTGCAAGGCCCAAAAGGGCCAGGCCCATAGCCACACCGGCTCTAAACCTTAATAAATGAAACAACAATCTTGGCTGGAACTTGAATATGAATCCTTTCCACCATAAATGAGTCTTCATTTAGTGTGTTATTTAAATTTGGCTGGTACAGTGACACTGTGATCGTGTAACCGAGTGTCATGGCCAAGCTGTCACACTCATTCATGGTCGGGCATGGTTCCCTAATTGATCAATTAATAATAACATATCAATGACCGAACATTTCGTACTCCAGCCATACACAGGGCGCTCTTGTAATTCTTGATAATATGAGATTATATCGCTAATCAAGTTGTTAAAATGCAAGAATTAATTACAATTTTTGCCGCAATTGTTGTTGTAATAAACAATGGAAACCACATTAACTTTTCAATTCACTTTATAAACAGTTGATAAAACAGTTCACGTGTAGGTTGTGTGCTGCCGCTGGAAGAGAGATAGATGCGTCACAAGCCGAATGCTTAGGCCGACCGTGCCTCTCTATCGCTTGATCAGCGCTCTCGCTTGCACGCTCGACTCAGGCGGAACGTGACAATGAGTCATACTTTTTCGTGCGTGCGGCCATCAGTGTTCAGCGATTTATAAAACGTTATCACGTCAATAAGTTGATTTCTTTTAGGTTATCATGACAATTTCAATGGACATACGAAGACCTACTCTGTCAGTGGGGTTTTTAACTACCTACTGAAAATTAGACATTAACGATATAGTGATGTTAATGTTTTAAAAAATTTGCTCTGAACACAGTTTGAAAATTTGTGATTGATGCTTATACTAAAATCCATATATCGTTTATTCAACGCGTTGCGTGAATATCTCTGTGTAGAGTATCTCCAGAACATTCATCAAAACTTCTGGCACACATTCAGATAAATCTAAGGGTAATACCACAAGATGTTTTATTTATTGGATTTTATTGGATTTTATTTTGAACGAAAACTTTTTTGGTAATCGACAACACCTCACAAAAGTTGGCGATCTAATCCTCTTTTCTACAGTATTGTTACAGTCCATGCTTTGTGTCTAGTATATAGATAATGTAGATTACCTCAAAACGGAAAGGTCCCCTCAAAAAAATCGCTTCTAACAACCATTTCTTACAAGGGTCACTTCGTCATATTGAAAGATGATGAATTATCAGAATACTCGTGTGGAGAATTTATAAATGAAAATACGACCAGATTTTATTGATTGTTCTCACAAATGACCTTCAACGAAGGCGGCTTCAAACAAAATTAAGCTAAACAAAGCAGTTTATACATTATTATTTCAATAAAAGCTGCTTTTCTGTTTCGCTTTCTTATATGTTCAAAGCGTTCTTTGTTATGGTGCATCCAATTTTGAGAACACTCCTAATGAAACATTGTATATTTCTTGGGTTTCTTACGGAACTCTCCAAAACTTTTCACACCAGTTATCTATGTGATAATTCATAATTTTTCAACATGAAGTGAAAAGAGCTTGCTACTATAGTTGAGAATTATTGTTGTGAGCGATTATTATGGGTACTATCCATTTTGAAATTTTATTTTAAGAATCGTTGGAGAATATGGGTAGTGCAATGACATGAGAATCTTAATTTCAAACTGTATTTTATTTCTGATAACTGCTGACACCATTCGCCAGACGTGATTTGAGTTTGATTTTCATAGGCATTTTTAATTTTAGAAAAATACTTGTTTACAAAAAAAATGAAGCTCTTTCGAATAATAAAAGAAAATGTACAGGGTGCCATTTGATGAAAAAAGTATGGGATCAATTCCGGTTTTAGTTGTAGGTCAAAATAAGCATATTTAAGTACTATACGGACATACCAAATTTAAAACCTTTATCTTCGAAACCTATATAAAAACAGGGGATCGTGCTTCTTCTCGTTATCACCTGGTACAGTTCCATGGAATTTTGCTTTGTTTCGAGATGTTCACGTAACTGAAAATCATTAACAAAGGAGTAATTTACAATTTGAATATAAATAAAAAAAAAATTATTTATCACTGCCCACTTCAGGAATATATTTCCAAATTAAATTTAGCCATTTTATAAATATGTCCTTTATCGACAATAATTGTTTTTCAACTTTTCAAAAATCCAGAATTGAAATATGTATCTACTCTTCACAGAGCAACAAAAATTATGCATTTTAAGGCCCTTCTCATTAATCTCATTTTTATTTTATTTATTAATGCAGGTACAGAAATTTGTCAATAGTAAGTACGTAATGTAATATTGACGTTTTTTTATTTTATTTGCGTTTTTAAATTGGTATTCGATAGGGAAGAGCCATACAATACGGAAAATCTCGACTCTAAAAAATAAATTTTAACTCGTAATATTATTTTTCCGTTGACCGTTCATTCCACATCCGACATCACATTAGTTTTCAGAGCTTACAAAAGGTTTTTCAAAAACCAATTCGATTTTGATATTATCAGTACTGAAGGTATGCGGGTTTGGGAGAACTGAATGTTATCGAATCTGCTCCATGGCCATGCGGTGTCGAAGAAGAGATGGAAACATATCATGAAAGCAATAGTTTTCAAGCCAATTCACATTCTGGACCATCCCAAAGTACCAAATTTTTGGAAGCTAGACTAAATGTGGAGATTGACTTCACCATCAAGAATAGTATAATTAAATCTAATTATTACAGGACGGCCATTAGTTGAAACTTAATTTGATCAACCAGAAGTTACAAATTTGGTAAACGACGTGTGCGATTGCTGGCCGAAAATTAATGAAATTAGGAACATTGACGTAGCTGATGATCGCACGAAATACGCAAATAAGCTGAGGAAGCTAATATAATATAATACTGTGTACCACAGACACACTTACTTCAGAAGTTACTTGTATTATTGTTTGTGACCAGTCCACACTCCATGACTACTGAAGAGGTGATTTCACATTAGGGTAATAAAAAGATCCCGTCTATAGAATGTCTTTATAAATGAGAACACGTTGAGTAATCGTCAAATCATGCCCCAACGGAGTTTTTGATAAAAAAGATCACCGATACAGAGAACCAAAACAAGAAATTTACCAGAACAAAGACTTCATCAAGAAATTTCTTCAGGAGGGACACAAGATTTCGATTTTTAAATTGGACTCATTACTCATTCACTTATAGGTGCAATTTTTAATATTTTCAGATGTATATGATTGAAGATAAAAGTGGAAATTCTTGTCATATTTTGTATACAGTGCGGCTTTTTATAGTCTCCCCCCTGTTAACTTTTGAACGGTTCGACGTAGAAACATAAGTGAAAAACCGTTTCGAGGGTTTCACCAATAGTACTTTTTGAAATAAAACATTTGGCGATTGCTCAATAAGGGGCGCGGGGGGGGGGGGCCATCGACTCAAAATTTTTAAATGGCATGAGGGGTCAAGTGGCACATCGTTGAAAAGAGAATTCAATTCTCTTCACAACCATCTAAATATTTTTGAATTTTGTTCATAATTTTCTTCCCCATTTCGATTTTTATGCCTTTCGATTTTTTTTTAGTAAATGTTCCTCCAGCGCCATATGTCGAGTAATTGCAATGTTTTCTCTCTCAAAAAGTAGTATCGGTAATACCCTTCAAAAAAATTTTGGTTTCTTTGTTCCACATCAAATCGTTCAAATTTATCGAGGTATGAGTAGTATTCAGTTCCACATTTATATTTGATATTTCCAATTAAAATTGCAAAAAAAATAATAACGAAATTCAAAAAAATTCAGATGTTTGTAAAGAGAATGGAATTTCCTTCTCGACGATGTGCCACTTGACCCCCCATGCCATTAAAAAATTTTGAGTTGATGGCCATATTTTTTATTTCGAAAAGTAGTATTGGTAAAACCCTCGGAACGGTTTTTTATTCATGTTCCTACGTCAAACCGTTCAAAAGTTAACAGGGGGGGGGACTATTGAAAGCCGCACTGTATGTGTGTGTGACTGCCTTAAAAAATGCATTGAGTCTCTTCATTCACGATATGTTTCTCTTCATTACAGATTGAAGCAAAGATTCGTTTTGCACTACGAATGATCTGACCCCATGAAACCACTACCTTGGCTAACCTAGAATCAGCACACAACCAAGTGCAAAACATGCCTGACAGGTACGTATTATGTTACTTTTCATTCTGTGTTCATTTCACAGAGTGCATTCAGTTCTGAGTAACAGCTAGACCAACGGCCTTGCGACTCGCGTATGGAACGAGTTTGTACATCAACGTGACCTCGGAGATGGAAAAGTTGCTAATGGGCTCCTGAACAATCATAAGAATGCGCTAATTAGGTTAATTCACGTTGCAGTGTATTTTCTTTCCTCTTCGATTTTCAGTATGTGTTGATTCAATATAATTTCTTCAAATATTTATTGAACAACCATTATTTAAAGTGTTTTCGGATTAGGTAAAATAACATTAAGTGAAAAATAAAACTTAACGGGTTTCTTTCAATTTTGTTTCTGTAGGCTATTGCCTAACTGTTTTCAATCAAAACTGAATTGCATCAACCGCTCCCAATCTTTTGAACAAATAACCTAATCAAATAAATTGACGAAAACATTTCAGAAACAGTTTGTTCAGTGCATTAGTAAATAAAAGAATATTTTATTATGGAGAAATTAAATCAGACTTGTGAAAGAAACTAGAGTTTTCAAAAAATATGTATTTTTAGTGGATGAAACTGGTATTTCGCGGTTTTTCGCGATTTGCAACAAAAGTTGACTTCTTATCGAAAAAAGATGTTGACTAAGAGCTTGAAGATTCATCACATGCCGAAGCAGATAATGAAGACTTGATTGTAGTATTAAAATTAATTTTCGATTGCATTAATAATTAACTTCATCAGTTTACTTTCTCAAACGTTAATTTTTAGTTAAATTTCAATGTAAATACCATAAAATAATACGGTTTTGTAATAAACAGCATTCTGCCTACTAAACGTGATTGGAATGTAATAAAAAAAAAATTGCAAAAAAAAACATCTGATTTCGAATATAAATTATATAAATTTTGCCTCAAACAATTTTTACACAAATAAAAAATTAAAACTAAATTAAAACGTTTCCGATTTTATGGTTATTGTATATAAAAATCTTAGATCTTTTTATTACCAATAACTTTTTTTTTTAAATTTTTTTTGTAGCATGTTAATTTTCGCTGCAAATCGTGAGAAACCATTTTACCCCAAAAGTTCACCTCAATTCGCTCTTCTATTATAATCAAATCCTTATGTATGTCCTTGTTTATTCTTTTCACCTATTAAAGTAAGATGAAAATAATATTCTCGAAAGGTTTTAACTGTTAATTTTGATAATTTTAATAAATAAATATGAGTTTAGAACAAAAATTTAAAAACTTGATTTTTGAATGTCTGTTTTTTAATGTCTGTTTTTTAATCTTTTGGCGTTTTCTGGAATTTTTCAGTAGCGCTACTCGTTTATTAAATAATCCAAAAGTAGCTGCTTCAACGGAAAAAATGGAGGCTGGCTTGAAAATACGAACTTTACCGGTGAAACTTTTCAGTTGAAAATGAGGTCGTTTTATCGGAAGTCAAAAAAAAAGGAAAAATCTATATTTTGCTAAAAAAAAACTACAGCTTACTTGAAACATAATAAGTAAGTTATATTTCCACCAATTTTCGTGAATAAAAAAAATTTTGTGGGCGAAAAAATTCCGATTTTTCCGGAAAATTTGAGTTTATGTGGAAAACATGTTAGATACAAAAGTTGTAGATATTTTTATTATAAAGAACTTTTAAATTTTAACTTTTTTTGATAGGAAGTCAACTTTCGTTACAAATCGCGATAAGCCGTGAAATACTACTTTCAATCCCTAGAAGTTCACCCCGTTCCACCCTTCTCCATTTTGTCGACTGTAATTTATTTTTCTCGTTATCCAGTAGGTCTCATGCTGTTGATGATTTTGTTATCTCGAAAATACATCAGCACTGGTCTAATGATGAACTTACACTCAAATAATGGAAAGAATAAACTGTTTCCTCTAGTTTGTAGTCAACATACCATTTCTCCGAACAAATATGGCTCCATTTTTGATAGGGTTCATCACTATTAGAGCATTCAAAAATATTGATTGAATTATTTTTTTTTCACGGATTAGGTTGGCCCCAAAGTTTCATGAAATCATACAGAGGAAAAGAAGAAACCCTTTCGGAAAGTTGAAAATGTTTGAACCAATGTTTCGGTTCAAAGAATAACTGGGAAATATTATTGTTGTTGGTTTATATGTATATCGTCCATAAAATACTCTGTCATGAATAGGAATTGTAAAAGATATATCAAGTGTTCACCAAATTATTTAAACTTCAATCTGACTTCATTTTCGTGATTTTCAAAGTGACTTGTAGTTTGGTCTTCTGCACTATTTCCTATATAACTTGTTTCTGTTGCGTCCTACGTCTTAGACAATTCTGTTCACTTTTGTAAAGCTTTGAATTTCCTATAATTGTATTGACTTGTGACAAAGTGACTTGTGATTTGGTCTTCTGCACTATTTCCTATATAACTTGTTTCTGTTGCGTCCTACGTGTGATTTGGTCTTCTGCACTATTTCCTATATAACTTGTTTCTGTTGCGTCCTACGTCTTAGACAATTCTGTTCACTTTTGTAGAGCTTTGAATTTGCTATAATTGTATTGACTTTTTTATTACTGAGATACCGTGCTTCAAAAAAGTGCAAAATATCTCAAAATTTGCTAATGATCACAAGAAAGCTAGTTTCTGCTATATAAATACGTATCAAATATTGAAATGATACCTGCTTCTAATTCCCTCCCACCAATCATTTTTGTGCTTATGCCAATCGAAGTTCCCTGCTTATCCTTATGCCTCAACAATACTTTCAGGTTTTAAAGAACATAAGAACGCGACAGTAAATTATCCATCAAAGCAGATGGTGGAGGACAGCAGCCCTAATTTTTTGCAGCTGCGGACTGCTGTGCTGTACACTTTTATCAATTGCAGGAGATAATGTTCATGTTGAAAGTAACATTTCGTTGGGTGGTTCGGGACGACTCTTCTTCTTGTCAACGACCACTCCCACACCGATGGCAGTATCTCATTTGAAGAGGGTGGCTGCATCTATGACAGGAGGCAGTCTTGCCAGTCGGAATTTAGCTTTTGGCCACTGATTGGTCAGAGATTCGATGGCAATTTTTCCTGCACACTTGCATTGCCTGGATGTAGAACTGGCATTTTTTTTGGGTTTTCGAAAAGGGCCTGAAGTGTCCCCGCACCCACTTATGCCATTTCATTGCCGTTTGCAGCCATTTCTGCCATTAGCATTACGATTGAGTTGATTTTGTTAGTGTCGGATAAACAGGTCTTCTGAGCCACAGTGACTGGGATTAGGTACAAAAAATCAAACCGAGCGGAGTTGTGCAGCAAAGCCCAGGGCGCTCTTTCGGCTGCGTTACTGCTTTGATAAGAAATATCAGTTGGATAAACATCAAATACCACTGTGTCACTACAGAAGAACGCCTGCTGCTAAGGTTCACTTCTCGTTGTACAGGGGTGAATGCTATATCATAAAGCGTCTTAGTTCCCTGCGGGTACGTTCCTCGGTAAAGTGACATATCTGGTCGTATCCAACAGGGGTCTGAAGGGGAGGAAGAAGGTTCTTGCATGTGATAATTCAGAGGCAGTTACTATAATATATTTCAATAAGTGGTAATATAAAACTTATATAAAGGGTCAGTTCGGCTCTTGCTTGAATTGATTTATTTGAACAATTGTTGATTTGTGACTGTTCTGAGAGGTCCACTGGAACTAATTTTTCTGTGTTGATATGTGGACTAACGATCTAGAATTGAACAACTAACTACTTGGAGTTTCCGAAAGCACAGTCTGAAAAAGTAAAGTTTCATTCTGTTCATCCTATATTGTAGAAAGATGGGACCGAATGTGCTATGACTTTGCTTCTTTACGCATCAGATTCTCAGTACGTTAATAAATCCAGTATTATTCATATCAAGTGGGTTTTTCAAAAATCCTTTTTTCAACTACAACATACTGCAAGAACTGAACTACAGAGTGTTTCCGAAGTTGGATCAATAAAACAAATGGGTTTTTGTATGGAACATAATGTATCAATTAATGGTAAGAATTTTCGATTTTGAAGTAGTCAAAAATTTTCGAAAATATTTTTTAATTTTTTATGAAATCGCTTTTGGGAGGCACTGGTTTGATTCCCCAGGCCACAGCGTGTGTGCTCCTTGGCAGTGTTTCAGCGCGGTTTGCCAAAAAATGTCTTGAAAACTTAAAAACTCCCAAAATATTTTTTTTCGACAAAAAAGTATTCTTTCGTTTCGTTTTGTTTTGTCATTTTCTACTTCCTATTTCTTTTATTGCTCCAATTTCGGAAACACCCTGTATATCCAGAACATTGATAGAGCTAGGTTTTGGACATAATAATAATAGATCATTGATTGAAGGATTTCCTACTCTTTCGATGGAAAACTATCAGACATCAAAATCAACACTGAACTTCAATGCCACTATGGAAAATGAAAACACGGCAAAGCCAGAACCAGTCCGTTTCTTTCTTCATGTTCTATGAATCGTACATTCAGTCTCACCTTCAGTATGCTATTCATATATTGAGGCTGCAGAGTCAAGATTAACAGTTTGCGAAGAAACAAAGATCAGCTACCTACCCAAATTGTTTCTGGTTTCTTCTGTAAATTCGTCTTTCCCATTTGAGATCGATGAAGAAGTGATGGTGCTATTATGGCAAGCAGGATAGATGACAAATGTTATGCAGAACCAGTCACTGTATTGGAACAAACTCCTAAAATAATCCAGTGAAAAAATCTCCCAACGGTTTGTGAAATAACATTAGGCAGAATTTCAGGTTGTCAAAACTGATACTGGTTGAGCACTATCTTTTTCAAGGGGAAAACATTTTCATCTTTCATAATCGTTTGGTGTTTTTCCGTAATCATAGTTAAATATTCTGACTAAAGTTTCATTATCGATATATTAACAGGTATGGTAGAATTTAAATCACCATGTATGTAGGCATATATTTGCCAAACATCTTGATATCAAAGCATGTTTGGTTGAATATTATTGTGTTCAGTTCTGATAACCTCATTTTCCATTGTTGATTTTCCATGAGCTAATTCACAAAAACCGTTAGAAATTAAAACAAATAAATAACTTCTACATGTCTAAATTACTCCCACATATCAAATTACCAAAGCCGATTATTTTTGTGAAATCAGTCACCAACACCCAAGTGAGTGAATGATTCATGACCCATAGATAGTTTATATTTTATTTGATAGTTTATTCTTGTATCTGAAAAAAAGAGAAAAAATGACCTATGTTTAATTTTATTATTTTTATCCAATTTTAGTCACTGATCACTGAAGATGATCAAGATAATCCCACCTAAAAAATATAGTATGTGTAAGTTTGGTAGACATTTAATATAGGATATTCCCTCATTCAATTCGTTGTGGTCATGATATTAAGTTTCGTTCGGCAAGTATCTAACCGAAAATAATTACTACTCCCAACGACCGTTAAATTATATATTATGTTTGATACTTCACAAAGTGTTCTACGAGAACAACTTTGTAATGCTTTTCAGATACATAGCAGTCTTCCGCATAAAACCTATATACAGTAGGTAAATCGTCGGCAAGTATCTAACAGAAAACAACTACTAACCCCTACGACCGATGAATTATACCTGTTTGTTACTTGACAAAGTTTTCTACGATTATATATCTACCCAGTTCGACGACTCAACCGCTGGCTTCACACGTAGCTTCCCAAACAATTCTATCAAGCACTATAACTCTCCCCCCAATTATTTTAAGCCCTACACCATTCTCAATTTTAAGAAAAAGTTGAAAGGTTCATGGGAGTTTTTATCTTTATTTAATTATCATATTTTATCACTTATAATTGCACGAGTTGTATTTTATCGGCTAAATTTGGGTTGTTCAATGAGAAACTTTTTTCTAGCATTTCGACGAGAATAACTGTCAACTATTAAAAATACGACACCGAAGGTGGAGTGTTTTTAGGTTGACAGTTATTCGAGTCAAATTGCTAAAGAAAACAGTTTAGAATTTGAACAACACAAACCCGATATCAATACAAACCTCGAGTTTAATTCGGCAGGACAATTCAATGAATAAGAAATTCAGAAACATATCAATGTCAAACTATTCATTTTGGCAACCAACACCGCGATAATTGATAAACAAATGAATATGTGAAAAAACCACTAGTGTATTTGTCGCTGTGAAAGTTAAAGCTAACTCAACTTTTGCCGCTGTCAAAGTGACAATTGCACTGTGGCATATACAATTTTTTATACATGAGTTAAAATGTCATTATGAAATTTTATTATTTACGTACATGTTAATATAACCTAAAAGTTAAGTTGTAAAACAACGTAAGCTGAACTTCGCCTGTTCATCGATGTGATTACCATTATCATTTCCATATATGTATAATACATTTTTAATCTCGATGAATAAAGACCATTTATTATTATTATTATTATTATTATATGTTCAATGTGAATTTTTTTAATAGGTAACAAAAGCTGTTGAGATTGATGAACCGCACATAAAAACCAGTTCTGAACTCGATTGCCCTGCGAGAAATATTATGCAAATGAATACAATAAAATCAAACAAAAAGACGACATTTGATATGATCTAGTCTAGAGAGTAACCTAAGCTCTAGAATAAACATTTCAGCGACTCCCCGTATTCATCCCTACTCATAAATACTCCGTAAGAATTCTATTATTCTTCATTGTTGGTAAAATTTCTAACGCTCGAATTGATATCAAGAGAGATTAGGTCCTTTCATGTTCGACCCCTGATTTGAATATCAAAGAAAACAAATATCTATAATTACGAAGACATATTGTGTCACAAAATATGAGAATAAAAAAAGTGAAATACTCACCGGAGATGATGAATACATGGTTGTTCTTGTGTGAAAGGAAGCGTTCGGCAGATAACTGAAGGTATTAAAAGTGACTTACGGGTCAAAAATGCACTTTAGATGAATCATAACCACATGTGAAAATAAATTATTTCAACCTAGTTACAAGAACCTGAATCACCTATAAATAATAATAAAACAATGTGGCTTCTCAAAAGCGGTTTGAAATTTTAGATTATTAAATATCCGAAAAAAGTGGGGAAAGTTTATTTATGTGGAGAACAAATCTGCATTGGAGAGTTTTTCCACTTAACTTTGAGAGTATGGACTGAGTGAAAATTATTTTTTTCAATACATTGCGAAAACTAGGTTTTTACGCACAATGTGTAAAGTGATAATATAATATCAATGTTATTGACGCGTGTGGAAAAAAAATCGAACGAGTAGATTGACTGACGACAATTTCAACTGACACCATTTATTTTGAATTTATTACTTTCAAATACACCTAGTTCATAATTAAACACTTAATTTTTAAAATTTACTGCAAAAACCAAATTGCATAAGATATATCAGTACGATAAATATTTATTAACAAATACAATTTGTTCAGTTAGTAGATAGTTGACATGTGTTCCATTAGAGAGGTGAACTCACGGGTTCGATTCTAGGCAGGTTTACTTTTTATCGTGAAAATGAAATATTTGAATACCTTTAATTCCTTTTTTAATGCATAGATTATTTTTTTGGGCCTCAATTGTAAATATTAAATAGGTAGGTAAATCTACATACAAAGGGTATATTTGATAGCTTAACAGTGATGCCAGTGATGAAGGACCTTCTACCGTTGGACTGAATACTACTTCGTTTGTAAATTTAAAAGGAATTAGTATTAACAATTGCACAAATGGCCAAATACATGTACGAACTTTGATAAATGATTCCTCTTGAGTAGGTGTACTGATTATAATATCTGATTGGAGTGTTTCTATTAGAGAGATCTATATAACTGAGTATACATCATCTCATCTGTCATTTTACTTTTAACAATAGTGTTAAAAGTGATTTTGTGAAAACGTCAGTTTTTAGTTCATATGTCAATGAATAAAAAACGTCATTTTCAATGACAGTTGTACAAAAAAAATATTTAATGCTCTCCGAAAACAATTTGCCATGAGAATTAGTTAATTTAAGTATTGAAGTAAATTGCAAAAATAATAACTAACCCTTTAGTATTAATGGTCACAGTGATATTTGAGGAAGATAACAAATATACTTTTGTCTCTAATGATTGTGGGAAAGTTAAGTAATTGAAACTCTACCTAAATTCGAAGGGGTTGTATCCTTGATTTTCGTTTCTAAACCAGTATCATAACCGATCAACTGTAATAGTAAATCATGACTCCATTAACGAGGGTCTTTGAATAAAACTGTTGGAGAGGGGACTATATTTGGACAAAGATGACTCATCGAAATATTACTTCAATTTATCGTGTTTGGGTACTGGATAATTAATACGGATTTTTCCATCGTATATTAAAAATCCCATATGAAGCGGGACATTTTCGATCAATTACAGCGAATATATTTTACGTGGTTGAAGTCACATGACATGCAATATGAGCGGATATTCAAGTGAACACGATAATTTTGGTAAACTCGAGGATATTTACGTAAACAAACAAAGAAAAGTTTGGCATAACTCAAAATTGAAATGTCTCGTTTTCGGTTATCTTCTAGTACGGAAATCAGTGAACATATGAGCTAATCCATCCCAAAAAACACCAGAAAGGAGTGAAGAGTCTGTCTGGAGAGAATTTATATCGTTTTTGAAGCGTATATGAACGTGAATATGAATGATTTCACTCTGTTATTTCTAAATATCACTCGACCATGACAAATAGAGACTATGATTTTCCTTAATTCGTCTCGAGTAACTTGTATTTTAAGACAATTTATTTCGACCATAATATATTATGAACATTAATAATCATATTCAGATCATTAATGTTCATATATGTTCATATATGGTCTCATTAAATTGTCAAAATACAAAGTACTCCCGATAGAATTAGGAAGAAAATAATAGTCGGCTATTTGACAAAGTCTTGTGATATTACCTACATAAATTGCCCGGTATGTATCGGAAATTACCCGCTAGGTCCGTGTATCTATAGTAACGATTGTTGAAATGTAAATTTGTCTTCTTGGCATGATTTTTTGGGTTTATGACCTTCCACAATCTGGACTGTCTGAAAAGATAAAACGGATTGGCCATAGGTATGATGAAAGAACAACATTTAAAACAACCAATACATTGAGATCAATACCCACACATACAAAACCCAAAAACGCTGGTGTCTGTTCAAAATATTGTGTTTACATCTTACCTTGTTCGTGTGGTAAGAGTTATATAGGTGAAACATCAAGACCATTGATTGTGCGCCAGGAAGAACATAAAAGTTACATCAGAAATCGAAAAATAACGGGTTCGAAAATATCCGAACATATTCTTACATCTGATGGCGATCATATGATGGAATGGAGTAATACCAAAATTTTATTGAGAGAATTAAATCAAGAAAACCAACCAATTCCATCGAAATGGACCGCACCTGGTTATCTCTCCTCAGATGAAATAAGAACAAATAGAATGGTGATTGATTGATACCGAACACCCTATGTATCAAGATACCAAATGTCAATCAAAAGAATGGATGACAGATTTCATTTGACTCTGTCAAAGAAAGATTTTATTTCCACAAATATTCCCGCAATTCATTTTCAGTTTCTTCAGCGTCTTTCCAAGAAGTTTTGATAACGGAGGCAGATACAGCCTCCGAAACGTCAACAATTTAAAATAAAACAAAAAAAATATTAGTATTCTTTGTTAATTAGTATTCTTTGTTAACTCGATCTCATTTTTTTCAGATTTGCCCTTCTACACTTGTACTACAGATTTCTTTGGATTAACATTTTTTTGATTTTCAGATTGCGGAAGGTCATAAACCCAAAAAATCATGTCAAGAATCGGATTTCCTCCACAAAATCAAACTTTCAAACAATATGTAAATTTGTCATCTTGACAGGCATAACATATTGAATTTTAAACGTCGTTGAAATGTCACGTTTCCGAAATGATTTTTTAGGTTTAATTCAAGAAAAGTGATCAGAAGTATTAAACCTGAAAACACAATACTGAATCATCCACATATATGGAAAGAGTAGCACATGTTTTTTTCTTTTTACTCCGGAAATAGTCTACCGAATTACACTCGTGCATCAAAATAAACCTGATTATTTTCCATTCAAGAATGTTGTCAGTAATATACTGCATTCAGTTATTTTCATATTTTGTTAAAAGTCAGTTTTTAGACAACATGCTCTTCATGGAAAATTATCCGTAATCTTGATGTACTTGTGTAATTACTTCCGATAATAGTGTCATTCTCCCCCATATATTGAAATAGAGCATAATGAATGCACCCAATTGAAATTTTCAACTGGTTAATAACCTCGTTGAATTACAAATACTATTATGGGGTTGTGGCCGCCATGCATATTCAGTTTTAATAATCAGGAGAGGAATATTTATAGAAGTGGTTTGCACGCAACCCTACCATTGTTTTGAAATAATACTACATTAAACATTTCTGACACTAAGGTAAAATACGATTAAAATTTCGTGTTTTACCTTAGTGTCTTAGTGTCATAACTATGGATTTCCATCAAGTAACTACGAAAGCGTCTAGGGATCACACAAATAAAATAAAATTATTTTCCCAAAAAAAAATACAATATATTGAATTTATTTGCAATATATTGGATTTTTTTTGAATATATCGGATTTTTTTTCAATATATTGGATTTTTTTTCAATATATTAGTTTTTTTTTTCAATATATTGAATTTATTTTCAATATATCGGATTTTTTTTCAATATTTTGGATTTTTTTTCAATATATTAGATTTTTTTTTTCAATATATTGAATTTATTTTTAATATATTCGATTTTCAATACATTGGATTTCTGTCAGATATCTGAATACAAAGCTCAGAATTTTTCTGGGAGATTATTTGAGAAACCATAGTCGTTGCCGACCGGTGTTTTAGAAAACAGCTACTCTCCTGGCCTATACCAGACGGGTATTGAATTATATCTAACAAGATAATTGTGCAATGTACCTCATTGCAGAGGAAACAATTGCAAGTGCTCTCCGTTAACCAAATAGCCGAATTTTGTTTTGATTTGAACAGGGGGACCACCTGTGGACTATTCTCGAAGTTGTTGTTTCGTCATCAGTACAGGGAAGGTCACCACAGGAAGCCTTGAGGCCATCTCTTCCCCGCACGAAAACACCATTCCGTCTATTTGGTCGCTCTGGTATGACGCAGATGAAAGGGTGTAAGCCGCTCCATCTAGTGAGCAGATCGCTCCGAGTCTCCTGGTTAAGAGTCTCAGTCAGATATCTGAATACGAAGCTCAGAGTTTCCCTGGGAGATCGTTTATGAAACGATAGTCATCGATGACCGATAGTATACGCTTCTTACTCCTATCAACCTACAATGCTGTAGGCTATTATAGCAAATACCGGTTAGAAAACACTTACTCCCCTGACTAATACCACGACGGGTATTTAATTATATGTATCATATCTAAGAAGACATCGTGGTTGTGACATACCCTGTACTGATGACCTCAAAATTTGATCCCACTGTCCGAATCAAAACAAAATTCTGCTAGTTGGTTACAGGAGAGCATTTGCAATTGCTTTCTCTGCATTGATGTACATTGCACAAGTATCTTATTAGATATAATCCAATACTTGTCGTGGTATTAGCCAGGGAAGTAGTTGTTTCCTAACCGGTATTTGCCATAATAGCATTGTATGTTGATGGGAGTAAAAATGGTAAAACATCGGTCGGCAACGAATATCCTTTCTTAAACGATCTCCCAGAAAAAAAAAAGCTTTGTGTTCAGAAATCCAATATATTGAGAAAAAATCCAATATATTGAAAAAAAATCCAATATATTGAAAAAAAATCCAATATATTGAAAAAAACGTCCAATATATTGAAAAAAAATCCAATATATTGAAAATTAATTCAATATATTGTATTTTTAATGGGAAAATAATTTTATTGTCTTTGTGTGACCCTAGACGCTTTCGTAACAAAACATTTCTTTATATAGTATGGTTTCTCTGGAATATAAAGTTGTGAAACTTTGACATAGTTTTTATATTTTGTTTTTATACCCCGCATATAGATAATATATTATACTTTATAGTTCACAGAAAATTTATAAATCTTAAATACTCGTTTTGTGTTCTGTGCCTGGCAGAAAGCAGCAAAAGGAAGAAAGCTAGATAAATCGAAAAAGACATTGTGACATATACGCTCAATTATTGCCAATAAACCCTGAAGGAACTTCACAATATTTTTCAGAAGAATGATTTTGTGATTGTTATAAAAAAAGGCAGCTTCAAAATGACGGACGAGATTTGTGGTAATGGTTCGATTCGATTCGATTCAAAGTTGGCAAGTTGGTTTTTGGGGTCAGAGATTATGAATTTTCTGTCAAAATTCATAAATTCAAGATGACAGCTACAATATGGCGGACGAGACTTGTCATTATGGTCCGAACCGATTCAAAATTGGTATTTTTTCTGTGTCAAAATTCATGAATTCGAAATGGCTTCCTAAGATGCTGGACGAGTTGTGTGATTATGGTCAGATCTGATTTGCACTTCTTATGCGGAAAATTTTGATTTTTAGTCAAGATCTACAAAAACAAGATGACGGTTTCAAGTTTCTGGACAAGTTTTGTCATCGAATAACATTCAAGAACGAATCGGGTTCTGTCCTTTTTCTTTCACGTTTGATTATTTCAAATAAGTTTATTTCCTTCAGAATGACATAAGCCGTTTGAAAATATCGAGAATCTAGTTGACTGGCAGACAATTTCTGGAAAAATCGATTACAATTTTTGTTTAATTTTTGGTCTTGAAAAATAAAAATATTTGGCCCCAAAAATGAAATGAAATTTCGGTTGAATCTACCTGTTTTATAAGGGTGCTTCCATTTTGAATTGATCACGCTCTATAACTTTCTACAATAGCACTTAGTGTCAAACCTTTCTTTTTCACGATCTAGTTTTCTTGATAACTGGTATCTGTTGTCAAAACGGTAAGATCTCAAAAATGAATCAATAGAATTTGGATTTATTTGTTGGTTCATATTCAAGGGAGATTTTTCAATTCATTCAAAATTTCAAGGATAATGTAAGTCCTCTCAAATATGATGTTGACTTGTCATAGCATTAAAAAAATATATATGACTATCTGAAAAGACTTGTTTCGTTTTCATTGGGCCACTCAGTAGACGCGACTCGCTGATTTGAAATATTGAAGTAAATCAATCACTCTCTCAAACGAGTTAATCATTCTATATCAATTTAATCATACAAATTAGAGCTGGAACGAACAAAAAAATGAAGAATAGAAATTTGCACTTTCGGAGGGTGCGTCCACCAAAATATAGGTATGTGTTTTGGTTGAGTAGGCCAAAACGAAGCGCATCGCCTGTTTGAGCTAATGCTTCTTTACTTTATTTATCTACATTCATTATATTGAATACGAGGAAAAAGGATTTATAGGGCCATACTGCCAATATTAACTTAATTCATTGAATGGGAAATCTTTCATCAATTTATTTTATGACTTTATTACTTCGATTTAATTACTTTGTTTCTATTATTATTATAGGAGTGTCTAAAATTATTTCTCATATACACCTAACAGAGTATAATTTTTCCCTATTCATGATTTATAATTTCCTCCTATTTCACAGCCATACTTATTATTGGGATGTATTTTCCCAAGTTAAGGATTTGATATTTCATAATTTGATGAAATTGATAGATCGCTCATTATATTAATGAGATGTATTAAGAACAATCTCCTAAGTCTGTTTTGTCAGATTTTTTTTAATTTCCTATTTTCACGCAATGGAAAATCCTGTATTCTTCAGAGAACAATATCGTTAGAGTCGAGGGAAAGTAGGTATTAGGAATTGGTGTTCTTCTTGAATTTCTGCAGGTTGTTTGCCTCAAGAAACAACTACCGGGGCAGCAAATTCCAAAGCTTTGCCGTTCATTGGAAGAACGAACCTCGGGAACGAGATGTTCATCATGTCTCCAAAGTGATGGCATATCGATGTGAGGACTTAGCCCGACGGGTCAGTCTCGATAGAACCGCTAACGGTGGAACGATTGATGATATTTCGGAAGAGCATCGTCCATGAAAATATCTATAAAACAGAGACAGATCGCCAATATTTCTACGGTGTTCCAGAGAAGTGAACGAGCTTGCATAATCTAAGAGTTTCAATGTGTGTTTGGGTGCTGCACCTCATATATCGAAACAGTATTCCAGGGGTGGGACTCCGTGTACTGTGGAATTCTATTGTCGACTGTTAAGTCTCTCCTATGAAGTCAACCATTATGTCACCTCTTTTATCCTGTCGAAAATAGAATTTCATAGTACACACGAGTCCCACTGTAGGAAAGGAGCTGGAAGTGAACTTTCTTCCCACAGCTTTGGCAAATGACCAATATAGGCGGGACCCATTAGGGCACTCAGTGTGCTTTAATCGTATCTGCGTTGTAAGCCTCTGCCGACGATTGTCTCCTTCCAGATGGTTCTTGCTCTAACATATCTGGTATCAGGGTCCTAATTTCTCAACCATCGACGGTATGCTTTAAAGTGACAGCTTTGGAGCAGTTTTTGATAAACTAGGGTTTATCAGATGATGTTCCTCTTGAGGTGTTCGGTATATATGTTTGCATCCCCAGCATTATGACCTCTGAAATTGTCTCGGCGCATTGTGTTGGATCTGTAGAAAGAAACACACTATTTTCCAAAGAAATACTGAGCCATCTCAGTCGGCTGAAATGTAGTGCTATATGAGACGGGGCAGCATTGGACTGTTCGATAGTGTGGAAAAAAAGCAAATATAGATGAGGTCTTAGTAGGAGTTCCCAAGTGGAGAACAAACTTCTATATTAGATTAGAGTTACAATTATTATAATATAATTATAGTAACACAGTAAATAATTTGTATAAAATTGTATACAGAACAATCACAAAATAAATATATGAATATACTTACAAATTAAGATAAAAAGGTACATAGAGACATAAGAAATTGTATTGAGACACAATTATTGCAATTATTGTAATTGTAATCACTCGGTGAAATTGAAGTCATACATCATATAGTAAACATTCTTTGTTAGATGTTGTTTCAGTTTACTTTTGAAACTAGTTGCATTTTTCATGGATTGGGGAAGTGAATTGTAATGTGGTATATAGGAATTACATCTCCTTGTCATTTATTTGGTTTGGTGCCCTAATATTACCTTTATTCCTAGTATTGTAAAAATGATTATTTCCCTTTGTAGAATACTTATGTGAATTTTTTTGAATGTATATCAGATTGCAGTATAGAGTCATTATATTAAACCTCATGAACCAAGGCTTACAGCTTTCCATTTGAATTATTCCAGCAAAGGCTCGAATTGCTCGTTTTTGAATTGTGAATGGTCTTGAGATATGAACAGATGTTCCCCAATTTATCAATCAATATGTTGAAGAACTGTGAAACATTGCATGGTAAGCAATGTGGGCAGCTTCCTCACCTACTTTATTTTTTATCTGCCTGATTGCATAGACCTTACTTAGATAGATTTTTCGCTAATTTATCAATATGGAGTTTCCAAGTTAACTTAGAGTCGATGGTTATGACAAGACACTTCACATTATCTGAGTTGTTCACATTGAACCAGTCAGTAGCTTCCTGAATAACTCGTTTTTCTAATTCTGATGATTCTTCGTCATTGTTTTTCCGAATGGCGAAGGTAGTGTCATCAGCGAATAACATTGTAAATGTTGTCATTGAATTTGGCAAATCATTGATATAAATCAAGAAAAGTAGTGGCCCAAGGACGCTACCTTGTGGAACACCATTCAAGATCATTTGTATGCTACTGAGTTCTTCATTATATAACACATATTGCTTTCGCTCATTTAGATACGATGCGAGAAGATTGTGTGCCACACCTACAAAGCTATAATATCTTATTTTTTCTAATAAAATATCCGTGGAGACGCAATCGAACGCTTTGCTCAGATCCAAGAATATGGGAAGTGTTGCTTCTTTGTTTTTCAAGCTATCAGTTTTGAAATTGACCATTTCGAGCACTGCTCTAGGCGTACTTCTATCTTTTCTAAATCCAAACTGTCTGTCTGTCAATATATTTGTGTGTTCTAGATAATTAATAATTCTTATTGCCATTATTACTGTATGGATCAGGATTGTTGGTAATATCAAGTGTATGTACTAGTTGTTGACATCAGGAATACGAGTGGGTAGCTGGACCAGTTGCTCTAGACAAGACGTGATTGCTGGGAAATTTGAGAAAGGTAGAGTTGAGTACAATTGATGGTTTTGCTGGAAGTCTAATTTTGGTGATAAGGATTCAAAGAAGTCGCTATATAATGGTTCATTAGGAGACAAGGCAGCAAAGGAATTTGGTCTGTTGGTACTAGCCCCACTTGAACCACATCACGTCAAAGTCTTTCGGCTCCAAACTCTCTTCGTGTTGGCACGGTAGATTAGTCTTAGAGTAAAGAAAAACACCACCTTTGAATCTGAATCGAGGAGAAGAATGTAGACCTTGTTGGTGGAGGAGATATATATCAGATTAGTATTTTCACTAAATCTATAAAACAGATAATTTTTGATAAGTTATCTGTAGGGATTGTATGAACATGAACTTTATGATGATATACTAAGGAACACGCAATATGGATATTGAATCCTCTTGAATGAACCCAAGATCACAACGATAACATTTTCATTGTTCTGAAAACACACTCATCCACGTGCAGCTTCTCAAACACTCAGCAACCCCATCCCATATAAAGTAATTTGACCCGCCAGCGGAAACAAAATAAATACGAGCCTAATTATCTCTCTCCGGGGAGAAGTTCTACCGACCCGCTTAAATTTCAGTTTTATATTCACTAATTTCGGCCACTTAAATGATTTGTACTCGACTTGACAGATGTTATGTCGCCGAAAATAGAGTAAACATGAATGAAAAGTGTTGGGTGTGTGTGTGGAACGAGATACATCTGCTTTCGAAACGCTTAAATCATAGTGTTACGCAACACACTTGAGTAAAATTTTGAAAGAGGTTGGAACGATTCGATTTATGTTATTACTCACCTACATAGATAATTAAGTGCAGATGCATGTTAATTCAATCTATTTTGAAAGATTTTATTTTCATGAAGGCGGTGTCAAACAACTTCAAGTAAATATTAGCAAGAGGAGGAATCTCTGTAAAACTATATAAAAGTTGTCGATCTCTGGGGTGGGATTCTGTGTACCATAGAATTCTATTGTCGACAGTTTTGTCTCTTTCTCTCCCATGAATTCAACCATAATGGCATCTCACTTTTGCTGGCTCTAGCGTCCCTAAATTTGTAAGAAAGCCTCTCCATTCTTGTAACTCAAATGATCTGACTAGTGAAATTTTTATCTATCTGAAAATTAATGGTACCTCCGCTCTTGAATCGTTTAATTATTTTTTACTTTTCCTGGTATATACAGAGTAATTATTTGAAGACGTGTAGATGTCCATGCAGTTCCATGGATAATCAAATTCAAAGAGAAATTTTGTATAATTTTTTTTTCGTCTAACTTTATCCAAAGATATTTCGGTCTTTGTATAAGATTAACATGTCAAAAATGTGACATTTATGATTACAATTAGGATTTCACGATATCAAAAAATGTTTTAAAATATCGAAAAAGCACGTTAGGCTATTCATTTAGATGTACAGTTTCTCCGAAGAACTTGAACGTTATGACTTGTAACGGATATGGGGGAGTTTGAGAATGAACGATCTGGTGAAAAAAATCACAGTAGAAGAATGAGCATTTATTAATAATTGTGAATTTATTACCTCTTGAAATTTTAACCAAACCGTCAGATATTATATTGTAAATATGTAGGCTTCAAACGTTTCAAACGCAACTGCCACAGTCATCTTCAGTGACCTAGTAGAAGTACTCTTTTTGACGTATCAACCAAAACTGAAGCTTTCATTTCTGGCACGTCATTTATAATGCTGTTTTTGTGCGAACTGTGATGATGGGTTCGCGCGTACTTTCCACGAAATTTGGGTGACATGACTTCGTTTTGGCGCCTTTCAATGCTGTGTGCCAGATCTTTGGTAGATATGCTCTCTCTTCCTTTCTGTTGAAATGCTCTTGGCGTTTATGTAATTCTATGGCTTCTAGGTACATTCTTGTTGAAAAATAAACGGAGAACACAAGATCCTTTTTGAAAATACCGAGAGGCTAGCATCGTCGAATCATTACTCAAGAATGTATTTAGGAGCCATAGAAATACATGCAACACCGAGAGAACTTCAACAGAAAGGAAGAGAGAACATATCTACCAAACATCTGGCACACAGCATTGAAAGCCGCCAAAACTAAGCCATGTCACCCGAATCGCGCGAAAAGTACGCGCGAAACCGCCATCGCCAGAAGTGCGCGCAAAATCAGCATTACAAATAACGTGCCAGAAACGAGAGCTTGAGTTTCAGTTGATACGTCAACAAGAGTACTGCGACCATGTCACTGAAGCTCACTACCGCAGTTGCAGTTGAAACGTTTTGAGATTTTAGTCGAAAAAGAACACGACAAAAACCGGAAGCCAACTAAAACATTATATTGTATTTTTGAAATTTGAGCATGATTCTCAACAAAAAGTTTCATTATTGTTTTTTTATTTTATTGCTATTTCAAATATTGTTTTCCTAACTTTATTCTTTTTCAGCCAGAATAACAGAGTGGCAATGTTAGTGAATCAATTTCAATAATTTTTAAAACGACAACAAATTTTCATATTTTCAATAATCTGTACACATTAGCTTTTCTGCTTTTATATTGTAAAATTCATTGAAATTGTGTTTGGGATATCATAAAAAATGCATAATATATCTTATTCTGAAACGATTTTATCCAAGCAACCATTTAGAATAGTTTTACCAATACATACTTTTTCTTCTGCAATAATGATCTTCACTTTCTGCAGTATTTAAATTAAACCCTTTCTATCCATTTAGCGCGCTCATCGGATTTTCTTTCACTACGTTTCCTCGAAGTTGAAAAGTTGAAAAAAACCATTCCTAATATTCAAAACAAATAATAGAACAGATATCGAATTAATATCTTATTGGTGGTTTATTGAAACGTGTCATTAGAAAATTGAATATTTTTAACGCGAATATTTGAAACACAATATTTTAATATTTTAATGTATAATGCACACGATTAATTCAGGGACAATGAACACTCATAATACCATTGTATTCACAGTGGAAAATGCAAGGCTTTCGAGGCTAGATATGTGATGCGGCTGTTCAAATCGTCTATAGTAGTTACCTGTGATAGTATCGGACTCATACTTTGATATCGTCGTATACAGGGAATTTGTATTGTACTTGTGTTATGTCCTAATCATGATAATTTTTAGAACACTCAGAGACTAGATGACAATCAATACTTGTCAGTTATCAAATAAGTAAATTCTGATTTATTACATTTCATGCGTTGCACTGTATTAGCACTGACCTAGTAGTTTACCTAACAAGTGCGGAAAGTGATACTTTTCGGCATCGTTCGGCCATCTGCAATCGCGTGCGGAAAAGACACTTTACGCACGTGTTAGGTACACTATTTTTTCTACTAGCGTGCACATTTATTATTAAATACATATCAACAAATTATTATTAACATTAATATTAAACTTGCAATTTGTAGCATTCTGTAAATTATTTGCAGAGGCTAAAATTTTTTCGAGTCGGGGACTCGAAGGTTGGTTTTCAGTTTTCCACTGCTTTGAACCAAGCACTAATTGTTGCAAACGTGGTCATGGGAGTAAATTGGCTAGAAGATGTCATTTTGGAAGGCTGTACTGGTGAAAGTTGCTGACTAGTGGAAGGGCCAGCGATAGTGTCACTGAAATTTAGTATTTTATATGATAGGTCCTTTTTGAAACTTGGTTTTCTACGTAACCTTCTGCGACGCAATATTTAAATGTCAATATACTCCCCAAGAACTATACAAATTTACTAATATTTGTTGCAATGTTACTATATAGTAATCTTTTAGCTCTTGAGAATGCTAACTTTGTTAGCGAAACGCGCGTCGAGTGAAAGTGACGTAATTTTGGTGTTTTGGGTACCTTTTATTTCTTGAATTGTATTCACACAAAAGGTTCTAAATATTCATTTTTGATTACATGCGGGTATTAACTAGTTTTCAAGAAGTCTTAACATAGCGAATGAGGTATTCCAAAACATGAATTTTGAACACAGAGAACTAGGAAACCAATAAAAAACGAACCCTACCGTACCTCATGTGACACTAATGAGAATGCGCAGGGGGGTTTAAATGCAATGCTAAGAACTATAGTGCGGATAAAAAATGTCCGCACTAGTGAAGAAAAGTGACTCTTTCAACACTGAAAGTTTGTGCAGAAAAGTGTACTTCTCCGCACGCTAATAGAAAAAAGTATTACTTCTGAAAACCTTCTCTTGTTACTGGTGTAAACACAAACACAACAATTTGGTGCAGTCGGTAAAATACGAACCTACCCTCCCAAAAAATATTATTATGAATATAATGATATTTAAACTAATTGTATAATTGTATTATTGTTTTATATGTATGAGAAATCATTCATTCGATAGGAATGGTTTCGGCTTTTACTGCATTAACTGTACAATAAATATCAAGTGAGGTATAAAATAAAAATGGAAATTAGACAAAAAGTGTAATTTTCCTAATTCTATGAATCGAACATATGAATATTATGGAAAATATTTCTGCATTGTTAAACCGTTGTGATATGAATATTTTCCTTGACTAAAAAAAAACACATTTAAAAAATGAAAGTTTCTTCTTCAATATTAGGTTTAAGTCCCATGCAGTTGAGAAAATAGAGAATCTTCTATTTTTTAGACATTGTTTCAAAATTATTGTGATTTAAAAAAACAAAAAATCTATGATTCGTGAAACACCTTGTATAGCGGGAATGCTACTGGAATTGAAGTCATTGAGTTGTCCCAATATATTTGTTATAATTTGTGGTTGATATAGTGATGATTTAATTCAACTCAGAAACTTTGGACTCCTTTCTATGTCGTAAAAACCACTTGCTTCTGCAGTGGAAGTGTTAATTTGAATCTTGTATATTGTGAATACCAAATTTAAACTTTATAATTTCGAAAAATCCGCCAAACCCCAAAAGCCGATATTCTAGGTGCCGTGCCCTTTGTCCTTCTCAAAATATTGCACATTTAACAAAATATTCAATTCCCTATCATCCTATCATTAACAATTGCCATCAGAACCCAAATTAGTTGTTAAAACCTACCCTCGCCCAGACATACTACATAAACTGAAGGTCGACCGACCATCTGGGCTTCTGGGCATGATGGCATATTTCTTTCAGATAATTTCAATCTAAGCAGTCGGCAGATGTTGCACACTTCGAGCCGGAAGATGGGAGACAAATACCGCCCCCATATACCTACTTCAACCCTTGGCACATGTGCTAAACTGTCAATAAATTCTCGAGTGGGCTTGCAGTTTGAGAGAGTAGAATATTGATGGTTTATTTTCTTCAGTCAAAAATTGATTGAGGATATATTTGTTGATTTGCCTGAAGTGCATGGAAGCAGAATTTTTGAAAAGTAAAAAATCCAACACAATCGTAAATAATTTACTAGTAAATTTTTTTAAATATAAAGGAATTATCAAGTAATCTGTTAATTAGAAGAAGAAAGTCACATAAGTCAAGAAAATAGCTATTTATTATACAAAGGAAAACAATTTCGAGGGAGACAACCGAGAGCTAAAATTTAATATTTATCCCGTTATAATACATAATTTTTTTCTGTGGCGGGAAAAAACAACGATTCAATCAAATATATAATTTTACCTATGTGTATATATATATGACCATTGAAAGCTGGCCACCTCTCTAAAACTGTTATTTATTATCCGATATTTTTATTTATTTTTTTTCAATAGATAGAACATCAATAGTTCTAGTTGAGAGCCATACATTCGAAACAAAAATAAAAATTTCAAAGCCTACTTCAAAATTTTTTCAAAGTCAAAAATCCAAAAAACATACTAGGGATTTTTTGAAATAGAATTTGACGACACCACTGGATTCACGACATTTTCAAATGATTATTATTTGAAAATTATGTCAATAAATCAACCCAAAATTTCAATTTCAGTACTTTTATCAAAATTCTGACCACACCACAGGATTCAGAATATTCCGAAATATATTTGGTCAGAATTTTATCGAGGATCTATTCATAAATAAAAAAATAAAAAAAATTTGAACTTTGAATTATGAACAGATTTCGATGAAATTCTGACCAAATATTTTGAAATATACACCAAACATATTTCGAAATATTCTGAATCCAGTGATGTAGACAGAATTCTGATAAAAAATCTGAAATTGAAGTGGTGGGTTGATTTATTGACATAATTTCAAAATTTTATTCCCATATAACTTTTTTATTGATGGGCGCATTTCTACGTAATTTTCACATACACCATTTGAAAATATCGCGAATCCAGTGGCGTCGTCAAATTCTATTTAAAAAATTGCTAGTATGTTTTTTGGATTTTTAGTAGGCCTTGAAATTTTGATTTTGATTTCGAATTTATGGCACTCAAATAGAACTTTTGATGGACTATCTATTGAAAAAAAAACTTCTGAATCGGATAAAAAATAACAGTTTTAGAAAGGTGGCCCGCTTTCAAATTACAAACTAATTTCATAAAAAGCTATATTTTTTACAGAAAAAACAATCTAATTGAAATATCGTCAGTGGCGTAGCACGTAGAGTTCAACCGGAAGTGGATATGAACTTCCTTATCTTAAATGAAACATAATGTATTATATATTTTTTTTTAAATCCACATAGGTACGACTTAGAAAAAAAAATTGTATGGTATGTCCCTATGGTAGCTCTCAGTCGTTTTTTACGTTATTACGATTATTTTAAAAAACTTTGCACTATAGTATCTTTAAAAATGCATGTTTCTAAAGTTTCCACATAGAATCTTTCAAAGAATATCGGGAAATTTTTTTGATATGTCATAGTCCAAGTCATTCGAAACAAAATGTTCAATGTGTACCACTTTTTATATAAGCTAGTTTCGACGCTAGAGGACCCTGAACACATAAAAAATCGTTATCCTGGATAATCATTACTATTCTGAGTAATCAGTATGTAAACAGTCATCAATATGAGATATTATTCAAAGTATTATTACTTAATTTGTGTTTTTAGATTTGGTCAATTCGAAAATGGGTTACAAATCTAACAGATTAAGTTGAATGACAGCATCTATTCCAGGGCATTTTTTATTTTTTGAAAGAAGAAAGGGTTCACTTCACCTCACACTGTATGAAATACCTAGAATTTTATTCAATCTAGTAGTCCGTTTTTTTATTCTAGGAGTCAATTATTTAATCATTATTCGAGAAACCCAGAAACGTTAACATATTTATAACGAATACAATTAAAATGTAACCTCTTTATGCATCGTGAACTTCGTTGCTAGTTGCTGGGCACTTCCGGTGATCGCAACGCATTCCTCCGGCTGAGACGGTCTCGTGGCTCGTCAAAACCGTGTGGTGCCGCGTATTGGCGTCGAGACTACACTGAGAAAAAAATCTATGAAAGAGCACCATCATCACTTCTTATCATTCACCGTTGCAATAAATGAGCAGTTGGAGATTTTTATTAGTCTCGATATGCTCTCATTTTGTAATTGGATTTAGTGACCATCATCATGAATTACTTCGTTTAGTTATACAGGGTGTTTCACGGTTTCGTTAGGAATATGAATTTGAATTTGTGCTAAATGAAACAATTAATTTCTCACTCTTACTGTTCTGTCCCCACATTCCCTTTGCGGGCATTGTTTCCAAGGGGAAGTTCTTGTTTCTCTCAGATATTTTCCTAATATTTTTCTCTTTGTGGGAATGCGTGGAGAAAAGAGTATTCCGACTTTGTCAAAATTCTTAGTTTCATTTCCAAGGCTGGTTAAACACCCTGTGGAGCCACGTATTGGCGTCGAGACTACACTGAGAAAAAACGTATGAAAGAGCACCATCATCATTTATCATTCAACGTTGCAATAAAAGAAGTTGGAGATTTTTATTAGTCTCGATAGCTCTCATTTTGTAATTGGATTTAGTGATCATTATCATACATTACTTCGTTTAGTTATACAGGGTGTTTCACGGTTCAGTTAGGAATTCGAATTTGAATTTGTGCTAAATGAAACGAATAATTTCTCACTCTTAAGGAGGGAACGCATTAGGCGGTCGCGGATTCGAAGCATCGCGACCTGAGCTGGTCTCGACCCCACTGAGTGAAGATATTTCCCATGTATTATAATCATGCATTTGCACTCGGCGTTCTCGGGCTAAGCTCATTCGCGACGCGCTCTCCTTCGATCCTTTCAAAAGAATCTCAGGAGACCGCGTTGCGATCGAGATGAGCTCGGGAACGTCTTGTGTACGCGTTTTTGATCGCGTACCACGCTATTTCTATGAATCGTTTACAATCGCAATAAATCGACAACATTCGTCACCACTGACGCTGTTTACATTCGTTTTGTTGTTGTTGTGTGCGACAGTTCTCAAGTAGTGCAATATGGATGAAGAAAAGTTGATTATATCAGTGAAAAATATAATATAATAAAGTTTGAAATTCAAGTATGATCCAATTCTATTCAAAATTGGTATCTGGGGGTTTACGGGGTCGAAAATTGTGAATTTTTTGTCAAAATATATAAATTCAATATTGCTGCTCCGATATGGTGGACGAGTTTTGGGATTATGGTCCAATTCTCTTCAAAATTAGTATGTGGGATATTTGGGGTCGGAGATCATGAATGTTTTGTTAAACTTCATATGATGGCGGACGAGTGAATATTCAGGTGGCCTCCTCATTGGAGAGCTAGATAGCTCAAAACTCACAGGAGGCGGCCCTTGTAATAACCATGCATTTTCTGAAATCCATAGATCAATGCGTACTAACTAAAAATCACAAAATAAAATAAAAAAAAAACTTTTTAAAGCCAAGCATTTATTCAAATCTGCTGAAAAGTAAAAAATTATTTCTTTAGATGTGAGTTACAGATTCAAAAGCTTGCCGCCTGAAGTTTTCGGTTCGAATGCTCGAAAATATTGCCGATTTGTTCCAAATGAAACCGAGTCTTCTTTCGTTCATTAATGATATTATTATTTTAGTTCGAAAATATGAATAGGAAATTCATAAAATCTATTGTGGAATCATCTGCGACTGAAAGACAAACTTTAGTCGCTATTTTCATCGTTCAAGATAACCTCTTGGGAGGTATTCATGTTGAAAAGGGGAACATTCTCCATGAAAATTGAAAAATGAAAAATGTGATTTATTTGTAATATCTAACAGAAAACAACTACTTCCCCGGCACAAGCCACGCTGGACATTGAACTATATTGTGAAAAAACTCTAACTGAAAAGGAAAGAAAAAATCTGAAAGTGAAAATTTGCATTTTCATTCAGATAGCTGACTTTTTTAATTCTTTCTAGTTTTCCTTGAAAAAATCATTAAATAAATTAGATAAGGAGAATGTTATTAAAAAAATATCACTCACAGAAATCGTTCCTTTCATTGAAGCAAGGTTCGCTTCTCTCGCATTTAATCCCCAATACATTTTGGTCGATGAAAATAGCGACTAAAGTTTGTCTTTCAGTCGCAGATGATTCCACAATAGATTTTATGAATTTCCTATTCATATTTTCGAACTAAAATCAAAATGCTCATGACAGGTCTATGTCAAAAAATAATTTTCAAAGTGTCACCGCAGAAGAAATGTTTCTCTCATATCCATCCCTGATGTGTATGCTTCTGAAGAGCCTGTTTTATTCCAATCTTATATCAATCCTCCTGAAGAGCTTGGCAAAGCGAAATAGAATTTTGTCAATTACAAATAAATCACATTTTCATTTTTCAATTTTCATGGAGAATGTTCCCCTTTTCAATATTATTATTATTATAACTAACGGAGCAGGTGTCGAATGGCTTCAACGAGGAAGGATCGTCGATTTTTCGTCGAATACCATAATGTTCATTTCACTTGGATGATTTTCTGATTGTAGAAATCAACGTTCCAAAAGTTTTCTTCCAAATGTTCATGTCAACAACCCCGATTTACATAACTCTGATTTTTACGCACACTGAATTTGTTGCATATTGCGTCATGATTTGGGAGAGTTCATCATTAATATGTGCCTAATTCTGCTCCAAATGAATGATAACCATGAAATTCCGCATTTCAAAATTTCTAATAACATCCGTTGTACTTGGAGCATGTCAATTGTGACCTCAAATAAATTGTGATTAGGAAATAATGGCTTCCTTCTCTTAGTCAAGCCATGATTTCAATCAAAACAAAATTCTGATTTTTATTTTAATGGTATTTCCTATTTTTATTTCAAGATAAAATCTATATGTGAATAGGTAGGTACACGTTCTACAAGAGCGTTAAAATTTTCTTGTTTTTCTATTGAAATAATTCTCCACCAGTCAAGAATCATTCAACAAGGAATTCAGGAGCTCCCAAACCATACATCTTCCATACGCGAAATCGACGGATATATCCAATAATTCCAAATTAATCGTTATTCCAATAGGCATATTTACCGCAGGACAAATCTGTCAATATTTTCGATCCTTCGACTATTGAGTCAAAATGAAGTTTACAATAAAGGTAGAGAACTAAAGTCATTTTAGCGGATCTCTTCTTCATATTACAAATACCTCAGGTGGAATATGTACCTGGAGTAGGATCTCTTAATTGATTTATTTCCCCTCAAAAAATCAATACCTCTGAAAAAATATCGGCATGAATTTAATGAGTCTACAATGGAAATATTTTGTTTGTGGATTGTAGCAACTTTTGGCTGCTCCCAATATCAACCAGAAAATGAAGATGATAGTCGTCAACAGTTTTAACATGGCAACCGAAGCTCAATGGACATGATTGATGCAACAGTAACATTGCACACCTATTTTTGAATGATTCAGTCACGAACAAGGTCCAAGGGTATCAATTCAAATCTTTTCCTCAATTCCCATAGTAGTTGACAGGAACAGACATTTTGGAATATAAATATATCCGATATAAATTTTCTTTAAAAATATTTTGGCAATTCGATAAAGAACCCGAAGCAGAAGGGCCATAATTTGAAAATTTTAAAAAATAACCAACATGGGTCCGTTTTAGTAATTTAAATCTATAGATTTTGTGTTATCAAGCAGGTATGAGCTATCTTCAGTAGTTTTCGAATCCAGTCTACCTCTTTCCGCAGTTAGTGGTGTTTTATACTTGTTGTATCCTGCATTATTAATATCTTTTATGGTTCGTTACATAAACAATATGTAATTGATTATGAGATATGCAAAATAGTTTCAAATACAGACTACCTCTTTTCATTCTGTACTTGATAACATTCGTTGGTCTTTACTATATTCTGCGAACTTGATATAGGTATCACATATTGGGTGTTATGAATAAAAGCTAGCAAAAGCTTTTAGTATAGGTTTGTCTCTCTCATTAATTAATAAAATGGATTGGTCTGTTTCAAGAAATCTGAGTAAAAGCATTTGCTTAAGGTTTATTCATTAGACCCAATATATGTTTTAGTACGCATTCTTTGGGTATGAGTTATCCCAAAGAGTTTTTATAGCCACTGTACTTCTTTCCAATCTTCAGATGTTTATATAGTGACCGCCAAAAAGTCTGTACCATATGGGAAACAAGTTTATAATTATAGTATTGGAAAAAATATTCTTGGGAAACGTTCATGCATGTCCGATAACCTAAAAATCGATTTTGACACATGTCACGTGGTCGCTGGTATGGCGGCAAATTGAAAAAAAATACTATGAAAAGGCAAAAAGTGGGGTAAAATGGCAAGATATCAAAAAAGTTATTTCAAATAGTTGCTTAGATTTGAATTTTATACACGCATACAAAGTTTGAAAAGATAATGAGAGAAAATTGATAATAGCTATTTTTTAAAAATATTTTCCTAGCTGTATGAAAATATCAAATTATTATCTTATAAGTATCTTGACCATACTGAAACATTTGTATTTCAATGAGAATGACAAAATTTTCTCATTTTCTCCACACCAGTGAGCACTAAATTAAAAAAAATTGGATTTTGTTAAAACCCTGGCTGTTACATTGGTTCGTAACTAACAGGTATATCAGAATTCCACGACCATTGTGATGACATAACAATCCAGAAACACGGTGTTTTCCAGATGATAATCAAGTTTCGATGATAATCGTGCCAGAGCGTTTCACTTCGCATGCAATGTTGAAAACTTTAGCCTCTTTAATTTGCACTATTTTTAAGATCATGAGCGAAGTGAAACGTTCGTGTATGATGATCATCAAAAATTGATTATAATCGGAAAAACACAATATTTTTGGATTTCTCCATCATTGCAATAATCGTGGAATTCTGATATAACTGTTAGATACGAACCAATGTAACAGCAAGGGTTCTGACAAAATTCAATTTTTTTAATTTAGTGCTCTCTGGTGTGGAGAAAATGAGAAAGTTTTGTTATTTATTATCATTAAAATACAAATATTTCAGATGGTCAAGCTATTATAAGAAAATAATTTGATATTTTTATAAAGCTAGGAGAATATTTAAAAAAAATTGCTATTTTCAATTTTCGCACATTATTTTGTTCAACTTTGAATATGTGTATGAAATTGAATTCTAAGCAACTTTTTCAATTTACTTTTTTCGATATCTTGCCATTTTACTCGACTTTTTGCCTATTTATAGTCATTTTTTTCAATTTGCCGCCATACCAGCGATCACGTGACACGTGTCAAAATAGATTTTTAGGTTATCGGACATGCACAAACTTTTCCCAAGAATCTTTTTCCGAATAATCTACTAATACACTTTTTTCCCGTATGGTACATACTTTTTGGCGGTCACTGTATGTTGGTTTTCAATCCAAAAGAGCTACAACAAATTAATAATTTTAGCAATAATAACCTTGAAATTCTTTAATAGTAATAATAATAAGCCCCCATAAACACTCGTAGAGTGTACTTCAAGACAATAATAATAATAAAGTTTCTCGATGTTCTTCAAAGAAGATCCCATGCATTGGCTTATCCTTATACATCTGCAAGAGTACCTCGGTCTCCACAGACTTGATGAGAGCTTTTTGCTAAACAGGTTCCAACTCGTTAGCAGAGTTTGTGTCCAACACAGGACCAAGTTCATCGAATGCACTGGATGTTGCCTTGAAAAAGAATGAGATCACTGATTGGTGATTGTTTATGATGGATCTTGCCGCGGAGGCTCTGTCTCCGAAAGCCTGATACATCCTGAGGGCGCGCTAGTGTCATTCAACTAAATTATGCAAATGTGGCAACTAAGTCCAGATCACCGTTGAATCCACTGGTTGTTTTGACTGACTTCCCCATCTTCAACAAATAAAAATATATTTCCTACAACTTTTCATGAGTGATTCGACAGTTTCTTCACTTTCAACTCTCACTGTATGCTGAATGGTTAACAAATTCATTATACAACCTAGTATTATTCATCGTTCCGTCATTAAACTTCATTTCCTCGATACTTTATAGCCTCTTGGCGATATATCAAGTAACATATCGGAAATTGAGTGCATACACGTGTTGAAAAGATATATTAGTTTTTTTTATTTTCTCAGCGACTTCCGTTGTGGAATATTGTTACCGTAAGATTGAGACCAAGTGTTCGATTTGCATGGTTTCACCCTTACTTTTGTTTTTATTATGTCCCTTGCAGTCAATTGTTTCCGAAGGGTTATGGTACTCGAAACAATAATCGGAAATGAAGGTTTGCAGATGTTATCAAAGTCATAATAAACTGAAGGCTTTTGTTGGAAGTCAGATGTTTCGTGTTTCGGAGTGAAGTTATTGTTAAAAAAAGTTTGAATGCATTGAAGTTGAATAATGGTCAACAATCGAACTCTAAAAACAATTGCCTTTAAACTTGTCAAGCCATTCGTTAGTGTTTTTTTAAGTTTCATATTTGGACCACTCACTCTAGCAGTGACAGTCCAATTTCAATTTCTTAAACAGATTTTGAAAGTAAAAGTATAGTACTACAAAACGAATATTCTCCTAAGCGGTCGCGTAGAAGGAGAAACCGTGAGGTGAGGGATGCGTATTGTTAAGTGATTATCACCTTCTCTCACCTCACGGTTTCTCCTTCTGCGCAACCGCTTAGGCGGGCTCGGCCGTTTTCATTCATGTTTTCAAACTTTTTTCGCCCATTTCGCGGCATTGTAGCGAGAAATGAGAATATAAGTTTTGTAGTACCTACTAAACTTTTGTTTTCAAAATCTGCTTGAGAAATTGAAATTATATTATCACTAGAGCGTCCAGGCACGCTGCAAGATAGTGCACAAAACATTCAAATTGCAAGTGTGACAAAATCAATTGTGCGCTCAAATGAAGTACATATGATTCACTACTTTCGTGAAAAGGGCCAACCCTACAAATTGAAAAATGGCAGAGTTGTGAATTTTTAAAAAAATTGTAAAATTTTCCAGGTTTTCCATTTTTTCTCCGTTACTAATGATCTGATCGGGTCGTAGAAAATCTCGTCTTGTTCATATTTCAATTATCTACAATTCTTCTGCATGTAGCAACCAGATTGCTGTATTGATTTTCATTTTATAAGCAAAACACTAATAAATACGTTTTTTGTATTTCAATGTTTATAACAAATTAATAAATGACAGTTGCGAGTCCAAAACATAACGAAATATACTATGAACTCTCTTCCATGTGATGGCATAGTCGGTTTCCTAATCATATTTTTGTTGAAAAATCGCTAATTTATTGCTCTATTGATTGGTGTAAATGCCTACCTTACCAACACTTCCATTTTCAATTTGGCGTTCACTGGATTTTTTTTAATTGTAAACTCATATTGACAATAAATTACGTATAGCATATAGCTGAATTCAGAAAAGAATAACAAATTTTAATAATTGATGCATTCGAAATTTGTCGATGACATTATGAATAACATAATTATGATAACATATAAAACAAAAATGATCTCCAACTTGCATTGAATGTAATATGGGCCATCACGCATGAGTTATGACGGAGGAATGGGTAATCCCCGTTACCCCTTCCACACAGATTAGATCTCAGGTGCGACAGATGGACAAAGAGGCTGGTTTTGGAGAGAAACGGAAGCTGTTGCCAAATTGAGTTGAACACATCGGCGACGGTAGCTGCCAAAGTACAGCACGATGTCAATGACAGTCACTGCGCTGCACTCTTCCATCCCCATCGCGCTATTTTAACGCCCAACGTGGCAACGCTGTGAATTTTTTAACGGCATCAGCTGTTTACATTTTGACAGCAAGCGTGCTTTAAATTTTAGCCCAAACCCATTGTTTTGTATTCCCTTTATAGTAATTAATTGTTATTGCTTGCTGTGATATCAGAACAGACTGTGGATTACAATACAATATTGTTTAGAATAGTTACTTTCTGACTACAAATCCAAGGAGTAAATGGAATTTTGAATTCCCAGTAGTGGCGCAGCCAGGATTTCAGTTTGGGGGGGGGGGGGGCTGAACATACAATTCATCGGTTACCAGAGCTTTTTTTTTTTCGTCACCCGAGTGTTATGAATAACAGTAGTAATTTAGGCTTGGGGGGTGCAGCCCCAAAGCCCCCCCTGGCTGCGCCAATGATTCCCTGATTCAAATTTCTCGCTCAACGCAACGAGGTCACTGCAAATAGTGAAGAAGGTGAAAGATGATGGGTGGAGCGTCATATCTGGAACATAATATGTGCCCTGTGTAGCCAGTTATTAGCTGACATCCCGTTAACATCATTGGGGCAATCAACTATAGTGTCCCTACTTTGGGAAGTTGTGCGCTATCAGGTCTGAGCACACGTCTGCTTGGCCGACCATCGTCAAGTTTGCGGAGCAGTATAATAATGATCCTATTTCTCCCCTGCCCCTTCCAATTCTACGGTGTGGAGTCAGGAGATAATATTTTTTAATATGTATATTGATCAACTTTCGGCTTTGTATGTTTATATTGATTGGAAGTTGTTGCAAACGCGCAAATCGTGACCGCTGGCTGCATCAAAATGACTAGGGCACTGTTTTTGTGAAAATTATATCCATGCACTTCGATCTCTAGCGGTAGCGGTGCCTGGAATCAACAATACAAACAATATAAACTTTTCTTTGAAGAAGATAAAAAGGCGTATTCTACTCAATAGGGGTAATTTTGTCCAGCTTGATAACCAAAAACAAAACCAGTCTTCAATATTCAATATGTAGTCGTTGTATAGGCTATTAAATTTAGAATTGTATTAGTTATCTACAAAAGTGCAGGAGGGGCACAAACATATATTTTAATCGTTTAGAATTTAATTTCGAAATTTCCAGAAAAAAATCGAAAGTCAGACAAATTTCTGTATTTTTCGTAATCATACACTTTTCTGTGACCAACAGAGTGAAATAATAATAATAATAATAAACTCTGTTACAAACACTTCTAGAGCTATACCCAATGATGGCTATTATTATTGGGAATGACTACCTACCAACTAGCAATACTCGTTAACAACCAAAGTTTTTCTCTTCCTCTCCTTGCCAACGACTATTGAATTGTTTAAAAGTTTTGAAAATTCCACCTTAATGTCGAAATTTAGATTTTTTTGGAAATTTCAACTTTTTATAAAGAATTTACTTTTTCCTCGGTATATTGACATAAAAATTCAAATGATAAAAAAAACCCATTTCATTCCTTATTCTTATTCAACATCTCTTTTTGAGTGGATTGGTCGCCTTCAGTGAATAATACCGCGAAGGAGCATATACTCATTCGTCAAAAACTATTTTCCTCAACACTTTGATTCGAAATAAATTTTTGTTTTTTGGGTTGAATAGCGTTTTCTCAGGAAATACGCCTAAGATGAACTAACTTACAATGAACTGCAAGCAAAACCTTATTTATTCAGAGTTGCAAAAGATATGAATAAATATAGTTCAAAGATATACATATTGATTTTTGTTCGAAAATATGAATAGAATATTCATAAAATCTGTTGTGGCTGAAAGACAAACTTTATTCAATGAAATGTCAATGAAAACTAGAGAAAATTGAAAAAATCAACTATCTGAATGAAAATGCGAATTTTCACTTTCATCTTCAGTCTTTTCACAATATCTATCAGATGTAGTTCAATGTCCAGCGTGGCTTTAGCCGGGGAAGTAGTTGTTTTCTGTTAGATATTACAAATAAATCTCATTTTTTTCAATTTTCATGGAGAATGTTCCTCTTTTCAATATACATTTTGATTCGTGATATGCAATGATTTTATATTATCGTCATGTAAAATAAAAAATGGGTTCTTTGAAACAGATTGTTGATACAGATAAAGTTCGGAATTCACTTTTTAAGCTGTAGGTCCCGGATCTCCCTTGCTCGTACAAACTCTGCTTGTGAGAGGTTATCTCCGAAAACTAACTAACTAACTAACTAACTAACTAACTAACTAACTAACTAACTAACTAACTAACTAACTAACTAACATAATAAAAAAATAGTTGATACATTTTAAGAAATAGCTCCCGGCAAAAGTGTGTATAAATCTGGCATGAAGGTTACGAGATTTCCGAAGGGATTGATGAAATTATGCACTTTCGCCAAGTATGCTCAATTTCATATGTTAAAATATTTACTTGTTTTGAATAGTAGCGAAAACAGAAGTGCCATCGAAAAATGGTTTTCTTCTATCTTTCTTCATCGTTGAGACGGGAGAGACGAGGCGAGGATCTTGAGGTGTTTTTTGGTGACTGATTTGATAGGCGAAATGATTATACCAGGGGAGCAAATAAACTATAGATGCCGATGAATACCCATTATATTTAAATTAATGTGAAAATTGATTTGTTTATAAATGTTGATAAATAAATTAATAATGTTAAATATAAAAGGACACACACAAGAGCGCATGGACGCGACAAAATGAAACGATAAAATAATAGTCAAATTCACCTTTTTATGAAAATGAGATTGAGTTACTATAATATAATAATAGAGTCTTTTCACAATATCTATCAGATGTAGTTCATTGTCCAGCGTGGCTTGTGCCGGGGAAGTAGTTGTTTTCTGTTAGATATTACATATAAGTCACATTTTTCAATTTTCATGGAGAATGTTCCCCTTTTCAATACTAATAAGTTTATTCACATAAAAAGGTTACAATAATTATACAAAAAAGTTAGGGTATCGTTAGTAAATAAACAGAGCAACCCTTTTAGGAATGAATGGTTGCGCATGGGTCATATTTCTCGTTTGTTATACCTAATGTTCTCCTAAAGAATAATTACATTTATCCTTTGGTAACAACAGAGTGGTTTAAATATTTTAAAATGATCATAACGTTTACATATAAATTTACGCACAAGAACAAATAGACAATTTACAGAAGAAATAGGTAGTAGGTAATAAATTTTCAACAAATGGATGTATTTTATGCCTCTGTCAAAAGCAAGTAGTTTTTTATAATTTTTTTTATCAGATCGAATGAGTTCATTTGTTCAATGTACGATTTATACATTTCTGGCAGTGAATTTTAAAACGCTGAGGTAAGTATATGATCTTAGTCCTATTTGTTTTTTGGGAAGGTTTGTTTTTACGTTATCTCTTGATTTGATGCGTGTATTATATTTATGTTCTATCTGCAGAATTTGCTTGTTTTTATAAGTGTAAATAATGACTCAAAGACAACTCTTTATTTTGTTCCTATTCATGGACCCCTGTAACAAGCCACTGATTATTCCAATTCGTGGAAAATGAATATTATCACGTTTAAGATTTTTCCTGTTTGGACATGTCCAGTGAAAAATCAAAATCATGGTTATTTTCGTGATTTCAACACCCTGTTAAGTCAGGAAATTATTTTAGGAATTTGCTCTTGTTTGTTTTCATGGAAAGGATCAGTCCGTAGTTTGCATTCAGAATCACCCAATGAATCGAAAAAGATATGGGTATCTCAAGCATTCTTCAAGTACATACAATAGTAATTGAATAATTTTCCGAATACTCAAATAAATTCTAGAAGGGCTAAGTGGGTTCTGCTCAGTAATGGGAACACTGTAAATATTGCATTGTTTGTTCAAGAAATGTGCAATTATTATTCACCGTATACAAAGAAAGCAGTTTTGGTTTTGTTTCCTCAGATAACCCAACCACAGCGGTCTTTTTTTGTCCAGCGATAAACGATTTCGGAAAATCGTTGGTGATAATTATATTTCATAATCGCGAAGATACTGTGAACATTCCTTTCATCAGAACATGTGATTCACCTTAATAGTCCGGTGGCAGGAAGGGTTTTCGTGGCCGATTTAATGCGATTGGATTTTTCTTGTTAATTTGACCCGCTGAATCTGAATTTCAAGAGTGATAAGCCGGGAAAGCACCCGTAAAATTGTTATAGATGATTTTCCAAGGAACATCTGAAAATCAATTTTTCCAAAATCAGATGACACTATAATATTCTCCAGAAAATTCTTCAATTAAAACGGGTTCAGCACATATTTTGTCACGATCACTAAGCTTCAGTAGCGAAAAAATAGAAAAATTTGCTCAAAAGTACAACAATTTTCAGGAAAACCCATTTTTTCGTTAAAAAAAAATTATTGTACTTTTTGTCAAACACAATTTCTCTTGTATTTCTGATTAATCCTTTACAAAGAATATACTTCAATTAAACTTATTGAAATTTAATTTTTTTGAAGAAAACCTTCATCTATGCAAGGTAAAAGTATCGGGAAATTTAGTGCTGGGAAATCCACACAAATTATATTTTAATGAATGTCTCTTTTGTTATACATAGTCGAGACATATGTATATGAATAATTTGGGACAAGGTGATCTTGAAAATATGAAAATATCATCATGTGACTGAATAAGAGCAGTAAAAATTGAAAAACTCGCATTTTTTCGACTTTCGAGCACGTTTTACTCGAAAACGGTGCATTTAAGAGTGAAACTTGTAGAAAACTTTTTTGGAGAATATTAAAACATTTGTTTTTGGAAAAAATAGATTTCCTGATTTTCCTCGGAAAATTGTCACTTGCGAGTTGCTGTTACCTAAAAGCAATTCGCTTGAGGAAATTTTAGACAAATTATGAGAATTTACCAATAGTCGAGGATATTCAGTAAGAAATTTTTTTTCAGAGAATTGAAAAACCAGTTCACTTACCTAACGCATTATTGAGAGTTTACCAGTCACATTCCAAATAGTTTTGATGGTGGCTTTTTCAAACTCTGATCCGTCTAAATTCTTCATGTTTACGACCCAATCTTCAAGTATACGCGGAAACTCTTCAACGTACACCATTCGTTTAAGTCCTATTTTCTCACCGCACTAAACTCTTTGAACATTTTCCACGTGTACTTTTAACTCAATGTAGCATTTTTGATGAATTTTCACTTATAATTAAGTATATCAATTGCTTCTGCTCGAAGTAACTGCGACATTTGAAAAATTTAATTCTGTAAACGTCAAACTATGTCGCATGGTGACACGATTGTTCAACAGTGATCATTTCCCGGGGCACTTATCCGGGGCCATTATCAGTGTAATGTTTGTCTGATTGGCTAATTCTGGTCACATGATCGCAAATACGTAGATATGATAGGTTCAAATTTAATGGAAAAAAATTTCAATAACAATTTTCCGGATGCTTATCACCCTCGAAGTTAAGATTCAGCAGGTCAAAATACATAAGAAAAACTTGGGTGATCCCGTTGTACTTCATCGGCCACAAAAACCCTCCCTGCCACCGGACTATAATGGTTATCATCAAATCTGTTATATTCCTTGAAATTTATTGTCCTGTGGACTCTGTGGTTTATGTTCTCGTCTACTGTAGGCATCTCTTTTGTCATGTCACGTACGAGCTACATTTGAACGTAACTTATACAATTTTAAGTAGTCTTATATTGCTGTAATACTTCTTCGAGGATGGCCATTATTAATCACTTTCAAAGGCTACAAATGTATTATGTATTAATATCAATAAATATCGTTTATCGTGTAAGGAGTTGTTCATGTTAATTCAAAAATGATAAGTATGACAGTGATTTGTGTGGATGGGGATGGAACGTTGACAACGTTATGGATCTTGAATTCAGTCGTTGCATTCATTGAAGAATTTTATCATTTCTCTGTATTGAATAATTCTTATCAAAATGTCAAAATACAAGTACATAACACAAATTTTCCAATTGTAATTAGTAATGTAATAACAAAAAATTAAACGCATACTTGATAGCAAGGCTTTAGCAAGGATCTTCAATCTTTTTGGATTGAATCCATATTAAATATAAGAATTAATTTACGGTTTCAAGGCAGGATGTTTTATGAATGATGCTCAGCATTGTTCCATACGAATGGAATACACTAGCACCTCAATAGAAATAATTAAATATTAGGTATGTATCTTTTTGGATTTATCTAAAGCTTTCGACAGCATTTCACATAATATAACTAAAAAAACACGCTTTCCTTTCAACATGTACATGTACTATAAAGTGAAAAATAATTTTCAATGTGATATTGTAAAGTACTAACTTTACAATACTTAAGCGCTCAAGAGCTGAAGAGAACCCATGGTGGGCACCACACCCTCAAATCGGGTCATAATCACAAAACTCATCCGCCATCTTGAATTCATCAATTTTGACCAAAAATTCATAATCTCCGACCACGAAAATCCTCACCTACCAATTTTGTCCGCCATTTCGCCGTCATTTTGTTTTTTCTCTAACAAACATTTTATCATGCATTGTCTTCGGAATTATGAACAACTGCCAAATTTCAAATCAATCACATGTCTGGAAGTGGGTGAAAATCAATTTCAATTATTCCATTACAAACAAACAGGTAGATTATTAGATTATATATTAGGGACTTTCGTGCTACAAGCCTCTACACCGCGACCTTTTCAGATCTATTGTGTTTGTCCTCGAGATCATTTAGAGTTCTTTGTATAGCCCTGTCTTCTTTACGAGACTCCACAGGCTAGTTTTTAGAACTCCCATGAATCTGGGAGCTCTTGGTTTTTCTTCTCCCAGCGTTAGAAACCTTTGCCTTGACAAGCCCTCGCAGTGGCATAGTATGTGTACTGATGTTTTCTCTTCTTCCTGACAGAACCTGCATAGCATTTCTTCTGCCAGGCCTATTGTACTCATATGTTTGTTGAGCCTACAGTGCCCTGTGAGAAGTCCTACTACTATTCTAGTACTGTTCCTCTTCTGGCTTAGTAGATAGTCTGTGAATGTTGGCTGCGGTTGTTTGATAAACTTTGGCCTGTCTCATCCCTGGTGCATTGTTCCACCATTCTTGAGACTTCTGTTAAATCCATGATTTGGTGTTTGTTTTTAATACAGCTTTTGCTATACCGCAATACGGTTCTGGGCCATTCAGGGCCTTACTTGCTCCTTCTCGGGCTAGTGTATCGGCCTCTTGATTGCCTCTATAACCTGTGTGTGCTGGTACCCAGGCTAGTGTCAGTCTGTTCTGACTGCCCAGCTCTTTTAGGGCTTCAAACAAACAGGTAGGTATAATAAAAAAGAAATCAGATATGGTTTTTCCCATCCAGAATAAAACCTGGTGCACTTTGAATTAGCGTGAATTAGTATTTCGCTCGCGATTTACACACAAACCTAACCTGAGCAAGCTAACTTAGCTTGCCTGTTCACTACAGGGAATTTTTTAGAATAAATTTCCAGGCGAAAATTTGCACCAGGTTTCAGACTGGATGCCAAGTGCACCCGAGTTAGATTACAACTAATTAGAGAGCTAAAATATCTACTATTGACTAGAACGTGGCAAGTTTTGCTGATATGCTCACAGGGAACAGTCCTCGGTCCTATTCCTTCTCTGTATCAATAAAATGTTGAATATGAAAATGGAAAACGCCGAAGCAGGTTTATATATGAAATCAAATATTGGATGGGCTGTAATCTGCTGAGCGTAAATGAAACCAAAACAAAATTCATAATATTCACAAACAGCTTAAAAACACAACCCAATCTGGAATCGATTACATTTCACGAAAGGTGTGTGATCTCACCTACTAAAATTGTAAAAACACAATTCAAAACACTGCAGAAATCAAATATCTGTAAGATAACATCAATGAAACACTCAGATGGGATAAGCATTCAGAATATTTGAATAGCAAACTGAGAAAACTGGTATTTGCATTTTACGAACCCAGGAATATTCTTCCTGAAAAATATTTGAAAGTGGCCTATGAATCCTAAGTAAAATTTGTCATATCTTATATAATAATAATTTTATTTGCCACAAGGATGATTCTCCACCGAACAAATCTTCCTAGAAAATAAAATGTTTGATTTATCATATTTATATATTTTTAATATTGCAAAATTCATGTATGAAAATAAAAAACAACATCAAGAAATGCCCCACAGTCACAGTACAAGACAAGGTCTCACAAATTCAAATATTCCTCGTCCAATTTCTACCCTCTATGAGAAGTCAATAGCATTGAATGACCATTTATAGTTACAAATAATTCTGCAGAAAAATGCTATTCTTCATTTTCATGAACTCTGTAACTCTTGAGGTTCTTCTAAAATGAATTACTTGACTTCTTCTTAGTTCCATATTTTCTTACAACTTTAGTTTATTTTCTTAGTTTCTCATAATTTCAGTTTTTCTGTATTATCTTTTTTATATTGAGGTCTCCTAAAGGGCCGTAGCTGAAAACGTGAAAAAATTCCGATTTTCTTTTCAATTACAGTATATAATGGCAAGTTTTTGAGTTTCCTTTGCCGGTTTAATAGTTATTTATGTATCAAGGGCGTAAAGTAGGCGTTTATGGCCTGCCCGAGGGCCATCACACGCCGAAGGCCATAAACGCATTTTTATGCACTAGCGGTTTTATAGCGCGAATCACAAATTCTGACTTGAATAAAAATGTGAAATTACAGTAACTAAACCAACTACATTTTCAATATTCAGGTGTATGAGTCAATTACAATGTTGAAAAATGTCGATTATGAAGAAATGTTAAAATCGGATTTCCTCCACAAAATCAAACTTTCAATCAATATTGTTAGGAAGAGTATTTCTCTATTGAACTAAAATAATTCTTATTCGTGTTTGGTCTGCAGGAAATGATGTATAAATATAAATAATTTGAGAATTTTGTCTATTTTACGGCCAGCGGGCCATAAGGCGCCCGCGGGCGGTAAAGTGCCACTTTACGCCCAATAGTGCATAATAGTATATTATATAGCACGGGACTAAAGTGAATGTTTTAATCACGTAAGGGATAAAATATCACCTTAGTCCTGCGGTATATACGCTATTTTTTGCACTTCCCAGTATTATAAATTTCACCATTAAAACCATTTGAAAACTGATTCAGAGCTGACTAACTCGAGAACGGTTACACACAAAAAAAAAAGTTCTCAAATTGAGAAAACTCATTTCTTTGAATATTCAAGTAAATTTCTCCTTTATATTGAGCATATTTTTTCGACACAAAACATTTGTTTTTTGTAAATGGAGAGAATAATGTTTTTGAAATATATACTTAAGCCAAGCATGCCATTATAAAAATGAAAGTATTAATTATTCAACTTGATATTAACGATTTTGTTCATTCAAAGAAACATAATATTTTGATTCAATACTCCATTTCTTGACACAAGTATATGAATTTGCATTGTTTTGAATGAAAATACATAATTTCTTCAGGTTGACATTACGATTTGTTTGAATTAGAAAAAGGTAATTTTTTGATTCAACAATTATGTTTCCTCGATACAAGAATAATTATATGCATTTGCTTCAAGTGAAGAAATACTCTCTTCAAGTTGATATTATTAATTTTTTCGAATCAATAATGCTAATATCTTGATTCTATACCTCATTTTCCTCGAAACGAGAACACAAAAATGCATCGTTTTGAATGAAAAGAAATAGTTTCTTCAGGTTTATGTTGACAATTTTTTCGAATTGATAAACATAATATTTCGAGAGAATACTTTCTTTCCTTCATATAGAATAAGTCAAATATGTCTTTCTTTAATTCAAAAAATATGCCATTGAATGTTGTTTTGCAACTCTGTTTTTGATGGGGACAAGGATTTTGATAGACATATGTTCTTTCAAAAAAATCCTTCGAAAAATAATTTTTTTATTCATCATGAACAAAAAATAATGTTCAAATAGGGTAGTATTTTTATTCATTGATTTCAAGAATTGATTCAATATCAGGGTTGTAACACTGCTGTATCGGGGTGGTAACCCAGTCAAAAATTCTCAGTCTGGTGCAAGCACATTCAAAAATTTGATCATCATTATCATTCTGAAATCATAAGTAACCTATAAACTTGAAATATATAAAATAAAGTAAAGAGGTGCAATCAAGTGCAATTTAGAGTGTTGATTGATATCTGGGGGGCTGAACTCCCCTCCCCTTTCAAAGGCCAGTGTGTATTTTCCCACCATAATATTCGGCATACAAAATTGTGTCGCTTCCTTCTTGGTCTTTTGTATATTGTTCGATATCACATTTACAGAAACTTCTTGAAAACATGTTTTTCCGCAGCAAGGTGAACTTTCAATAATTATGTTTGAAACATTGGCAACTACCTCTAAATTTTTGGTTAATACCGTTGACTTGTTTATCTTTATTTTCGAAGTGAAACTTTATTGTTTTAAGTAAATCACCATCACTATTTGGCATTATCATTTTCTCATTTGAATAATGCTGATTTCTTGAGAATTGGTAGTTGGGCGATGATGCCACATTCACCGATATATTTTAATAAATTCACAGGAAAGGCAAAAAGGCCAAGTTGAATAAAAACGGTGACTGAAGGGTGTCGGCATCTGCTGTTATAATCTGCAATATATAAATTGGGAAATAAAAATAAGCAGCTAGGTCTGTGCCTAATATATCAATGAGAACAAAAAGTATTTTACCCCTTCACCACACAAGTAATTTAATTCCTAGATGCGCATTTCGATAACAAAGTTACCTTCATCAGTAGGTAACTTTGTTATCGAAATGCGCATCTAGGAATTAAATTACTTGTGTGGTGAAGGGGTAAAATACTTTTTGTTCTCATTGAGTGACACCACAGGCGTCCAATATCCCATTTTCGACCTAATATATCAGCATAATATTTTTCAGTACCTGATACCTACCTAAAATAGGTATAGGTAGGTGAGAAAGCAGACAAAAATTCTTTAGAGTTAATGTTATGTGTACTTGAAATGGTTATTTCGACAAACTTCAAGGTGTACCAAATCTCAACAAAAAAGATTCAATTAAACTTCAGTAACGTATAATAAAGCACATAATATTAGGTATACCGGGTGTCCACGGAAGCTCCTTTAACTTTGTTGTTTCCGAAGATAATGAAATGAAACTTGGTGGGTCTATTGAAGACATAAAACTGCTATTTTTGACAAGTGACTCAACTTCATGTAAATTGGGGTTTCACCGGAAGCGACATAAACTTTCGATTTTTAAATGGGACAACTGGTATATTTTCATTTTTTTGTCTCCATTTGTGACTTTTTGTAACTTATTTTTAATATTTTTTTTAAATTTATATTTCGATCTAGAGAGCCATGGATACGTTCAAATCACTAATTTCTGTCCTAAAATGTTTGTAAACATGCACCTTTGCTGTTTTCTGCCAAAATGTTTCAGCTAGGTGAAGTTTAATTTTAAAAATTGTATTACTATTTTTTTTAAATGGCATATTGTCGCTCGTTGGGTGAGACAGAAAGAGCTTTTGATTACAATTAATTTGATACCGCACACTATTGGGTTTAAAAGAAACTTTCTATAAAACACTGAAAATATTACGTTAGAACGTTCGTTGAATAAAGATTCTTATTGAGATTAAAACACGATTTGAATTCATCCAGTAGCATTTGACCAACACAACTGAAACAAAAACACTAATTTCACATAGCGGGATAGTGAAGATGTCTTCTGCCAAAAATTTTAGGACTGTTAATAATAATTTGTACCTACGTATCCTCTAGATTGAAAATTAAATAAACAAAAAGTGACTTGGGTATGGTACATGGTTGTATTCAAAATGTCATATGGAGATAAAAAACTGAAATATACCAGGTGTCCCATTTAAAAATCTAAAGTTTATGTCACTTCCGGTAAAACTGGAATTTGCATGAAGTCGAGTCACTTTTCAAAAAAAGCAGTTTTATGTCTCGAACAGATTTTCCAAATTTCATTCCATTATCTCCAAAAACAAAAAAGTTATAGGGGCGAGCCTCCTTCCGTGGACACCCGGTATAATAAGACCTCATTTCGAAATTTTCGCAATTGGGAATTCGAATTAAGATGGCAGCGTCAGAGATTGTACCTATGAGGTACCTATAGTTAAGTATATTGAATGACAAGTTGTTGTTATAGGTTTATTCATATTCGAGATATTTTTTTCCTCTTCTTAATTTGCAGTTACATCAAAATATTTATATTTCTTTAAACCAATTTATTTGAAAGCTAATTCATCAAATTCGTATAATAAATTCAACTACCTATAGGGAATTATTTAAGTCACGATATACACATTTGGCAATGGCAACAACAATGTAATAGAAACTCTCAGATCATATTCAGGAATAAGTTCATATTGATAATTCAGCTATCAGAGGCCATATCACTTCTTTTGAATTTCCAATAGGCTTGCGATGAAAAATACACTTGGCAACGTTTATTATTTATTACCATGTGACCTGCGAACCGCGAACGTGCCAGCGACCTTCGTGCAGTCCTGCCACGCCACGCCACAGGCCACAGTTCAAGTATTCCAGTCTTCCAGTCAAGAGGTAAGGCACATTGAGGCATCAGGCAGACGCCGCTGTTAGAGGTTAGAGCCGGTTCCCTTTTTTTGCTGTGTCGTTTCTAATCACCACTATAATATTACTGAATAAACTGAGTAAATTGTGTTGTGTTATGAAAACATGGATATCCAACAACTCCTGAACTTGTGGAAGGCTGATGATGAAACCATATTTAAATTCCTGGGTAAGTACCTATCACAATAAATTACAGGGAAATTTAAACATTGTGTGAGCCATATAACTAACTACCTATACCTATTGGCTTGTTTGAAGTCTTTAGTACCTATATATACCTGTCCTACATGATTATGAAGTAATCTTTTCTGTAGTTATTATCAAATCCTATATGATTTTGAGAAATATTTCCTTTTATTGATGTACTTTTATTAGTACTAGTAGGTCAAAAAACGGGCACAGACTATTTCGGAATTTTCATGTTCTCGGTTTAAAACTATGAATACACATTTCTTTGAATGAAAGAAATATTTTTTCAACTGTTAGCAAATACTATTTCAAACTTTTGATATTCTTGATTTGAAACTATGACTGCATCTCTTTAAAGGAAAGAAATATTTTTTCAATTGTTCGCAAATACTATTTCGAACTTTTTATACTATTGATTTGAAACTATATGCATGCATTTCTTCGAAATTATTTCTGTTAATTTATATCTGCGTATATAAGAATTATCGAATTCGTAATAATATTATATATATTTTTGCAGATGTCAAATTGATTAAACAGATTTCGCTTCTACCTCAATTGATTCCACCAAGAGGCAGAGTGAAACAACAATAAAACTTGGAAGTTTTCTGCAGTGGAATGCCAGGAGGGGTTTCTTGTGCATGTTACGGTATGTAGCCTCCTCTTTCCAAATTCATACATGTTTCATCAAATTTTATATTTGAGAAAGGTTGGTTCAGTTTATATGAGAAGAATTGTGTCAATATGGTCCACCCTAGCAAATATGTTGTTTTTGTTCTATATTTTTATCATTTTTATAGATCTATATGTTTCAGTTGGTTAACTCCAGTGCTTTAAATGTTCCAATATTTTATATCTCTTGACCAGTGACTTTGGAAATGTTTCTGATTCAGACCGAAAAGACTGAATTGTTCCTTTTATAATGTTTATTTTTTGTTTTTCTGTGATCTCATAGTATTAAAATTATTGTATCGTAGGTTAGATAGAAAAAATTATGTTGACCAAAGAATTGTATTTTTAGTTGTTTTACGCCATTTTATTTTTAGTTGTTTTATGCCAGAAGTTTGTTTTTATACAATATAATATTCAATAAAACTTTCAATGAATACTGTTGTTTCAATTATTTTTGACACTTCATTGTATTATTACATCACATCCCTGTTTGTACAACAACATTGTATTCAGACTAAATCTCTACTATTCCCTCATAATTACTTGTCACATATTTTCTGCAGAAACTTCAACTATCTTTCATTAGGTACCTAGTACCTATACCACTTTAGTATTTTTGACATCTGCACAAAGTTGAAGTCCAAATACATTTTGTTTACTGGTTGCATAAACACAACATATATATTAATTTTGACGAGAAATATTCATGTCAATTTTCCACAGTATAATAAAAAGACTTTCGAAATCAGTCTCAATAGACTACAAGCCCATATAACAACTCGGGGGGGGGGGTCATTTGACCCAGGATGAAACCTATACAGAACGATGCTGCTATATGATAAAATAACTTTAGGCACTAAGTATGCCGTCAATTCTTGGTGGTGCAAATGACTGTAACAATGACAACAAAGATGTGCTTTTCCGACAAAATATTCTTGTACGGCATTCCTCACGTTGGTAGATTATGAAATACTAATCTCCTAGAACCCACTGCCGTACAAAAATAATAGGACCGGAAGCCAAAAAAAAAATTTAATTTCCGAAAATGAAAAAAAATCCTGGATTCCGGTCCCATTATTTTTGAACGGCAGTAGGTTCTAGGAGATTATCATCTCATAATCTACCAACGTGAGGAATGCTGTACAAGAATATTTTGTCGGAAGGGCACATCTTCAGATGAAAAATTATTATTATTATTACAGTCATTTGCACCACCAAGAATTGACGGCATAGTGCCTAAAGTTATTTTCTCATATAGCAGCTTTGTTCTGAATATGTTTCATCCTGGGTCAAATGACCCCCAAAACTGTTATGTGGGCTTGTAGTCTACAAGACATAACGCTACGATTCTAGCTCTGAGCAAGCAATGAAAATGATATATTCAAAGTGAACAATTGATTTTACCCAAGCAATTTAGATTCATTTCAAATCAAGAATATGAAATTATTCTTTGATAGTAAGAAATGTTTGATTGAAGCAACTGGTATTGTTAAAGAGAGAAAACCAACATATTGTCATGAACAATTTATTTTTTCATATCAAGAATATCATTTTTCCTGATCTAGTAAATTAATATTTTTACTGAAAGAAATGGTTTTGATAAAGAGAACGAACGGAAGTCTCATTGAGAGTATCTTATGGAATCAGATTAGGAATAAATGATTTCATCTCATATTTTGACACAAACAAATGATTTTGTTGAGAAGAGAATGAAAAAGTTTCATTATGAAAAATTCATAGATTCAGATCAGTAATATAATTCTCTCCATTCAAAGTAATCAATATTGTAACACAAACAAAATATTTTTCTTGGAGTGAATGAATGCAATTCTCATTGTGAGTAATTCATAATTTCAGATCAAGAAAATGATGTTATATAATAGAATAAATTGATTTTAAACTCAAAACCATGCTTATGTTGAAGTGAATGTATTAATTTCTCAAAATGAAAAAATAAGATTTTTTTGAAATAAAGAAATCATCTCCTTCGTTATATACAAACAAATAATTTTCTTGAGTCAATGCAGTCATGCTTGATCCAAGAATTTTTTTTTTTGTGTGTAGAGATAGACGAATTCTGCGAACGCCAATCGATTTGAAACGGCCGAATTAGTATATACTGAAAAATTGAACGAAAAAAATTGACGGACTAATTACAACTGATTATTTTGATAAACATGGTACTTGGATTACTCGGTAGGTAACGTCATAGCAACGGTGTCAACAAACTTTTTTAATTCAGTGTCATTTCAGTTAATGTTGACATTAACCGATACGTGAAGAACATGACATCTCTTCACTTTCCTCTAATATTCACTTATCAAATACAAATAATCGGCCATTTAGTTTCATCAATTGTAATAATGTTAATATTACATACATTGTTAATTCAATCAATAAGTATTTATAATGGAATATTTCCTAATTTTTGTTCTAGTTATTAATAGTGTAGCTGCGGTAATGTTTGATTTTTACTTTATGTCCCTAGGGATTTGAAATGCAACTTTATCTCCCTAGGGCTAAAAAATACATTTTAGTCCCTGTTATACGGGACTAAAGTTGGCACTTTAGTACCGGAAGTGCAAAAAAATATATACATGGGTATATTAGGTGGGTAATTAAAATCCGAATTATTGAATTCAATTTCTTACCTTGGCGTAATCAAGAGGAACGTTGGTATCTGGTCCAGTGAACAGTCCTTCACTGAAAGAAAAAAATATTATTATAATATACTCACCTAAGGATAATCTGTCTGTATGAAAATTCCAACTTATTTTTTTTTTCAATTAGTTACATCGTTACAGTGAAGTCATTCAATTGAAAAATAACATGGAAAATCAACAGTTATTACGTATATTTTGTATCTTTACAACTTGGCAAATCTAGCAAGGCATGTCGATAAACCGTATCAGATGCGCGAACTAGAATGAGAAAGTATTCGGACGATAAAGAGAGTAGTATAAATTGTACATTCAGTCCAGAAGGTATACTGAGCTCTTCTGCTACCGCGCATCGATGGGCGTGCCGATTTCATATTCCTTGTTAGATTTGCCAAGCTGTATGTATATTTAACCCTTTCAGCCATGAATTTTGAATACTTCAGTAAGAAATTGTTGCTGTATTTGATATTTTTTTGAACGTAATTAGGTGTCTGTGTATTATTGGATATGCAAGGTCAGATATACAATGTTACCGAGGGAGGAGTGAAATACAAAAGTCTGATCAACAAAACCTGTTCAACAGTTTTCTGTAGCACTGTATGTAAATTTACAGTGGGCCTCTTTGCACCGCCCAATTTTCTCACAAAATATGAGAAAATTGCTGTTTGGCAAGATTCAATGTCTGAATCTTCTTACACAGCTCTAATAATTCTTTGGCACTTCTATGGAAGCTGTCGTACCAAAAAATAGATTCAACCATCACGGATAATTCTCAAATTTCATAGGTGCTTTCGCATGTGATAGTCTAATGCCCAATTAATTTCCAGTGGCCTGAAACATATGCGTAGCAGTACAATGAGACGGTAAATTGATGAGCTTATTGGGTCGTTTTCTTTTTGGCAAGTGGTGGAATAGAAATGAATTTGATCTGGCTGAGCTTTCAGGAAAGAAAATTATGAAATAACAGTCTGGTGCAATTACTACGAAAGCTTTTAGGGCCACAGGTATTTTTCCCTTCAATCAACTTAAAGCTGATGGCGTTCGGTTTAACAAGACCCATTCGTAGTGCCAACAGATCAGCAAGCTTGTGATAAGGATAGAGACTACCATAAATCCCCAACAGTTTGTCCACAAAAATTGCTATTTAAAATTACACCATTCCCATTCTAGAATTTTTGCTACGTTTTTTGCCACGTGGAGACATCGGTATGAGAGAAAGCTAAATACATAAATTGATAGATAGATGGATATATAGATTCCGAAGTAGAAGACGAACCATTTGTTACAGTTGGTGACAACATGGATGTCGAAGACATCCCAGATTATGAAGATGGTTGCATGATGGTCAGTTTTCAGAGGACCTGAGAAATGGGTGCGTTGCAAGAGGGCAGTATGAGCAATGGTTGGGGGCAGAGAAAGAGAGTGATATCTGTAACTATTGCAGATCCTTTTTCGTAATATTGTTCGAATTTCATTTCATATTGTACATTGTACCTATCTACTTTCCTAGAATATTTCAGATTTTAAACGGAAATTAACTTTTTTCTACAAACTTCAAAAAATGACAAGGTTCGCGCATTGACAACAATATGCGAAGTGACACTTTTCGGTCCTCTATCAAGCAAAAATCCAAGAAATCATTCATTTCTGAATGTTCAACAATAATTAAATAAGGCTGCGCCTCGTTGAAAAATATCAGTTCTCGATCACCAAAGTAGCATTTCGCGCACTACATACAAAAATAACTATATTTTGTCATCTTATAAGCATTTGTATTACAATATTAGATGTTGCTGGCTGGGGATAATCCTTGACCTTTCCATTGGAAATAATGTGTTTTCCTTTTGAAGATCCAACATAGATGCAATTTCTGAGATCCTAATGCTGGGGATGCAAACATATGTACGAGATAAGTCAAGAAGTACATCATCTGATAAACTCTTAAACTTTGGCTTAACAAAAACTGCTCCAGAGCTGTCACCTTCAAGCAGGAAGCATACCATCAATGGTAGAAAAATAAGCCCTGTGAGACCAGATCAAAATATTTTGAAGCTAGAAATACGTGCAAGATGTCAATCGAATTTCCGAAAGAGACTTGCAACTGTAAGGTGCGATCAAAACTTATTGAGAAACCTAACGGGTATCGCTCGTTTTGATCTTTTGCCAAAGCCGAGGACAGAAATTGCACTTTCTGCTCTTTGCTAGAGCTTATTCTTCCAATGAACGACAACGTCTCGGGAGGAGTTCCTTGCGGCATACAGCCTGCAGAAATTCAAGAAGAACACCAATTCATACCAACTTTCTGTCGGCTCCCACGATATTTTCTCAACAGTATTATTCTTTCTGTGGAAACACGAACATGAAAAGAAAAAAGATTTCTCATATTTTTAATTGTAACTCTTATCAAACTTCCATGTAAACATTGCATACCGACTCACTGAATCGTCAGTTTGTACGTGTTCGAGCTTTTAATGTAACAAATGTATTCTTGCGGTTGTCGCTTTTTTGCCAGCGGAATGCTGTCTGGAATGCAAATCTAATGAAGTTAAAGATGAAATCCAATTTGGAATTATGTGTTATTGGTATTTGTTGAACAATGTTGGTTTTGAGACTGCCACAGCAAGAATGTACAGTTGAAAATTCCTCTGCTTGGAATTATTGGAGGTGATTTTAGAATGCCAATTATGCAGTGAGAAGTTTAGCGAGTGAATTTCACTGGTATTTTATTGTGTTGTTGGTACAAATTCTAACTGGACGATGCCTTACGCAACTGTTGATTAATTTAACTTAACCTCAGTGATTAATTGATCAGCTGTTTCAATTCGCTGATAAATGGGAAAACTTTGCAATAATATCGATTTGATGGTTGAAATCGCAGAATGAGAAGGGCATTGATATCTTGAATCTCGAGTTTTATACAAATAAATTACCTACTTTCAGTTGGGTTATTGGATATTTTCCCATCAAATCATGATCTAAGAAATCACACACTGTCTATGTATTTATCTCTATATTATTTTGTCTGGTAAGCAGATAATAGTTATGGTATTTTGATAATTGTTCAACATCCAAAATAATGAGAGAGATGTTTGTTAAATTTTTTTGGGATTTTTCTAATTTTGATTTAGAGAGTTTTTGCAACTTTTTTCGAAAAGGAGGGGGGTTCGAGCTTCCCGACTGACATGCCGAGCTTCTCGCCCCCCAATAGATACATACATACAGGTCAAACAACTAAAATTATTCTACGGGTGGTAGGGGGGGGGGGGGGTTGACATTGATGAATTGTCAGTAGTAATAACCCAAGGATATTGATAATTAGCAGATTCCGAAACTTTGTTGTCTTCGGCATCGGTCTGTTTCCTATAAGCAACAAGCTTGAAGAATTTGTAATATTTATCAATGTTCGAGGGTTATTCGGATAGAATTTTTTTTTTCCATCCGATACTTTTTAACATTACAATAGTCTATGAATGCTTTCCATACAAATTTGTTATTTTAAACAGTATATTTTGATATATTTGATAAGAAAATTTCATTAATCTTCTCGTCAGTATTACAAACAAAAATCATGACATCACTGACATTTTGACGTTATTGAATATTTGAAACTTGAAAATCGACATAAATCAAAATATGTATATCCATATCACTGTGCCTGATGAGAGTATAATGTTGTTCTGATTGGTAGTATTCAATCACATGACCTCAGTTTAACCAATTTCCGCTTGAGCAAAACAATTTCATTGAAACTAATCAAATGAAATCATACATGTAAATTTTCAACCCCGTAAGATAACAGGAAGTGATTCTAATTCACTTTGCAAGATTTTGCCCAAACTAACACACGCTCACACACTGACATTGCAAGTTAAATTTGAGTAACTAATAATGAAAAAGTTGATGACGTATTATTAAATTATGAATAATCTAAACTTTCGCAAATTTCCTATACCATAGGAGGTTTGTCGGTGAACATCACCTCTGCCCAACCCTTACAAAGTTTTTACAAGAACATACTTTGTAATGCTTCCTGTAACAACTATCAAAAACAGGTAACTATCTGCATACTAGTTTCACGGTTATGTCGATCATGAGTGCAGACCCGGTCAGGACGGAGAGCCACTGTTCTCATCCGTCAATCTGCAATTGAAAAGTATTTGCTATTTGTTAGGTGGTCCTACGACAACTCAAGTACACGCTTAGAAAGTAGGCGATAGATCCATCTATACGAACCGTAGAAAGCACTCCGACTTGATGGTTGGATGGAAGATCAAGTATGATCATGGTACTCTATAATGGTCATACATTGAATCCTGCTATTTGATAGGATATTATATTTTCTATATATGCTGTACTTTAATTTCAACTGTTATTATGAAATCAATAAAATGTGTTATTATTATTATATAAAGCCAACGAATATCACATCATTTGGAATAATAAATATTTCACATATGGAATTTGGCGTACTTGACGAAAGGCCATAGTTTCATAATATGAAAAGAGATTATAAATAATCTAGCCTTTAGAAAAACTACCACCTTAAAATAATTCACAGAGTAATTAAAAAAATACTGTCAGTAACATATATATTTATTCATGAAACTAAAATAAAATATTAATAATATATCAACAAATTTGGTCTCGAATAATGAAGAGGATTGATTCATACACAGAAAAAAAAATAGTATTGAATCAATCAAAATATATTTCAGTCAAACAAATTCGTTGTTTCAATACGGCGAAATAAACCTATTATTTCAAAGAAAACGGAGGTTCATTTGAATTTCAATACAAATATTTGTTTGATACAAAAAAATATTGGTTAAATTAGACTATTATATTGTTTTCAACCAATTCTTTGGTTTGTTTGATGCGAGAATCATAATGTCTCCAAATTGCGATGGAATGAATTGTTGTTTTTTATTTATTTCATCTGAGAATATATTGCATCGAATAGAGAATATTGTTCTTTGGAACCAAATTGATAATTCGGTGGATTCAGAATTCAGAAATATATTTATTTGAGTAAAAAAACATATTGTTTGGTTGACACGACATGATCGATAGGATGGCAAAAATGTTTTGGTTTCTTTCTATATTTATTTCATTTCAGAATATAATATTGAATTCAGTGTACATTTTCTTGAACTGAGAAAACATATTGATTGGTTCAAATATGCAACCGTTCATATTTGTTTAAAATTCATAGTCTACATGGTGTCCCATTAATATTGGGCAATACTTCAGAAACATGGATTATTAGTAAACATACCACTGGAAGTTCTTATTAAATTTTTCAGTTGAGCACCCCTTTCGGATTTATTTGCCTCTGAATAGTGCGTTTTGAAAGCAAATTCTTGATGATAACTTGAAGAATTCTATCATTTCTATGCAAAAATATAAAGTAACTCCCGTGTTATTTTTACTCGTATCACATGATCCTGGAATATGGCTCAATATTTGTGGGGTTATTCAACACTATATAATAGGGGCCTATTTAAGCGATCCATTCAGGAAATTATTATTTATCAGAATTTCTAATATTTACTTGGCATTTGGAACCAATATTTTAGAATGTATCGAGATAAAGGAAAAATGAAAAAACAAACTTTTTATTTATATTTGTTTTATATTTACAAAACTTCATCAAAACAAAAATGAAGTATGATGGGGTTTAGAAAGGTACAAGAAAAAAGGTTCAATTGTTTTTTTTAATCTGCAAGTAACAATATGTATGAACATATAACGTATGGTTGTACCGTCGAATCTTTTCTACAATAAAAATCAAAAAAACTTGTTATAATTATTGAGGAAAAAACGAAATCAAAAAATGAGCATGTACATTTTTTTCTTTGGTCATGCATTTATCAAGAATTAATATTTTCTTTCTTTTTCCCAAGAGGGACCAGTCAGCAAATAGTTATTCACATTACAAACAAATCTAATAAAATAACCAACTTAATATATTTTAGTACCAAGTAATTGAAATTCTTGTTCATCACAAATGATACATTTTTGACTTCATTAAATAATTGCGTTGATTTGAGTAATTTTCAAGAAAAAATTAACATAAACCTATCATTTGGTTGAAATAAACCGATTTATTTTATCCAAAACAATAATGTTTGAGTGAATTAAATATTACTAAAACCAAGTATTCACATTTCAAATAAATCGAAATACTAGATTCAAACATTCCTTTTTTTCTGTGTAATATTGAATCATATTTTTTTGCATTTTTCTAATATAAACTAGATTTTTTTTTCAACTATAAAACATACTTGAAAAGTTCATATATGAAAAATATAAATCATTCCTCTTCAATATTTGATATGTATATATTCAATATTTTTCAAGTTTCACGAATGAATATCTATGTTACTCACAATGGTTTTTTTTTTTAATTTCTTCGTGAATTATTTGACGTTGGCAGTTTTTCAAAAGGCTAGATTATTTATAATCTATTTTCATCTTATGAAATTATGACATTCGTCAAGTACGCCCAATTTCACATGTGGAATATTCATTATTTTACATTATTAATATTCGTTGACTCTAAATGAAATCTAGGCTCAAGTCGTAGCGCTTTATGCGGTTCCTATAGATGGCTCTGTTGCTTACTTTCTGAGTGGTTACTGGAGTTGTCGTAGGACCACCTGACGAATAGCAAATGGTATTCAATAAATTGCAGATTGAATGAAAATTGACGCTACTCTTGCTAATTTTGATAAATGGTATAATTAGTGATCGATAATTGTGTCACTTATGAACATTTCAGAATATTTTTATATATAATGAAAATAGTACTTATATTTTCTAAACGCTTACCTAATTATCATTTATATTATATATAATTTAATTAATTCACTTTTCAATCATTAGAGTTATTAGATTTATTTATTATTGGAAATTTCTCCTAAATAAATAGCTCAGCCAAAATTTCTATTTTGAAACCACTACAAACTTTGCAAAACAAAGCTATAAAATGCATACACAAATTGCCCTTTTTAGAACCTTCAATCAAATTATATAAACCAAATAACTTACTAAATCTTCGTTCATTATATGAATTTAAAATTTCAATTTTCATTCACTATGTTGATACAGGAAAAAAACATTCAGATCTTACTTTTGATCATATTTCAACTAAACATTACCATAAAACAAGAAATATAAATAAAATAAATGCATTACGTTTCAAATCAAACTTTGGAAAAACTTCCATTTTTTATGAGGGGATTGAAAACTGTATGCATAGAATATTGCAACTTGTATAAAACCCCTTTGAAATGCCAAATTGCATTCAATGGGTCCATTATAGAAACCTCTAAATCGGTGAAATTTTTGGGAACAACGTTTGACAGTAATTTTACATGGGAGAAACAAATTGATGGTGTTTGTAAGAAAATTAATCAATGTTTTTATATATTGACCGTACTCAAATCAATGCTAGACAGAAACACCCTCTTTGAACATATACTATGCTTATGCTTACTCTGCCATAAGCTACAGTGTCATAATCTGGGGTCAGGGACGTGATGTGCAAAGAGTTTTTGTTTTACAGAAACGAATCCTAAGGTTAATTTTCAAATTACCCTATAGATTTTCATGTCGCGAAACCTTCAAACAGAATAAAACCCTAACAGTTTCTTCAATATATTTACTAAAATTGCTCAGTTACATCTATATCAATAAAGATAAACTAACGAGAAACAGTGACATCCACAATTACGATACAAGACACAAAAATAATTTTGTTTTAGGAAGAAAAAGCCATTCCTTTAGTCAAAAATCTCCCATTAATTGTGGCATTCGATATTACAATAAACTTTCGGCTATCGTTAAGAATAGTGAATCGTGTAGTATATTCAAGAAACGGTTAAAGATGATTCTTCATGACGAATGTTTTTACAATTTGAAAGAGTTTGAAACTTACCTTTGTAACACTTAGGAGATGCACTCTTTTAGCAATATTTAAATGCCATTTTTATTATTTACTGTGTATTGTTATTGTTTATTATTATGTATTATGTAGTTATACGTCTGTATATTTTATGTAAGTAACCACTCCCATTTATATGTTTACTTATTTTGACAATGTCTTATCTATTATACAATAGAAAATCAGGCAATAAAGAATCTATCTATCTATCTATCTATAATAATATACCACAGCCATTAAAAGATATTAAAACTAAAACTAAATTCAAAAAAGAACTTAAGAAATATTTTCTTAACAGATAACTTTTCTCTTCCTATTATATTTCAGCGTTCAGCTTTCATTTTGCTTGGACTATTTACTTATATTTCAATGATTATTTTTATCAGTCTTTTTCTATTAATTGTTTGATTTCTTCATTAATTTGTATTTCATATATACTATGTATTGTCATTAATCAATTTATGTAAAAATTAATCCCTCTATAAACAGAAATGTTTCTTGGGATCAATAAATAAACTAAAGTAACAAGCAGTTTCTAACGAATTATGCAGTCGGTAGAGCAAAACCAAAATGAAGCGATCTTGAGGAATTCAGTAACCATGAAATTATTCATGTTTCCGAGGAGGTGGTACAGACACACGAGCCACGAAGAAACAACCTAGGAGTATAATTAAAAATAATAATAATTAATGGCAGTTTTATAATGATCACTGTAAACGAATTTTAAAATGTTTCAGCTTTTCAACTATCTAATGGTATTTTCAAAAGCTACTCACAAAATGTCTTATCTTTCCAAGACTATGTTGTTTGAAACTCCAGACTCATTACCTTCATTATGAATTAGCTAATGGGTTAGTGAAAAAAATTCGACCAACGGAGGCGATCCATGACATACAGTGGAGGTGAGATGAACCTGGGTTGTGAAAAAACTTACAGTCAAACTCCACCAAATATAATCTTCATTGATTGTGAATGTAGGTGCAGTCTGGGGACTCACAGGCCCCTCTTCCCCACTGGGCACACTGGGCATGTGTCCAGGGCCCCGCTATGAACTGGGGCCCCCTAGTCCCTACTACATTACCAAACGATAACCGGTAGCTACTCTACTCTCGCCTGAAAATAATCAGGCTTACCGAATGCAGCATGTTTAATAAATTTCAATATATAAAAACTGTACCTATACAGGGTGTAATCTAACCTCTTGCACTCCCGTGAAGGACAGGTGTATAATGCATCAACGAATTGCAGGTGTGAAAAGTTCGAAAAAAAATTGTGGAAATTTAAAATTTGTTGGAAAATTCAAAAAATCTTGGATCCGCTGTTCGAAATTACGCAGTTTCTTCCATCCGGCAGTACCAATTTTATTGCGACTCTGCTCCGGTCAGCTGACGTTCGGCGTACAGCGGTTCCCAAAATATCAATGAATTTTCCTACACAATTTAAAATTTTCACATTTTTTTTCCAATTTTTCGCACCTGCCATTCGTTATAAAATGGCATTATACACCTGTCCTTCACGGGAGTGCAAGAGGTTAGAGTACACCCTGTATAATATAATTATTTAACTGTTTTTAAAGAATCATCAGTGATTTATTTTGACTGATCAACAGTTACACGGAAATGAATCGCGTCATTCAAAAAAAAAGCGCGAGTTTTGAATTAACCTAATTAATAATTTTAAGTTTGAATTGTGTACTTCCATTAACTTGGGTTTTGTTTGGTTGTCGGTAAAATAGCTATTTTACTTGTCTATAGTTTAGACAAGACACATACTATACATTTTTGACATAAAATTATGTCTCTTTATTTATTGCTATTTTTTGTGTTAATAATGCATTATTATGAAATTCTCACAATTCAAATAGTCTAATATTATTTCTAATCACGTTAAATTTCGTTCCAATCAATATTTTTACGTTCTTTGTTGAATTTTCACAATTTTTATGTGAAATTTGAAAAAGACGACCTTGGTCTATGGGGTCGCGTGCCTCCGCCAGGGTAACATACTATAAACACTTAGATATTTAAGTGACATGTGCATTTTCTACAAGATGGCAATAGCGATTGAAGCGCTTTTTTTTAAGTACATAAGAAATTTCACATAAGATGACTAAATACATTTTTTTCATTTCAATTGCCTTTCGCAATAACAATTTACTTTAAAAAAATTCATCATATCTAATGTAACAGTGAAGAAATAAAAATAAAGCTAAAACTTTGCATGTCTACGTTATTTGTCTATTCTAACAAAGTAGTGCTTTATTGTGGTCATAGAGGCCCCATTATCCTAATGTGTCCAGGGCCTCTAATAAGTGAAAAACGGCCCTGGGGACTCAGCACATTACAGGATGAAGTCGAAAGACTTACATCATCAGGAGGACTTGTTTAGAAGGATTAATCCTTCATCTTCAGCCAAAGTAGGGTTATAACATTGAGAACAATATGTGGAGGACAAATATCTATATAATATCACCAGTGGATTAATGAAAACATTAAAAACAAAAAGGTTATGTTAGAAACATTTTCCGCACCTGATGGCGAGCCCTCAATGTCAGGGGTTGGCTGACGAAGAATGACATTTTTAAAAAGATTCTTTCGAAAATTAATTTGTGACCATACACGTGTTCAAGAAGTAAACAAGAGCTTTTTCGGTGTGTTACTTCACACAATATTGTTCTGTTCTGATAATGAATTATCCATTATGAATGTACCGTAGCATTTTACGGAATTAATGCCTGGCCTGCATGATGCATTTCATTAATTGCCCACTTTTGGTCATCACTTTCTTTCCTGTTGTCTACCCAATAGACCTCAATTACTCTTAACAATTCTAGTGACCTTTCTTTCGTATAGCTTCCATATTCATTGGCGATTATTATTTTTGTAGGTGTAGATGTTAAGCGAGCTAAAAGAGTGTCAGGGTCCCGTTTTAAATAGCAAAAATGATGTATAGGCGGTTTATTATCAATCACGTAGCATCCTCAATTTTCTATATATGAAAGCTTTATTGTATCTGACTTGCATAGTGACTTCCAATTGAAAATAACGTTTAAAATTTTTGAAATTACGTTTGATAGATGGGTTGGACATTTCTACCACAGATCGAATTTCAGTTAAACGAACCAAAATTCAGACACTGACAGGTTCATCCACTTCCAAAAGCAAGACGAACCCAACTGAGCCTAATCTGAAATCAGTGTTCTTGCATGATGGAAACTAGCAAAAATGTCCCCATATATTCAGGATTGTTTTTTCTTGATTTTATTATTCGGTTCGAAACTAGATGTTCTGCCATACCAGAATGCTCACTGCAATTTTCCTATACAATATACGAATATAATTAAGTCAAAAATCCATCAGAAAACAACTACTTTCCTGGCTAATACCACGACGAACGTTGAATAACATCCAATGAATTTCCGTGCAGAGTTCCTACAAGGCTATCTCCGCAATTTCTAGTTGCATGGAAAATGTTAATTGAAACATTTTGGCCACCTATAGATCGATTTCTGGGTTCTTGGCCTCATCAGTATAGGGTAGGTCTCTGCAGACAATAACTAATGTCTGCAACAAATGGTCCAATTATCAATCCATGTAAAGACAAAAGCTGAGACACCACCCGCAGATCGGTGTTAATCAAACAACGAGCGCCATCTCAACCTCAGTCCAACTAAACAATACCCACTTTTTCGCAAAGAACGAACGTATCATAACATATTCGTTATCAAGTGCATAGAACTACCGACATATCTAAAAGTCACTGAAACAAAAGAAATTTTTGTATACCATCTTCCTGGACGTTGCCTCAATGCAGCTTCATCCAATCAGATAGCAGAATTTTTGTTCAACTTGGACCACCTGCAGATCGATATCGGGCTTTATATCAAAGAAGAGTTAACACAGACACACTTAAATCTATCTGTGAATAGTTTGAATTCATCAAGAGATTAGCCTTCGATCTGTTGGTCAAGAGCCAAAGCAGATATTTTCATGAACGATGATCGTCTAAAATATCATCAATCATTCCAACGTTAGATGTCCCTTCAAGATCTGTGCTCACATCCAATTGTCGTCAATGAACGGCAAAGCATTGGAACTCACAGCCTCGAGAGGTGTTCCCTGAGGCATACATCCCGCAGAAATTCAAGATTATTAATTCCTACCTACTTATCCTCGGCTCTTTCAATTTTCTGTGGAAATAAATCAAAGACGTGGTAAAGTAAAACATTTCATGCAAAACGTTTTGCTGTACAGCAAAACAGTGAAAATATAGCCGCTTTCATTCGAAACATTTTGGAGCCAGACAAAACATTTTGAAATACACGAATCACTCAGATTCATTCAAAAATATCGAGCAGTTTTAAAGAGCCTTAAGGTGTTTCCGTGTTTGAAACGTTTTGCGTTAAAACGTTTTTGATTTCTTGGTGTGTCGCCAGCCTTATCCAGGATTTTCCTTTTCTTAAAAACCAGAACATGAAAAAATCGGTGATTACTATGAAGTTGCTTCATACGAGAGCTAAACAAGTATATATGTACTCCTTCAAATACAATGAATGTTTTAAACATAAAATTCGATATTAATTTTCTGGGTCAATATGATAACTGATTTAGCGATATTTGTCTAATGAACTCATGCAATTTAAGCTTTAAAAATGTCAGGATATTTCAATGAATAAATTTGACATTATTCAAATGAAGCTTTCTTAATTCAACAATAACTTTTTCTGTAAGTATTATTCCTTCTTAATGAAGCCGGGAAAAGTTCTAATTATAATAATTACCATCATATGCAAAGTATATCAATTACTACACTCTGACTCATTTATCATTTTTTTGTCAACACAAAGAAATGAATCCTATTTGTAGCCATGAAGGGCGTTGGTATAGCTTATAATAAAAATGTGGCAATTACTGCGCAGAAATGAATTCTAACAGTAATTTTCCTCTTTTGCCATATGCGGGAAAAATAAATAGCTATAATTATATATCGAATGTATAATTTAGTTGAGTGAGTAGAAGTTTCATAATACTTTCGCAAGAAACTGCAACAACATGCACCTACAGATCATTGATATGTTTTATTGAATTTATTTACTATTATTGGCAGAGGTTTGTCGTGTTTCATAATCTTATAAAAATATTATCGTCATCTTCAAGATCCAAATGATATTCGGTTTTCATAACTAACTGAAGAAAAAAAAGTGGGGACACAAAAATAATAATAAAATTAATTTCGGTGAATATTTCCAACCAGAACATATTAATGTGTCGACTATTAATTGAAATAAATTGAAATGAACAAATGGAAAATAAATAAATGAAAATGAAAATGAATGAATTAAATATGATGTGGATAACAATATGGTCGACATTCTCCATGAAAATTGAAAAAATTAAAATCTTGATTTTTTGTAATATCTAACAGAAAACAACTACTACCCCGGCTAAAGCCACACTGGACATTGAACTACATCTGATAGATATCGTGAAAGGACTCTAACTGAAGAGAAAAAATATGAAAGTGAATATTTTCATTTTTGTTCAGATAGTTGATTTTTTTTAAATTATATTTAGTTTTCATTAAAAATTCTTAAATAAATTAGATAGGGAGAATGTTATTCAAAAATATCACTCACAGAAATCGTTCATTTCATTGAAGCAAGCTTCACTTCGCGGAAAAGCGAAATAGATGATGAAAATCAACTTCGCGTTGCCAAGCTCATCAGGGAGATTGGAAGAATTGGAAAGCAGGCTCTTCAGGAGCAATACAAAATCAAAATGCAATGCCCATGACAGGTATTATGTCAAAAAATTACTTTCAAAGAAATATTTTTATGAACTATCCATTTCTATACAATTTGTGGGCGAGGAGGTGACGGGTGGTGAAATGTCATCGACAGTTTGTTCACATTTAGAGTAGGAAGGACCATAATACAAACGAAAAATGACAACTTGATCCGACTGAATTGAGCGGTCATACACGAAACTACCCGATTGAATACGGACTTAACATGTATAAGGCCCTCGCTTGTAAACAAAGTCATATTGCCTTCAAGACAAGGATGGAAAAGGCATCTCTATGATCTTTTATTACTCTGAGCTGCTTTCCAATTCTCCCAATCTCCCTGATGAGCTTGGCAAAGCGAAATAGATTTTCGTCGACAAAAATGTATTGGGGATTAAATGCGAGAGAAGCGAACCTTGCTTCAATGAATTGAAAAATTTCAGTGAGTGATATTTTTCAATAACATTCTCCCTGTCTTTAGAGAATTTTTATTGAAAACTAGAGATAATTTAAAAATATTAACTATCTGAATGAAATTGCGAATTTTTACTTTCAGATTTTTTCTTTTCAGTTAGAGTCTTTTCACAATATCTATCAGATGTAGTTTAATGTCCAGCGTGTCTATAGCCGAAAAAGAAGTTGTTTTCTGTAAGATATTACACATTTTTAATTTTTTCAATTTTCATGGAGAATTTTCCCCTTTTCAACATGAATACCTCCCAAGAGGTTATCTTGAACGAAGGAAAATAGCGACTAAAGTTTGTGTTTCAGCCGCAGATGATTCCACAACAGATTTTATGAATATCTTTTTCATATTTTCGAAATATAGTCAACCTTTCAACATCATTGCATCATTTGTAATGTTATATTCATAAAAAATACCATAAATATCACACATGTGCCCACAAATTTTTCGAATATTTCAAATGGATATTAAAAAACAGCTAGTTCTATGTTATACTGAATTATCAGTCAAGGTTCATGTTCATATTACCGATGAATTCGATAATATATAATTAATATCCTTATGTGAAATAAAGTTGTTTGTCTCCAAAATTTTAATGTTGATAGTGCCTTTGGCGTTATTGTTGGGAATAAATGCTTCAATTTTATGTCAGATAGTTAGTAGACTTGTTATTATTTAATCGAGTTCGTTTTGTCTCTAGCATGTCCAGTTCAAAAGTTAGAACAAAAGCAACAATTGAAAAGTGACAAGATTTCCTGAACTTCTTGAAAATACATTTCAACCGTAGAAAGGCGAAGGCATACTAGTTTGGTAAAATCTTATACAAGAAGCTAAAATTATCTATGGAAAATCTTGTGAAAATAAAGATGTATCAACCCAAAAAAAATTCAGGATTTGACTCGATTACTGCGAAAATTATTGAGCAACTTACTCGCAAATCAATAAATGAGCTGACCTGCCTTATAGAATGCTTTATTCAGACAGAAGTATAAAAAAATACCAAACCAAGTATATTCTCATAAGCCAATTTCCTTGCTTTCTGTGAATTCTGCAGATGTTAGACAAGTTTCAGAATTTTTTTAGAACGCCTTAGGTATAAATTTAAAAAAAATCGTTTCACCAAGCCGTACTCATATTTAACATTTATTGAAATAATTCATTCCACATAAGAGCCTTTAGATTCAAATAAAAATATGCTCAATCTGATTTAAAATTAGGGAGTATCACAAGGAAGTGTATTGGGACCTGTCCGTCACTCACTGTACCCCAGTGATATTACAATTACAACGGCAACAGATGATACTGTCATAGGGCAATTAATCATCCAGTATAATCCAAACTATTTACTTGAGTACGATGTTTCGTCTTCAGTAAATCATAATCAACCTGTATTTTCATGGATAGATACGAAAGTCGATGATACTAAATGAAAAATAAAACATCTTGTATGTAATGTGTCAATCTAATTAAGGAGACGCTAATATCATGGATTAGAATTAGAATTGTTTTTCCACGAAATAGGTATTGAAAATTTATTAAATCCACGGCCCACGGCTAATTTTTCGGAAATTACAAAAAATTTCGGTATCTTCAGACCCACCATGTATATCTTGGGTACGTGCAGGAGTTATTGAATGTTATAGTGGATTTACATCGGCCATATGAACAATTTATGCACAGTTGATTTGGTTTATATATTCAAATGAGTATCTTCACAATGGCTATTTGAAATTAAATTTAAAAATACCCTGTACGATCTAAACTTTTGATTTCAGAGCGTTAGTGCAATGGAGATCAGCGTCACGAGTTCTACAATATATCAAAAATTCGAGCAAATGCGCCAAAATCCAGTTTTATATTGATGAGTTGTAGAGTCCTTTCAAAACTAGCAGTGATTTTTCAGATATATACTATTAACATCATTACTATTTATATAAAATTATTGAACCGTCGTTCAAACCTATTATACACCTGTGTTGTGACAATGAACCCATGAAATGTGTCATAAAACAAAAGATTAATAAAAAAATTCACAACGGACATCACCTTGAAAAAGAACCACAAAATCCACAAAATCCACTTAATTACCATAGCTACAGCATCATTATATAACAATTTGGTCGTCCAATTCTCTCACCTAGCAATGTTGAAAACTAGTCCCACTGGCATCGTTCAAAAATCTTCGAACACTCGAAAGTCTCAGCCAATCAATTCACTAAAACCGATACATCGCGTTAAGAACTCTATTCGAATCGAGATACCTACGAGGAATCAAATTCAAATGTTTTAGCGCCGATCGAATGGGACCACGTTTTCAGCGGTTGATAGTCACCAAGGCACACCGCGACCGGATCAGAAGCGGACAGGTGAATAGTTAGAAGTCAGGTGGAGAGTGAAAACTTCATACTAACGTAGGCCGGATGTATGTGTTATGGCGGGGAAACAAACTTTTATACGAACTTGAGGAAAATGTGTAAGTATCCTTGGGCACGCGAAAGGCTGTGTGTTATCTACCTTCAAGGGCTCTCACTAACGGGGGTGGCAAAAGAAGCGATGAGTATTGTGACAACGGATGAAATCCGGATATCAGTATCACGATTGCAACAGACGCAGAGTACCGAAAATCATTGACTATTCAAAGGATCTCTCTCACACCGCATCAATGGGAAATGGCTTTTGATGAATTTGATCGAATTTTTTATACCGGGTGTTCCAACAGGGCGCAATTGCTCGATGTATCGATAATGCTGATATACATATATGGAAAAATTATAATTAAAAACTCTAAAGAACACGCTTTACATCCAACATGGACTAAAGTCAAAAATAATACTCAAATATAAAAAAAGCGTGGGGTATGCTTGATATTATAAGTTCTCTTGATCTATATTCTTAGTGTTGAGATGCTCAAGAGAACTGATGTCAAGCACTCCACGCTTTTTTACATTTGAGTAATTACATTGACAATTATTTTTCACTTTTTTGTCCATGTTGGATGTGAATCGTGTTCTTGAGTTTTTTAAACTATAATTATATTTTATTCTTTTTAGTCTTACGTTTGCATTATTTCGAGGAAATCGAAATTGAACGAAAAAGAACAGAACCCTACTCGTTCTTGAATGTTATTCGATGATCGTCCTCGATTCTTGCAATTGTGCAAAATCAAGTTAAAAAAAATCATGATAACTTTTGATAACGTTTAATTTATAGATCTTGAGTAAAAAATCATACCAATTTCGAATCAAATACGACTGTAATCACAAAACTCGTTCACATAACATTCTCACTAACTATCTCATATTCTAGAATCTTCGTTTTTATATTCTAGAAACTTCCAGAAAATTTCCTCACCACGCCCTCTCCCTGATGGTCGAACTTTCGAAAATTGCACTTAAGGGTCTTTTTTGTATGTTATAAAACATTACGAAGACTCTGTTCTAATTTATTCCACGGAGATATCGAAATTTCTAGAAATTTCCAGAAACTTCCAGAATATTCTAAAATTTTCTCTAGAACATTCCAGGAAGTTTCATCACCACGCCCTCTCTTGATTGTATTTTTAGTATGATCTAGAACATTACAGATACTCTGTTCAGGCTTCTACGAAGATCTTGAATTTTCTAGGAGTATCTAGAAATTTTTTTTCATGTTCTAAAGATTTCCAGAAACTTTCCTCACCACGCCGACCGAACTTTCGAAAACTTCACTTAGTGTGTTATAAAACATTACGATGAATTTGTTCTAGTTTATTCCACGGATATCTCGAGTTTTCTATAACTTTTCAGAAGCTTTAAGAACATTCTAGAATTTTCTTTCTAATGTAATAATTTTTTTCCATATTCTAGAATATTCTAGAAAGTTACATCACCACGCCTTCTCCCTGGTTACCAAACTTTTGAAAACTTACTCAATTGTATTTTCAGTATGTTCTAGAACATTACGGGGACTCTGTTCTAGCTAATTCAACAAAGATCTTGAAGTTTCTAGAATTATCTAGAAGCTTCGAGAACATTTTGGACTTTTCTTTTTCATATTCTAGAAATTTAATTTTTATATTCTAGAGATTTCCAAAAAGTGTCCTCGCCACGCCCTCTCCCTGATGTCCGATCTTTCGAAAACTGCACTCAAGGGTCTTTTTAGTATGTTATAAAACATTACGAAGACTCTGTTCTAGCTTATTCCACGAATATCTTGAATTTTCTAGAAGTATCTAAAAACTTCATGAACATTCTAGGCTTTTCTTTCTCATATTCTAGAAATTTCTTTTTCGTATTCTGGAGATTTCCAGATAGTTTCCTTACCACGCCCTCTCCCTGATGGCCGAACTTTTAAAAACTGCACCTAAGGGGCTTTTTAGTAGATTATAAAACATTACGAAGACTTTGTTCTAGTTTATTCCACGGAGATCTCGAATTTTCTAGAACTTTCCAGAAGCTTCAAGAAAATTCTAGAATTTTCTTTCTTATATTATAGAAATGTCTTTTTTATATCTCAGAATATTCCAGAAAATATATATAATTATCTCATTACACATTTTTACCACCCACATCCACCCACATCCACCCAGATCCACCCACATCCACCCACTTCCACCCACATCCACCCACTTCCACCTACACCAACCAAACTCCTTTACTTGCAAATGCACTGCAACCACAAGTGGGTGGCAGTGGGTAGTCACGGAGAAAAGGCTGGAAGTGGCTTTGAATTAAATTTGATTATTCTAGATCATTTCAGAATATTAAAGATTATTCTAGAACGTCAAGAAGCATTCTGGATGATGACCAACAAATTCTGAATCATTTTAAAGTATTTGAATTAAATTTGATTATTCTTGACCATTCCAGAATTCTAAAGAACATTATAGGACGTTTAGAAGCATTCTGTATGATGACCGACTACTCTTAATCAATTTAAAGTCTTTGAATTAAATTTGATAATTCTGGATTATTCTGGAGTATTAAGAACATTCTAGATGATGATAAATCATCTCACATCATTTTGACAATTTAGAATGTTAGATCGTTCTAAAGAATTCTAGAACATTTTGGCAAAATCTAAGTTTTTTTTTTAGAAGAGTCCTTATGTAATAGAAAAGGAGAGACATATAGATTTCAACACTTTTGCTACCCACAACCACCCACTTCCACCCCTTCTTTCCAAACTCCCTTACTCACAGCAGGAGACCAAGGGATATCTTCCACCACAACGGGGAGTAGATATCCAAACTTGCTTTTTATATATACAGTGAGGAATAAAAGTCCGTCGCACCCACAGCAACTTCTTTATTTAACACATTAGAAAAAATGTTTTAAGGATTCATTCGATCTCTTTAATCGACTAAACTTCTAAGTCGCTGCGCTTTTTTGAGACACTCTGTATAAATGGAACTTAAACCATTAACGAGATCGATAAACCCTACACTTATGTATTTAACATTTCTTTGTATTATGTAAAATAAAGAAGTTACACGGGGAGCAGTCCTGGCAGGACATTTTTTTTCTTCACATTAGGAATATTTTATTAGAAATATCCACCTTTTATGAAAATTTACGAAAATTATTTGAATTCTTTATTGCAAATAAAAGACACTCTCAACTCAGTACTTTATATTTCAACCTCAGAAAACGGGTACCTACTGTGATTTGTTGAACGCGATAAACATGATGTCGCAAATTCGAAAACTCGACCTAATACCAAGGTGGTAGGTGTATCACGATCCTATTTATTCCAAGACTAGCTCCTTGGCAATTTTAATTTTTTGTTAATCTTCGAACACTATGAGGTACCTCATTCAAACTGAAATAACCGGTTTAAACGGAAATTGTGTATGCCATTATAAGCCACACAGGAATTAAGCGGTTGCCTGACTTGCCTGGCCTACCATTATAACTTTTTTAATAAAAATTTTTGTTCATTTGTGGTTGTAATTCGCCAGATGACATCAAAAATATGATAACTATACACCAGAATGGTAATTATTTATGTATCAAGTGAGTATAAAAAAATACTTTACTCACGAGTTTCATACAGTATTTTTTCTACAACTGTCAAAAAAATAACCAATTCATATTTTTTTGCAAATATGAAATTAATTTGGCATATTTTATTGATTCATTATTCGAACAAAATTCGAAGAGTATGCCGGAGAGTTGAGTTTCAAACAAATGAAACGAATAATTTCGACAGAGTCGAAATCCCTTTCTCTTCACACTATTCCGCAAAATGGAAAATTTGAAGCGAATATTAAAATAACATATTCATCGAGGTCAATATTATTATTATTAATGTTGACTTGACTTTCGAATAACTAGTCCAGAAGTAACTTTTCATTTTCTTAGATTTGTATTCAAAATAAATAAACAATCTTCGTGAAGAAACGAATACCTTTTTCTTTCTTTGAACTATGTCAAGGAAATCTCATATTTGCACTATCCACGATTTTCTCCGTTCAATCTCCATCACTATTCATTTCTACTTAAATTAAATTTATAGTTATCAAGAATTCGTTATCTGGATAGATGCCCAATTTCACAAATTTCATTAATTATTGTTGTCAACTAGTTTCTGACGGCCAAACAGCCATAGCTACCTTGGATTACCTAGTGTAGATTAGGTCCAATAGTTCCTTAGAGGTATATGCTATTATTTTGACAATTTCACTCACTATATGCAAGTCGCGTCTCCTGCGATATGAGGACCAATCAGAATGGGATTTCGCGAAAGTACACGCTTCCTTTCGCTTCCTTTCTTTCCGATCCGGAAAGACCACGTCGTCAAGTCAACCACAAATATAAACAGCAATGATACATCTTGTAATCTAATATGACATAAACGTCAGGTTGACAGACTTCATGTTTATTATTCAATAGTTGCAACTATTGAAGAATTCACTTTGTTTACTCGATCAAATTTCAAATAATAACTTGGTTGGTTCGTGAAATTATCTCAATAAATATGACTCGTGCTTACAATAAATCGATAATTCTGTCAGAAATCTTTAACTCGATCAAATTGCTTTGAGGTAACACAACGAGTCCAAGCAATTTGATCTCGTTGATTTCTGACAGAATTATCGATAGTATTGCGACCACTCGTGGTATTACCCCCGACAATATATTTCCTTGCTTAACAACCAATCACTGGATTTCAAATTTTGAAATTCAGCCAATAGAATCGGCACTACAGTGAAAATATAGCTTGTCGCTGTATTTTCACGGTGATAAACCTGCTTAGTTTTTGTTTTACTATCTGTCAAGTGAAAATAATGATTTAAATTATAAACGTCAAATGTATGTGTTTTGACTAGTTATCTTTATTCATCAATATGAGCGATCGTTGGGGACAAATGTCCATTGGTATCATAGATGAGGCCGTGGAAAAGAGTATTCCGTTGAATACGGCTAGAAGTAAAGCATCAATTACCAGGTGACACAATTTTTCTTTATTTCAAATCGATATATTGTCGTCCTAAATATAATTCGTGGTATGATTAAAAACCTATAATTTTTTGGAATATCAATTCATTGGCAATCCCAAAGCTGAAAATACAACTCGTCCTGCGGACTCGTTGTATTTTCTTGCAAAAAATTATCGGTAATAATCATACCACTTATTATATTACCCATGAATATATTCGCTGCGATAGTTTGGAATTTTGATAATACTTATTTAATAGTAAGAATGCTAAGAATATTATTGGTGAAACATTTTTTGTATGTCAGATATTTATAGGTTATTAGTTGCCAAAGAAAATGAGAACTGGCTTTATGACAGGATTTCGTTATTATTAGGATCTGTCACTGTTGGTGCATGAAACTGTCGGTTGCCTAGCAACAGCCGTTAAAAAAAGTGCACTTTTTTTACACTTTTCCTTTTAATAATGAAATCGTATGTTGATAGTGAAATATTGTAATACTTTACGCACACAAACCATACAAAAAAAGTGGACTTTTTTGACAGTTGTAGAAAAAATTGTTTTCAGGCTTTTCCATTCCTCCAATGAACACATAGTCCACCCCTTATTTCACAACCTCTATAAGTATAATGTATAATTTAAGCGGATTCTTCGTTTGTTTTCCGATGTTTGCCGACAGCAAGACACCGGAAGCAAGAGGTTGACGAAGGTCGTTGTCATACATGTGAACTGAGGTCCTCACACCGGAAAGGTGTTTCCATCCATTGCCGGAACACGTAACGATATTCTGCATATTTATGGGCTTATTCGTTGAAATTATACGTATGTTCGATATTTGATTTCGTTCGTGATCGACAGCGTTACAGTGCATGATTCGTGTAAACATTTTCTTCGAACATTTCTTGTTCTTCCGTTTGTCAACGATTGCCTCACCGGCATTCGTTATGGTGATGTACTTTTCTTCTAGCTCTGCAGTCTAGCGTGGAATTCGCTGCCGGAATGTCCGAGTTGCGCCAATTTTACGAAGTTGCGTTTATTTTTTGTGATTGCTTTATTTTGGAATATATCGATCAAAAATAATAATAAAAAAAAAAATAACGTGCCATGTTTTACGAAAGCGTCTAGGGGTCACACAAAGAAAATAAAATAATTATCCCAAAAAAAAATCCAATATATTGAAAGCCTTGAGGCCATCTGTTCCCCGCTCGAAAACACCATTCCGTCTATTTGGTCGCTCTGGTCTGACGCAGATGAAACGGTGTAAACCGCTCCATCTAGTGAGCAGATCACTCCGATTCTCCTGGTGAAGAGTCTCAGTCAGATATTTGAATACGAAGTATTTGAATACGAAGCTCAGAGTTTCTCTGGGAGATCGTTTATGAAACGATAGTCATCGCCGACCGATGGTATAAGCTTCTTACTTCTATCAACCTACAATGCTGTAGGCTATTATAGCAAATACCGGTTAGAAAAATCTTACTCCCCTGGCTAATACCACGACGGTTATTGAATTATATCTAATAAGATACTTGTGCAATGTACCTCAATGCAGATGAAGCAATTGCAAGTGCTCTTCTGTAACCAACTAGCAGAATTTTGTTTTGATTCGGACAGGGGGACCAAATTTTGAGGTTGTCGCCTCGTCATCAGTACAGGATAGGTCACCACCACGATGTCTTTTTAGATATGATACATATAATTAAATACCCGTCGTGGTATTAGCCAGGGGAGTTTTCTAACCGGTATTTGCTATAATAGCCTACAGCATTGTAGGTTGATAGGAGTAAGAAGCGTATACTATCGGTCATCGATGACTATCGTTTCATAAACGATCTCCCAGGGAAACTCTGACCTTCGTATTCAGATATCTGACTGAGACTCTTAACCAGGAGACTCGGAGTGATCTGCTCACTAGATGGAGCGGCTTACACCGTTTCATCTGCGTCAGACCAGAGCGACCAAATAGACGGAATGGTGTTTTCGTGCGGGGAAGAGATGGCCTCAAGGCTTTTCGTGGTGACCTTCCCTGTACTGATGACGAAACAACAAATTCGAGAATAGTCCAAAGTTTGTTCCCCCAGGCCAAATCCAAACAAAATTCGGCTATTTGGTTAACGGAGAGCACTTGCAATTGTTTCCTCTGCAATGAGGTACATTGCACAATTATCTTGCTAGATTTAATTCAATACCCGTCGTGGTATAGGCCAGGAGTAGCTTTTTTCTACACGTATTTGTCATGATAGCCTGCAGCATTTTTAATTAATGTGAGTAAAGAGGGTAAAACACCGGTCGGCAACGACTGGTTTCTCAAACAATCTCCCAGAAAAATTCTGAGCTTTGTGACAGAAATCCAATGTATTGAAAAAATTCAGTATATGGAAAAAAATCCAATATATTGAGAAAAAATCCAATATATTGAAAATAAATCCAATGTATTGAAAAAAAATCCAATATATTGAAAAAAAATCCAATACATTGAAAAAAATCCAATATATTGAAAAAAAATCCAATATACTTATTGAAAAAAAAATCCAATATATTAAATTTTTTTGGGAAAATAATTTAATTTTCTTTGTGTGACCCCTAGACGCTTTCGTAATGTTTTTATAAAGTAAAAAGAATAAAATAATTTCTCTAATACTATGGTCGAAGGCGTAGAAGAGCCACGTTTTTTATCCTCCATAATTTCGACTTTTATCACGAAATTTCGACTTTTCTCTCAAAATAATGAAAAATTGATTATACAGTGAGTTTCAAAAACTTTGCACAATATGGAAAACTTGTTTATTATCCATTTGTCAGAAAATGTTTTTCTTCATGAAAATTGGTGCATTGCAGAAAACTTGTATATAAGTTGTCAGAATTTTAAATTTCTAAATGGTTTACAGGGGAGAACAAAAAATAGAAAATTATATCAAGTGTAAATTACCCGTATTTTTTATATTATCCAGCGCTATCTCTAGGTCAGAAAAAAAATGGAGCTGATACATACTTCAGTATCTATCTTAGGAATTCCCAAACAAATGATGAGGTTATTTTTTGATTTAAACGGAAACCAGCATTCGCTGCTGATTGGCAAGTACCATGAAACCGGTACATAGGTGTTACTCATTTAAATTGAAAAATAAGTTCAGCTATTAATTCAAAAAGCAAAAAAAAGTAGTTCTTGTTAAGTATCAAAAATATTTAATTCAAAGATCGTAGGGGAGAGTAGCTGTTTTCTGTTCATATTTGGCGATGAAATACCTATTGTAAAGGGTTTTTGTGCGAAAGATTGGATTATACTTACAGTGGGATTCAAAAAGTTTGCACTATATGGGAAACTTTTTTATTATAAATTTGTCAGAAAATTACATTCTTCATTAAAGTTCATTGCAAAAAATTTGTATACGAGTTATCAATCCGTTATCAATCCGTTCAAAAATTAATAGGGGTGGGGTTACTCAATAAGAGTTCTAGTATTATGTACCGCCATTTTGTTTTGGGTGAATATTTTTGTTTGAAATTCTGCAGTCATATAGAGAATCGAATGACGTTTCTAATGAGGTATCACTCGACCCATCAAGCCATTTAAAAATATTTTTCAAAATGGCGTTTGGCGGCCATTGTAAAAGATTTGTAGCCTACAAACAACCATTTCTCTGAAAAAATTTCAACGAAAAATTCCAATCCGTTCAAAAATTAACAGGGGGGGCTACTTTATTGTCACACTGTATAAAAGTGGTGCATAATTCGTGTCCTGTACTGAACTTTTCGAAGTTTATATAATAGTCCCTTTGTTATCGAAAAAAAAACACACACATTTCGAAGATGAAAATAATGAAAAGTGTCATAAAATTAAATCATGTGAAAATTGTTCTATTATTCAATAAGATTCTTTATCAGATATTCCAAAGATCCGTTGTTGGACTATAAAAACTTCTTTCCTAACTAGCTGAATTGTTCCAGAGGCAAGTCCCGCTTCAGCTTGAATTTAATACACATTCATCATTTGATGCAGTTCTAACACTGATCGTAAATTGAAGAATAGTTTATTCTGTAACAAGGTTAGAATGAAAATTCGATGCGAGTGGGAAGTTCCGGAGCGCTAGTCGAAAGGACAACAAAAAATTTATTTGACATTTTTCAATTCACATCTTGCTACAACAATGTTAGAATCATGTCCCCCACAAGGGTGGGGCTGGGTGGACTCCTGGGTCCAGAGCCCGTGCCTGGGAAGGGGCCCAAGCCAGCCTACTAATTATTTTTTCAATTATTAGTGCATCCATACGGCCCTGAACTCCTCCTAAACGGCTGGACCAATTTTGATGAAATGTTTTGTGTGTGTTAAGTGAATTCAGGAATGGTTTGAAGTCACAGTTCGGTCAACTACAAAATGCATTCGCCACCTACTTCGCCATAAAATGAAATTTTAAAATTGATATTTTTGTGTTGGTTGTGAGATTGTTACGTAAGAAGATTTATTGGAAAGATTTGGTAATCAATGAATGGTGTTTTAGTTCAGTTTTGTACATATAGTATCGAAAATTTATCTGGGGTGCAGACAGAAATCTACCACGAGCAACAAGGAACGCAATGATATGATGATACCACATAAACAAGAGAGACGCACTGCTGTACGGCTCTCCTGTTACCCCACCCGACGTATTAACGGACCACGTGGTAATGCGACACAGCGCACGTCGATATCCTATCTTCGAGCTAGTCGAGGAGAAATTGTAATGCTCTCTAAACATATAGCAAGCTATTATTTACTCTCTCATGTATATCAAACATTTATAAAATGTCTCAGTACAGTGATAAAAAGGATATTTTGCATCAATGCATAATTGCATAGATTCAAGTCGATTGTATTCTTGACTAGGTCCAACCAAATATTAGTTTGAGTTTTTGACAGAATCCTCTTGACCACTTGAAAGGAAACTGTTTTGAGACATATGAACACTTTCTTCATTGAATAATGAGAGTTGTTTGGTGCAAGAATATTTCAACTTTGATAATGAACACTATTGTGAATACTTTCTTTGTTCGATGGTGTGAGTTGGTTGAGGCAAGAATATTTCAACTTCAATAACGAACAATATTCTTCTTCATAATGCAATACATTTTTGATTCAAGATTATCTGCATTTGGAGGTTCAGTACAAATGTGCACTTGGTTATAAAAATATGCCATGAAAGCCATGTTCATATGGTATAGTTCAACAAACAGAGAACAACTGCGAACAATTGAGGTATAATGGTTATATATGAGAATAGTTTTGTAATATTTTAATTTCAGAAAATATATAATCAACGTAGGTACCTTTTCGATGAAGCATATAAATGCGATCGAATATAGAAACGACAGCGTCATTCGCCATTATCACACACCTGTTGAAAACAAAAATATCTTCAACCTACCTCCACAACTGGTCCATAAATGACCTAAATCGTGCAGGAATAATTCGACCTCCATATTGCACTTCTGTAGCAGCACATTTGCACATAACCACTGTGTCAAATACAAAACTAACAACTTAAATTATGATTCAAACACAACCCCCAAACGAAATGCGGGCAAAATCCAACAGGATAGAGGTCCCAGTCGGCAGTCGTAGTGCGCGCTTTCGCGTGGGTTCGCGGGGTTTCGCCAAGAAATCATGTTCTTGAGTCAAAAGGAGCATTTTTCACAAGTAGTTCTCTAGGGTAAAGAGTTGGAATGTATTAATGCAAACAAATTCATTTCAAGATAATTTATGTAAAGAAGCAAACAGTTCAATATGTTTGAAATAAGAGTATATTCATCAATTAGAAATAATTATTCTTTTCAGTAGATGATTCTGTTCAAGAGGATATATATATATTTGATTGAAGACATCCTTTTTATCAGTAAGTATTTATTAAGTAGGCAAGCCTAATATACAAAAAAATACAAGTGTATAAATCTATAACAACATTATTAAACTATTACAATATAATGACTATTTCAAAGTGTACATATATACGAAACAAAAAAATATAAATACATATCACAAGATTACACAAATAGAAAAAAATAGAAAAAATATGAGTACCAAATATTATGATGAGCTGTCACCAATATACTTCTTTAATCGTGATTTGAATTGGTTTACTGAACTAGATAATTTTACAAATTGTGGTAGTTTATTAAATTCGTTTAAACCTTTATTCATTCCAAATTTAGTGTTAGTTTTATTGATGTAAAAATCATCATTTCTTCTTGTATTGTAATTATGGACTTCATTATTTCTTAATAAGAACTTTTGAAAGTAGTTGGGCAGCAATCCTTTATGCAGTTTAAATATAAAGATCATAGTCATATATAATATTCGTTCTTCAACTGAAAACCAGAAATGTGATTAATATCATTTATATAAATAATAAAAAGCAATGGCCCTAACACACTACCCTGGGGTATGCCACTCTCAATTATAAGTTCCTCTGATAATTCTTTACCAAACTTAGTTTTTTGTCTTCTGTTAAATAAGTAACTTTGAATCCAATCAAAAACAATCCCCGATATCCCATAATATTTTAATTTTTCAAGTAGTATAGTTCTGTCAATTGTTTCAAATGCTCTTTTAAGGTCAAGAAATGTCGCAACAATGTACTGATTTCCATCAATTATATTTTTCCAATCTGTTATTAGGAATTGTAGAGACGTTTCACACGAGTGTCTTGCTCTAAAACCTGATTGGTTGCCTAGAAACAATTCATTGGTATTGAAGTACTGAGTTAATTGGTTATATACAGACAGTTCTAACACCTTTTCAAGAGTAGGTAGTATATTTAATGGCCTAAAATTTTCAGCTTTAATTGAGTTAATTTTCGGTACAGGAACAACAGTGGAAACCTTACATTGATCAGGAAACACACCGGTTCTAAGTGATGTGTTGATTACATTCAATATTGCGTAACCAGCTACATCAACACTTTTTTTTAATAAATTATTATTTATAATTTCTGCTTTGTTGGTTTTTTGTCAAGAGAGAATATAATATTTCTTAGTTCATTAATTGTTAAAGGCTCAAATTCAGTGAGATTAGTTGATATAACAGGGTAGTCAAGGGTCCATTGCTGTACATTTTCAAAAACTGATGTTATTTCATTTACACTATTTATAAAATATGAATTAAAATTATTAGCAATATCTATTTCCTTATTTAGAATTACATTACATTACAAGTTTTTTTAAACACTTCCACAATTCCTTACTATTATTTTTATTGTTATCAATAGTTTGTTCATAATATTCTCTCTCTTTTTTCTTTAGTAAAACACCATATTGATTTCTAATGATTTTATAGACATTCCAACGTTCTTCTTTTAGACCACCCTCGCAATGCCTAAAATTGTAAAATGCATTATTACGATCACGTCTTTTTTCTTTAAGTTCATCATCAAAGTAGGGTACATAATTACTTTTGAGATATATCGTTTTTTCAGGGGCAATTTCATTAACAATTGTTGACACATTGTTAATTAATTCATGTAAAATATTATTAACATCAACTGAATTATTGTTCCAATTACAAGAGATTAATTGCATATTTATATTATGATACCCTTGATCTGTGAATTTTCTAAATGTGATTGATTTTTCGGGCAATCGAAAGTGATCAGTGGATAAATTAATGGATATAACGCCATGCTCAGAAACGTTAGGTTCATTCACAACTGCTCTAACATTATTATAATTGGTAATAACATAATCAATTAAAGTTTTTGAATCACCACAACATCTAGTATAATCCTGTACAACTTGATCCAACAGTGTATCATATGATGTTTGCAAATAAAGGAACATTGAAACATTAATCATGAAACGGAAACTTGAAACGGGAAACATGAAACAGGAAACATGAAACATGAAACGGGAAACATGAAACGGGAAACATGAAACGGGAAACATGAAACGGGAAACATGAAACGGGAGACACGAAAAGGGAAACGGAAACGGAAAACGTAAGAAGGGATTTTTTTCTGTGCATTCATACACATCGATATACAGGACAACGTCTGTGGGGACCGTTAGTTTTTAAGTAAAAATAATAATCGTCAATGAGATCCTGTGTCCAGGGCCCGTAATGAGATCCTGGGTCCAGGGCCGTAATCGATTGTGGGGGCCATGGTTAGAATAAGGGAACAAGTGATTGGATGAAATACATGCAAAATGCATAAGACAGCAAGTGTTGTAGAATATTTTTTTAATCTCAAGAGAGAGAATGTTAATATTTCAGAATCGGCAAATTCTGTAACGGTTGTGGAGAAATTTATTTCAGTGATTTCAATTTCACGAGCACCTACGAATACCACACGACGTGCCCAAATCTAAAAGCACCTTAAAAATCAAATATTGGCAAATTGTGCGTGGTCGTGGTGCCAAACGCGATTGAATCTCTTGGAGATATGTAATTCCGTCCAGAATTTTAACATATTTATCGATAGATGCTACCTTATATGTAAGACAGAATGGAAAACCCGGTTCTATTTGAAAAATAAAAGAAACACCCACAATATAAGTATTTTATAAAAAAAATTGTTTTGAGTTCTAGGTTGATATTAATTAGAACATTTATATTTCTGATAATTAATTTACAAACATCAACACCTTTATGAGTTGGACTACAGTAAAAGATCTGTTATTATACCAAGTTTCCATTTTCGTCTTGGTTTTCATAGCAAATCTAAATTATAATCAGTTGTCGCGAGGCTACAACTCCTCAAGTTATTAAGTCAATTAGATATAAGTATCTTAAAATTCCACATTTCTACCAACAATTATGCCCAACTTATATGGCTGCTACCCACACACCATCGCCTATGAGGCATTTTTTTTATCGTTTGTCTGTCAGTTGATGCTCCCAAATATGGCAGTTGAAAACTATATACCTATTGTATAAGTATGTCTTAATGATGTACTTATAATTAATGAGAATTTGTGGATATGTACCTGGCATTTCAATATTTTCAATGGTCAATAAAAAAAATGTGTTTATACAAATCATTCGAATAGATTGAACTAACTTTCTGTTGTAACCGAAATCGCTCATAGGAACTGTTGAGGAAGCAATACTGATTGCAATTTATTTAGAAAGGGTCCCTGCCTATTTTTCATTCATAAAGGAGCGTCAAAACTGTAGGAATAATTCGGTTCTTTAGTTTGTGGTTTTTGAAGCTGTCCTTTTTTTGAATCATATTTTTCGGGTGCGCAGTAATTTATTTTCTATGAGTAATTAAATTGCCTCATTCATAAAACTCAACACACTTTCAACAATTTTATAACAAAAACTATAATGTAATTATAATTATAAATAATTCATAATGCACATTTTATAAGGCAAAATCTCTCAACTATTGATTTTAGTTCGAAAATATGAAAAGGACGTTCATAAAATCTGTTGTGGAATCATCTGCGACTGAAAGACAAACTTTACTTGGGAGGTATTCATGTTGAAAAGGGGAACACTCTCCATGAAAATTGAAAAATGTTATTTATTTGTAATATCTAACAGAAAACAACTACTTCCCCGGCACAAGCCACGCTGGACATTGAACTACATCCGAGCAAAAACTAGGTTTTTTCTTTTCCAATTCCCATGAAAAAAAGATTCAATTTTTTTTAATGATATGTCCAATCCAAGGAAATAAATTTCACTAGACGAATAAGTGTACGACAGAATTTTCAACCGTTCCTTATACCAAATTCAACCCCTGTGTGGAATTGGGGCAAAATTGTGGGCTAGGACTACGTTCAGTTACAGCTACTTAATATTCACTAAAATCCATCAAACCTTTCTACTGTAACAATACAAACGTTAATAAGGAAAGGGGAAAAACCAAAAAAAAGTCAATTAGTACACGTGCATTGTATGTTCACCGTAGGTAGGTATATCTCGAGAGTTAATTTGTGGCAGCTTGGCCACGCGACTGGCAGATGTTTTTCATTTTCTTCGCTCTCCCACCATACCAAACTCATCAATCCATAACCATCTCGGTGAGTACAGTGGTGTGCAAATAGAAGTTTTGAAATTTGACACCCAAACATGAATATGGCAGGTACGAAAAGCAATCAGAAGAATGCTGAGAAGCCCAGGACTAATTCATAATGGAATCTCGGTAATTCCCAACGAGTCAGCGAAATTTTTGCAGTAATTTTTTATTGAGAATGTTTCCCCAAGATAGCCATGATATCAATTCAAGGCTCATAGCCTTGATCGAATCAAGATAACTTGCTACCATTTTCAATTCGACACATCAAACTTTAACGTATGATTAGAGTACAATGAAAAAATTAAATTAGGTGGTTTTGGGTTTCAAATTTAATACTTCCATTAGATGAGATCTAAACAGCTAATACCGTTTTAGTCAGAAGATATACAAGAGGTCCATTACTCAAGCAGCATCTTAAAAACTTGGATATCTGTTTCATGCCAACAGCTACTTCACATCCCACCTTCTCGTGATGTATAAGACACGTATTCAATCTGTTTCTATATGGGGAGTTAAATATCAAAAAATATTCGAAAGCTTTTGGCTAGAGGATACCTTGTCCACGAACGCGTTTACTTTTCTGGAACACCGAATGAAAGCTAACTATCTTATTTCTATTTCAAAGATATTTATGGTACAGGGTCATCTGATATTTCTCCCACCCACCACTCCAACAGTTTCACTGATATTAACACTACAAATTCAGTCGCCCCATCCTATTATTGTTGGCTTAGAATGCCCGTCCACCACATCTCTTCTTTTCAATGAATGGAAAACTTCATTTTGAGGGTGTTTACGGCTTATACAATTCCTATTTCTTTTCTCTACCAACTATTAGTCTTTCTCTCTCTGATCATGCATGATTTTCACAGAAGCAACGAAATCCATCAAAAAGTAGGGAAAATGTTAAGGAAACGAATGAACCGAGGGCTACTACTTGTTTGACCCAGCAAATCATTATGGCGATTCAAAGAAATAATGCTACTTCTTTTCTCGAAACTACTCCATGGTGAAAATATTTCAGAGTTGTTCGTGAAGCCTCATAATGGAATCAATAAGACCTGAACAAGTCGATTCCCAAACTGAAAGAATTTGCCTACCTTCATCCAACCAAATATCTATTAATGAGAACTTGAATAAGTCACCCCACTTGAAAGATGAAAAAGAGAGTTTCCTGTCCAAACCAATGGTCCTGAGCATCACCAGCAACATGGAACTCAGTAGGTACTACTGTCAAAACACTTGTTCTCAAGAATTGACAAACCAAAATGATATATATCTGCTTCACAGTATAACCCAGTGTCTATTGAACACAAACTAGTTATTGGAGTTTCCGAGGAAACTATAAACATCAGATCATTTGTAGAGGTGATTAGGGATTTGTGGTCACAAGATTCTTGTTTAAAAAGTCAGATTCAAAGATGTGCTTCGAGCTATATCGGTAACGCCCAGCAAGAGGGTTTCTTATGATACTAGCTGAGGGACTGCATGAAGATGTCAACAAATCATCGAAGAAGCCAGATCTTTTCAACAAGCATTTTTGAAAATGCAACTAACAGTGAGAAGGCTCGAGAGTATTGGACTAAATACTTCAGCGTGATTGTGTATAATTTTGTTTGATCCATTTTAGTATCTACCAATACCACGAAAAACAGGCCAAGTGATACTTTCTCAATTTTCAATTTTTGGATTCATTCACTAAGGAAGAAACTTAGGATGAAGTGAAACCAGTATGTTCCAAATGCGAAAAAAGAGGAAATTTTCTCACATCGATTTCGTTCAAAAAATATCCCACTATTTTAGTGATCCTAATGAGAAGATTCTCTCGGACAGTAGGAACCAAAATGAAATTGAATGTCAAAATTGATTTCCATTCCTAAGGGTTATATCTGAACAAATCTGTATGAATTATGCATAGGCACTGGGTTGGTTTTTTCAAGGCTGACGAGCAAGATGTCGAGTTCAGCCAAGGGTTGTCCCTTAACAATGTGACCTACTGGGCCTATTGTATTATTCTGTCGTCAGTGGTTCCTAGTTATATAGGCTTATGTTTTTCATTCTCCAATCACAGTGGGACTATCACCATATAGTGTGCAGTGTCGTAGGTAGGGTTTCACTTGTCTCAATTCTCCAAATATAAAATTGATGATCAGCTAATATTATGTACAACCTGGGTAGGATTCTAGACATTTTTAAGGACCACTAATACATCAACATAAGTTTTCGAATTCCAGATTTATAACCCTACAATATTTTAATTATAGTTTGGAAAACCATTTCAAAATTTTATGAAGATATGTATGGCTAGGTTTAAATCTCTCAGCTGTGTGAATGAAAATCACTCTAATGAAAATAAATATGTTAAAGGTAACGCTACTGCTTTTAAATGTACCTATACCATATTCCGAATGAGTTATGGTCAAAATAGGACAAAAAGTCACTAAACCTCTTTCCAGTAGTTATATTGTATTCAACAGCTGAAAGTAAAATAGGCAGGTGCCGAAGCCAAAACATATTAAGACGATTAAAATAAAAGTCCGATCTTGGAAGTGATGCTGTTTTATTTTATTAGCTTGAGTATCAGAGTGATTTAGATTCCGTTTCTTTATTGGTTCATACAGGCATGTGTCGGACCTCATTTATTTTTAAAGATGCGTAATGCTTTCTGATTAGTGTCATTATCTGTGATATAAACTTTTGTGTGGTAATATGTGTTTTTGAAATATATCCATTTCGTGAAACAAAGTTGCTTAATTATGATAAATGCTCATTACCAATTAACCTTTGGCTAGCAGAAGTGAGACAACTCCAGTTTCTACGTGTGCGGCCAAAGTATCTGTACAAAATACACAGCTAAGAAAAAATCTCCATGGAGTCCCAAAATATAAATGTTTAAGGGCCGAAGGGAATATGGGCTTTAAGGAACATAAAGTACATCAATAGTACCAAGGGACAGTAAGGAGGGAAGGTGTTTAATTATTCCGTGACATTCGAGGAAGGTTATAGAATAGAAAAATTTGAAAAATTTCGCGGAAAACGTGAAAACCCCACTTTTCTCTTTAATGACCTCATCCTTTTTTATTGCATTTATAGTTTATAGATTTGAAACTAGAAATGTCTGGAATATACGAGAGAAAATTTTAATTTTCTTGGAAGCTCTGCCAAAGAAATAACTGGGTGTTACTTCTGCCTCAGTTTTCAACTTCCCGATAATCCTGGCAATTTCTTCAGTAAATGTTGAGGTTTGCACTTCCCAATAGTATTATTAAACATATATGCAGGATATGAATAAGCGAATATTTTCAACATTTACTGAAGAGAATGCCGGTTTTATGGGTAAATTGAATGTGAGGCAGTTTTTTTTGCATGTACAAGTGGGATCTGTAATACTACTCTAAAATTGTTGCATATAGTCCAAAGAGGGTATGGGTTGCTACTTCAGTATAATAATTCCATATTTACTAAATTATTCATGATTTTCGGATCATCCGCAAACATCTCCGTGAAGTGCGACAAAACACGTTTTAGGTACTCAAATACTCACATATTTTATTTGCATGAGAAGGTAGGAGTCTTCAGAAACGACATGAACGTTTCCTTTTCCTTCTCCGATCATTTTTAGCAGAGTTATGGCCAATCAAATATTCGACACCGCCAGAACTTTCAGCGGTGAGTAATCGTGAACCTGAAATTTGATGTCGGCGTTCAATCACGTTTTCTGAGTAAACGAGCGCATTTCATAAGAAATTACTAGGGATCATTTTTGTGGAGAATTGAATTGTCTTTCACCTTGTCGAGTTGTTTTTCCGATAAATCATGTACTTTCCAAGATTACAGCAAAAATCTTTTAATTTATTTTCAAACGAAAAAAATGTATGTTCCACCCCTGGAATTTTGGTAAACAATTTTTTTTCGTGTTTATCATGGTTCCAACTACTAGCATACCAAGTTTGGTGATGCTACATTCGATCCTCGCCTCAAAACCTAATCGTACCGGATTATGTTGCTGCGGCACTATGATGGCATGAATACGCCTCACTGGCGTCATGATACCTGAACTACTAAATTATACAGCCCGTACATTCACCAGGAGCGCTTCCACAAATAGATTTTATTGATAGTGCAAACAGGTTCGCAAGAACTCGAGGAAGACAGATTTTTGCTGCACTTGCCAACAGTTACTGGCGACAATTATTGCATACAATGTAAACTTGAGCGGAAGTCGCTCGCGTGAGAATTGTCGCAAGTAACTTGCTAGTCTACCTGCACCGAAGCTACGTTAACATTTGGCAAGTTAAGGAGGAAACGTATTTGAAAAACTTTTGAATGAGTTAAAAGAATCAGGATTTGAAAATAATGTCATGAACAAAATGAAAACGAATATAAAAACTGTTCTTAGACAAGAAGTGAATTAAATTGAAAGAAGTGATATAGTACATTCCGGTAGTCTATATAAATACTGCATGGAAGCAACACTGCCACCAGTGGCAAGATAACGCAATATTAATTTTATTTGAGGAGCAATAGGACTTCTTATCCACGTTTCTCTCCATCTGAGTTTATATTCAACTAGTTTTTAGAGGTCTTAAAACTTTTGGTAAGATAAGCTCATAAAATTCCTATACGAATCGGCATCTTCATTTAATATCATATTTAAGAGTCGTTCTGACCCACCTTAACTACCCCTGCGTCTTATCCAATCTATAATCCAAACTTTCTTTTTTTTTACGTTATAACATACCTATTACATTGTTAGCAATTTCACTGACAACAACTTTAACAACAGTTATGGCAATTGAACCCATTTTCTTTTAAAGTGTTTTGCAAAGAAACTTGAAAATATATAAACACAAAACAACAAGCAAGTTTAGTGGCTTCAAGCACTTAAGGCTTGGTCTCACTAGGACACTTTTATGGACGCCACCAGTTGATGCCACTAAAGTTGCCCTGAAAATGACCCGGTGTGATTGAATAGTTGCCGCTTCTAGTCATTGAAGCCAGTAAAAAAAATTGTTTCCTCTGCGAGCAAACTTTAGTGTCTCGTTGAATGCCAGTTGACTGATTGAAGTAACAAATATCCCTGTGTGATCCTTTTTGATGCATTGTAGCGGTACTTTGAAGGTTATAATAAAAAACACCTGCGATAAGTGAATTTATTTCCACTAAATTGTTGGTGGATGAAGTAAATATGGCTAATAAGTTGAAGTACTTTAATTATTGCAGACAGGACATCTGGTAAAACGGTGTATATTGTAAATGAATGGGTAGAGTGAAAGTAATACTTCACAAAGATTTTTACACAATACTAACATTTAATGCTAACAGCTGTTTCGACACACTGTGTGTTAGCATTAAATGTTAGTATTGTGTAAAAATCTTTGTGAAGTATTACTTTCACTCTACCCATTCATTTAAAATGAATTTACACATATTGAACGCCGAAACCGTAGAACGGTGTATATTGTATTTTTTGCAACCCTAAATGCTTAATATAGTGACACTATGCTATCTCCACTAGCAAGGTGTCGCAGAGTAATCTCCAGTTTTGTTCTTGAGGGAATGAGGCTCCTTAACACAGTTTCATGTTTCTGCATTATGGGTTCCACCAATCTTAGCATCTCCTCAAATTTTGCAACTGACATTCTTGGATGATTTTTATAAGAGGTAAAGTCCTCTTCGGCCAACTCAGTTAAAAGGGTTGCTGATGCACCTAGTTCGCATCTTCTAGTTATCTATGTTCTCACCCAAATGGAGCGCTTCTTTTTCTTCTTCTTATTGAGGTAATCTTTTAAAACGCCGTATGAAATAGCAGCAACACAATTATCTTCCGCACGAACCACTGCGTTATTCTCCATTTTAGAGCAACTTTACCAGATAAACTGGAGTCAACAAATCATACGTGTGATTTCAATTTTACAAACAACTTTAGTGGCATCAACTTGTGGCGTCCATAAAAGTGTCCTAGTGAGACCCAGCCTTTTACCGAAAGTAAACTTGCCGAATGTAAACGTAGCTAGAATAGTGATATTAATTATTAGGATGTCAGGATGAGAATTGTTTCCTTTTGAATGAGACTATTGGTCAATGTAAGGAGAATGGTCAGATTTAATATAACAAGCCTCTTCAGCATGCATGTGATTTACTGATATATTTATGGTAATGATGACATTATTTTATGATATGTGGGCGGAAATGTTGGTTTACCAGTTAATGATGTTTCGCATTTCAGAAGAGAAATAAGCCCTTAGTACTTATTAGCCAAGATCCCCAATGGACATTTTAAATCCAAATAGTACAATTTTTTGATAGCATGTCATGGTGGGCAATATACTGCTGTAATCACAATTTCTTCAGTTTTAGTATTGGCATTTACAGACGAATCTTGGTTGTGGCATTTCAATTGGTATTTCCTAGTTTTCTAGCAATACCTGTGATTCGAAATATCTACTGACATCACAAGAGAATCGTTTTCAACATCTTCTTGGTTATACAATCTTGTCGTATATCCTATTTTGAACAATCATTGTGAACCCTAACAAAAAGTACTGTCGAAATCAGATACAATCAACATTTACTTTTTTTTATATTTCTCGGCGATTGTTTGTTAGCGACAACCGAAAACGAATTGAATAGGAAATTAAGGCATACCAGGTTAATTTCCTCCCAGACACCACACTATCTTCCGGTCATCATGGTTGACTTAAGCTCGAATAAAGAGTTTGCATTCCTTACATTCCTTCCCACAGTTTATCCAGTTTTAATACGACTAATTGTTACGCTTGACGTTTGCGCATTGTCTTTCATATGTAAGCAATTCAAGATCATATTTTCAATAGGCTTCAATAGGTATGTAAAACAAATGGAATACATTAGATTGTAAATGGAAAATACAGCAGTCTGGTACCTATATTTATGCAATTTTTGACGTTAAGTTGAAAGATTCAATACAAATGTAGGTATAGGATGGAGATTATCTTCATAAAAAATAAATATAAAACAAAAATTAGTAGTTCTTGTCATGTTATGTATTTTAATATAGATAAGAGTTTTTAATTACTTGTACTTCGGACTTCTATCGTCTTAAAGGTTGAAAGATCTCTACTTCTTTCAATTTCAAATAGAGATCTTTCAACCATTAAGACTTCTTTCAATTTCAAATAGAGATCTTTCAACCATTAAGACTTCTTTCAATTTCAAATAGAGATCTTTCAACCATTAAGACGATGGAAGTCCGAAGTACAAGTAAAAAAATCCTATACAAGCAAAAAAAAATGAGTTTATTGGTGTCGAAATGTAAAGAAAAACTAAAATTGGGAAAATAGTTACGTCTACATACAAATCGTAGTGTGAAAACTTTGACACCGAATTATTGTTACTCCCATGCTATTCTTTCATCTACCATAGCACACTTCCATGGAAATGTTCCGTTACGAGGGGAATACAAAAAATAATTCTTTATAAAATCTCAAATATGTTAGTACTTTGTAAATTGAAAGTATGATTGTGTGATCTTTGGAATCGTGATTTCCAAAAAAAGTAGTACTTTCCATTTCAACTGAAAAAATTGGATGCGCTTCCGGTCAAACGGGAAGTGTTTTATTTGCTAAATTGTACACTCATGACATCAAATAGATGTACCAAATTTGAAATATTTATACCAAATAACAACGAAGATACAGGGGTGTACATTGGTTCCGTGTCACCCGGTATAGCAGTAATCAAAAAAGAAAAAAACTGACTAACTGACTAACTTACAATGTAATCAAATATTGGAAGTCAATTTTTATCCACTTCCGTCCGAAGAATCTGAAATTTGGCACACATATCAAGGACCGATGACAATAATAATGATGAGAATTTTCAAATTCAATTCTCACCCACCTCCAAACCTCCAAATAATCTAAAATTTGTCAAACGTTTCCAGACCCTATAGCAATACTCCAATATTCCATAAAGATAACGTGAAATTAAAATAATATAGTAGTTATGTTTGTCTGTTGTTGAAAATTTCGCTATCCATTTTAAACACAGCTTAGAACTAGATGACAAGGCAAGATTGAAGTATTATAATTATGTTTCGCAGCATTCACGAATTGCTAAAAAATAAAGATAATTGATATCAACACCACACGCAGAGGTAATTTTTGAAGATTGTTCTTAAGTTTTTAGTCCATATTTGGTACTATAAAACGTGTGGCTTCGGTTTTTTTAAAATATAATTTATTTGTAAAAGAGAAGAGGGTTTGATAAGATCTGCAATCGTTGACCCCTAACAATGAATAATATCGTCAGTAGTAGCAATTATTGATGATGCAATGAAACAGATAAACTTGAATTTTGGATGTCCATAAATATTTCAAAAAATATTTATCTCTGAAAAATCATTTAGGAGTTATTTGTCCGCCTCTCGAAACAGTCAATCAATTTATCTCTCCAGCTGAATGGAATATTTTCTTTTGACAACGGGTGAATAACTTAGAATATATTAAGCTCCCACAATAATTTATTCATTCACATACATAAATCGTTGAATTTTGATGCAGAGCTGTTGAATAATCAAGACTGCTTTGCCACCCGTAAACTAGATCGAAGTCATGACCAACTGCCGAAATTTCCAATTCTTGATTTCTGCTAACAATATCAACAGCTTCATCGAAAGACACGTCCGTGTTACCTTCAAAAAACTGGAAGACACTATAGTCTTCCAACCCCGTTATGAATTTATCCCTCAAGCAAACTTCTGAATGCGGCCCAAACTGGCAGGATTCGGCTAGAAGTTTGACACGCGCAGCCCAGTCTTCGATAGATTCTTCCTCCGTTCTCTTAGCGCTGTAAAACATAAATCTGTTCTTGAACACGCACTCTGCAAATTGCTGGTCAAATATGAACAACAAGGTGTTAAACGAAGTAATCTCTGGTGGTACTGGATGGCACCAGGTCATTAGCACTTTGTAGCATTCCTCGTTCAAAGTATTCAAAAATACGGCACGTTTTTTGTTGCAGTCAGTGATGTTATTAGCGAAGAAGAAGTTTTCCAGTTGCTTTTTGAACACTGTCCAGTCGCTGGTGAGTGGATCAAATTCTCGAAGGAAACCGATGAACATTTTGCAGTCACAATTTTCGCGCAACTCTTTTTCACTGCACAGATCGAATTGAAACTGATATTTATGTTACATTCGAATATATAGCTTGTGATGGTATTATGTTGGGAATCTTATTGCTATTGTGTTTCCCAGAGAAGAATTACACATTGAAATATTGTTATAATTGGTATTATTATAGTATTGTTTCATGTGTGGAGTAATGTGTACGAACAGATGATTATCTTACAACTTTGTTGTTAATTTATTATTGTGCTCAACATCTCGTTTCATGTTACCAGAAAACACGAGAGAGAAAATATGACATAATAAGAATTAAAACGAAAAATCACCATTTTTGTGGTTAGTGTCATCATAACGATAAAGATAACAAAAGTTTTGTAAAAGGAAAGGAAGCATATCCTATCTTTTTTGTGGTTCGCAAAGAGATGTGAATTTAGCCCATTTTGTTCTTCTTTGAATATGTATCGAAATATTAAATTAATTTTACATGGAAAAAAGTACTCAGGACGACGGTCCTATAAAACTGTATCATATACCAGGTATATGAAATTCCAGTATTCGCTATATAATGTTACATTGAAGCAGAAACCTTTTCCGATACTGATAAAAAAAATATATCTTACTGGAAATCGTCGTCTAAAGGCAGATTTCTACCATAGTAATTTAAAAATTCATTGCATACGCAATATATATGCTCAATTTTACTGTAAATTTCATATAACTCTTATATTCTTTAGATATGAACGGAAAATTCTCAGTGATTTGAAGATAACTTCCGTCGTTCTAGAGTAGATTCCTGTCTGAAATTATTCGCGCCGAAACTTGACAGAGATGAACGAATCAGCTGAGTAGGGCGTGTGCCGCGTGTAGTCATTTCATTTCCAATTGTTGAATCAATGTAACGGGTGGACTGCAATGCATAGAGTGATATACCTAATACTCAGTAATAGTTTTTTTTTTCTTTTACCACCTATCGTCCCCTTACGAACAGCAGCCCTCAAAAGTCGAAACTTGTGCGAGCCAAGGATTAACGAGGTCTTACCTTTTAACGTGCGATTCCTAGCACTTTCTCGGGCCATCAGATAAAAATCTGTAGTCGCTAAGGATTCTAACCTAGCCGACCAGCAGTCAATGGTTTTGAACGCGAAAGTCTCAACCACTGAGCTGGTCCTTATAATAATAGTATGGTCATTAAATATCCGAAATTATGGTAAACTTTTTGAGAGGGTTGATGTTGGACGAAGAATACATCCAACGTCTCTTGGGTGAGTACGGTGCGCATTATTGAATATGTTGATTGGTGAATAATTTATTTATTTATTCAACTACACCCATAAATCAGGAGGACTAATAATTGATATACCTACCAACTTATCACAAAAACTATATTTTAATCATATATAATTTAATGTTGTTTGTTTTTACTAAGCGTACGTGAACATTATCATACTAAATTCAAGTTTTATCTTCTTAAGGTTGTGATAAAGTTATGTTAAAATAGGTTACGTCGTATATGAATTCACCATAAAAGATTCCATTATAAGATTCCATGTTGTTGCAAGCGTTGTTTGGAGTATGTCGAGTGAAGTGAGGAGTGCTTCAAGAGAACAAGTGCGACAACGTTTGCCTCTTATGAAACGTGTATCATATACCATTTTGATGCTTTTATAGTGAATTCATGCACGACGTAACTTTATCTTACCCTTGAGAAGATAAAACGCGTATAGTAAAAACAACATCAAATCATAAATTATTAAAATATAGTTTTTGTAATAGGTTGTGACGAGATCTTCACCTTCATATGATAGTTATACTGGATTGAAAAGACGAGCTAACTAATCATCAAATCTTGGGGACCTAATTATATTCGACCATGAGTTTCTAGCTCAATTTACCAAGAGCATCTGATCCTCTGGGATTGGTTGTTTTGGAGTATATAGTAGTTTATTTTAAAACACCAAAGCTTATTTGGAACTCTCGTCGGATAATCTTAGGTGTATGTTCTTCTGTCACGCCGGGTATATGAAATTCAGCAAATAAGTATACGAATTTAGTATACTAAGTATCGCTCTTGAAGAATATATGCCCAAAAACCCAAGATGTACGGCGCAATGATAAAATGTGACTTTCGTGATGACGCCCTGATGGTGTGCCTTAAATTCTATTTCTGAATGTATTGGTCACCGAAGAAGGCAACCAACTAGGCCATAAGGTATACCGGAAGAAAACACCCACAGATAGATAGCTACATAATGAATCCAACCATCATCCAAATCAGAAAGGCACCGTCATCAACACCCAAGTGAAGAGCGTTGAGAATATGTGAACCAAGGTACATCGACAACGGAATAAAATATCTAACAACTGTGTTACAAAAGAACGGCTACGACAAGAGAGACATAATTAGTGCAACACGCCTAAGAGAGATGAAGAAGAACACCAGTGAAGAGCAACCCCAAGGCACTGTCTATCTGCCATACATAGAATATATCTTCAACCGAATTGGAAAAATTCTGAAGAAGGTGAACATTAACACCGTCTCCAAATCAACGAAGAAAATATCAGAATATTTGAGATCAGCAGAAGAGACCAGAGATCCACTCAAATCAGAAGGAGTTTACAGGACTCCTTGTAATAATTGTGGTAAGGTAAAGTTGTCGATTGGGGCAAACCGCGGAGTCCGCAGTCGCCGAATATGATTCGTCCGACGGAGAAAACAAGATCATATTGAATGTATTCTAGAATAAGCTATAGAAATACACAAGCACCAAGAAAACTTTAACAGGAAGGAAGAGAGAACATATCTGGCACACAGCACTAAAAGGCGTTCAAAACGATGCCATGTCACCAAATCGAGCGGAACGAAAGCTTCAGTTTCAGTTGATACGTCAAGAAGAGTACTTCGATCACACCACTGAAGACGACTGCCGCAGTTGCAGTTGAAACGTTTGTAGATTGTAACCAAAGAAGACAATGCAAAACCCGGAAACCAACTAGAACATAAATAATGTTTGGCAAAATACGCGGTCAACCATGAAAATTAACGGGCTTTTTCTCTAGGGTCATACAATAATGGAATAATGAATTCATTCATGCATTTGCACCATACTGTATATGTGTGCTACTTCATCTAAAACAAACCCTTATAATTTATAACGGTTATTTGTCATAATTTGGTTCTTAGTGGATTAAAGATTATTTGTATAAAACCAAGTTTCTGCTTCAGATAAGTATTAAAGTTCCCGCATGTTCATGTAAAAGTGTAATATTGGCATTAGAACTCATGAAGGACGTATTATCTGCAAAGAGTAGGTACAATATGACACTTTGTCAACATGTGAAAACAGGTCACTAATGTATACAAAAAGCAATTTTTTTCAATTAGAATTGAAGTTGTTAGATAGGTGACCATTTTTTTCAACCTCTTAATAAGACTTGAATAATTTTAAAGTCCTCTGTCTCTTATGCCAAAGAATGCAATTTTTTTTAATAAGATTTTATGGAAAATAAACTGAGATATTATAGAAAACACATGGTCCATACTGATCTGGATTACTGCGAAATCCAAGTTGGAGAGGGCGAAGGCCTATAAGGAGGAGAATTGATATCCAGTTCTTTACATGCGATCAAAGAACCCGTTGATTGTCTTTAAGCGTTATTCCTATTTGATTCCAGTGTGAAAACGATGAGAGAATTGCAAAATATAAAAATTGTAAATTTGATGTTCCACGCAAACCCAACACAAAAGACGTAATGAAACAGCGGTAGCTTGAAACACCGTCATTATTCTACATACACCGAACCGAAGAAAGGCCGGATAACAATAAAAATACCGAACCCTTTATGAAACTTTTGATACGAAATGTTTCTCACAAAAGACACTCATCTCGATCGTCTCAAAATCGGGACGCTCGCATGAAAAGAATAACCAAAAGGTTGTAGCATTAAGGACGGCCGGCGGACGAGCACCTGGTAGAAAGGAATTCAACGTACACATGTCGAAACAGCTGTTCGACGGACGTTCTTGTTGTTACCTTTTGGCCCCATCCGGCCGTACTCGCCCCTGGCCGATCGTAAGGATTTTGTGGATGTATTCATATGTTTTCATTTGGCAAATATTTTTTTTGTTGGTAATCTGCGGTCAGTACATGTGCCACTTACACAGTGATGGCAAAAAGAGTTCACAAATTTTTGGAGAACACAGTCATCTGCTCGATACTCTTGCAAAAGTTCTACAACAGTAACTTCTCTACTACTAGTTTTACTATTATTATTGCACGGAAGGACTGGCTCTCTGCCAAGGTGCAGGTATTCTTTGTAGAACCTTTCTGTTCCACGCCGTCAGGTCTATCACGTGAGTACTTCGGATTTTCCGATGAACTCCTGGAGATTTCTCATGAGGTTTCTTTATGAGATAATATCTTCTGCACTACAGTGTTCAAGGATATCCGTCCTCATACGAGCCAGGGCATTGCATTCAAACACAATGTGGGCGGCTGTTTCTTCCTTCTCATCACAGAACCTGCATAGTGTGGAAACTAGTTTGGAAGAAAACCTGCATGATCTCAGTGCCTTTATTGCCGGCTAACTGTCGTAGAGATTGGCTACGGTTTGGTTTCTACGACCCCTGCTTAGAATCTCTCTCGTGAAAACAGAAATAGCTATTACCTCAGCTTGGAACAGGCTTAGACTAATGTCCCGCTCATTAAGAACAAAAGCGTCGGATACCGAGGAAAGAAATCTAAAGTTTTATCAAGGGATGATATCAATTTTATTCAAGATGCTGATAACAAAACAAATTTACTTCATTAGGTACAGATATAATCATAATTTTGAGATTAATGGTAATTTCAATACTTTTTATTTGTAGGTTGTCCTAATTTTGGGTATCAGCAGTGCTTGTCGCCGTGAAGAATTATTATACAGAGTGGTCCAACGAAAAGTATGCACCTAGCTTTTCTCCTTTTTTTGGAATTCGTAGCAAAAATACTCGGACACGTGAAGTGTGCCTTTGAGGGGGACACATGTTAGATATATTTTGCAACTTGTGCCTTTAACCCCCTAGCGAGGGGGTGTCACAACTCTAAAATTTTAAATGGAACGTGGGGTCGAGTGATATATCATATGAAAGGGCACAAAATTATCTTTCCAATGATACCCTATTTGTTGAAATTTACTGAAACAGTTAATGCGAAAACGGCTTTAAGGACATTAACCGGATAATTTTGGTATTAATGAAAAATAGAAATCAGTTTTGGTTACTAGGAATCAGAATAACGACAATCATTTCTAAATTACTCCATTTTACCGAAAGCAACATTTCAATGATAATTTTTTGTTATCACAACTAAATTCCCCATTTATCGTTTGCGTGTTTTTGTCGAAAACGACTGCAGATAAGTGTAGGAAAAAAACTGTAGATATGTGTAGGAAAATAATTTAGGCAACCGTTTATTGTAGTCCCTTCATTGATTTACCGTGGTTGCTTTTGAAGTTTTTTCAATTTCACTTTACAAAATGGTTTATTCCATTCCAGAACGAGTTGACTCAAAGTACCCGTCAACTAGCTGCAGCCTCAGGGGTCTCCCGTTCGTCCATAATACGGATTTTAAAAGCGTACAAATTTCATCCGTACAAAATTAAATTAGTACACGAACTAAATGAGGATGATGCTGATCGAAGGCCGCAATTTTGTGAACAAATGAGCCAGCGTTTAAGCGAAGATCCGCACTTATTATTTAACATTTGTTTTACAGATGAGTGTACATTTTATTTGAATGGAACTTTAAATAGGCATAATTGCCGTTACTGGGATGACAGTAACCCAAATTTATTCCGTGAGGTTCATACCCAGGCCCCTCAAAAAATAAACGCCTGGTGTGGCATATTAGGAAGTCATATCATAGGACCACTTTTCATTCCTGTAAATTTAAATGGTGAAATCTACCTGAACATGCTTGAAGACACAATTGATCCTTTCATCACACAAGTAATAGAAGATTACCCAAATCATAATGCTGATCGGCTTCATTTCCAGCAAGATGGAGCGCCTCCGCACTACGTTGTTCCTGTACGAGAATTTTTAGGTAACCGGTTCCTCGGTCAGTGGATTGGCAGGAGAGGCCCAATGGAATAGCCTGCCAGGTCACCTGATTTATCGCCTTTGGAGTTTTGCTACGAAGCCCGAGTCCATAGAAGATCTTCGAAAACGGATTATAGCAGAATGCACAAGCATAAACCTGATATGTTACAAAATGTTAGACAAAGATTTTAACGAAATCTGTATTATTGTATGGAAGCAAATGGGTCACAATTTGAACACTTGTTGAAGTAACGTTTTAATAAATCAATTTAACAGCTTGTTTATTTTTTTAAAAAGCACCATTACAAGTAACAAATATTGAAAAGTATCACTACTTGTACATGTTTTAATTCCTAGTAACCAAAACTTATTTGTATTTTTCATTAATAGCAACATTATCGGGTTCATGTCCTTAAAGCCGTCTTCGCATTAACTGTTTCAGTAAATTTCAACAAATATTGTTTCATTGGAAAGATAATTTTGTGCCCGTTCAAATGATATATCGCTCGACCCCACGTTCCATTTAAAATTTTAGGGTTGTGACAACCCTTCACTAGGGAGTTGAAGGCATAAGTTGCAAAATATATCTAAAATTTGTCCCCCTCAAAAGCAAACTCCACGTGTCCGAGCATTTTTGCTTGCAATTCCACAAAAATGATAAAAGCTAGGTGCATACTTTTCGTTGGACCACTCTGTATCTAACTACTGATGTCATTGAAGATGGTGGATCTATTATATTGATATTTAAAATACCTGATACGAAGACCTATTATTGCGCAAGAACGTTTACTGTTTCAAATTTTGATTATATTGAGATATACCGCAAGTATAGAGCACTACGGCCGCCTCATACAAAAAGTAACAGATTATTTTTGGGATATTCGAGAGGAAAATGTATTAATCAAAATTTGGGGATGAATAGAATAGGAGAAATTCCCAGCTTGATAGCAAAATGGCTTGGAAAAGACATGTATAAAAGCTACACGGGTCACTGTTTCAGGAGAAGCTCTGTAATTCTTCTGGCCAATGCAGGGGGCAACATTAAATCCATAAAACGTCACGGTGGCTGGAAATCTGCCTCTGTAGCAGAAGAATATATAGGGTGTAACCTAAGTAGGTACGTTAAAATATTCAAATGTCGTATTCCTGAGACAATTTTAAGAAAAAAAGTCTATATAAACTTGTGTCCGGAAATGCTTCGTTTCGGACATACAGGGTGTTGAAATTGAATTTTTTTTTCGCTTTTTGAAAATAACCTTTGTAAGAAATAAGTTATTTGCACGAAATTTGGTATCCGGGTTTTTTTTGCGTGGGAAATCATAATTTCGCAACAATTTTCATGTAACATCCAGAGGGCGCTGCGTACGCTGTCATTATTCATTTCCAATTACCTAACATTTTTGACAGTAAACTTTTGGTACTTTTCATGAAAAAACCTCATTCCCACACCTTTTTCAAGTAAAAAAGGTATACTTTCTCAACAATGCTGGAGGTGATCGTTTTCTATATTGATCCTAGGGCTCTAAGTGAAGTTGCTGAGAACATTCCAAAAACTAAGTGTGTGGTAGATCTCGTCAGAATAAACAACTTTTTTCCTATAAAATGTTTATCGGAAAATGATTGTTTTCGAGATACAGATTGTTGAAATTTTTCTAAGCAACTTCACTTAGCGCTTTAGGAGCTAAGTAACATGCATTGATATAGAAAATTGTAAGTTATTTCATCAGCAAATATACCACAGAAAACAACGACTGTCCTATTCTCTCTCTAAGTTTTACAAAAAGAACTTCGCCACTGCTATCTACAAAGGATATCATTAATTCAGTCTGATATAATTCAAGGAACAAGACACCAATTTCACTCAACAAACGTTTCACCAACAAAGTTAGCATCTTCAGGAGCTGAAAGCTCACTTAACTGCTCTGAATCAATTATATTGTTTTATCAAAATTGTTTCAATATCCGTGGGTAGTTGATAATAAATCACATTGACAATAAATAGCTTTCAGCATTCCTTTTGTTGTCTGCATTCAGATAATGTAATTCCTTTCAAATTATGTATTACAACACCAATTTGCCATTAAAAAAACATGTTTTATACACCACCTCCCGTTTATAGGGAGTTGGAATAACAGCGACCAAAAAACAATGTTCTGTTAGAAAAAAAAATTGAAAGAAATGAGTGTTTGTCAAAATGGCACTAAATTTTGATTAATTGTTTTTGGTGGATCACCCTGTGGAAAGGATGGAAAAGAGGTGTCTTTGCATTTGTAGATGTTTGACTTTTGATGGCCTACAGTTATTCAGTTACTCTGATTATCATTTGCAAAATATCGAACAATCGTCTTCTACATTTTATTTGAAGAAAAAGAAATAGAGAACTGACAGTTTTGACAACAGTTTGATGACACCTGATACGTTTATTTGCTAAGCATTAATTCCTAGAAAATATGGGTTTATAGCAACGAGAGTGTTATGTTTGTATAGTTATTTACCTAACAAGTGCGGAAAGTAGTACTTTTCCGCACGCGACGGCAGTTAAGGGCGGAAAAGACATTTTCCGTAAGAGTTAGGTACAATATTTTTCCTACGAGTGTTTTTGTCCATCTTATTTATGAAAAAACAAGGTTTTTAATAAACAAGTTTTTATAATAATGCTACAAAATGGCTAATAAAACAGAATAGTTACATAGATCATTCAGTTAGTCCTAAATATCATCATTTTCAAAAATACAAAAATCGTGCGGAAACGAACGATTTTAAATCGTACGGAAAAGTACAACTTTCAAAACGAAAAATCGTGCGGAAAAGTGACTTTTCCGCACGCTCGTAGGAAAAATAAGTATTGTTTGCCTATGTCTATTTCAATCAAAATGGTTTATTGTATTTTTATACTTACTTGAAAATATTGAAGTAAATCGGCAGAGACATTGTATGGTTTATGTGAAGCAGTTAGTGTTGCACTTTTTTACTTGAATTTGTTCGATTCGAATAAAATAGTCAATTATATAATATATCCTACCAAATAACTTCACTCTCACTAACTTTTCCTACAAATGTCCGATGAACGTTATCGTAATAACATAATTTTTACAACTAAATTCATATCCGTATAAAAATAACTGTTATCGCTCTTAGAGTTGGCCTTTGGAGACACAAATACAGAAATAAAGTCAGTTCGTGGAACACATTACTGTACCCCTCGGTTATGCTATTGATGCAACGCCAAATGTTTCCGTTCAGTCTGTGAAATGAAAGCATCAAAATGCATTGATCGGTGAACCACACTTTATTTTCACCATTACCATTTCACCACAACATAGTATAGGGAGCATCGGACCTAACAGCGAAACAGCTGACACTCTAATTACACGTAGGTATTTGTTTTCTAAATAAAAATAACTGATAGTATGATCTCAAAAGAATCGTGTCAGAGGAAATATTTTTCTATTGACGTTATGCTGGGTTTTATAACCTGAATAATAAAATAAGTAATAAAATTAACATGGCTACAAGTTACAAGACAAAATAATAAACTGTGTATCGTGATGAGATACCAAATACACAACAAAGCAATAACGAAGACCAAGATCAGTCCAAATATAAACAACGCTGGATAGCAATATTTATGAAAATTCTATTGCTGAATGCATTATTTTGTTCGGATAAACTGTCTAGTCATTCTTGTTACTTTTTGTTTGTTTCATGTTCATATTATATTTTAAGATATTTTTGCGCAAATTCTAAGCGAGTTTAGATTATGTACTACGTTTCGATTGTTGGTTTATATTATCGTCTTCAGGTGCATACTGACAAACCTCGTGGATACGCGTGTATTCATAGACCGTCTATGGTCATAAGCATGAGACAGTAGACGTTTAATGTGATGTCGGCGTCAAACCACGTTTTCTGAGAAAACGAGCGTATTTCATAAGGTATTACCATTCTTGTGGAGAACTGAATTATCTCTCAACCTAATGAAATCGTTTTTTGATAAATCTTATATTTTCTGAAATAACAACAAAAAAAATATATTTTTTTTTTTCTAATAATACACATTATGTGAAGATGAAGATTCATTCTTCACTTTTGACTCGGGTTTGTCTGTCGTTACTGGATTATATGAATTTTCGAAATACTTATAAAAAACTGTCTGTTGATAAACTCGAAAGAGCTTCAAAATTCACCGCTTTGTAGACTGCACAGATATGGTTACCCAAACCCTTTCATCATTTTATATGAAAAGCGGACCTGCCAAATCAATTCCGATGATTTCGAAAACAGCTGCGTCTTTGATTCGATTCTCAGGCAAAGGCACTGGAGGTGTATCTAAATTCTTCACATGATTTTTTTTTTACGGTGGTTTTCTCATACTTACTTTCATATAGCTCGATCTGTTCTGACAAAATCACGAGAGCGTAGCTCTCGTTAAATTGCCAATGAAAGTAAGTATTCGAAAACAACTACAAAAAATATCCGGCTAAATCTGAGCTCTTGTGGTATTCCCCCGATAATTTTGCAATAAAACGTGTTATCTAAATATTTCACGAGTTTATTTTCACATTTTGGCGAAAGAGTCCGAATGAGAAGGAGGCAGGCTCTTACAAAATATGAAAAAAACTGAGTGCAATTTTTATAATACGCTTGAATGAGAAATTATCTGGTAATTTTTATGCACGAGTGTAATTCATTGGAATATTTCATGGAAAAAGAAATATAAATTTTTTTTTTGAATAATATGATGGTAGTGACAACAACTATAAATGCACGTGATACATAACAAAATTTTATGCACTAGCGGTTTCATAGGGCGAATTACAAATTTCGACTTGAACTACACAATGGGCTACACGTTTCATACGTTATATATAAAATAATTAAGAGTAACATAGTATGGGGAATGTGAAACTATAGTAACTGAGAACTATATTGAAGAATCTATTTCAAATTAATTTATCATCATTGAAAAAGTTGCGAACGATTTTGCCGGGATGATACCAGATAGTTATTTGAAAAAACCATCCACTTCTAAAATGAATACTTGTTCTCGTATCGATGCAGATGCTGTAAAGAAGCTTTCAATATGTAATAATTATGTTCAAGATAATATCATATCTCGCTCGCTCGCTGAACCGGGCGGTAAAGTTTACTTTATCGCCCGGTAGTACATAAATAAAATTGAACTACAATGGCGTTATAAAACATTTAAGGGCACATCTTGCAAGATGTTCCGATTTAAGGGAAATCGTCATATTCAAAATATGTTGAAGACATGTGGAAGAGGATATCAATATCTATAATTTGCATATTTTGGATTTCCACCTAAGAGGTGGGAAATGTGTTGAAAATGTAACTGAAAGGTGCTCCAAACGCTTGGAAGTGCGTTTGTGGCAGAATCGAGGAGCGGTAGTGGGGGAATTGCATTGCCGCGCGATTATTCTTTCCTCGATAGCTCCCTCACTACTGCTAGTCGACTATTCCATGAACACACTTTCAAGCGTTTAGAGCAACTTACAGTGGCATTTTCAACTACACATTTGTAAATAACTGGTTTTATGGTTTTTCTGCCTTATATTATCCGAAAAGGTGGTGTATTTGGGATTTGAACTATCCGAAATACGAATGTTCGCTAATTCTGCACTCGCTGCTACGAGCTCACATGATAATATGATGAAATTATGGGCTATAGAAACTTCCTGCCAACTATTCGAAAATATAGAGTTCGATTGTCATCAATCTTTATATTGAAATTAGCGGTGTAAATGTCAAATCATCCTCACTACTACTACTCTTTTTCGAATAGTTATTTTTTTTAACGAATTTTGTAAATACTGATGTGAAATGTCAAATTATTAGAACATTAGAAAACTTGATTCGATCTTATATTATTTACGATCATAAAAATGACTGTCTAGTAGTTCATGAAAATCTTGGGAAATGAAATATCTTGTACTAAAATGATCATTGCAGTACAGCTTGCGATGTAGAAATGAAAAAGTCCATGTGGTCTTAGAGAAAATACATTGTCTCATTAATTAAGTAAATTAAAATTTAACATTTAGGTTTTCTTCAGAATTGCTTCAATTGCATTTCTTAACGGGTTTCGATACTTACACACGAGCTTGTTTCTTTCTTCGACTGATCTGACAAATAGCTAATAACTGGAGAAACAGCATACCATAAAGTATCCACATATCGTAAAGTATCACCTAACAGTGAACAAAGAAAAAAATTAAAATGTATATCTGAATAATATCAAGCAAGAAATGAAGGCAGTCATACATAATTGATGATTATCTCGTTCCAGCAGGTAACGACGTTGTTGGCATTGTTTTGTTGAACAGAGAGGTTCTCCACTTGGATAACCTCACCTGTGAGTTACCGATATAAACTGCATTTGCCAGTAATTAAAATTCAAAACGTACCAGCCATATGTTACCTTCAGAATGATCAACGATAGATTCAAATTGCAGAGTTTTTAATGCAAACCACAAACCACATGTCACTACAAATTTTCTAAATTTTATCGAATATTGGTCTGAAAGTAGTGGTTTTGGAGTTTACCTTTTGGAGAAACATAATGAATCTATTATTTGTCAGAAACGTAAAAGTTAAAAATGAAAAGAGGCTCTATATTCAAGTTGTATTAATGATTTTTTCCAGTATAAAAATATTAGGTTGTCAGGGTGCATAGTAACAATTTCAATTATTGATGTCACCATTACTGTAAACTTACAAAACTCATATATGTATATTATAAATAACGTAGGTCGGTATTTTTCGCAGGCCGTCGAGAAAAAAATTGCCCTCTGTTAAAAAATAACCTACTTTTGTCGTCAAAAATGGAAAAATGGGACATTTTTGACGTAAGTATCAGAAAAACTTAATTTATAGATGATGCGAAATCCAGCAGATTTACTGTTCTTGTACTGTATTATCCAGAAAATGTTTTCCATTTTGACTTAGCAAATGTAAAGGAATGAAACCTGAAAAAATACTAATCAAAATATCTTTGGCATCATACATATATTATTTCCTTTTTAGAACTGATTCCACTTTGCCCTAGGAAAAATACTTAGGAATATAGCAAGGGTTTTTTGTTGCATATATTCAAAATATTTTCAAAAATTAATTTTCTGTTAATATTTGGAAATAATCATTCATCCAGTCAAAATTCAGATCCTTCTGAACCTGAAGCCGAGATAAAACCTGTGATCAAATCGAATTGTTCATATCATTGGATCAAGAGATGTTCCGCTGTTTGTCTTAATAATAATAATAACTGCTGATCGGGTGGAAACCTTCTGGAAAAACATTTATGATCCGCAACCAGTTAACGTCGATACTCCATCCTTAGCGCAGTTTGAACCTTTCTGCAGGAGGCTTCGCCAGCCTGAGCAGATGGGGAGCAGCAGACTCCTGACTGGTTTATAGAGGGGCGAACCGTGCTCATCCCCAAAAACGGAAATTTGTCTGATCCAAAAACTACAGATCGATAACATGCTTGAATGTATACACGCATTTTATACATGCGAATACTCTCCGCAGTTATCTTGGTGTATGAACGGATATATGAGCAAAGAGGGTCAAGGAAGGGAATCGCTGGCTGACAAGAGAACCTGCTTATCGATAGATGTATCATACAGGACTTCATGCAGTAAAAGAGTAACCTTTCGATGGACTGGATCAATTACCACAAGGCATTTGATACAACTTCGCATGAGCTCATCTTACATTTGCTTAGATGCCTTGCGGTACCCGATCAAATAGTGAGTTGTATTGAACAACTGATGCCACTCTGGAAGTCTCGCTTTCCCGTTAGATCTGGTCAAGTCAGAGTTCAAACAGAGCAGGTATATCTGCATCTCACTATTGTCATTGTCCGTTGCACTCATGGACACCAGTGGATTCAACTGCGGCACCCCCAGCAACCTCAGATTATATGCCTCCGGAAAGGAGGATCTACATCAGTCCTTATAAGGGTGGTACAAGAGTACACGTATGCTATCGGAATGGAATTTGTGTTCGACAAATGTGCCACGGGTCATGTCAAAAGAGGACGATTCGAGGAATACGAAGACGATGTCCAGCTTGTGGACTGAAGGTCCAGTTTTTTTTTTGGCAGGTGGAAATCTCTGGACACCAGGTACTGCTTCTACCTTTTTCTGGTAGTGTGGGAGTTGCACCGCACTCAAACCACCCTGCGCCCTCTCTTATACTCGGAATCGTCTGGACGATAGGTGGTACCCCCGCTATGACGCAGAACGCGTCCGCAAATATCGTCCTGTAGGCCGACGCCACCCTAATCAGCATCATTTGGGTCGCAGTTACCATGTTCCGATACTTTTTCACATCCATTACCTTTGATGCTGCGTAGAGCAGAACTGACTGGACCACTCCGTATAATACGCTTATTTTCTAGGGGCCTGGGCCTCTGATGTTGGGTAAGATCTTTGTAAGCGCAGTCGCCTGTCTGTTGGCTTTCTCGCAAGTTTTTTTTGAAGTGTTGAAGATTAACTTATCATCAAGCAAATATATTTCATTGTTTTACTAGGGGTACTTACCTGGCTGACCGTTTGATTTGCCCTTAGGATCATTTCGTCCCTGGTGTCGGCGTTTATTACCAACGCCAGTTCGTCAGCGTGTGAAGCTGCGTGACAGTCTGTTGGGAATCTTAACCGCAAAACGTCGTCAGGGTCAGGGTTGGTCCCAGAACCGACCCTTGCGGCACCCCTTGGGTCATCTCCTGAACATAAGCTTTGCTTTTTAGGCATCCATCGGTTAGGTAGGCTCGTATGGTATACCTAGTATATTTGCTGATTTCGAGTCTTAGCATTATCCGACTCCATTTCGCAGTGTTGAAGGCGTTCTTAATGTCCACTGCAACTATTGCGCCACATCTCTTCGGGCTACTCTTTACCTTGTTCAGCACGTACCTTGTGGCGGTGATAGTCGCTCTTCTGGCCCTGAACCCGAACTGGCTCGGTGAGATGCCTGCTTTTTCGCCCAGCTCATTTTCGAGTTTTGCTTTAATCATATGCTCATACATCTTCCCGATTACATCCAGGAGACATATTGTCCTATATTTGGTATTGTCCTTCGGAATGAGTACTATATTTGCTAATTTCCATTTCTCCGGGAACCCATTTGTTTTAAGCAGATCATTTAGACATCGTAGCACGGTGTCCGGTATAATTGTCACCGCGGTCTTGATGTATTCCGCCGTTTTCCCATCCGGTCCCGGTGCCTTCCTGTTTTTAAGTTTGATGGCCGCTATCTTCAGTTCCTCCAAGGTGAAGATAGGTTGATCCTCGTCAATCTCCTCTGGGCGATAGAGTTGTTCGCCGGCATCTGGAAACAGCTCTTTTAGTAGGTTTGACCTTTGTTCCTCGTCCATGTCGTAGGGGGTTTTGGGACGTCTTATATCGTTCATGACTATATGGTACCCCTGCCCCCAGGGGTCCTCTTCTAGTCTGTCATATAGAGCCTTCTATTCCTCTTTCTTTGCCGTGCATTTTTTCAGTGTTTTTCTTTTTTCTTCCTAGTCTTTTTGATCTATGTCCTGCTGACGGCGTCCTTGTCCTCGCATCCTGACTAGCTGCCTCCTCGCTCTCTTACAGACCTCACGTGATCCCTGAATTTCTGCGTTCCACCATACCGGCTATCGTTTCTTGTTCGAGACGCGCTCACCTCCTTGGCCTGTTTCTCGTGTAGTTCATCTACATCGTTCGTGTCATTTGCCAAGAGCGCAAGGGCGTTCTGCAGGGTAATGGTGTCTGTGTATGTCTTACCCCTTCAATATGTGGGCTTGGAGTCATTTCTGTCCGCGATTACAAAGACTATGTATCTGTGCAGGCTAAGACTTTCATCTTCGAATAGCCTCCACTCGGTTATCTTCCTGTCTATCCCTCTCGTGGATATGGTGACATCTATGAATGACTTTTGGTTCCTACTCACGAAGGTGGGGGTGTCACCTCGGTTATGAACTGTTAGGTCTAGCGTTCGGATCCTACTCTACTCCGTTGAAGTGATGAAATGGACTCAAGAGGAGCTGCGACAATTCGACGAAAAACAAAATGATGCTCTTCACAAACGCTTGTATCCTAAATTGTCCGTTTCACGGTTGTACTTTCCCAGGCAACAGGGAAGTCGTGGACTTTTGAGTTTGAAGTGTCTAAGTAATAGAATGGTACTGGATGGAGCCTGTGAAGTCATCAGGACTTCAGATCCGCCTCTTTCCATGGTATGTGTCCATGAGAAAGCAGAAATCGGAGCGTTCCTTTTCAAGGCAGCGGCACATGAACTTGGTTTCGTTTTCGACACTGAATGGGGCCGTTCAGCAAAAAGCTCACATTGAAGCAATGGGGACTGAGGTCCTAGAGCAGCTTCATAAGGATAAGCCAATAATTAATAGGGCCTTCTACAAAAACTTTGAAACCTTGACTTATCCAAAAATTTGACTTTCGCATCCTCAGGTCAAGTGAGCCAAGTCAGAGACCGAGGGATTCATGATGGCCTGCCAGGATGGTCTCTTCAACACTCTTTTGTACTTTTATCTAAGACACTCGTTCGGTATAGACGAGACACCGATGTTGCCTTATGCTCCGAAGGATATTGAGTCCGTTGTGCAGAATGAAAAGTGCCGAATCTATTGGAACTACTCATTCCCCTGAATTCGGACTCAGCAATGAAGTGATGAAGTGGTTATTTGGGTAAATAATACCAGCGTGCCCATTGGATGTATCAGGACTGAGATTGGACCTGAACGTGATATCTTTGAAAGAAACATTTGTGATAAATAGAGAATTGAAGATGATTTGATTTTTTCAACGTCTTGTATAGGTACATGATATGAATAATACATGTATCTATTAAAATTACTTGAATAGATAGGAGCACTTCCTCAGTTGCCTTGCATACATTTTTGAAATGTATGTCACACCTCTTGCTGGAAATGTCTTAATCTACAAGTGAACTTCAATAAATTTTACGGAAACAGTTTTCTCCACAACCGTTACAGAATTTGCTTATTCTGAAATCATATTTGATAACACACTCTCTCTCTCTTGAGATTGAAGAAATATTCTACAACACTTGCTGTCTTATGCATTTTCCGCGTATTTCATTCAATGACTTGTTAAAGAATATTATTCTAACATTGTTGTAGCAATAATAACATTAGCCTTGACTGGCATCATAGTGACAAAATATGAATCGAAATGTCAAATAAATTTTTCGATGGCTTTCCATTTGATTATATGTAAAATATGTGGTTGTGGAGAAAGCACAGTCTGTTACTCGGTTGGAACTTTCCACTCTCATCGAATTTTCATTCTAACCTTGTTACAAAATATACTATTCCCATAATATGTGTACTGGATTAGTTTTTGTAATGTCCCATCAAATATACACTAACTTTTCGAAGAATTTATATTTTTTCTGTTATATCTGGATTTGAACCAGAAAAATAAATCATTCTATTATATGCACGGTTCACGTTATTATATTTTTATGCTCTGCCGAGCAAATTGCGATTGTTCGTATGGTTGTTAAACTCTGTCTGTAAACATTCTGGCCGGCACACTTGGCTACTATCTACGTTCGCAATCTTCACCCCGCATGTAACACTCGAGAAGAGAACAAAATTACTATCTTTTCATCGTAGTTTTCCACAAAAGAGATATGCATATATTCATATCATAATTTTTACATGCATGCAGTTGCATACAGTCCTGAGAAATAGTATATAAGTATGAGTGGAGAAAAAGGGCTTTCAAACACGCGCAGAAGAAATATTTCCATCATTTACATCCTTCATGTGTATAATTGCTTCTGAAGAGCCTGCTTTCAAATTCTCCCAATCTCCCTGATGAGCTTGGCAAAGCAATTAGATTTTCGTCGACCAAAATTTATTGGGGATTAAATGCGAGAGAAGCGAACCTTGCTTCAATGAAATGAACGATTTCTGTGAGTGATATTTTTGAATAACATTCTCCCTATCTAATTTATTTAAGGAATTTTCATTGAAACCTAGAGATAGTTTAGAAAGTTTAGATAGTTTAGAATTTCCAGTTTCAAATTTTTTCTTTTTAGTTGGAACCTTTTCACAATATCTATCAGATGTAGTTCAATGTCCATCGTGGCTTTAGACTGAGAAGTAGTTGTTTTCTGTTAGATATTCTGTTTCATATGTAAGTACTGACTTACCACAAATGGATTTTCCGTAATGTGGCTAAATAAATGAATAAATGAATATTACAAAAAAAATCGCATTTTTAATTATTAAATTTTCATAGAGAATGTTCCCCTTTTCAGATTGAATCCGTGATGTGACATCAGTATATCTTTCGTTAATGTTCGAATAAAGGTTTTGCATTTGTTTGTAATATTTTATTTGACGTAACAAGGTACTCCTGTCAGATCAATAATCATAAAATTGCCATTTGGGCTTCACGTTTCTGGAGTTGTTTTTGTATAATGATCTATGTAACTATTCTGTCTTATGAGTCATTTTGTAGCATTATTATAAAATCTTGTTTATTAAAAACCTTTTTTTCATAAATAAGATGAACAAAAACACTCGTAGGAAAAACATTCTACCTAAATCTTGTCGCGTGCGGAAAAGTTCTATTTTCCGTACTTGCTAGGTAAATAACTATTTCCTTACCCAGTAAGGAAAAGAAAAAACATGTTCTAACTGGTCCTAATTGGACGTTATAACGAAAACGTCAGTTTTGAAAAGTGTCACTTTACATGTCAAAATTAGAGAAATAATTATGTACATCAACACATGAACGTTTGAATATTGGAATTGACCTGCCCGAACGCTTTTTTCTTCTAACCCTGTAAATATTTTATCGAATTGATTCAAACGCTAACATGTTCATGCTATCTTTTAGTTGAGTCCTGGAAATTTGTGTTCTCGAAAGGAAGTATAAACACATGAAACATCATATTAAAATACTACACCAAAAACTTAAATTTATTTGTCATTCACGCTTCGACAGTCGTCATCACTGGAATTTGTATACTTCAGATCATCATTGTAGTAAAGAAACACAGTGGGTATGTAATACGTTTGAGGCAAACCCAATTTTGTAAATAAGTCTCTTTCATCAGGATAACCGTTTTCATCGAGGGTTTTGTTCATGTCTATGTTCTTATCAATTCCCCTGGAAAAAATCATTTAGTTGAATATTAGGATTGTACCGAATATATGCTAATGTATTGAGAAAATTGGATAATAAAGTAGTTTTTTTTTTCACAAGAATTTCAACCATTCAAAACATTAAATTCAGGTATAGTCTGTGCGATGTCAGTTGAGACACATTGCTATTGGAAAATCTTATGAGGCGTCATTGACTTACTTTGTACAAAAAATGAATTAACCAGACTATTTCACTCACTTGCAAAATGAACCAATCAGAAGCTCTAGTCAAGTTCGGATTACCGATAATACCAAACTTGACTCTTGACTCTGATTGGCCTATCAAGTTCGGTGTTTTCAGATTTGTTTACAGTGCATGTGACAGTTAAACGTCAAATATAAGTGATTACGCTGTGCACGCATTCAAAAATGTTTGTGAAATAGTCTAATAGAATTCCACTCGTGATTGAATTTTTCTCATAAGTAAGTCTTTCATTTGTGATCTCAACTGAATTGATTCGAGAAAACACCACGAGTACTGGTTCAGAAATGAATCGACAGACTTATCGCGAAAATTCAATCACTTGTGGTATTTTACTACTGATAATTGTATAAGTACCGAAACATACACATTTGTATCGCAACCCATGTTTTTCGTATAGACTTTAGTTACCTTGGATAATTTCAAAAATTAATGAATATACATAGAGTATCGGAAAGTTTTCATCTTGGGTGTGGTGGTTTCATGAGAGCGTAAAGAATAGCTTGCTATATGTTGAGAGAGCATTACAATTTCTCCTCTACTCGCTCGAGGAAGGGATATGGAGGTGAGCTGTTAATTCGTCGGCTGGGGTAACAGGATAGGCGCACAGTAGTGCGTCTCTCTTATTTCTGTGGTATTATCATATCATTGCGTTCCTTGTTGCTCGCGTAGATTTCTGTCTATACCCCAGACGAAAAGTTTCCGATACTGTAGAGTAATTGTAGAGAAATCAGATTTTTTTTTTTTAAATTGACAATGGAAAGTTTTCATATAACGCATATATTGCTAAGCACTTCCACTATCGTATTAGTCAATTATTTTCAAATGTGAGAAATCAAACTGTTAAAATATCCTTTGGAATTTATCCGAAATACTTTACCTCCACGTATAACTCTCTGCATCGCTGTTGAATAATAAATATCTTTCTTGTATTCGCAAAAATGTGTCTTCGCAGCAAACATTTAGCAAAACTTCTTTGCTGAAAGAACACAGCATATTTATGATTTTTAAGGGACGAACTCGTTTTGTTAGTAGGCCGATTTGATATCTGAAAACAAAAAACGAAGGAATATTTGGAGCATTTCCTTGTTCACTTTTTCTTTTTTATTTTTTATCGCGCTGTATTACCATCATTTCTGTTAATAGTCAAGCTACTGTGGGGGTGGTTTTGTTTGTATAATTGGTTCGTTTGGAATATATTCAAGTTACCCTGTCTACTGTGAATAAATAAATAATCGACAATTCAGACATTAGTAAACAGAAAAATCAGCTGCTGACCTATATTTTCATATTGACCAAATACATACGAATGACTTTTTCAAGAATGTCTCTTCTGTAATTCATAGTCGAGATATATATGAATAATTTGGGAAAAGGTGATCCTGAAAATATCATTATGTGAGTTAATGAGAGAGCACTGAAAATTGAGAAAATCGCATTTTTTCGAATTTCGAGCACGTTTTACTGGAAAACGGTGCATTTTCAAGAAAACTTTGTCGATACCTTTTTCGTAAAGAATTTTATGCAGAATATTATGACATCATTTGTTTTTGAAAAAAATGGATTTTTCGATTTCCCTCGGAAAATCGTACATAAACATTTTCCGAATGCTTTCACGGCTTATCACTCTCGAAATTCGGATTCAGCGGGTCAAAATACAGAAGAATAACCCGTCGCGCTTCATCGGCTACGAAAACCTTCCCTGCCACCGGACTATATGTATTGAATTCTATGGAGTCAACCCAACACCAAACCATATGTTTTTTGATATTTGTTTCGACCACTAATTTTACAGGCACAGGCCCATGCAGGATTTTTGAAGTATGTGTAATTTACAAGCATATATTTCTCACCCTTGTGCCTGTAAACTGTAAGAGAGTTCACATACGTTCCTTTTACTTTTTACGTTTATTTGGTTCAGAAGTATTGTTGAGGAAGATTTGTTTTTATTTTGATGTTTTTATCTTATTGATTTTGATACACTTTGTATCATAGGATTGGAATGATTGTGTGTATGACAGTTACAAAAAAAAAGAAGTATTGTAAAAGTCAAGAAAATAATCGGCGATATTTCTGTTTGGGCTTTGATTTTTACTTTAGTACTGAAAAGTACAGAAGTTCATTTACAAGTATTAATTTTATTAATAATGGAGGGTTTCTTGATGCGGGGTAAAAAAACTCTGGGTGGGCACCTCAGCCTTAAGGTTTCAAATATGGCCTTTTTACATAAAACTTTATGTCTGCTACGTATTACATTTTTCTTACTCATGGAGAGGTCTCTTCCCAAAGCCTTTAACCAAGAATCATTGAAGACATAGCACAAAAAATTCCCTTTTCAATGACATATCACAAATAGACATTTGTTTTCAAAGTGGCGGCGCATTTTTACTAAACTTTTTCGATTGTTTTAAATCAAATGTCTGTTCAGGACTTGCATTGACATGAAAAATAAACAATGGCTATGAGAAGCACACGTCTGAAGACTATAACATATTAAAAATATCAGCAAAGGCATCTCAAGTATATTTTTTTGCAATTTCGCGATTCAGATGGACACCAAGAAGAAGATTCCTTCTTCATGTACAACAACTTACCTGAAATGGAAATGTTCGTCATACATCCAAGAAACATCTAGCAATATTAGGTACAATCATTTTTTGATTCAAACCAACAATGTAAGTTTGGGACTCACTTTGGGTCATTCCACCAAGGCAGTCTCCCCAAGGGCCGCCAGTCTGTCGCAGGGACTTGAACTTTGACGTCTGGAATCGGGCCGTGTGGGCAGTAAGGTACTCTGCATCCATTTTCAGGGTTTATGTAATATTGTATGTCACCAGTTCTCTCATCGAACCAGCAACTAATGTCTTTTCCTGCCATGGCTATTATGGGTCTGATACATTCCTCTCCGCTATGCTCTCTGATAAGGTCAGTGACATTCAATACTCTGCCCAACAAGGATACCCAGCAGTCATCGGGTTTGTTGTGTACAACCACTTCGAAAGGACCAAAGTAAGGCCACTTCTGTTGATTTTTATTCGACATCTCGGGTTCGTTTTATAATGGTTTTAAATTTTTATATTGTCACATTGACAGTTTATGATGTGAACCACGGACACGACGGTTGGACCACGGTGACGTCTGACAGTCGACAGATTGTCGATTCATCCCACGGGAAAACAAATGTATTCGCCCACACTTTTCTGCCCCAGTGAAAACCAAAAATTTGCACATTATTTCAGTGCAAAAATGACATATTTTAAATCAATTTTATTCAAAAATGCCTCAAGTTTGCGATATTGTGAACTGCAAGATGAGATAGTAGTAGGCATGGTGATGATTCCCCTCCATTTTCGATAACAGAAAATGGTTATTTTCCTAAAAAGTGCGCAAAGCATTACTTTTCCGCACGCAAATACAGTTCGACGAACGACTCGAAGCGGAGTTCGGATGAGTTTTTGCGTGCGGAAAAGATGTTTTGCGCACTTGTTAGGAACTAAATATTTTCAACGAACTTCATATCAGAAAATAAAAATAAAAAATCATAATTCAGTCAATAATAAAGAACTAAACATAAAATAAAAAATTATATAGCAATGCGTCAAAGTCAACAGTCGCTCGCATGACAATATTATATCATTTACCATTAAACAAGGTACTCAAAAATATTAGTTTTTTTCAAATGGTGCCCTTTTTACCTATTTAAAGCACGCCTCAGCGTGTGCAAATCGAACTTTCAAAAACACCATATTACCATGTTACCATGGCTTCATCAACAACTTGAGAACAGTGAAAACTAAATAACATATTTATGATTATTGATCTGACAACAGGACAGGAGTACCTTGTAACGTCAAATGAAATATTACAAACAAATGCAAAACTTTTATTCAAACATTAACGAAAGGCACACTGATGTCACATCACGAATTCAATCATTTTACATTATAAGTTTTTATTTCCATTATTTCTAATAAAAATAATACCAGTATTATTTATTTCAAAGTGCACCAATTGAAAAAAATAACGTAAAGTATTCGTGGATAACTGATCTTTCAAACACTTGCTCCGCCGTCGTACTCGAAAAATCGCGCATGTTTGAAAGACCTTTTTATCCAATCATACTTTAATTTTATTATACTAAGGGCCGGTATTTTCACCTATACATAAGTCCCAGATAACTGTATCTATCAGATAAGGATATGTTAACATGTGAAGTTTATCTCATAGATAGTTATCAGAGACTTTATTGTTAGGTGAAAAGACCGGCCCTAAAAAAGATACCCATTCTGTGGACTCAGTCAACTGTTTATAAAAGGGTATATTTGACCTTCAAGAAACTCAAATACATTTTGTAGGACGTATAATACCTATGAATAGTTTAGAAAGTGCAATAAATATTCGATGTCGATAGGTTAAACGGTAAGTACCAAATCAATATCTTGGCCACAATAAAACTTTTAAAAGTTTACAGTAAGCAAGCTGAATCACATTTTAGTATATTTGTCTTTATGCGAGGTATTTTTGCAGATGTAGTCATGAATTTGTTACTGAAAACTCGGGCATTATTTACAATTTTTCACCTGTAGATTGTATAAATGCCAACCGAGGATTTCCCAGAAAATGTCACATTTTTTGGGGAAAGACAAGTTTATCGGGCTCCACCTTGAAATTGAAAAAAAAAAGAAGTATTATTTCTTACGTAGGTCCCAACTAGGTACTTCTCGAGTTACACCCTTCTGAACTATGAAAATCGATTATTTCCAAATATAGCACAAAATGCCTCCCTTTTTTACACGCTATCAACTTATATTTCATATTTACAAGCATTAAAATCAACCGTTTTACACGAACGTTTCGCTTCGCACATAATCTTAAAAATAGTGCGTCAAATTAAAGGGGCTAGAGTTTTCAACATTGCATGCGAAGTGAAACGCTCTGGCACGATTATCATCGAAACTTGATTATAATCTGGAAAACACCATGTTTCTGGAGTGTCATGTCATCACAATGGTCGTGGAATTCTGATATAACTGTTAGATACGAACCAATGTAACACCAGGGTTTTGACAAAATCTAATTTTTTTAATTTAGTGCTCACGGTGTGGAGAAAATGAGAAATTTTTTTCATTCTCATTGAAATACAAATGTTTCAGTATGGTCAAGCTATTCATAAAATGATAATTTGACTGCTAGGAAAATATTTAAAAAAAATAGCTATTTTCAATTTTCTCTCGTTATCTTTTCAAACTTTGTGTGTGTGTATAAAATTCAGTTCTAAGCAACTTTTTGGAGTAACTTTTTTTGATATCTTGTCATTTTACCCCACTTTTTGCCTTTTCTTAGTATTTTTTTTCAATTTGCCGCCATACCAGCGACCACGTGACGTGTCAAAATCGATTTTTAGGTTATCGGACATGCACAAACTTTTCCCAAGAATCTTTTTTCCAATACTATAATAATAAACTTTTTTCCCATATGGCACATACTTTTTTGCGGTCACTGTATAAGTAGAAAAGGTGGAATCTTTCCCTAGAGGAAGTTTTAGATTTTTTAAAAAATTAAAGATAACATTTCCCGTATCTTTCTTTTATTGAAAACTAAATTGTTTGTGATTCAGAATATTGTGGTTCGTTAAAAAGTTTATCTGTCTACTTTTTACCAATTTTTCAGTTAATTTCCCAAGGATTGGAAAGAGGGAGATTAATCCAATACCCCGGCCAAGTTTCAAAAGAACATAATCTGATAAACCCTAGTTTAGCAGAAACTTTGCATTAAATAAAACAAAAATTTGAAATGGTTTTCTCATTTTCTTTAAGAAAAACATGGTTTCATCAATTTTCAGTAATAAAAACTTGATAGCATGATAAAGCCAGTGAAATAAATCAGTTCTGTAGAAGTTACAATTTTTTAAATATGTCAGAAATTTCGTAAATATCAAAAGAATGGCAATAACTCTAAACGTTGCAATGGAACGTTCAAATTTAACTCAGATGTAAAATCGAAATGGAACCAACTTTTCTCTTTGAAATTTCTTGAAGTTCTAACAAATAAGCCTATTTTTAGCGATTATTTTGTCAGAGCAATTTCTCATCTTTTTCAAAGCACGCCCAAGTCGAATTCGGTAATTATTATCAAAAGTTTTTCACATATGATGCCGACCCTCAACTCCCCATGCCATTTAAAAACATCTTTCAAACGTTCGAGGTCCTATCCTCCTGTGGGTCTCCTATATTTATTAACCACTCATGTTTTTTACCCTCTACTTTATTCTATTTTGGTGATTAAATATTAATAATGCTATTTAAAATGGCGGCCCGAGGCCATTTTGATAGACAAGTTATTATGTTGTCAAAAACTACCATTAGACAAAAAAAAAATCAATCGGTTCTGAAAATTAACCGGGGGCTTACTTTATGGACAAACTATACCAGATGAGATTCTTGTGGAACTCCATTTGCCCACTTTGCGATCTACAGTAACGGAAAGTTTTCATCTTGGGTATGATGGTTTCATGAGAGCGTAAAGACTAGCTTGCATATGTTGAGAGAGCATTACAATTTCTCCTCTACTCGCTCGAGGAAGGGATATCGACGTGAGCTGTGTGCGGTATGTCGCATTGCCACATGGTCTTTTAATGCGTCGGGTGGGATAGCAGGAGAGGCGCACAGTAGTGCGTCTCTTTTGCTTATGTGGTATTATCATTTTATTGCGTTCCTTGTTGCTCGCGTATATTTATGTTTATACCCCAGATATAAAGTTTCCGATAATGTATATTAACCAGTATATCCACCAGGCCAAAAAATATCTAAGACATCCTGTCATACCTACCATTCATTACATTTTTACATCCTTAAAATAAATAGTTTAGTTTGAAAATGTGTTTATATATTTTTTTCCCCGTCATAAACTTAGTTTCTTGGGAAATAAATGATATTAAATACAGTTTCACACTGCGACTTCAGATTTTTATCTGATGGCCCGAGAAAGTGCTAGGAATCGCACGTTAAAAGGTAAGACCTCGTTAATCCTTGGCTCGCACAAGTTTCGACTTTTGAGGGCTGCCGTTCGTAAGGGAACGACAGCTGTTTAACGGAAAAAACAATTTTAACAATTTTAACAATTTTTTTTTTTAACTTGTTCGCAATTTGACATTTCATGAAGCCAGAGGAAATGTGGAGAACAGGTTGGCATTGAACAAATAAAAAAACATTAACCTTCAAAGGCTTTTTATATTGTGCTGAAAAGTAGTATAATTCACAAATAATAAATAAAATAGCAAACTAAAAGACAAACACGATAATAAAATTTCAACATTAAAACAAAATCTTAAGTATAAAAAAGGTGTAGTTATATTAAAATACCTGCATACTTACTAATTTACTTATCGATTCAGACAGGTTAAAAAGTTATAAAAAGAACGGTTAAAAAAAGGTGAAGAAACAAATTCCTGTAATATTAGTCGTTAAGTATCTTTCATAAATTTTGCAACACATTTTAAAAAGGCCAATATAATTTAGCACCCAATTATAAAATTTACGAATATAAACTTTAAATATATATATACAGAAGAGTGCATAGCAATCACATCAGCACACCTAAGCAGTAAAAAGCTTAACTTAGGATATACATACATTTTTTTTATTGACATTTTATATTGTCAATTCATTTATTGATAGGTGTATATAAATTAAACTTAAAATATTTTCATTACGTAAGTCTCTTGTATCCACACCACTTAGATTTCCATTCCTAATCATTACCACAGCTCTATACACACATATAGTAGTTAAGGGCATAAAGATATAAAAAAATTTAATCATAACAGTTATTTCATATTATATGCTAAATAGTATATAATTGTTAGTAATTCTTTCAGTCTGCAGTATTAGTCTGAATAAGTGTAGTTTCCGTTATTAATTTGTTATCAATTGGTGAATTATCCTTAACCAGCTGGGGTTCATCATTGATAGTTGAGCTTGTGTTGTTAACTGTGACTTCTTCTGTAACTATCAAAGCCACCCCACTTTCTTTTGGTTTTTCAATTTTTGTGACACTCTGTGTCTTAGATGCATGTCTGATTACTTCTACTGGTTTTTTGCCTGTGGTAGATTTCATAGTGGTCGTTTTCGACTGAATCGTTCGTGTAGCTGAAACCTGAAAAAAAATTATGCTTGAAAAAACAACAAATACAGAAAGCTATGTCTGTCAGTCATTGGCTAAAGATATATAGTCGATCAATGCTTATAGAAGTATCTTTGGAGGAGGATGGGGTCCACCAGTGGATGGCCCATGGCCCCACTTTGTTGGTACCCAACCAAAGAGAAACCTTGATGTTAGAATAATTGTATATCATAGCCTCACTCAGTCAACCAAGACCCAGTTGCAAACGCTTATTGTAATTATAAAGCAGATTATCCTTCATTTGGCTGGGGAAGACCACCTGCAGACGAGTTTCGTGGTTTTAGACGCTAGTCAGTGACAAGGAAGTCGGACAACATTAGTTATTAGTTATACAGTGGATTGTAATTCATTGGGCTGGGACAGGACGACTCTAATATTGTCCGACCTACCCTGTCACTGATGAGCGACAAGAACCGCGAAACGCATCTGCAAGTAGTTTTTCCCAACCAAATGAGGGATAATCTGCTGTTTAATTATAACAGAAAATTGTAACTAGGTTTTCTTGGAAGAACATTGCACAAATATCTGTCAGATGTAATTCACTGTTCGTCGTGGTATTGGCCAGGGAAGTAGTTGTTTTCAGTCAGATTTTTTACTCATATTTTCCACATGGTGGAAATATTTGGAGAGAAGGGTACTTCGACATTGTCGATTTTACTATTTCATTAATGATTCCATCATAATTTTTTTCAGTATCAGACTAGAAGAAACTAGTAAATCAAGGTGAATCCATAGGTGAAATAGTATTTAAAACACAGAAGTGAGAAACTGTTTAATGAAATCATCAGTTTGAATTCTATAAAACTAATCTGGTATTGCTTTTTTCTAAATTCATTGAAATATTTTTTCCCGATTCTGATAAACTATGGTTCAAGTTGATTGTTTTATATAGAGTACTATAACTTCCACCATTTTTTTTATTTTCAAAAAATTTTAAATCTTTCATTGTACGTCGACGCAAAATTTGGAAATCGTCACCACGTGAAAATTTCCGACCACACTAAACGAAAATTATCTGAGCCCAGGCGGATAAAGAAAGTTGGCTTTAAATTCGTGAAACCAAAATTTGAAAAATATATGTGGCAGTAAACACCATGTGTTTCTTTTCGGCAGCAAAACCGAAAACCAAAGAAAGAAGGTAGAACATCATACGAATCTTTCAGCTAATGATATTCGAGTAGACACTAGACAGTATTATTGGCCAATGAAAGATCTCGAAATTTATTCATATATAGAAAGACAATAAGACAGGCCTAGATTCATGTTCAACTGGAATCAACTGATGTAGAATTTTATGTTGCGGTTTCATTTTCCAGAACTTGTATTTCCTGACTTCTGCAGAAAACCGCCAAATTCCCTGACTTTTCCATGACTTTTTGAACAATTTCTGAATTCCGACTTTTCCGAGTTTCCCCGGTTTTCCAGGTCTGTGGGGACTCTGTTTGGGCTATTAATAAAGTACAGTGTCATCTGCAAAGAAATATATGGTTACCTATCAATTTAATATTGGTTATACTATTTACATATATCAAATTAAAAAAATTGTAGCCAGTACTGAACCCCAAGGAACTGCGATGGTGAATTATTTTTCAATACTTTTATTTTCATCAATAACACTTCACTTCTAAATTATTTAAAATTTCTAGTATTATATGATTTACTTTTTTTATATCTAGAAAATGGCAATGTCATATTTACTGTAATCAAAACTAGCATTGCCCGACAAAATTATTAGAAAATTCTAGATATTAGGGGCGTTTACGCCCCCCCCCCCCCCCAACTTTCATGCCACTAATCTCCAATATTTCATGTACAGAAAAAGGGATAGGTTTCCTTATTAAAAATATCAACGGTTTTCAAGATATTTTTTATAACGAAACCTATCCTTTTTTTGTACACGAAATATTGGGGATTAAGAAAAAGAAGACGAAATCAATATTAATCCAGTGGGAAATCAATATTAATCCAGTGTCGTGAAAGTTGGGGAGGGGCAGTTAGGGGTACCCACCTGCCGTACGCCCCTGTTAGAAGTTACAAACACATGATTTTGCAACTGAATGCTGAAAGCTGTCAAGTGACATACCAAATTTCATTAACAAAGTTGGGGAAGGGCGGTTAGGGGTACCCACATGCCGTACGCCCCTGTTTGAAGTAAAAAAACACATGATTTTGCAACTGACTGCTGAAAGCTGTCAAGTGATATACCAAATTTCATCAAGAAAAGTTGGGCCGTTATGCAGGTACTCTGGAAAATATATTTTTTTGTCACTTTCAACACCCTGTAGTAACTCTGTTATTATTCATATTAGGGAATATGTTTATTGGAACTTATAACCTTAAAATGAAGTGAGGATTCTACCATCGGAGTTTGTCTCCTTTATTCTGGGACAGTGGGACACTCTCTGTATACAGGGTTGCGGCGATTTAAATCAAATGATTTAAATCAACTGATTGCTGTAAAAACAAGTCTCCGAAGCAGATAACTCATCAGAAAATTCAAAAAAAAGGAAGATAGTTTATTCAAAACACACATACATTAACACACATACATTATGTAAGTGTAAAAACATATTTTCTTGTTCAGACAGGAAAGCGAAAATGTTCAGGTCAACAAAATTTTTTTTGTATGTCGTCGAGGAAATAGGCAAATATTTTTCGGCGAATAGAGAAAAATAATGAAAGTAAGTGATTTAAAGTTCATTATTTCCACATTTAAAGAAAAAATCACGATTTAATAAAAAAAAACAGGTATTGAATTTTTTTCAAAAAAAATCGTGATTTTTGCAACTCTGTCTGTATATATTGATAGGGAGAGGGGCGACCGGATACGGATCCAACAAACCACTTTTTCCCGATAATCCAACTCAATCTTCATGCCGCTTGAATGGCATACCTTCGTAGATAATCGACAATGCTAGTGTCATGGGCCAACAGTCTAAAAGTTTTATCAAGGACCAGGTAGTTTTATCGAGGGTAATACCACAAGAGGTTTTTATTTTATCGGATAAACTTTTATTTTGCACGAAAATTTGGTTTGATTTTCTCTAATGTTATTTGCTCGAGTCATATTACAAGCTACCAAGTTTGAGTGGAACAAAATTAAAGTTTATAGGATGAAAACAAAAACTAGAGTGGTATTTAGTTATCCCACCTCTGTTAACTTTTGAACAGATTGGAATTTTTCTTTGAATATTTTTTTGGTGAAATGGTGGTTCATAAGCTACATTTTGACACCAAAAAAATTATCACTTTTTCAAAATGGCATCTGGCCTCCATTTTGAAAGATTTTTTTAATTTGCAAGGTAGGTCAAATGATACCTCATTCAAAAAAGTCTTTCAATTCTCTATATGATCGCAGAATTTCCAACGAAAATATTCAGCCAAAACAAAAAATGTTAACTTTTGAATGGATTGGAATTTTGCTCTAAAATTTTATCTGATTGAATAGTAGTTCATAAACTACTTTTTCCCACCAAAAAAATTTCTATTTTCCAAAATAGCGTCGAGTCGCCATTTCGAAAGATTTTTAGAAATCGCATTGGGTTGGGGGTCGAGTAATGGGTGGTATGCATAAAAGGTAGCAAATTCTTATACTATAGGTTTGTCTCTATCACTGATTAACAAAGTGATTAAGTCTCTTTCAAGAAATCCGAGTAAAAGCATTTGCTCCAGGTTTATGCATAAGATGACCCAATATCTCATTTGAATCGCTATTCAATTTTCTATTCGATTCTATTTTGCTATGAGGATCCTCTCAAATCCTAACGAGTTCCAGTAATATTATCAAAGGAGGAGGAGGGATATTTGGGCTATTCATGAAAAAACATTTAAATTCTCTCAAATGCTCAGAAATGAGTAATAGTACATTTTAATTTTTTTCTTCAAAAAAGTCCACTTTTTTTGTGTGGTTTGTGTGCGTAAAGTATTACAATATTTCACTATCAACCTACGATTTCATTATTAAACGGAAAAGCGTAAAAAAAGTGCACATTTTTCAACGGCTGTTGCTAGGTGACCGACAGTTTTATGCAACAACAATGACAGATCCGAATAATAACGAAATCCGGTCATAAAGCCAATTTTTCTTTGGCAACTAATAACCTATAAATATTTATTTATTTATTTATTTATTTTATTCATTCATAATATCCCAAGAAACAGGATTGTTTATGATAGGGATACAAAAAATAATGATAATAACAATATCTTACAAATCTACATAAAAAATAATATACAATTGATATAGATACAATTCAATAGCAACTTAAAAAGAGAAGAAAAAAAGTATTCATGTTGATTGAATTCAAAATAGTTAGGCAAGAAATAAAATAAAATAAATTATGGAAAAATTAAGCCGATAATATTCTTAGTATTCTTACTATTAAATAAGTATTATCAAAATTTCAAACTATCCCAGTGAATATTATCAATAAAATAAAAAAAAATATATTCAAAATAATAGCATATACCTCTAAGGAACCATTGGACCTAATCTAACTAGGTAATCCAAGGTAGCTATGGTTGTTTGGCCGTCAGAAACTAGTTGACAACAGTAATTAATGAAATTTGTGAAATTGGGCATTTATCCAGATAACGAATTCTTGATGACTATAAATTTTATTTAAGTAGAAATGAAAAGTGATGAAGATTGAACGGAGAAAATCATGGATAGTGCAAATATGAAATTTCCATAGTTCAAAGAAAGAAAAAGGTATTCGTTGCTTCACGAGGATTGTTTATTTATTTTGAATACAAATCTAAGAAAATGAAAAGTTACTTCGATGGACTAGTTATTCGAAAGTCAAGTCAACATTAATAATAATAATATTGACCTCGATGAATGTTATTTTAATATTCGCCTCAAATTTTTGCGGGATAGTGTAGAGAAAGGGATTTCGACTCAGTCGAAATTATTCGTTTCATTTGTTTGAAACTCAACTCTCCGGCATACTCTTCGAACTTTGTTCGAATAATGAATCAATAAAAATATGCCAAATTCATTTCATATTTGCAAAAAAATATGAATTGGTTATTTTTTTTGACAGTTGTAGAAAAAATACTGTATGAAACTCGTGAGTAAAGTTTTTTTTACGAGTAGGAAATGAAAACTAGAGAAAATTTAAAAAATCAACTATCTGAATGAAAATGCGAATTTTCACTTTCAGATTTTTCAGTTAGTCTTTTCACAATATCTATCAGATGTAGTTCAATGTCCAGCGTGGCTTGTGCCGGGGAAGTAGTTGTTTTCTGTTACATATTACAAATAAATCACATTTTTCATTTTTTAATTTTCATGGAGAATGCTCCCCTTATCAACATGAACACCTCCCAAGAGGTTATCTTGAACGATGGAAAATGGCGACTAAAGTTTGTCTTTCAGTCGCAGATGATTCCACAACAGATTTTATGAATGTCCTATTCATATTTTCGAACTAAAATCAAAAAGTCTAACAAAATTCCACTAGTGATTGAATTTTTCTCATAAGTCTGTCTTTAATTTACGGACTCGTGGTGTTTTCTCGAAACAATTCAGTTTCGTTAAGAAATGAATCGACAGACTTATCGCGAAAATTCAATCACTTGTGGTATTACTACTGATAATTTTATTAAATGTCATTGCAATATAATAGTTTTCCCAGGACTTGGATACAGATGGATATTTGATTTAAGATTAGTAAATTATAAGAGATGAAGTATCAGGACTCTACTAAAGCATGGTTGAACTTTACAAATATAAAATAAAACAGTTTGATAAAAGAGAATTGAACTGTTTACCTAAGTACGTAGGAAAGTATTTACCTTGCTTTCTACCCTACGAACATTAGTGGAAGTTGTTCTTGACGTAGCAGATGCAGTAGATTTAGCAGCAGTGATACTTCGTGAAGCTGTTAGCTTGTTGGCACTTTCCTTGTTTTGTTTTTCAGTATCTGGTGTTCTGCTTTTTGTCAGGGGAACCCTGGGTTTTGGTGGCACTCCATTTGTTGTTGCAGGTTTTGGTTTTGGAGGAGCAGTTGTTGTTCTAGGTGATGTTTTTGTGAGGGTAATCTGCAAACAAAAATCATCCATCATCATGTCTGAATATACATGGATTTATAAAAGGTAAATCAGCAACCACCAATTCAACAACTTTTATTTTTTATAATTTTTATTTATTCATTGAAGAACTAATTTCCAGTCCGAACAAGTTCTGGTATAAGAAAGTTTGATGTACATTAATAATCAAATAGATTACATTAAATTACATTAATTAATAATCCAAGAAGTTTTTTTACTACTTTAATGAACTATTTTGATGAACATCATTCTATTAGTAAATCTTTCAAATTTTTAGAAAATGAAATTAGGTACACTTTTTTATTTTATTTTTTCTGGTGATTTAAAATCCAAGTATTATGACTAATTTAAATATTCTTGAATAATTTGAATGTAAATTTAGATTTTTCAAATAAGTTGGTTCAGTGTCATATTATTTTTGCTTTTGTACAATTCTGAGGATGGTGTGTCCCAAGGTTTGTCAAATATCACATTTATTGCTTTATTCATTAATCTATAAATAATGTCTTCTTGTTTTTGACTGCATGATGACCATACTGTAATCATATATCTGATTCGAGAAATGATATGTGGGTTATATGTTAACAATTCGATGTTCTTTCTCAGAAACTGTATTATTCTAACTGCTCATAAGAGAGGAACAATACTATCTTTAAATTTTTTTATGTAACTCAAAATTAAATTTTTTGTCAATAATCAAACCTAAGTATTTGTGTTTATCAACTTCAGCAATTGTTTTGTTTTTAATTTTAATGTTCAATTTGACAGTTTCCATATTATTTTGTTTAAATAGCATATAAACAGTTTTTTACACTACTGTCATTAAAAATGACGTTTTTAATTTGTAGACATATGAACCAAAAACTGACGTTTTCACAAAATCACTTAAAATATTTTTAACACTAGTGTCACTTTCAACACTTGTATCATAAGACACTATTTTCCATTCTCAATGCAATTATTGATAACTAAGGCTAGGGATAAGCTTACCAGATCAACAATATCTTTTAAATTGTTTGAAGAAATTTGATTGTCACTAGGTATGGTATGTTATTTAAAAGTCATAATTATTTAATAAAAAATATCATCTTCTGAAACAGGTTTCACTTTTTTTTTACTTTTTATATGGTGGCATATTTTTGAAATCAGTATTAAATTGTTTAGACAATGTCATACCAATTTTCTGTTAAGAAGTTAATGCATTCATTACATATATCATTTATACTATTCAGTAGTACGCCGAACTTATTCATAATTTGGCTGATTGGTATTCTTTTTTTTCTTATTATTTCCAATGTTTTTATTGATAACTTCTCATATTTCTTTTGGGGGGTTGTCCTAGATTTTTCAAATTGTTTATTAAATTATCCTTCTTGGAATTTTTACAAAATTTGGCGATTTTTTAAAAAATTCACAACTCCGCCATTTTTCGGTTTATAGAGCCTGCCCTTTTCACGAGAGTAGTGAATCATGACGTGTACATCATTTGTGCACAAAACAGGCGCTGTCGGACTATTAGTTTTAGCACAATTGCAATTAGATTTTTTTTGCAGCATCTTGAAGCTTGACTGATTGCTCTAGTAATAGACCAGTTTGAATGTCTCAAACAGATTTTGAAAGTAAAATTATAGTACTGCAAAACGTATATTCTCATTTCTCTCTACAATGTCGCTAAACGAATAAAAAAAGCTTGCAAACATAACTGGAAACGGCCAATCCCGCCTAAGCGGTCGAGTAGGAGAGACCACGAGGTGAGGGGAAGTATATTGTAAAGGGATTATCACTTGCCTCTCCTCCTACTCTACCGCATAGGCGGGCTCAGCCGTTTTCAGTCATGTTTGTAAGCTTTTGTCGCCTATTTCGCATTATAGCGAGAAATGAGAATATACATTTCGTAGTACTATACTTTTACTTTCAAAATCTGCTTGAGAAATTTAAATCGGACTAAGAATAGAGCACTCAGGCAAGATTATGAAAAAAAAACATGTCTAACCCTATAAACTTAAAAATGATGGAGTTGTAAATTTTCCGGGTCATACAAAATCTAATTTTGTTCGTATTCAATTTTCTACAATTCTTCTCATTGGAGCAACCAGCTTGCTGTATTAGTTTTCATTTTATAAGCAAAATACAAAAAACATTTTTTTTTAAAATGTTTATAACAAATCAATAAATGACAGTTGTGTTCAAAACATTAATGCACTCCCCCTCCAATCCCATTTTTTTCGTACCGCCTTGTACAATGTCGTTGTCATTTTGGAAGGTGTGCCAATTCAGGGTTGCGCTACACTGTATGTGCAAATCAGAAAGTTGTACAAACCATCATCATTAACTTGAAGTATTAATTTGACCATACTTGCTGGAACACACTATATAATTGACCATCTCTAATGACACCAATGAACATTACTTCTAATAGTATCCGACATTAAAATAATTAATGCCTGTTCAGATTTTCATTACTAATAATGGTGAAAATTATTCAGGTTAAAATTTGTGTTGTTTAACAGGGGAGAAAAAAATTAAGTTTTCAGAGGCCTCTAGCGTCAAAACTAGCCTATAGAAAAAGTTGTGCCCACTGAACTTTCTGTTTGAAATGACTTGGACTATAACATATCAAAAATTCAGCCAATTCGATAAGAAGCCACTTTCCCTATTAAATTGTGCCATATCATTTACAATTTTTCATTTCTTGTGGTTCACGGATTAAATTATACTGAAAATACTGAATAAAATGTCTTACCCTAGTTGTGCTAATGGTCCCTTTAGAAGGTGAAGAACTAGCATGTGGTCTACTTGTCAAAGTGGTTGGTCTAGTCTTAGCTATGGAACTGGTAGTAGTTGCAGGACGAGATGTTGTTTTTGGGGCAGAAACTGCAGGCTTTGAATTAGTAGAAAATGCAGGCCTTGAAGTAGCAGAAACTGCAGGTTTCGAAGTAGCAGAAACTATAGGCTTCGAAGTGGCAGAAACTGCTGGCCTTGAAGTAGCAGACAGTCTCAAAGGGGCAGCTTTTGTTGGACTCATTTTGGAAGTTGCTGTGGCTGATTTGGTAGTACCTGGTGTTCTTGTAGTAGTAGTCTCTGATGTGACCCTTCTAGATGACAATGTAGATTTAACGGCAGGTTTCACGTCACCATTTGCCGATGACTTTCTCTCAGCTGGTTTGGGAGGAAGTGTAGTTTTTGGTTTGATCTGCGACTTGGATGCTACTGATTTTGCAGGAGCTGCAGTAGTTGGTGCTTTGGTAACTCTGAAAATGCCAAAGAATATCTTATTAGCAACAATCACTATATAGGAGGTTTATTAAATGAACTATGATAAAAATAAGTGATGATCTTCCTGGTTTTTAAGTCGATATTCTAGATGTTTTGCCAAAACGAGTGGCTATTATTCTCAAAGAGTTGATGACATGTTGGTGAAACTTCGAGAATATCTCGTGATGAACGTAGGCCAAAACTCCGAAAAATAATCATGTAAGTATTGATGACTGAGAGAGCATTTCACTTGAAATCTCTGTTAGTTGTCTGTTGCTACCCAGGTACGTGGAGCACACCACCTGAAGCTGAGGACAAATAAGTCTGTAATAGTCTCAGGGACATATTATACGCGCTTGACCATACCTACCAGGGGGTTGATAAACTTGACTCTTGAGTCGAGAAATACCAAATTCCCAACCCCGACAAAAAGCATAATGATATGTTTTGGTTGAATATTCGATGAGACATAAGACCATTACACAAAAAATAAAAGAGGAAAAAATATGCTCACCCAGGTTTTGGTGGAGGTACTCTAGGTGAACTACTCAGCCTACTTGAAGTTTTGGGAGCTGGTGATAATTTTGGAGCAGATTTAGATGTTGTAGCACTCTTAGCAGACAGTTTCTTTGCTGGTGAACCAGTTCGCTTCTTTTTATCTTCAACTTTCGCAGTAGAAGCAACTGCAACTGCAATACCAGTAGCAACCGCAGCTACTACACCCACTGCAGTCGATTCATTTACTAAATCTTTGGATTCTTTTTGTTCTTCGGAAACAAGTTCTGAAACAGGAAGCTCTAACAGAGGAACATTAGGGGTCTCATCCTGTTTGCTATCCTCGGACGGAGTGACGACTGTTTGTTCGGCAAACTCTGGGGAAATATTTTCAGTCTTAATGTTAATTTCCTCACTGGTAGGCTGAGGAGGCAGTGGAAATACACACTTATTCAGTGGATGATCGGAATACACATATTTTTCCATTTCATCTTCTGTAGTGCTCAATGGTGAGGCGACATCTGGGGGTAGTGAACGTTCCAAAAAGGAGTTGACATCCGTTGTTGCTACAGATTCGGTGTCAGCAATGGATTTGGGCGTGGAAACTTGAGGTTCTTGGCTTATCCCTATTGCTTCCTGAAAAACTTTTGTAATGTCGTCAAGTGCAGCACAAACTGTCGACTGATCTGCCACAAAGCTATCTTCAACAACATCAGGGACGGCAGACAAAACTGGAGAAGGCATGTCATCGTCCCTTACTGAAGATGTGATATCTTCTTGAGGTGATTCTGGTGCCTGAACATCTTCTGTAGGTACGCAAAGTTCTTCAAAATGTACTTGAGCTTGTGCTATCAATTCTGGTTTGGTGAAGTCAGGTGATAAAGGAGATTCAAGATCTCCTGTATTGGTCTGGCCACAAACAACTTCATCTGGATATGGTGATTGAGATTCAGATAAATCACAAACAGATTCAGTTATATCGCATACTGGAGATTTGCTTTCAAACAACTCAATTGCTGGAGATTTTGAAGCAGGTAGATCAGAAATCGATAGCGGGGATGCTTGTAATTCATTAGTATTAGCCTCTGAAGGTTTTGAAACTGGATTTTCACATACTGATATTAGCGATTCATGTTCAAAGTTGATAATTTCAGTATCTGGAACCTCAATTAGTGAATCTTCTACTTCATTGTCACCAAATGTATCCGGCTCGGATTGTTTAGGAATATCGCCATTTTGAATTACCAGCACATCAGAAATTCCCGTTAATTCTTGTTGCTCCAGAAAATCACTGATTTCATCTGCTTTTGGTGGCTCCAAGTCATCAACTTCTGTTGTTTCTGGTTTATCAAGAACTACATCAACCTCTGATTTTCTGGACAAATCACCAACTTCTTCAAGATTCAGTTTCTCCAGCATATCACTAACTTCAGTGGTTTCTGAGCGTTCCAGCCTATCTGTCACATCCGTTGCTTCAGGATGTTTCAGCAAATAGTCATTTTCCATTGCTTCCAATTGTCCCATCAAATTACCAACTACTTGCTTTACCATATCACTACTTTCAAAGGGAATTTCAATTTCTTCTAGTTGTCCTATCAAATTACTAACTTCTGTATCTTCTTCCATCAGCCTATCCATATCTTCAGTAGAAACTTCAATCGCTTCTAGTTGTCTTTGCAAATTACCAACTTCTGTGGCTTCTGTTTGCTTCAATACATCACTATCTTCACTTTGTTCTAGTTTTCCTAGCAAATCACCAACTTCTGTAGCTTGTACTTGCTTCAGCATATCAGCAACTTCAGTAGCTTCAGGCGGAAAACTAACCTCAGAGGCGTTATTTTCACCAGGATTATTGATTTCTCTTTCAGCATCTTCTTGTCTCGATGAATGTGATATTCTCTCCATGATTTCTGGTGATATAACTTCTACATCTCGAGGCACATCTTTCAACACAGGCGATACTGTATCAGCAGACAGATCTCGCGAAGAAAACTTTCCTTCAAAATCAGTTGGTTCAGGGGATCTTAATTCATTAGTTTGTCTTGGAGTGATTATCTCTACATCAGGAGGCAACTCTCCAAGAGCTCTTGACTTTTCAGAAACATTACAAAATTCGCCTCCAAGTAAATTTTCGTGAGTTGGCTCTGGAGTTTTTGAGAAGTCATTTTCTTCTACCCCTGACTCTTTTTCCGAAAAAGTTTGTTCATATTCTATAACATCATTCTCTGGTTCCAAAGGTGATGCAAGTTCTTTCTCATCATCATATGACTGTTTGTCTAAATCGGTAATTTTTAAAGCATCATCATTGTTCAAAGTCAGGCCGAGTTTTGCTGATTCACCCAAAGGATGATGTTCGGGAAGATCTGAAATGGTGTCATTGAACGGTTCATTATCAGGTTGTTTCAAAAATTCATCCAAGTTCTCAGGTAATATTTGAACTTCATTCAGATCAAAAGGATTTGAATCACCCTTGTCTGCATAGAAAGACATTGACATTGGATCTGATTCCTTGTTTAAAATATTTAAATCAGTTACTACTCCTTCGGTTGCAACAGACTCATTGAAAGAAGTTCCCAGAGTTGCAATCGATTCATCCCCATAGTTTGCTTGTGTCGAGAGTGCTGCTTCAGATTGGTCCAACAGTTTGACAGGTGTAAAGGGAGCTGCGTTAGGTCCAAAATGGAACTCGTCACTAGGTAATACTTTTTTAGGTGTGCTTCCTGGTTGGAACTCTGGAATTTCATCAATATTCTTTCCATTCAATATGTCCTCCATTAAATCAGTTGGTGTTATGTTGCGGTCCTGAAAGTTTAGGAAAAACTTAATATATTTGACTACGATTTATTATAAAAAACACTTAAGGTGCGTATTCACTAGAGCATTCGTTCCGCATGAGCACCCCATGAGCGAATGCTCGGACAGTGTGGACGCTGATTTGAGCACGAACAGAATGTGCGTACGGTGCTCGGTCCGATCCGTTTTTTTTCGATTTTTTCGTGCTCAGTGTGGACGGTGAAAGTATGCTTGACGTTTAGTTTGTGGTTATTACAGAGATTTTGAATTTGATTTGAATATTGATGAGTATGAATATTTGTACGCAACTGACTGCGAATCGGTGCTCATGTGCCAGGAGACACTACGCAGCCTGAGCTTGAACCGAGCATCTCATATGTGCTCATGCGGAACGAATGCTCTAGTGATAACGCACCTTTATATCGGTATATAAAATATTCGAAAGTAAGTTGTTTTTTTTATCTACCACAGTCACTCAAAACTTCATTCCGAAAAGATTTTTGTATCACATTTTTTTCTTATTCTGGATAATTAAACGAGCTTTTCTTTAGTTAACTAAAAATATTCATCCATCATTTAAATCTTTTTCAAATATACAAAACATAATTTATAAAAAAAAAATGTTTCGCAAATTCCAAATATACTTTATTGTCAGAAGTTTCGAAACTTAAATGGCGATAGACCGCTAATTTACTCATCAGCCCAAATAATTCGGAATTCATGAGTTTTTTTAAATTAATTTTTAATAATGTATTTACTTTCATGTTATTTTACTATGTGAATTTATTTAAATTTTGCTTTTCCTTTCATAAACTGTATGTTTCTTGGAAAATAAATTGAATTATTTTTGTTATAAAAGGGAACACTGCCACTATATGCCCTTTGGGGCGATATAACAAAATAGGTGGCCCATTTACTATTTCAGTTCAAACACTTTTAGTTCCATGGAAAAAAAGTAGGACAAAAAATTAGGGGAATTAAACAGGAGTTCCGAAAATTTTTAATTTAGAAAATTCAACCTCAAAAAAATAAGTAATAACTGTTAATTTTACTAACTATATATATATATATTTATAACTAAAAAAAAATACCCATATGTCCCAGTTTTAAAACAGGGAATTTGAGACACCCTATTTTTGAGATATGTTTATGTAAAATAGCAGCAATGAATGCATTTTTTCAAGTAGGGAGAGAACTCAAGACTGTTTCATATCAAATTATCATTCGAACCGAGAAAAATTATTTTTGATTAGTGAAAACACTTGGCACCACTGTAATATTTTCATTTATAAGATGTCTCCGACCAAAAGAAGTAAAGAAAACAAAAGTATTCGATAATTTCTCCATTTCTATAAAGGTAACCACGACTTGATGCACTTATAAATTAACAAGTACTCACTCTTTTTCAACTTTAATGGTGAACTGAAATTTTATTTGCCTTCTTTCATATTCAGCAGATATCTTAATCTCTGTGTTAATAATAGCAACATTTATGACTTTATGATCATGTTTATATTTAACATCCTGATAATTATCCTCAGATAACAATAAGGTTTTTTTATACTACTATTATTGCTCCTCCAAAATATTTTATTTTTTGTACTCATTATTATTGATCAAATTTATATAAAGAATATTGTCTGTGACCACATAACATAGTTGATTAATAAAAACACAATAAGTTAAGAGTTTCAATATTTGGTAATGTGTTATCACTGGTTATCACCAGTCAAATAGAAATCTTTCACCAGTTATATTTTGCAAATATATTTACTCTTTCAGTCTAACATTTCTCTACTTGAACATCATGACATTCAGGTAATATTAATTTTGGATGGTTTAAATTTTATTATTGAATGCAATTATAACTAATTGTAGTTCCTCAAATCCTTAGAGATATTTTCAGGTACAATTTCATTAAAAAAAAAACAGCTGCAAATCAAAATATCCACTTTGCTCATTTTGCTAATTTGGTGGTAGACTGAATTATACTTAGTGTTGATAAAAAGTATGAAACCCCCTCACAGTTCATTCTTTTTCAATAAAATTGGACATCCCCTTCTAAAAAGATCCAAGGATTCAAAAAATTATATCAGGTTATTATCATATTATTATACCTACTCAACTTTATTTTGAATGGAACTACCTGTAAACTTTAATTTCTGAAATTCCCCAATGAATAGTATCTCGTTTTGCAATGAATTTACCCATGGACGAACTGTCAAACAAGGAGAGAACTTTAATTATTGTCAAATAAACTATGAGTTTAGTAAACTGCTATTTGTACAGTACAATTTTTAAAGGTTTCCGTTACAAAATATGTTGTTAATTTTATTTCCCTGTGGTGTTTGTCAGTGTTATTTCGTCTAATATAGTGGTCTTGAGTAAAAAATAACCTAGCAATTAAGGAGAATCCACAAACATCAAGTACACAACCAACTCTACCCAATGACATATGCTACAGGTCTGTCATAAATATACTGAAATCTAAAACACTGAAAGCGTATATTTTCACTTCTGTCACAAAATAACTAAAGATGAGAGGCAATTTTGTGGAAGCATGCAGAACACATCTGTAACAAATCTACACTTCACCAGCAAAGCTGTGTTCTTAGAAGCAACATTTTGTTTGTGTAGTAAACTCAAGAGACCTAACTATCAGACAACTTAATATCTGGATAAAATAAGACTGTGGGCAGGAATAATGGACAATAATGTATCTAGAACTTTCTTCATTGAAGTTACTGAAACTTGGTATTTGAATTTATTAAGAAATATTAGAAATAATGGTGTACCCGCTATTGTGAGGCTTTCGTCATCTAAACAATCCATTAATTACGTAATTAATGCTGAGACATACTATGGCATGAGCAAGAAGTGGCACATGCACATTATTCCAGAATTATTATGAAACTGTATTTGGATCAAGTTTTTCCTGGTCAATGGATAGGGCGAAGGGGTGCCTTTGAATGATTCCTTCTGGAGTGTTATCTCAAAAATAAGGCAGACAGAAGTAGACAAATCACGGAAGAATTAAAAAAAATCGTTGAAGAAATTTGAGGAATTTTTGAGATATTGTAATAGGCAGAAGAACGAAAATTTGAAAATTTTAAAATTTAGGGCCAGTTGCGTGATGATTAACTAACGGCACGTCACATTTGACGTCACGTTAAATATCTGATGTGTTGTATAAAACAATCGAACTATTTTTCTCGTTTCAGGCTTCATTTAGTTTTTTTAGGTTAGGTCTATTTGTGTGTTCGTGTCACTTCCTCATTTGTATTGTTTATTCAATTACCATGTTATTCGTCTGAGATGAATAATAGGAAGAATTCTGAAAAGGAAAAGCGAGAAAAATGAAACAGAATTTAAAAAAGACAATATTGAAGGATAATAAATAAGGTTCTTGGCCTTCGAACTACTTGTTTTTCTGATAATGAATTTAACTATGTTTCAGATATTGTCTAAATGTTCACCTATCAAATCTTATTTATCTACATCACCTTATCTGCCAGCAGGAACTAAAACTGTTGAAAATGTTTAAGGAAAACTTGGAAATATTCAAATTATTTGGCAGAATTTTCATCTGTCAGTTATTGATTGGTAGTTTAATCAGTGGTGGAGCTCTGATTAAGATAATGCCTGATCAAATTTTAGTTGATGTGAAGTTAGAACTTGATTGGCTCATATGCAACCGATATTTCACGTTGACTAGCAATCATCATAAGTTAACGTGGCATTAAGTTAATGCGTCATCAAGTCTTTGATCAGTGTTTTTATGCAACCCAATCTGGCATATAACGTGACGTTGAATATTTAACATGACATTAAATACTTGACGGAGTTTTATGCAACCGGTCCTTACTCTATTCTGCAATTTATTGTATTTTTTGATGAATTCAATGAATTGATGGAGAGTCATAATGACTGGTTTTTAGAAACTAGCTATTTCAACAAGTAATTCATGGTCAATAATATTTCTAATAAAAATTGATTTCCAGGAAATCATCCTTCCGAGGAGGAAACAACTCGTTCATTAGGTGTACATCATAATATTTTCGTTACTTCAATACTCATTTTGTCTCGAGCATTAGATCGCTTTGCCATTACAGAATTATGATTACGAACATTTACATGAATAATTTACGATAATTAAAATAGTCAAATCGTATATCATGCCCCTTCAATAATTTTTCAGAGAATAAGCTGGCCCCTACAACTTTTTTCATTATTTCTCATTACAAGTAATTATTCATTAGATGTACAAAAAATTACTAATTGTTTCCCCCTTGCATCCTTCTAATCACATTAGCAATATGATGCTTTAATGTAACCAGAATTCAAGAAGTAATTCCAAAACGTAATAATATACAGGCTGTTCCACTGCAAATAACAAGTTGATTCTATTTTTGGTATAACTAGAAAAAGCGCAATATATCTGATATAATTTTTGGCATCCCCTGATCTCTATACAATTTTATTTAAAAATAATAATAATAAGTTACAAAGATACTTGTTACTAACACTCTAGGCATAGTTACAAAAAGAAGTGAAGTTAGTTCAAATGTTTAAACTGTAATTGAGTTGTAAAAAAGTTGTTATAAAATAAATTTGTTATAGAATAAAATACTTGAGGTTACTGTAGTTTTGGAGAAAGAGCAGAAGTATAGGAATGTAGGCTTTCGTTTCGACTACAACTGCAGCAGTCATCTTCAGTGGCGTGGTCGAAGTACTCTTCTTGACGTATCAACTGAAACTCGTCAAGAACGTCAAGAGAAAAGTACTTCGACCACGGCACTGAAGATGACTGCTGCAGTTGCAGTTGAAACGTTTGGAGATTTTAAGAAAGAAGACCACGGCAAAACCCGGAAACCAATCAAAACAAACAGAAGTTTTGTAAACAAAGTACCAACAAAAATAAGCTGGAAATTCAAACTCAGTAAGACAAAATTTCACTTACACTGTCACCATTGTGGCCGTTGCTGTAGGAATCCACTTCGCTGGGTCTGGATTTGACTTCTTTTTCGAAGTCAGAAGGATTGGGCAAATTGATGTCGAGTTCATTGACGGGCCTTTTGGGAGACTGGGATATCACTTGGTCGTTTATTAATGTCCTACAAGCAGGCGATGGAATACTTCTCGTTGGCGAGACAGGGACAAATTCTGCAGCGTTCGGATTCAGCTGAGACATGTTGTCGTCCTCTTCAGGAATTTCGGCAACCTGAACAATGGACAAGTTTAATGATAATACTAAAAATTATAATAACAATCTTTATTATCTAATTCGATGACTCGAACATATTACAAAATGCTACAGTCTATAGGGATAAAAGGTGTATGATCAGTATAAAGTTGTTCTACCTCATGAACCTGTGGAAAGAACCTAAACTTATGAACAAAACAAAAATACAATCAACTTGTGATACAAAACTTAATAAAAACAAAAAAATATATATATATGTATAATTGAATACCAAGCTTCCAACAATTTGCTTTAGACATAAGTTTAGGTATTTTAGCGTGGAATGTCTGTGGTCTTTGCTCGCTTTTCACGCAATGTGATTCTATACAAAATTACTAGTGCGAAATGAAATATTGCGCACGGTCTCCTCGCTCTACGATTGGTGCGATTACCTATATAGTTAACTATACCCTAATTTTTACTCAGTTATAGGTAACTGTCTACAAATAAATTCATTACATGATAGTGCCAGTGTGTTATTATTTACCAAGTAAATACCGAATTGTATAAATTGTTCAAATTTTTCTTTGCTGTAATGTCAAACGACGATAAGAGAGTATTCTTCGATATTCTACTGTATCACGATATACGCTTTGTATCTATAAATCGTTGTTTTTGATGAACGATATTAATATCATTCAGTAGCTCAACGCGTCAGAGACAAACACACCCACAGATTTGTGTGGCGTAGGTTCGAATCCCTGCCGAGAGTATTTTTTTTTATTTTTACTATTTTGATGTTTCATAATTAAAGAGTAGTAATCATGTCACATATAAACTCATTTTTCGTACTTCCGGGCCTAAAGTGACAACTTCACTCCCTTGTGACAGGTACTAAAGTGTCACATTTAATCCCTCCGGGATTAAATATTGACGAAACTCCCGGAACGATTAAATCACAAACAAACGAATTTAAGGGATATTTTATTGAAAAATATAATTAATTAGAATGGTAATTAACGTTAATATTCAAATTAATATTGTGACAGTTCGTCATATTGACCAGTCTTTCCTGGGTTAATGCAGCAGGTAACTGACGAGTAACAGATAGGTCCTTTTCATATTGAACTGGTGTTTGTTTCGAAGATCCTGCGGAAACAGGAAGCGAGAATGAGGACTGTGGCATAACTATAGTGGACGAATCGGCGACTTGACCAAATATTTTATCTGAAATTTTTTGTTTATTTTTAATAGACGATTCAATATATCCCTCGGCCACGTTGGAGGATTTCCATCCTCCATGTCTCTTCAGCACGTCTATTGTTGCTCCCGAATCAGCTAACAAAGACGCAGATGTGCGTCTAAAACAATGTCCCGTATAAGACGTCGCATTTTCTAATTTCAAGAAAGCTGCTATTTGCCGTGGAAATGTACCAAACATGTTTTTTCCTACTACTCGCGTAGTACATTCTTTGTTGATGTATTGAACAAAAAATTTTGAATGAGTTGTCCCTGTCTTTCGCAATGCCACATATTTCCGAAATATCGCCACAAAACTGATGGCACTGTTTTCTGAATTTTTGATCACAAAATTTCGGTCAATTTTATTTTTGGTGTTTCTAATCGCAATTAGGAAGGAATCGCCCAAATCTCTCACATCGTCGATTTCTAAATCAACCAACTCTTTTCCACGACAAGCTCCCGCAACGCCCAAAATAAGTGCAACCTACAAAAAAATTGATTTCTTAAAATTTCTGAATATAAACAAATTTCCAAATTTACCTTAAGCATTAAATATTTATCATCCGGAGCCTCCCGTAAGAACTGATCTACCTGCTCAGACGTGAGAATTCTTGACTTCTTTGGCTTAAATCCCTCATTTCTTCTCTTCAAAAAAGCTAATAATTTTGGAAATTTACTTATATCAATATCTTCTCTAATGTTAATAACCGATTTCAGCATTGAGTAATGTGCCCAGAGAGTTGAGGCACAAACCGCTTTTGATTTATCATCGAAGTAGACTAACAGCGCATTTTCAGTAGGTTGTCTCACATTTTTTAAGCGGCACCACTTTTTAAAAGCATCGTACTGCTGCTCGTATAGTTTTCTAGATTTCGGTGGTAACAATTCTTCACCTACTTCGGCTGCTCTTTTATCAATATCAGATACACCTTCTTCACTCATGATACCAATAATTATCAATAACAATGTTTCTTTACAATGACACTAGTAATGACAATGTTTCTAAATTATAACTGTCACAACGCAATGTTACTATGGTAACTTATTTTAAAGACAGTTTATTAAATGAGTTGAAGAGAGAAAAAACTGATTGAAATTATTGAAATAATTAATAAAACCGGAAGTACGAAAAGTATCGTATATACCTTGCGACTGAAGTACATTTAATCCTTCAGGTAAATTATGGCCCTCCCTGCGGTCGGGCCATAAACTTTACCTTCAGGATTAAATGTACTACTTCAGTCCCGCGGTATATAATGTACTATTGGCAACAAAGCGTATGTGATTATCCTGGGTTTCAATAAACAATAAATGGAAAATGTCAGTTTTGACAATTAGTTATTGAAATAATTCAAGAGGAATGTTGCCACTTTGCATACTTTGAAAATATTTGATAAGAACGTAAGATAGAAGATAACTTATTCTAGATTGAAAAAAAAATTAAAATGTACTACTTACTATATTATTCCTTTCTAGCATTTTAGGGAATTTAAATGTTTTTTTCATGAATAGCCCAAATTTCCCTATGAAACGCATACCCTCCTTTGTTAAAAATTATTGGCCCTGGTTCAATGCCCATAATACTGCGATAAATAACCCTATCATCAAGTGAATGTTTTTTTTTTCCTTAAGGGCTAATTGATAACTTATTTCGACTCACCTTTGGTTCTGGCACCGGAGAAATATTTTCTTTATTGGCTTCGTCTCCCTTGATGTAGTTCCACTCGTCCTCTGAATCACTTTCGGCTGCGTTTTCCACTAGCCCTCTAACATCATGAACTGAAAAACGAAATTTTACAAATGTACTCAATTGAATATGTTAATGAAAATCAAAGTATAATTTTAATTGGGAAAGGTATCACTAAGACTAATAAACCTTCGTAAAAATATAGTTAACAAATGCACGAGGATAACATAAAAAAAATTGTAGGATTTTGTTATCAATCTACAAATAAAATTTAAGTCAAAGTTTTAAATCATTTAAGAAAAATTAGTTAAAAATGAATTTGGAACTTATTTGAAACAGTGTAAACTCGCGCTAAATTTGATTATACTAGTAGTACAGGAATATCCAGCGATTTATAATAGTTATTTATGTATCAAGGGCGTAAAATAGGCTTTTATGCTGACGTCATCGGGCCATCATTTATTACGCCGCAGGCCATAAAGGCATTTTATGCACGTGATACATACAAAATTTTATGCACTAGCGGTTTTATAGCGCGAAACACAAATACTGACGTCAATTACAATGGTCTACACGTTTCATACGTTATGTATACAATAATTAAGAGTAACATAGTATGGGTAATGTGAAACTATAGTAGTTGAGAGCTGTATTAAATTGATCATCACTGAAAAAAATCGACAATGATTGTGCCGGAATGATACCAGATAGTTATTTGAACCAAACATCCACTTCTAAAATGAATACTTGTTCTCGGATCGATGTAGATGCTGTAACAAAGCTTTTAACATGTGATGATTATATTCAATAGAATCATCATCATCATCATCATCATCTTTTACATCAGTAACTAAACCAACTGAATTTTCAATATTCAGGCTTATGACTTAATTACATATATTTCTCTATAGAACTGAAATAATTCTAATTTGTGTTAGATCTTGCATGAAATGATGTGTAATTGAGAAATTTGTCTATTTTACGGCCCGCGGGACACAATGCGCCCGCGGGCGGTAAAGTGCCACTTTACGCTCTATGAACCGGGCGGTAAAGCGTACTTCACCGCCCGTTAGTGCATAAAATCAATATTTCTGGTTAATTTTTAGGCAATCAATTCATAATAATTCCAAAAGTTTTTTAACTTTGGTTAAGTGAATGGTGTATCGAGAAAGCAATACATTTCAGTTTGCAACCTCTTACGAAGTACTGTATACTCGTTGAGATAATTCCAAAAGTTCTGAAAACTTGGAGTAGTATTGATTATATTATTTAATATCAATATCACGAATGAAGTTTTCAACCAAGTCAAGTGTACGGATTTTTTTTAAATCGAATATTAATTTTTTTGATATACCATAGGAGAAAATTGCAAAAATTCTGCAAACTTGACATATACATCGGAAAAATATTCCGAACAGTTGTGCAGATTTGCAACCTTGACCGGAACATGTACTTTTTTAATTCGTGGTAATTGTTTTGATCAGGGTGGTCTCGAAATAATTACAAAAGTTTTGAAACTTTGTGGCAAATCTTAATAATATATTCAATACTACTTTGCAGAAGTTTTGGAATTTTCTCAACGAGTATTCAGCAAAATTCAGGTTAAACGCTATTTTGATAATGTTGCGTACTTCGGAAGAGGTTGCAAACTGAGATTTATTGCTTAATCTGTAAAATGTACTATTCACTTGACCAAAGTTTGAATACATTTAGAATGATTGTTAAATTTTCGATTTTTCATGTCTATCTTTACTAGCCTATTGTCACATTTTGAACATTTGTACCGAAAAGGAAAACTTTGCCCCGAATGAATGTGGTGACAAAAGTCATAAAAAGTTGGTGTCGTTTTTAAAATAATGCTTTTATCTACTTTTTGAATACCATCAGCCCACAAATACGACTTGCCTAAAATTAACCGAGACATTCATAAATACTCATCATGCTATGAGTATTTTCACTTTCTGCAAGTTCAGAATGGCAAAACTCGGGCCTCCCGAATAAATCAAGGTCGAACACGCAAACTTCTCGAGTCAACCTTGTTGGAATATTACAACATCCTCAATGAAATATATTGTTATTTATAATTCATTCCTCATAGACAGATCACTCTCTTCCGATTATGGTAAACAGATTTATTGCATGCTAGACTGTATAGAAATTAAAAACGTACGACTATCGTGTGACCTACATCAACTTTTTGAATGTGGTTCGTTATTCTTAGGAAAGAATAAAAACGACTTCTCTGAATATCCATATAAGAAAACACGTCTACAGGATAGGTTCAGATCATAACATATTAAGTTTCTGGCCGTACTGGTTTATCAGCATCATCTATGGTCCGTATTTTTGTTATCAATTGCGGTGCAATGATATACACTAAGATGCCTAAAAACCCTGGTGGCAATAAAACGCGAGACATTCGCCAACTTGATTAATGCGAAAACAAATGAATTAGTGGTATGCTTTCCAAATATACCGCAATACTTTCGTGTAGCGCCACCGCCGATTTTCTTCTTAAGGTGAGTTTCCATGAATAGAAATTTCAATTTTTGCGTACGACTATGAAATGAAAAAAAAAACATAATAAGTGAAATATACGGAACTACTGTCCCAGGTATTGATTGTTACTGATGTCAATCTTTATACAATTTTTATTGAAATACAACTAACTAGAATTACCTATAATGCATTTTGATATAGGAATCTTGAAATTTAGGTACATAAAAAGTCACCTTCAGAACTGTCAACGACTGAATCCTATGAAGATGCCATCTCTTGATCCAATTACAGAAGCGCACTACTAATTCATTTGTTTTGTCTTCAAAATAATCAAAACAAAAATTCAACTTGACAACTGTAATCAACCATCATTAGATTTTTCTTAACACATATTGGCACTGAAAATCCATTACATGGTGACTTCTAATAATTTATCAAGTTGAGGATCCATCAGAAATAAAGTTTTTGAATTTAGTTGTAACATGAGAAAAAACACAGTATTATTCAAGATGGAACAACAGCTGTGTTCTATAGTTTGCTATACAAATGAATATTTACATACGTTCACAAAAAACATTAGGTCTAAAATCTGATTTCGTGTGTGAAAGAAAACCTGAAATAAGTGGGCTTGAGAATTCAATTATGAAAACCAGATAATTGCTGTGAAACAGTGTTTCTGAAGCAATTAATATTTTAACAAGTTTATAAAGCGATCAAAAGTCTCAGACGAATTTGCATTGAACTTTTATTTCATTAATCACTTCCGCACGCTACTTGTTTCAACCAGCTACCTATACTTGATTTTTTACCTAGTCCAAATATCTGCGTAAGTGGTTGAAAAACCCGGCATAACTTCAATTGCAGCACTAGGGTTGGTGAGTGAGACACCCACATTACAGTTAGGTGATAGATCATTGCTGCTTTTCAGGGTATAGTTCAAGAAACCGATATTGTGCAAAATTAGAGTTGGTGAACTGTCGATTCGTATTGGATAGTTTCTACCTATAGTGTGCTATGATTCGCTGAAAAGTTGTATTAGGAGAAGTATTAGGAGTACTTTCAGCGTCGCATCGATGTTTATTAGTTCAGGCACTTATCTCGATTTGAGTGTTTTATGTGAGATGGGGCTAAATTGTATACTAGTCCCCAGTCCAGCTACCATTTTACAAACTGATAATAACAGACATAAAAATAGTTTGGATCACTTGTTTAGATCGAGTCTACCACGCTGTGAAATTTTCAGAATACGGAACGGGCGAATTTCTTTCTAAATTCATCGTTGGGTATAAAGAAAAATCACTTACTATTAAACTATAGGAAGAAAAAAAAACTTAATATTATAATAATCCTCAGTTGCATCTTAGGCATTGATCGCATTTACTTTTTTCCTCCCTAGGTTTTTAACATTGTTCAATGGATTGATTATGCAATTTTACACACTCTTTTTTAATATTATTTCAGATCAAAATAATCTCAGTGATGCATCTGAAAGCGAAAACGAAGATACTCCCAGTATATCTGATGACGATGAATCTGATGACGAAGATTCTGATTAATTATTAATGTTATTTAATTACTAATTATTAAATGTATGAAATTAATTTCTTTTTTTGTCGGACTAGCAATATGCACCACTATTTTTGACGGACAATGCCATATTTTGATAAAGAAAGTAGTATTCTAGCACCCTCCTTTTGTGTCCGAAATGTTATTATCAGAAACCTAATCTGCCATGAGCGACATGTTTCGGTTGTCGGACAGGAAAAAAGCCCCCGAAAATTTGTCGGACAAGGTATGGACTACGATTCTTAGGCCAATTTTAGTATACTAAAATAAAAATTGAGACTGTTATTATCAGAAAACCATACCGCGCTAGAGCGACATGTTGGACATGTCGGACGCGACAATAGCCCCCGCCATTTTGTCGGACAAGCATACTTATCTTTTATTTATAACATTTTCTTGCAAATCGAATAAAAATTTTGAGTATTATAACAAAAAAAAGTAACCGCCCAGAACGACATGTTTACGTACCCGCAGTGCGGAAAAGCCCCCGTTCCGTATTCTGAAAATTTCACAGCGTGGTGGACTCGATATACACAAGTAATCCAAACTATTATTATGACTGTAATTATCAGTTTGAAAAATGGTCGCTGGACTGGGGACTATACGTTTCAAATTATAACTACTTATTCCCCTACTATTTCTTTATGATACAACTTCATTCTGGTATCTGTTTCAGGTTGCCACTTTATAGTATTCAAATTACAGGTATTTATCACTGTGTTTAATATCACAAAGTATACAATATTATGTAGGTATATCCACTAAAAAATTACGTCGATCATAAAATACGATTAATTGAAAAAATGCTGTCAGGTATTTACGCTGAATCGAAAAAAGCTATTAGGTATTGATGATAATAATTTTTTTTCGGGAAAATCAATCAACAACTTTTTTGAAACAGCCTCAGCCGTATAGGCTCATGCTTTTTGAATAAATCTGGCAGGAAATTACTTCAATCTTCTTAAATATTAAATGGAACGCTTTGTATTTTATTACAATTGTTAGTTGATATTTCATTTTCTTTCCTTTTTTTTTATTTTTAGATCTCGATAAAGCCATCAATCCCCTAAAATCATTCGCCCCATTTAAATCGTTAATTTAAATCCCATTGAATATCAATCATTTAATCGAGTGGATTTTTTAAAATTTTAAGTAGTGAATAAAATAATAATATGAAATCAGAAATAACATAAAAATATCATACAGTATCGGAAAGTTTTCATCTTGGGTATGGTGGATTCATGAGAGCATAAAGAATAACTTGCTATATATGTTGAGAAAGCATTACAATTTCTCCTCTACTCGCTCGGGAAAGGGATATCGACGTGAGCTGTTAATTCGTAGGGTGGGGTAACAGGATAGGCGCACAGTAGTGCGTCTCTCTTATTTATGTGGTATTATCATATCATTGCGTTCCTTGTTGCTCGCGTAGATTTCTGTCTATACCTCAGATGAAAAGTTTCCGATACTGTATATTGATAATAATGCTACCAGTCTACAACATAATGAGAAATCAGATACGTTTATTCATAGGGAATGTCGGCCAAAATGAAGTTGCTGCTCAACAGTTTGTACTCGTAAAGATATCCCGAATGACAACGTCCCTCTAGAAATTACTTCAAGTGTCTTGAAGAGAAGTTTAGAAGTGAGCCTGCAAATAATTATGGTAAACAACATAATATCATTTCTGGAGATAAGGCGATGAATGTTCTCATAAGATTGGAAATCGATCAAAATAAATAGACTGCTTGGGAGTTGGGTACCAGTCGTGACTGTTAGAAACAAGAAAAAATGTGATGATAACACATAAGTAGGTATCGATTTTTCAAATATCACATTTTTAAACGAAACCGATAGGCAAGAAAGATAATACTACGTACATACAAGCAAATACAGTCAAAATATTCGATATTGGGCGTTGATTTAGGCAGAGAGATTTCATAAAACGTTATGAATTCAACATATGGTTTGAGACTAATAGAATGTGATAATAATTGTTCATAGATTAGATATTTAAGATTCCAGCATCAATAAAATTGAATAATATTTGGAAGATTTACCGACGAATCTGGATTACTGACCGTTTTTTTTTCAGCTGGAGTTTACCACCCCCCAACAATAGCATAGTGACAGATTACTTTTGTGGCCGATTTGGGGAAATGTATGTAATTTCAAGAGGCCTGCAAGGTTACCCGACTTAATCCCATCAGATTTCTTTTTAATTGTCACAAGAAATACCCCAACACCAAACTACTTCTTGAAACACGTGTTTCAGTCACCAAGTGGTCATCTTCAGAGAGATGGAGTGCGTACGTTCATATATAATGAAGAACTGTAGTTCCTATTTTTCTTATATAACCTGAAACCAGCAAAATTATTTCATAACAACCGAGTTTGTGATTATGCGTACAGAGGCTAATTAGTTACAAATCAATTAAAATAACGGTAATTGCTAACAAGATTAGTAATTACACCGAGTTAATAGAATTTGTTATGAGGTGAATAATGAATACGTTTCTGCTCAACATTATAACTTCACTATGTAATTGCATAAAAAAAGGAAATGTCGAGCATGTATGTACAAGACTACTTTTCGATAAAATTCAGTACTACACGAAATCCTGATGGGCTAATTTCATTCATTCATTCATTGTCCGAAGAGGGTGGTTTAAACTGAAAAATAATTTTCTTTATTCGCATCCACATGCATCGAATACTTAGCTTCTGATATCTCAAATAAGCATACAATGAAAAGTTAAGTCATTTTCCAAATGACAATAAAGAATCGAATTAGACGTACGATGCTACAAAGAAAAAAAGCAATTCGTTTTTTTGAAGAGAAATCGTCCTTAATGTCGATTAGAATCGACGTATTCAGACATTGCGATATTTGGAACTTTTCTAATTTCAATTCGAACTTTATTTTATTGGACTAACATTGTTTTAACTACTTACGGTTTGACCGCGATGATTTTCTAAATTCAAATAGAACACTTATATTGATGTTCAATCAATTTAAAACAATAGGGAACATGTATTATTTAATTCTTTGGGTTTTCTGCATCAATTCAGGTCTCAAAAATTGTATTCAGTGAAAATAATAACTTGAATCTAATTTTTTTTCGAAATTTTAAGATTTGAAATTGCCCTTCGATTTAAACACAATTTGACCTTGACGTCGAATAACTTTCCCCAAACACTAGCGCCCCTTGTGGTTGTTTCCCGAATATGGAGTAAGTTTTAGAGTTTCAAGCAAATATTACACAGCCTTCAAGGGCCATCTAACGCTGAAAGTTTGAACTGTGTGAAGTAAAGATGCATTCATCCATCAGAGGATAAAAAGAGAAGCATTTTCAAAAAAGGAAGCGAAAAATTTAGAGTTCCTATTAAATCACTTAGCTTTTCGGATGATAACGTTTGTGTACGAATGAAAATTTTTGAGAATGGGAATACATGCCTGTTCCCTATTTATGGAAGGACGAACCAATTAGTATCTACCTACATATTTCTAGCTCTCCAAATGACGTGGTACTGCAGGTTTTCCTGGATTCTCTTGCAGCTGGAAAAGCAAGTCAAACTGCTCCGACGTATTCCAGAGCCTCGTAGCGTAAAATCACATACTTTGTTTTTATTTTTCATTTACCAATTACGAGTCTGGCATGGAAGAGATAACCACCTGCAGACTACAGAAGTTCTCACGACATTAGATATGTTGAAAAACAAAATACTGCGTATCATCACTAACACTGATAGATACATTGGATTGGATGCGTTGAGAGATCTAGCAAGTGTCGACTCCATCTCGTCATACCCAAGGCAACTTGCTTTCAAGTTTCAAAAATACCCTCTGAGGAAAGGTCTTACCTAAACATTAGGGATAACATAATAAGCTCCGCATGGAGGAATAAGTCTGACAGAGAGAGAACAAAGTAGACAACCGAGGGAGCAAACCATAACAACTAAGCTTAGCCATTGATCCCTGGTGCCAAATACGATCAAATGCTTCGAATGTAACTAATATCACGGCTAGAGTTTCTCCGTATGTTCCGATATACATACAGGGTTTAAACCTAACCTCTTACACTCCCGTGAAGGACGGGTGTATAATGCCATTTTATACCGAATGGCAGGTGTGAAAAATTCGAAAAAAAATTGTGGAAAGTTTAAATTGTGTTGGAAAATTCTTCGAAATTTTGGGAACCGCTGTCCGCCGAACGTCAGCTGACCGCAGTAGAGCCGCAATAATACTGGAACTGCCGGATGGAAGAAACTCTGTAAATTCGAACAGCAGTTTCCAAGAGTTTACGAATTTTACAACAAAATTAAAATTTTCCACAATTATTTTTCGAATATTTCACACCTGCCATTCGTTATACACCCGCCCTTCACGGAAGTGCAAGAAGTTAGATTACACCCGGTATAACTGCAACATTTGGGAGACATAGTTATATCGGAGAGAGATTTATTCGCCTTATACGAAATATTAACATAAAAAAAATAATTCGTCGATATCAAATCAATGTCAATATGAAGGCGATTCGTTGGATAACGTTACAACGTTGTGCACTATCTTCAACACATCAACGATGCTTCGATCCCATATTAGAACCCTCGTGCTATCCGACATTTTAAACGAGCACAATGTACCTTGAGTAATATCACCTACAATTCGAACGCTTGTAGAACAAACCGATTACATGTTTTATTTTCATGTAAATGTAACTCGATATCCACACCTGCAGAAGCGTAACAAAACCGGCTATTAAAGAAACACTTCTCGATATAATAAGGATAAAGCATCAGTGGCGGATCCAGGGGGGTAGAGGGGGTATTTACCCCCCCCAAGCCGATTCCAAAATACTCATACTGCCGTCCTAAGGTCTGAGGATGAAAGCAGTATGTTTCAAAATATCGTAATTTGAGTGTTTCAAATACTTTTATTCCCAATTCTTAAATACCGAACCACTTTATTGCTAGTTTTTATTAGTTCATATGGCTATTGGAAATATATTCATATTTTACTTTTCTTAAATGAGAATATTTATTTCTTGTGAACATGATGACGCCGGTTCCAGAATTTACAAAAGCAGAGTAGAATTCTCGAAGAAAAAACAACCATTCATAAATATATATTGTATCTATTGTAGAGTAAAAAGGTCGCGCTAACATTAATTTCCCATTTCTCACACCGATTGTTCCACCTCTCTGTGACCTCTAGGCGAATATAAACACCACATTGTATTCAAAACCGGCTGCTTCCCTTCCATCCTCGACTCGCATCATTAAAACAAACGACGAATGGAAACAAAGACATTTCCGTTGATCGAACGGAAAACCTGCAAATCATCAAAACACTTGAACGATACGCCGAATATGACTTTCTCAAAAACGTTTCCGACATGGCAATTCTGGTGCAGACTCCCGCTGGCTGCACTTAGTTCATGCTTCACTTATGCGATAGGCGGTAGAAGAACCTCCTTTATCTGTCAAATTCGAGTGATGTTATTGCGGTCGTTATCTGCGCGGTCCTTACAACGACATAACGAGACACCTGTTGATCGTAGTCTACGCTACGCCACTCCACGTCTCCGTGGGCCTTGTTCTGTAGGGCAAGCAAACTTGGATTCCTATTTAGAATCGATCGGTAGGCTGTCCATAGCGGCAGAATTTGGACTACGGTGAGAGCCAGTTCGTTGTCCCAGGGTGTGGTGCTCGACTCACTATATTTCACAGTAATAATAACAATTTTTAATTCCGCAATCGAAAGTTGACATGGTGTTTAACTTTTTTTCACTTTGACAAAAATGTAGTGAATTTTGCACAATGGTGAATGATGGAATATCGTAAATATTTTTTTTTCGTACGAGTGAAGTATCACATTTTTCGGAATCCTTTATTGGTATACATTAAAATTACTCTTTTTATGATTCCTTTCAGGATTTTGGTTATTGAATCAATGGTTTTTGACGCACGTCAATCAAGTCCACGCGGACAGGCGCTTCCTTTGAATTAATACGGGTAATAATAATAATACTCCCTCATAAACACTCGTAGAGTGTACCCAAAGGTATAGGTTGTGGGAGTAGAGTGAGGCTATTATTATTATTTGCCGTGGCGCTCCTGGTCGATTTACTGATTTCTGGTGGCTTATTCACTTTTCAGCTGCAGGAAAACTCGGAAAACCACAGCACCACCTCGGGTTGTCGGGTGGTCGGTGTGCACTCCAAGCTAGCATGCATCCGATATCAAGTATTTGAAAAAAAAATATCTAGTACCTACATCGGGCTCGAACGACTATCGCTATGCTGATGTTTCGAATGGCCTGAGCCTTAGACCGCTGAGCTACCGGCCACCCTAAGTTGCAATTATTGGAAGGTACAGGCGAAAAACTAGCCAAGTCCATTTTTAATGAAATTGCGGTACCTTCACCATTTGGTGGCAAATAATCTATCTACTTTCTCTGAAGGATCAATCGGTCAGGAGACAAGTCACAAGAATTGCCTAATTTAAAACTCCCATGCACCATATTAAACTTATAACGAATCTTCACCTAAAAACGCCAATCATTCAGTTATCATTATTTGTGACTTAGCTGGTTTTTTCCCTGTACCTACCCTTCAATTTACAATGGATGAACTATGCGATACACTAACGAGCTCATTGTGAGGTGTTCACAATTCTCTTTTCAGGAATACAAATAACCATCGTGTCAACCTTTTTGCCTATACGCTATTATTTACAGAAAATTGCTAGTATATTAATTAGTTCCCTAAAACAAAATTTCTCTACTTGTCCACTCTTACGGCAGCATGCATAGTCGTTTTCGAGCGACTCTCCAGGAGAGCGCCGTCCGCTACACCATTCAAAAGGGTCGTATTTAACCGAGCACCAAATTATTTATTTTTGAGCCCCAAAGTACCTACTGAGTTTTGAAGTTTATTTATATACTTCAGCAGCAACTAATTATTGTTTACACCACAAATCTTACTTGAACATATTTGAGCACCAAAATAAACCTAGCTTGCGAGTCGAAAATGCGTGAGAGATTATTCAATGTTTTTGGTGTTTATGTATTACATTAGGAACTTTAATATTCATTAACTTTTTAACATTTCAGGTGCTCATAAATTATATTTCTGGTTTGGAGGTTTTTTGGTGCTCGTCTATTACTTTTGGTGGCCAAATATTATTTTGGAGTCCGAGTATAAAACTTGGCACGTAATATTGCACAATTATTATTTTGGTGTTCATTTAAATATACCCCATTTTTAATGTTTCAAAATCACTATGTTTTAACAGTAAATACACGGTTAATTCGTTTGCATCGTGGTGTAGCACTTTCCTACACCTGGTGTAATTTACACTCGATTTTAGTGTTAGTTGGCAGATTAATTTGTCACATTCCTTTGTTTGAACTGCACTCAGCTACACTCGATTCAAAATGTGGTGTAAATTACACAACACCTTGATGCAAATGAATAAACCTACAGTCTTGCAGAATATTTCCAAATATTTGTCAAAAATAGCCCTCATCGAAAAATTAAGTAGTGTCTCTTTCTGAAACAATCGGGGGGTGGATATCTTTCAAACGAACAGTGAATATTCTTCGTTGTCCGACAGACCACAAATTCACTGTAATTCAGTGATATCCAGGCAGTAAAAATAATTCGAAACGCGGCTAGAGTAGGACGGAGCGACGAGAGGATTTGTTGGAGTTACGATACACTAACGAGCTCATTGTCAGGTGTTGGTTTGATTTATTATCGCGTTGGTGAGAAGTCCGACAATGATATATTAGATCTAGAATGCACTCCGGGTTGCTATTTACACTTCTACTTTTATCTCGGTTAGACGTCAATTTAACACCGGCATAATGCATGATCATTCATTACATTTCGTGTTTGAATCACCCACGCAAATACCCTCATGAAATTCATAGAATTTAATAATAATAATAAGAATAATAATAATAATAATAATAGGTCGTTATTTCCCACAATATAAATGTCACAAAAATAATTACATAAAGATATTAATGGGAAAATGCCGAAATAATAAAAAAAATGAATAAAAACAAATGAAAATTCTAATTTCATAGATATGGTCATATTTTATGACATGTAGTTATGTGCAATATATAATACGATGTACATATATGTGAGTGACCAAGTCGTAGCTCATCATCATGAGATCCTAATCTGATCGTTCAGGAGGCATTTTTTCATTTGTTTTTTGAAACCAACTTCTCTAAAAGACTTCAAGTGTTGGGGTATTGAGAGTTATAAATACGTGATATCTGATAGGAAAATGACCGTCTGAAAATTGTTGTTCTGTGAATGGGGGCGTTATAATTCCCTTGAACCTAATATTAATGTTATGCACATCTTCACGGAATGTAATTTTTTTCATCAAATATGGTGGCGTTTTCTGGACAATGATTCTGTGAAATAGACAAGCCGAATGAAGAAACCTTCTTTCTGTCATATTAAGCCAATTGTGTTCATTCAATTTATGAGATATGCTCTGTCGTCTTCTGATTCCATATATGAGTCGAAGGCACGAATTTTGCATAACTTGTATGCGGCGTATGTCATCGGAATCGATACTTGGCCCATAAATTGAATCACAATAGTTGAAACGGGATAATAATAAGTGCTTCACATAAGATAGATTACAAAAACTGCCTAGTGTTATAGACTTTTTTCAGGTTAGCAAATCCTACTCGACGAATTTGGCAAATGTGACATTTATACCTCACTTGAAGGAAGAAACTTTGTATTTCGTGCAAAATATTTTTATTTTAAAAATTGTAGCAAAGCGCTTTCGACTGTTAAGTCATCATCAGTGCGTACCTGCAAGTAAGTAATGATTGAAAATGAATTTGATAAAATTGAAAATTTTTGAAATTTGAAAGTTATGAAAAGTGACGTTACTTACTCGTCAGGTGTACAAGAAGCCATATAAAAACATCATCTCCATGGACCAAATTAAAATGTTACAAAATATAAAACATATTTAAAATTGAATAATTTTCATCCTGTTTAAGGATTATTAAAGATAAAGATATGGGATACTACATCATATCTGTCTGAATGTTGAAGCGGAAGTGGAAAAGAAATGTAAATTGACAATGTATGCAAATGACACTATTGACAAGTGACAGTGACCATTGACATATGTGACATAGAGTCAAAGAACTCAAATAGAAATTGAACTAATCCAGACATGAGTTTAAAAAGGAAACGTAAATCTGAAAGTGATTAGTCTAATGGGAACGTTTCGTTTTCGAAAAATACGCTACCAAAGAAAACTCTATCAAGATTACGAATAAATTATCAAATTTAGTAATGGGTGAAAAAAAAAAATGAGTAATAATCAGAAAGAAAATAGGGAGGTGGGTTCTCTATGGATCTGTCCATCCTCAACCAAATATTGCTAAGACACCGAGAAGAAGTCTAATGAGAACTTCACTCAATATACCTGCATACTGGGAAGACAAACTGAACCTAAGAGGTGACCCAAGTTAAGTGAATTAGCTCCGATGTTTGAGCACCTCAGTTCGCCATTCATTATCAGCCCCAAATTCCTACTACTTTTTTTAGGTGTCAATTCCACATTCTCCACAATTATTCGCACATTGTCATTTAGAAGATTTTTCTGAGCTTCGGAGCCAAAAACCATTATTGTTGTTTTATCAGCATTCACGTTCAAACAGTGAGTTCTAGATTTGATAATAAGTGTAGAAATGTCCCTGTTGATATTATCAAGTGCATCAATATCAAGATCTCGAGGAAAAAATGAATTATGTAACTGAATATCATCAGCATAAAAATTAACCTTGCAATGGCTCACTGCATCTTCGAAATCGAATATATATAGAGCAAATAGCAATGGACCTAGTATTGATCCCTGAGGAACACCCAAAGGTGTCGTTGTCATTTGTGAAGGAAGATATTAATACATGCCTATTTCGACAGCCAATGAAGTTCCTTTAATTTCGTAGAATTAGCCAATCAACTGTCAATTACACTGATAAAAACTTACCTATCTTTCCCAATAACTGATAAAGGATACCGCACACTTTAATAGGGAAAGTGGTCGCCTGCCTAATTGACTGAATTGTTGATATGTTATAGTCCAAGTCATTTCAAACAAAAAGTTCCATGGGCACAACTTTCATTTGTTCTCCATTGTTAAAGAACACAAAACGTTATCCTCAATAATTTACACTATTCTGAGTAATCAAGATCTGAACATTGAATAATATAAGATACTATCAGAAGTATTTTTCATTACTGTCATTACAGGTGGTCAATTATACAGCGTTTTCCAGCTATTATGGTCAAATTAATACTTAAGTTGATGATAAAACTCAAGGAGGATACAACAAAAAGAGATTTATTTCATTTTGATAGGGTTGTGTCAAATGAGTATGTGAATATATCCGATTATTTTATCGATTCTCAGGGAGTGTGACGGAGAAACTCCTCCTAGCGGGTCAACCAAGCCTCCATTTGCACATTTAGAATATGCATGGATGTAATATTGTGAAAATAATTGGCTACAACTCAATATATTATATGTTACATTCATTTAACCTCGCATTTAACGTACCCATAGCTTGCTATATGTTGAGAGAGTATTAAAATTTCTCCTCGACTCGCTCGAGAAAGGGATATCAACGTGAGCTGTTATTCGTCGGGCGAGGTAACAGGAGAGGCGCGCAGTAGTGCGTCTCTCTTATTTATGTGGTATTATCATTATTTGATTTCTGTCTATGAAAAGTTTTCGATACTGTAGATCAGTATATGTCTCTGCAGCATCAGATGCGGTATGAAGTATTTTGATCGAAGGATACTTAACATTGGCGAAATGACGGGCATATCTAAGGTACCAAAGAACGTAGCTACATTATTGAATGTTGAATACTTAGAAAAGTGTTGTTTACCGATGGAGAACAAAGGAAAGTTTGCATGGCCCGCTAGCGCCAAAACTAGCCTACAGAAAAAGTTGTGCCTATTGAACTTTTTGTTTGACTATATATAAAATTCAGCCAATTCGACAGAGGGTCACTTCCCCTATTAAAGTGTGCGGGGTATTCTAAGCACTTTGACCACGTGATCTACCACGCGGTGAATGTCAATAATATTAAAATTTCTATCGTGACAACTGTCACTGTCAGATTGAATTCTTGAATTTGCAACATAACAAAATGGTAAATTCGGTCAAGAATCGTTAGAATATCTTAAAAAACCGTTATAAGTGTTACTCCGAGTGTTACTCAGAGAAACATAGTAAAATATTTCTGATGTGTATTAATTTCCCTGAAATACATTGGAGAACATATTTTTTTCTCCAAATGACATTAGAAGTTGTACTTTTAATGCCTAGGCAGAAAAAGTCCACTTTTACTGCCTAGGCAGAAAAAGTTCGTTGCTAGGCAACCTTCCAAGTAATAATTTAAATCAAACTGGTTATTAAAATTGACAATGACATTAAGAAAACTCAAAATGATGCTGATGATAATAAACTGGTTTTATTGCATTAAAACTACAAACTACAACACGAAATTTTTATTTATTAGATATACCTATTTATGGTGAATTGTGAACAATTATTAATTACAATTGAACTCTGTCCACTTCCCTCCTTTTCAGTAAAATTAACAACTTTAGTATCAACACTTGATACTCCGGAAACGCCAGAAAATATTTTATTGCCGATGTTCGACTTATTGGCTAGCGAGTCCTCAATATAGCCCTCCGCGACAGCGGAAGACTTCCATCCTCCATGTTGCTTCCACATTGTTATGTCCCCACCAGAATGCACCAGCAACGTGGCCGAAGTTCTGCGAAAGCAGTGCCCGGTATACTCTTTCGCATGGGATAGTCCCAGAAAAGTAGCAATTTCTTCTGGCATTTTACCGAATTTGTGAATGCCAATGAATTGATGATGTGCTTTACCGTTCGCATACTTATAGAAGACACGCCGATTATTTAAATTCGAGGGTCTGGAGGCTGCATATTTTCTGTAAACGCTTAAATATTCCGTTACTACAAAAGATCTTGCTTGATCTTTTGGTCTTAGTATTTGGTAGCATAATTAGCAATTTGTCGCCCATATCATTTATATCATCTGTTTTCATTTGCAAAAGCTCATCACATCTACAAGCCCCAGCGACTGCAACAATAAGTACAACCTAAAATATAAATTGAAAATTAGTTCTTTAATCCATAATAGATCATTTTCAATATATTCCTACCTTCGTACACAAATACAGTTCATCTGGGGCATCTGATAAAAATTTCTCGATTTCTTCTCTTTGGAAAACTCGGGATTTTTTTGCATTTTCTTCTGTCTATATTCCATGGATCTGCTGTATGTGAGTTCATATACAGTTCTTGATTTTTCCGGTAAAAGGTTAAATTCCACATCTCGCGCCTGGTCTCTTATCTCAGGTGGTGTTAATTGCATCAATTCATCCTCACTTTGCAGTAAATCCATTTCTAACATGACAACTTTTCAAAATTGACCATGACAAAGTAAACAGTAAACAAACAAATTCAACAAACATAGTAACGCAGGGCCCAGTTACCTTTGATGAAATAATTTAGTTATTTGGATATTGATAATGAAACGCAATTTAAATATGAAAAAGTCGATTTTGCGTGGAATTGGAACAAATTTGAAGAAAAAATTATATGTTTCACACGGCAGAAAAGCAGATTTAATGCCTTGGCTGGTACCAGCCGCGGCATTAAATCTTGTGCTTTTATGCCTAGTAAAACAAATAACTATTATAAATACTTAAATACATTACATTTCAAATCGCATCAAAATTTTATTGTCTTTCGACAAAAAATCTCGAATCAAGGGAAGTTAGAATGTCAATATTCTGCCAAGACAATACAATTTTTATGCATTAAAGATGTATTCATCAATAAAAATTTGATCTCTTATGTATTTAACTCCGATAACTATTTTTCGCAGTGTGACCTGCTACTCTGCTAATCTGGATAACTTGACACCTGTAGAAATCATAAAAGTCTAAATAAGACGAAAACACCATATTGCAACTGATTCACATAATGTGCAGAGGGTTCATAATCAAATGCTGATCCTAAAGAGCGATAATCATTGAATGATTCAAGAAAAATTCTTCATATAACAGGGGTCCGCAACTGCTTTATTTCTGGGACACAGGATGTGTCATGCAAAGTAAGCATAAAAATACATTTTTTCCATGATAAAGGTTTTATTAATTTTCATCATGGCGTCCCTGTTAACATGCACTGCCACTGTTTTTTTCACAAATAAATTTTATTTTTGTAATTGTATATTTTCATAAAAATGGCGTCTTGCCTATGTTTCGTCCGGCGAACGGTTTTTGCAAGTCTATTGTTAGCAACTCCGAATTGACAGTAAAAGTCTACATCATATGTCGTAAATTATCGTAGCAGTTGTTGCAACTTTATCAAGCTTGTTTTGACATTTGCAATTTGTAATGTTAAGTTTTGAAAATTATGATAATATGAAATAAAATGTTTTCCTGCCTGCATAATTGTTATCAAATTTACCTAGCAGTATTTTTGCAACTTCTCGACATTTTTATGTACCTACATGGACAAAATGTGATTTACAATCACAAATGCCCCATTACCAACATAAATAAGGTTTTTGTTAAAAATATAAATCTAACCAAATTCGGCGGAGTTGACATTGAAATATAGAATTGTTCGTATAATTTTGTTAGCCTATTTGTTACATAAAGAAGATTTGCTAGCACAAGGCAGAAATGCACGAGTGCTTTATTTTGCTTTTACCTATGCGATTTTTTATGTTAGTCAATGAAATGTATTTTGTTTCTTAATTCGAAAACTGTCCACCGGACAAAAAAATGCCAATGTACTATTTTTATGAGAACAATTATAAATTAATTTATTTGAAAAAAACACAAGTGGCATATAATTTTTGTTTTGTCAAATTTCAACACTCTGTCAGAAATAAAAGAGTTGTGGTCCTATGTTATTTGTTATTTATGATGAATCTCCCAGGTTTTCGTAGAAAACCCCTCAAAAGCAGAGCTTGTCCGAGCAAGGGAGACCCGGGACCTACAGCTCAAAAAGTGGATTCCGAACCACTTTAGCTCCGTGATGGCGGTGGGGATCGAACCCGGGCCGCCTGGGTGGGAGCAAACGCTCTAACACCTCGACCACTTCGCTACATACGTTCATAAAAAGAACTTCTCTTGAAATTATTCCAAGGATAATCAAGACTTAATTATAAAACACCCTGTATGTGGAATATATATACTGCTCGCTGACTATTTAAACATATAAAAAACGATAACTGAAGAGTATTTCGCTTATTACTGAAGAAAATATAAAAAAAGCAATCCTATTATTTTTTAATAAGAAAATAATTCCCTCTTATTTCGAATACGTAAGTTTCCACTCATAATAATTATTATTTTTCATACAATAAATTTTTTTTTCGAAAACTACTCAAATGTTGACATTTTCGTCAAAATTTCAGTTAGCGAAGTGTCTCTTTTTCGCTCTAGAACGTAAAAGACTTGACTTTTATGTTCTAGAACGAAAAAGACTTTCGCGTCCTGTTTATTATTTATTACGTTGCTACCATAGGAAAGTCTTGCAAACAGTATCACCTCGTTCGTTCCTTTTGGTACAAACACGAAATGTCACGAAATGTCACGAAATATCAATTAACAATGACAGATACTTATTCATTAATTCTTCATTCTCATATTAGTTTTAATGCAGTTTTCGAAAAAATACTTTTGCGTTCTCGAATGCTTATTTTGCTTTGTTGAAGCTCAGCAAAACAACTTCCATTCTCGAACGCAAAAGTATCATTTCGCATTCTAGATACAAAAATATCTTTTGTGGGATTGGTAAATCAAATTTTCCGTATTCTCCAGGTCTAACTAAGCACAGAAAATTAAAGAGTTTCATTGTTGGGAAATATTAATTCTAAACGACCATTTCATTTTCTACGGAAGCGTAGAAGGGCCATTATTTTTTTATTTATTTTTTCTCCCTAATTCCGAGTTGCAACTCGGAATTTAGTAATTTTCCGAGTTGCAACTCGGAATTAGGGAGAAAAAATAAATAAAAAAATAATGGCCCTTCTACGCTTCCGTAATTTTCAATTAAGCTTTGGAAAATATTGTTTAAAAGGTGTAATGTATGTATGGAGAGAAGCCCATTAATGTTTTCAACAGAATTGTGCCTATTTGAACGGATATTGAAGAAATAACATACATAAATAAACCAGCAATTATTTAATTAAATTTTGTTTTATTTTCTTGGGAGAACGTTAGAATCTAGATCATATGAATATTGATGAGAACTGATTTCAACTCTAAATTAATACAAAACCAGTTTCAGTTTCCACTCATTAATTATCTTCTATTGTTTACAATATCCTTATGGTGCACATAGCTAGTAGGCAAACACATAGAAGTTCAAATCCTTCAAAACTAGTTACTAAATATTCCGAAATATTCGACTACCTCCGCATATTCGGTAGATATCTGGCAAGCGTCTAGTTTTCAAGGTAAAATGTAACACAAATTGCAATCCCACTGTGTATAGTTGGCAATTACGATGACTAGTTTACGATCGTCTGAAGGTGGGTTTATAAAACATTAAGTATAATTACATTATAACTACATTTACACTACATTTTCATTATAGAAGTTGAGTACTTGAGAATCTATGCATCTATTTATATAAGTAAATTAGTACATTTACATCGAGGGGGAAACAACTCTTTCATTAAATGTACATCATATTATTTTTATTACTTCAATACTCATTTTGTCTTGAGCATTAGACTGCTTGGCCATTACAAATTTACGATCGTTTACGATTGAAAACATTTACATGAATAATTTACAGTGATCAAAATATTCAAATCGTATATCATGCCCAGTCAATAATTTTTCAGAGAATAACCTGGCCCCTGAAACTTTTTTCCTTATTTTTCATTACAAGTAATTATTCATTAGGTGTACAAAAAATTACTAGTTGTTTCCACATTATATTACAACCAGAAGTTGGCCAACTTTTAACTTTTCATTATAAATTCTTAGTGGAAATTCATTTGCGCAAGACCGTAATTGTCAACTGTCCTATGTCAACGTCGAACGTCAAAGTTATAAATATTTTTGGGGTTTATTTTTAATTATAGTAGTGGACATCTTTGTTTGGTAGGTGAAAAAGGAGAAATAAAATATAGAATTGGTTAAGCAATATATAGTCATCTATATGATAAAAGTCGCCCCGCCCCGATTTAAAAAATAAAATTTCCAGGGAGAATGCTTGGAAAATGATAGGTGAAATAATTGAATATCCAAGTAAGAAACAGTGCTTATTTCTGTTTCTGTGCTGCCAAGAGATGCCAAATGCGCATGCTCAATCATATAATTAAGATTTCTATGAACAGGGCATTCCATGATCAAATTATAATTAAAATTTAATGATAATGTAGTGTTATAATCAAGTGTATATAATTAAAATTAATATTTTATCCACCTTAAATCTTTCTAATTCAAAATGAATGCATATGCATCCTTCGTGATAGTAGCAGTGCAAATTATTACATCAAGCAGAAATTCCGATATGAATATTTATTTTCAAAACCGTTAATTTTTATTTATTTTTTTATCAGTTTTTTATTTGTTTTTCCACTACTCCAAACTTTTATAGAGCCCTTCATCTTGCGGATAATCTTGGGAACAACCAGGAACGGATAAAAATTTTCCAAAATTTTGCAAAATAATGTTTCTTCAGCAGAAAGGGTAAAACGATGAATAGGTATACTGTCACGTAGTCTAATTACACGCACGCCTATGGGCATACAGAGCTCGTCTGCGCGCCTTCAGTATAAAAATTTCATTGGAATGGCCCAACTTAGTCTAAAAATTTAAACAAATATTATGTAAAACTACCTACGAACTTAATTTTCCTTTTGGCAGTGTTACCAAGTTTACTGAGATTTAGCAGCCACCTTTTCATTTTCAAGTGGAGTACCCTGTATATTTTCGGATTATCTACTAGAGTTTTATTTTTTTTGCATGTGGGAGGAAATCCATCTATAACGGCATAAACAAAATTTCACTTTTTGTCTTTGATGTGAAAAAAATATTTGTTGTGAAGGGTAAGTATCTACTGAAAAATCTGAATTGAAGAACGTATTCGTGCGACAGCAAAATTTCAAACAAAAATATTGATCCAAAACAATGGCGGTACATAATTTAGAACTCTATTAAAGAGCTTTAATGAAATGATACATATTTTTTGATTTCTACTAAAGTTTCCTGTCACTCAATATGGCAGATATGGGTGCCATATTACAAAAAAAAATTAAATAAGTAGATAAATACTGGGATACCTCATTTCATTGAATCTCAGCAAATCTCAGAAATCATGTCTTATCAGAACATTCGTAGATATCAAAAAATATTTTTTTCATTTTAGTTGAGCTCGTTTGAAGCCATTTATTCAAAGAATTCGCTTATAAAAGTTCTAACATAATGTGCCGCCATTTTGTTTTGGATGAATATTTTTGTCTGAAATTTTGCAATCGTATAGAAAATTAAAAGGCAATTCGAATGAGGTATCACTCGATGCTATTTAAAAAAATCTACTAATTCAATATTCTATTTCACAGCTAGACAGACTTGTAGCAATAACATTTACGTGTAGCAAACAAATTTGAAAAAAAAAATACTTAATACAGCTGTTTTCTCATTTTCAATTTTCCTGGTGTAAGAAAGGGAATAGACCAGGTGTAAGACAATTTGAGAAAAAAAAAGTTAAAACAAGTTTTTATTCGAATGCGCTAAACAATAAAAAATATTTCTTCAGATGGGTAATGTTGAATCTGTAACTCACAGAATAACCTGTATTACACATCGAAAGAAATTATTTTTTATTTACTCGTCGGCCATCATATGAATTTTAACAAAAAATTCATTATCTTCGACCCTAATACCCCTACATAACATTTAATGCCATTTCAATCAAAGAAAACATGAGTTATTTGGTAATCAAAACCTTGTAACACTTTTTGGAACTACAACACTTCATTCACAACTGTACTCGGGTAGGTACCACAGTTTCTTAATCAAATCAAATTTATTCATCACCGAATTTGTTTAAATCTATCTGCTAAAAATAATTCAAAAACATTTTGTGTAATTCAGATGACATTCGAAGGAAATAATTTTATTTTTAACAAATTGCATCTTCTAGTAATTTCATAGTCCATTATATAATGAATATGATGAAACATGCAAATATTTAAAACGTAATACAATCTCACAGAAAATGGGCTAAATTTGGCGTCGATTTGAAAGTTTATGTCTGTCATGATGACAGAACGCTATAGTAGAATGACAGATGATTGCAATAAAGTCTTTATTGCACTCAGTGCAATAAAGAGATAGTTTTTCCACCAAATATAGTTCAATAAAGTTTTGTTTTTTGCATGAACGTAGAAAAAGAAAATTTACCGAGTAGTTACACAAATTGTGTAAAACTAATGGTTTGTTTCTTGTTTTGTACACCTTAAAAAATTACCTAATATATTCTTGTTTGTTGCATTTTCGGCTTCTCGTTTCGTACACCGACCACAGCGATGGTCTAAAGTGTTTAGGTGCAAAATAGTGTGAAAAGTAATTCTTTAGTCTGATCTAAGCAGAACGACCTAACCCTAGCTCGTGGAAATTTAACACATACATTTTGCGAAAAGCAATTCTTTATTTTGGTTGGTTTCCGGGTTTTGCCGTGGTCTTCCTGGGTTTAAAGCTCCAAAACGTTTCAACTGCAACTGCGGCAGTCATCTTCAGTGGCGTGGCGTGGAAACGTTTGGAGATTTTAACCACGACAAAACCCCGAAAACCAACCAAAACATTGACGCCAGCCGTGAAAGCCCACATTCTCGTGATGATTGAATGATTTAGTCTGATCTAACCAGAACGAACTAACCGTACTTACGTAGACATTTCAGTGCGTGAAAATTGAACACATAAATTTTACGAAGAGTAATTAATTCTTCATTGTGATCCTTGGTGTAATCCAGGCCCGGTCTGGCCAGGGCGGCGATCGCCGAGGGCCTCCGGCTCAAGGGGACCACAAGTTTGCGACATAATCTTGCAAAAACAATTTTTTTAAAACGATCGCCGCACCGTTCGGCTCGGCGAGCGGTAGTGACGCGATAGCGGCGCGGCGCGTCTGCGCCCTGTCAGGACTCAAGCAGACAGCTCATCCACAGCTTAGATATCTAATCTATCTATCTATTAAACAAAGGCTAACTATTTTGTCGTGTGAGACATATGGTGGATTTATGATGAAGTTTTAGGTTGCAAGTAATAAGTCAGAAGTTTTAAGTAATAGTCATAAGTCGTAAGGAAAAAAATTACCATTCATGAACAAATCTTAAGACTGTAATTGTCATAAGGAAGGTATGCTGCCATTGGTCGTTTTCGCGCAAGCGCTCTGGTATGTTTATCTGCTGTTGGAATGTGAAAAAGTTTTGTTTATAAAAAGAACACTACAGAACAAAACTAATCAACGAAACTAATGAACGAAACTAATCAACAAATCAACAAAACTATACAACAAATCTAAACAAAAACAACAACAAAAACACCACCACAGAACATTTATCTTCTTGATGTATATGACACATGACACTCATGACAGATTGACAGCAATTACAGATAGTTATTTCCTTTTGACGCATGCGTATTGATAATTTGTCATAAGTTTTAATCATAAAAGATGAAAGTTGGCCAACTTTTCTTATGACTAGAAACTTATGACTCGTTTATGAACGCTCCTATTGAAAACCAATGATTGAACTTGTTACGACTTATTACTTAAAACTTCTGACTTATTACTTGCGACCTAAAACTTCATCATAAATCCACCAATAGTGTCCTCGTTATATTTCCGGCGGAGGGGGGCTCAAATCACTGTCTAGCCGAGGGCCACCAATGGAGCCAGACCGGGCCTGGTGTAATCTAACCACAACGAACATCGCAGTGGTCGGTGTACGAAACGAGAAGCCGAAATATCATTTAATAATTCAACTGATGTTCCTATCAAACAAGAATATTTCAGGTAATTGTTTAAAGTGTAGGATACAGGAAAACACAAAACCAGCTGGGCTAGTTATAAGCCTAGATTTAAGCCACAGGTAAGTAAGTATAAACTTTTTACTTTATAGACAGATAAACAAACGGTTAAAGAGAAAAATTATTGGCACATTCTATCCTGCATTCGTTCTTATCCGGTTATTTTGGGAAATGAAAGTGAACAACAACAAATACAGAAAACACAGACCTACCTACGCATTCATTTTTGAGGTACTAGGTATGTCCCTTTTTTTCATATGATTATAGGTGGGTATATAGGTATGAAGCCTTTTGATATAAAGATATTGTAGAGATGTTGAAAAATTGAGTAACTATTAATGAACCTCAATGAGTTTGAAGGTGGATATGTTGGTAGTTTGTAGGTTAGTTTTTTGGTGCACCCATGCACTTGATTCTAAAATCTTAAAAATATTATTGTAAAATACAATAAATCGGCAACATGTGATGACGACTGATTCTTTGAAATTAAATGCAAACCCAAACTGTGAAAAATGGTTTTTCCATAGAATACCTACCTATTTACTTTGAATGCCTTGTTATGTGATATTATGACTTATTACATGCTATTTATAGTAATCACGTAAGGTGAAGGTTATCTCAAATAAAAAAACGAACAGATATACCTAGTGAAAATAATAACGGAAACAGGCTCACGAGAACAATGGCAACCCCGGTCACATTTTGCCAAAAATAACGATAAATATAACTGTTGCATTAGGTGAAGTTCATCATAACATCACACTTATTATTAGTCTTTAATTATTATTGGGAGATTGGGAATGATATCATTTCCACTCCAAGTCGGTGCAACTGCAAGGTTACCGGCAAAATAAACAGTCTTATTTTCATCAACTTCTCACGAAAGACGAACAACGCAGAAGAAGGACGTGTTCCACATCTCGACGCCGGAATTGAATGGGATAAACAAATAAAAAGAGCCCGTTATTGCAAGATTGGCAGGAGGAATAAAATCTGTTAGAAGTAAATTCATTACCTTGGCAAAGAAGACGATGCAATTTTATCACAGAATAGGCTAAAACACATATAATTAATTAAATACAGGCACTTTGTAACATAAGAAGAACGTCAAAACCTTCATCAAAGCCGGCGTAAGACTGAAGAATCGGGTTGGGCGCGACGTTGCCAAGTTTCTTGTTATCGATGTAGCCTAGCTCTTTCTTGCCATAAATGGCATGTGTTACGTGTGATTATGTAAAAAAAATAGGTAAGCTTCTGAAGTATGATTGACTTAATGAAAATTCTCATAATTTATATTTTTCAATCGGGTATCTCGATACTCATTCATGCCGTCAATTAAAATTATTCGACGAAAGAAAATGACTGAATAAGCAATAGAAAAACAAACCACACATTCCACATAATGAAGGAAATTTTTTTATAATGATTTTTAATGGAAAATTGTATGTAGTCTACAAAGTGTTTTATCTGAGTGAAATGTGAAATAGATTTTCCTAACTACAATAGTGCAACTAAAAATCCATTGAGAGTTATAAGAAGAAATAAAATTGCTCATGTATACTATTATCGATATCACTTTCAAAAATATCTTTTACCTACGGCCACTGCAGAAAATAGGCAAAAACACACGACTCACAGCCTCAGTAAATAGCTCCTTACGCACGGTAAACAAATCGCACAGTTTTCATAAACAAAACGATATATCTCGGAAACGGCTCAATCGATTTGGGAGAAATTTTGTATGTAGATAGGATTTTTATTTTTAAGTTTATCAAATTTTGTATTTAGATGAAGTTTTGCGTTTTAAGTTCATCTACAGTGTGACCCATACAAGATTGAAGCACCCTTATAAAACTTACATTTTTCAACAGACTGGAATGATTTTTGTTTCGTTAGGTAGACATTCAAAAAGTCTATTGGGACACCAAATTTCATGAATAAATTTCCATTTTCAGGGCCAACTATCCTTGTTTTCAAGGTCAAAAATCTAAAAAAATTACTAGCGTTTTTTTTTTAGAAAAAATCTGACTACACCTCTGGATTCGCAACATTTTCAAATGGTTCATGTGTGAATTACGTTGAAATGCGTCAATCAATAAGGAAGTTATAGGGGAATAAAGTTTGAGAAATATGCCGTTCAATCAACACACCACTGCTATTTTAAAACATTTATCAGAACTTTGACTACACTACTGGATTCAGGAGATCAAAAAATATTACTGACCAGAATTTCATCGAAATCTGTTGATAAATAGAACAAACAAAAAATAATGAGTTAAAATGACATTTTCCTGAAATTTCTTTTACATATTTTTCGAATTTTATTATCTTATGATTTCCTTATTTATAACCAGATTTTGATGAAATTCTGACCAGTGATATTTCGAGACTTCTTGAATACTGTGGTGTATTCCGAATTTTGATAAACGTTCTGAAATTGAATTGGTGGGTTGATTAAACGACATATTTTACAAATTTCATTTCCCTATAACTTTTTTTATTGATTTATACATTTCAACGTAATTCACATATAAATTATTCGCGGCTTCCGTGCGTAATATGCCTTTTACAACACTTGTTACGTAATATACTATAACAAAACCGAATTATATAACAGAATACAATTAAAATGTGATAAATGTTTTGAAGTTAGAGAGCTGGGAAGAATATGAATATAATAATGAAAATACACTCATATTACAGGTTTGAAAAAACAATTATTTGACAAGTTAAAGAGGGTACGCTGGAAGTCATTCCACAATCATTAGTTGTCTCTCAAAACAAAAATAAAAAGGTCAAGAATATATATTTTTTTATTTCTTGATTCTTCGATATTCGGGGTGGTTAGTTTTGAAAGAGAAAACACTGTGTATTCAACCAAATTTCCTTTAAAAAATAAATAATTGAAAATGATAATTCACATAAATAAGTATCAACATTTAAAAAATTAAGTCTTATAATATTTATTATTTTTTTTCTTTTCAAGGATTTCATATTTAAATTTGTTAGGAAAAATAAAAATGATTTGGAATTTTTGACAGGACGTGGCATAGTGATTACCGTCGATGAAAAAAGACAAGTTTATACCACAGGAATGAAGTGTCTTCGAATTCTTCAGGTAACTGTTGCATTATCAAACATCAGCGTCAGGATTAAAAAAAAAAACATGATAACCCCCAAATTTATAATAATTATTGTTGAGCGTCATGAAGAGGTAGGATAAGAAAAAAGCAACCATGAGAAAAGACCACGAGAAAGAGAAAGAGGTTAAGTACAGCTCAACATTATTCTTGAAAGACTTCCTCCTGCAAAATATTCTGAAGCCTTGCGTATACCTACCCAATATGGGAAGTCTGTATCCATAAGGCTCCAGTAAAACAAACAACTACAACCTCTTATTGATTTTCCAGTGGTTCCTTAAATGTACCTAAAAAACCGAGCAACTATCTTCTTTATTTGAAGAAATCTGCAAACATTTATTGAGGACGTACATTTTTTTACATTAGTAATAATTTGATCAGTCTATAACTCATTTTAACCAAATCCAATGATTAATTCAAGTGAGAATTTAGTTCACATTCAAGTTTATCGTAAAACAAGTGAAATGTTGAGGAATTTCTATTCAATGGAAGGTCATTCATTCATTCATATTTCACATACCTACGCGTGTTATGTAGCAGAATAAAAATATAAGAACTTCCCCGACAAGTTTTTAACTTGGCAACAACGCCAGGCTGGCAAAATGAGTCGGCCGGCGTCGGCGCATTTCTGATTCTACACCAGACTCGATTTAGCTGCTCCTCGGAAACAAATATTTGCTTTCTTTGATTATTCACCAATATTATGAAATCGTCATCCCTTATAATTATCAATTGAAAACCACGGACCATACAGATGCTTTCGTTACACTATTCCATATAAATTACAAAAACAAAAAGCAAAATCCTCATGTTCATCCTAATAAATTTAACAATTTTTGCGCTGAGCTAGAGCAATGTTGGTTGCATCCGGATGCACCGAAATAGAATAATGGCCAATTTATGCAACATTTCGAATCGCATGGGTTCCTTTAAAGTTTCTTTGTGCATTACTTAGAATAGTTCGAAGACAACATCAATGGAATATCTCATAACCCATCAAATGTAACATATTAAAGTAAAATATTTTCTTAACTGATGTTATCTATTATGGTGCTAATAGGAAAAAACAATTAACTGATGTTATCTATTATGGTGCTAATAGGAAAAAACAAAGGACAATAAACAAACATCCACATAAAGAGAACAAAATACTCACACTGCCGTCCTAAGGTCTGATGATGAACGTAGTATGTTTCAAAATATCGTAATTTGGGTGTTTCAGATACTTTTATTCGCAATTCTTACATACCGAACCACTTCTTTGCTGCTTTTTATTATTTCATATGTCTATTGGAAATACAGTGACCGCCAAAAAGTATGTACCATATGGGCATATTATTAGAGTATTGTAAAAAAGATTCTTGGAGAAAGTTTGTGCATGTCCGATAACATGAAAATCGATTTTGACACATGTCACGTGATCGTTGGTATGGGATTTTTTTTTGATTTACCTAGTGCTTTCTGGTGTGGAGAAAATGAGAAAATTCTGTTATTATAATTCAAATACAAATATTTCAATATGGTCAAGCTATTGATAAGAAAATAATTTGATATTTTCATACAGCTAAAAAATTGCTACTTTCAATTCAATTCAATTTTTTATTATTTCAAACTTTGTATGTGTGTATAAAATTTAATTCTAAGCACCTTTTTCAAATAATTTTTTTCGATATCTTGCCATTTTACCCGACTTTTTGCCTATTCATAGTAATTTTTTCAATTTGCCGATCACATGACCACGTGTCAAAATCGATTTTGAGGTTATCGGACATGCACAAAAAGAATCTTTCTTCCAATACTCTAATAATAAACTTGTTTCCCATATAGTACATACTTTTTGGCGGTCACTGTATATTCATTATTTTACTTTTCTTAAATGAAAATATTTATATCATTACCCCCCCCCATACCAGTACCCTGGATCCGCCACTGGAAGAGAACCTACTACAGTTAAATTATAGGAGAGTTTACACTACTTAATATTTTATAAAAAATTATCAACTACAACTGAGCTGGAGATTGTCTTCTATCGTCAATTAACATTACGTCTCAAATATATTCTGCCTACGTAACACATAGGAAAGTAACAAATACACTCTACAGTTCCACGGAAAATGGCTCATATCCACATGCGTGCGTAAATTACTTTCAACACGAGCTAATTTTGCACTAGTTACTTCGAAAAAACCAGTCAAATATTATATTGATATTACACAAGTACGATCTTTACAATGAACAATAATTCACTAATGTATTTCGACAACATACAACATGACGTTTTATCTATATTATGTAATGGTTATTTAACGAACAAGTGTATTAATAAGAGCGATTAATAATTGAGATAATTTAACGCCTGAGCGGAGCGAGCGCGTTAATGTTTCAGATTGTTAATCGCCATTTTAATTCACGAGTTTGTTACAAAACTTTTCCGTCGACAGTAGTTTTCAAAAATAGAGATATCTTACTTTCAATGTTTATTTATTTAACGATACGATAAAAACAATCACTATTTCCTATTTATATTAACTCTACTCAAAGATAGTTAAATTTTTCTAAGTGGTAGTTTTATTTTATTCATTATTATTTATTTTCAAATTGAAATAAAAAAAAAAAATTTACCCTCGGTGGGTTTTGAACTCTCGACCTCAGTGTTGCCTGCCAGGTGAACTTTACCATTACGCCACATGACTATATATGGTTTTGAGTGACAACTGGTGTAATGAAGATTTTCCGAAATTTTATTTGAAAATTGACAAATAAATAATGACAGATAGTACTAACCAATATAAAATGTATAAGAGCAATGTATGTTGGGTTGCATATAATCAAATCTTTGATTGATAGAAAATCATTCATTAACAGGGGTCATTAATCAACGATTTTGAGTGCGTTAAAATACATCATAAATGAACGGTCGACGGAAATAGCTAATAATCATACAAGTGTGAAAAATAGATGTTTACAACACCAGTGTTTTACACACTTTTCACAAGTGTATCCATATAATATTTTTTGACACGAAAGAATATTTTAAAAAATTTGTGCGAAATTTCAACATACTTGGAATAGATCATTAGAATTTTATGATCAATCTAATCATGAAGTAGGTGTTACCAAGGTAGCAACGTCGGTTGATATGGTTTGTTTAAAAACAAATATTGATCTTTTGTGGAAATTCAAATTTCATAAGAAACGTGATATAGAAACTTTTCATTATCAAATTAATGCTTACCGACTAAATAGACGATTGGAGTGGATTTCAAATTTTGACATTCAGCCAATAGAATCGGAACTACAGTGAAAATATAGCTTGTCGCTGTATTTTCACGGTGATAAACCTGCTTAGTTTTTGTTTTACCATCTGTCAAGTGAAAATGATTTAAATTATAAACGTCAAATTTATGTGTTTTGACTAGTTATCTTTATTTATCAATATGAGGGATCGTTGGGGACAAATGTCCATTGGTATCACAGATGAGGCCGTGGAAAAGAGTATTCCATTGAATACGGCTAGAAGTAAAGCATCAATTACCAGGTGACACGATTTTTCTTTATTTCAAATCGATATATTGTCGGCCTAAATATAATTCGTGGTATGATTAAAAACCTATAATTTTTTGGAATATCAATTCATTGGCAATCCCAATGCAGCTTTGGGATTGCAATTCATTAATATTCCAAAAAATTATCGGTAATAATCATACCACTTATTATATTACCCCTGATAATTTCAGTTTAGCAATTTCCACTACTGAACAATCGTATGGCATAGATTATCTATCAATATTATGAGGCTTCCCCATTCTGCTCAGCCCTTTCAATTTCCATCACTGACATCACCAGTTAGGCAAGAAAATGCCTGGTTTCAAACCGCTTTGATTTGATTTGAATGTTGGATGCGGCTCGGACTCGATCCCCACTCCTGTCACGAAGCTAAAGTGGTTCGAAATCCATTTGTACGTGAGTTGTAGGTCCCGGGTGCATATTTACACATCCTCACATACGACGGCACCAGTGAGCTGAAAACTGTGAGCCTTTGTGAAGAATAATTACTCTACAAAAACTCACTGATTTCGGCACCTACGCGGACAAGACATTGGCGAGTCTTTTTCAAAAACATGACCCATTTCAATAATACTGGTTAGCTTAGAAGTGCCACTCGTATCTGAGAGATACGCCGCGATCCTTAATAATAAGTCATTTCATCAGTTTTAGTCGAGTGTCTGAAGGATCGCAATCATTTTTGTCGCGCCAAGACCTTGCGACTACTGAAAGGTTAATCACTCCAATGTCGGAAAAACCCTGTAGATTTCCAGAAAACTCAAAATGTTTATTGCAATTTTTGTTATGTGGTTTATTACAAGATAAGATCCTCAGATAATATTAACTGAATTTCAGTGCATGATAACGCTGGAAACACCCGGATAGTGGATAATCTGATAAGTATCTTATGAAACCAATAATGTCAAATTCAAGGGAGCGGTTTATGATGTCCCCATCAATTTTGTTAATTTCCTTATTAACCCTTGAGAGCTAACGTGTTTTGAATGTACGTAATTATTACCCTATCGTAAAAATTACGACTTTTTACAAATAACTATAAACTGTAAAAGGAAAATTTAAAAATAAAAAAAAAGAAGAATATTTTAACATTGAGTGCACGATGTTGATCTGTGGCACATAAAGGCAGCCAATGGTTCTAGGTCCTTTATGAGGTATTGTTTCACTCGATGAAGCCATAGGATTCAAACTCTTGGTGTGGGCGAGATAAATTTTTGTATTTTTCGACGAAATGCCGATTCCATCGACTAATTCAAAGTGCACAAACACCTGCCACCGTCTACTAGTTCTAGACACCAACTGATGGAAAGTCGTAGATGGATTAAAGCGACACCCAAATAATACCGAAGATTTCTGACAATTTCAATCCTACCATCGTAAATTTGACGAGCGATAGCTCTCTAGGGTTAAACAGGTCCAATAATGAAACGATTAATACCCCGTTATTGTTTTTACTTTTCATAAATGTACCGTATACATTACAAAACAGTCACAAACTTTCGAATCGTCATTTCCGGTTTGGTTTTCGAAACCGCTCAACATATTTCCGAATTTGAAGGAGCTTTTAATGTTGTAATTGTTTCCAATCCTTCTAACCTTCTAATCAGTTCGGTTTGGAGTGTTTTCTAATCACTGAATATCAACGCTCTCTTGATGAGTGTTTTCATGGTACCTTTCTTAGTTGAATTTAAGTGGTTGGTGTCGAAAGCCAAATACTGACCAGTGTCATTTTCCTGTAAATCGATGTATGAATGTGAACTTTTACATCCAACAAAGGTATTGGGTTGTTGACTTTCTTCTCCATTGTGATCCTGATTTATTACTTACGATATTAATATTAGATAGAGATCGTTAAAGCTTTTGGTTTCCATGGTTCCACATTAAAAATGTAGCGTCAACATTATTATTATAGCTTTGGTTTTCATTCAGCTTGTTGGATGACATGGTTCTCAAACGATTCCATGTAAATGTTGACGACGACTGATGGGGATAAGGACCCATCGGAAGTCCACCCATTTGGGCAAAGAAACGGCTATTTTCTTAAAGATAGAAATTATGGAATAGTTCCAGTATTGCTGGAATCGGCAAATCAGCTCTCTTGTGTCATGTTCGAATTTTTTCTTGATTATATCGATAAATTCGCCATTAAGAACGTTTGTGTAGGTATAGGCTTTCAACATCAAATATGTCCTTAATAATGTCACCAAAGTGTCCAGATTTATTCACGTAAGAGCTGCTTCTTCCTTGTAGGGGGTCCAAAATGGACTAAGTAATAGAAGGAATGATTTGCGCCAAAACGGATATCCAGACAAAATCTCGAAAGATGTGAGAAGACATTTACTCCGACATAACAGAGGAAGAATAACCGGGCTTGGTAGTCCACCTACCGTACATCAAAGGGATCTCCGAAAAGGTTAGAATCCGGAAAAACGTTAAGGGGTTCTATACGAAAACAAAACCGGAAAATCCTACCACCTCAGGCACGTATACGGGGGGGGGTAATGGAGGTAATTACCCCCCCCCAAAATCGAAGAAAATTCAGTGTTTCAATCAAAATTAGCATTAATTTTCACAAAAAGAATCTTATTTCATTCAACGGGTAACTATCTAAATCTAGATGATTAGATTTCTTCCTGAAAACTGAAAAATGCCAAAACTACAGAGTGGCAACGAACGTACAGGTACAACGTAACGAGATCATCTAATTCTAATCTCTATTAGACTTAGGTACCTAACTGAGTTATGTTATTTGATTGTAAACCTGAATTTTCTTTGCTTTTAAAGTTATCTATAGTAAAAGTATGTAGTTTCAGAATGCATGTGTTAATTTTGTTAAATTAGTTTTTGTTGAATACATTCCATAATACTCAATCTCATTTTATCTTTTATTTGGAAGGTGTCATTGTTTGTTTGTTCGACTACCTATGTTTTTCGTTTTTCATATTAAATGAAACAAGTTGAATTTGACATCCTTTTATTCCTACCTTTATGATACCCCACTGGTAAACCTATCAATTTAAAGGCATATGACCTTGAAGAAAAAAAAATTGGCCTAAGGCGCTTTTCCATTTTATATCACCCTTGAGCCACAAATTGCCTTTTTTCCACCTTTATGATACTCCACTGACAAATCTGACTATCAATTTAAAAGCATATGACCTTGAACAAAAAAAATTTCGCCTGCGGCGCTATTCTATTTTATAATACCCTTGAGCTCCCACCCTAATGATACCCCACTGACAAACTTAACTCTCAATTTAAAGGCAAAAAAAAAATCGTCTGCGGCGTTTTTCTATTGTATGTCATCTCAGCGCCAAGAATTACCCCCCCCCCCCATGGAACAAAGCTCTATACGCGCCTGTACCACCTCCTCCAACAACTTCATCTCTGAGGTCTTATGCGAATGCGGACTTTCGTACATCGGTGAGACCAAGAGACTACCAAGAGTGAGGCTAGAGGAACATAAACACTACACGCAGTGAGCCGACCCGTCAAAATCGGGTATCGCAGACCATGTATGGAAATAACATCACCAGTAGAGATCAAAAATGTTTGGAAACTGCTCATGGATGGTATTACCGGGAATCAGAGAATGAAATGTCATCCAAATCAAAGTGGGAGGTAGAAAAACAGAAAACGAGTAATTAAGCATACCAGAACTCATTAGCTAGTTATTGATATTACCCAGGTATTTAAACCATTGTGTGCCTTCGGAAACTTGAAACTGCGGATAGAAGCAGTTAAAACGTTGTGGACAATACAGATTATAAGACGTAAAAGTCCGAAATAAATGTAGGTATTCAAGTATTTTTACGTTTATTCTCCTATCAACGTTAATGAATTCAATTAATATTCAATTCTAGCTATAACTGATGAAATTCATTTCTACTGACATTCTTAAATGAACGATCGTTGATTGCTTGAATTATGAACAATGATGGCTACAGCAGCAATTTCCTTTCAACGAATTTCTATTATGAAAGATACCGTTCCATTTGAAACGAAGCGAGCCGAAGGTGCATCAAGTGTAATGAGAATCATTTAATTACTAATCGTCGCACAATGATTATACAGTTACTTCTCGACCGCTATTTCACTATGCATCGGTATGCCGACACGAAAATAACATCGTCGCATTTTTTCTAATTGTAGGGCAGCGTTCACGACCACTCGAACAACTTTAAAAATAAAGAGACGCTACGACGATTCACCGCTACCGATAACGTCGCCGATTACACAATAGAAACAACACAAATTGATAATTTTCACGACCTATATTAACATCAAGAGTATTAGACAGTTATCTTAGCATCTATACTCATATAGAGTGATGATCTAAATTAATGCAACAATTGCTTATTAGTTGTTAGAATAAATAGAAGCGTAGATGCTTGGTATCTATTATGCTCATGTTGTGAATGGCTTAGTATCGTCCATTCAAAGAAAAATTGAGTTGAACATATTTTTCAATGTTTTCTACTGGCTGCAATATCAAATTGTTAATATTTGTGTTATTTGTCCATTCTACGCAATCAACAAGTTTCTGTTCAGAACAGTGGGTTGTTTCCAAAGGCTCACTTTATTTCGCCTGGGATCAATTTATTACCACCCACCCACTCCTGAAACCTGTGCTAATAAGGTTCAGTTCACTTGGGAAATTGGTTTGTAGAACTTTCAGTTGAGGCTTCGAAATGGAGATGTGATGGAACCATTTGCTGCAGACATTAGTTATTGTCTGCATAGACCTACCCTATACTAATGAGGGCATAACCCAGAAATCGATCTATAGATGGTCCATGCAACTAGCAATTGCAGAGAAAGCCTTGTGCCTTGTGCACGGAAATTCATCAGACGTAATTCAATAACGTTCGTCGTGGTATTCGCCAGGAAAGTAGTTGTTTTCTGATGGTATTTCGATAAAAAAAATATCGATGACTTCATATGCAAGGTGGTGGGGAAGGAAAATAATAATTTTTCGGAAAAAAAGGTGGGAAAATAAAATCGACTTGTCCGAGCTTTACCTTCAAAAATGATCAGCTCGTAAGATAATGAAGCGTTTCCACACTTTATGAACATACTGTGTATACCTGTATATAAAGGGTGTATCTTAAATGATGTCATTAATTTCAGGTGGTGATTCTTTGTCACATTTAATAAAAAAAAGTTCATATAAACGTGTGTACTAACTTTCTTCGTGCCCGAGTAACGGGGAAAATCGGTTTTTCATGAATAACTCAAAATTATTCACGCCGATTGTGATTAAACTTCGTATGTTTGTTAGTAGTAACAATTTTAATACTTGAAGGAAGAAACTTTGTATTTCGTGCAAAATATTTTCATTTTAAAAATTGTAGCAAAGCGCTTTCGACTGTTAAGTCATCATCAGTGCGTACCTGCAAGTAAGTAATGATTGAAAATGAATTTGATAAAATTGAAAATTTTTGGAATTTGAAAGTTATGAAAAGTGAGGTTACTTACTCGTCAGGTGTACAAGAAACCATATAAAAACGTCATGTCCATGGACCAAATTAAAATGTTACAAAATATAAAACATATTTAAAATTGAATAATTTTCATCCTGTTTAAGGATTATTAAAGATAAAGGCATACATTGTCAATATAAATTTCTTTTCCACGTCCGCTTCAACATTCAGACAGATATGATGTAGTATCCCATACTTTATCTTTAATAATCCTTAAACAGGATGAAAATTATTCAATTTTAAATATGTTTTATATTTTGTAACATTTTAATTTGGTCCATGGACATGATGTTTTTATATGGCTTCTTGTACACCTGACGAGTAAGTAACCTCACTTTTCATAACTTTCAAATTTCAAAAATTTTCAATTTTATCAAATTAATTTTCAATCATTATTTACTTGCAGGTACGCACTGATGATGACTTAACAGTCGAAAGCGCTTTGCTACAATTTTTAAAATAAAAATATTTTGCACGAAATACAAAGTTTCTTCTTTCAAGTGTATTGAAGCGTGCACACAGCTTGACAATTTCACGTAACAATTTTAATTCCAGTGGCGTCGCAGTTAATACCCCGTTACACAGAAACGAAGCAAGTTAGGACATACGTTTATATGAACTTATATTCTTAAAATGTGACAAGGAATCATCTCCTCAAATTAATGAAATTTAGGATACACCCTGTAGAGCGAGGATATATAAATATCTAAAGTAGTACCTGAACGTATAGTTATAAATATATAAAAATAGTACTTGAATATGAACATATCTAAAATATATAAAAATATTCTATCATAATCAATTGTTAATAATGACAGTCTAGTAGGTCACAAAAGTTGTAAGGAATAAAAATTTCTATACTTCAGGGGTGAAACGTCATTACACGTGAAATACAATTTTGGGAAACAATTTTTCGTGCAATGTATTGTTTTTTATTTCTTAGTTCACTGGTTTAAAAATGAAAGTTTGTTTTATTCATTTTATATTTATTTCGAGGGGCAAACCGCTGGGGAATTTTGGTGTACATGACTTGGGTATTAGTGGGAGGTTAAGTGTATTAGTTGAAAATTATTGGGTACTATATAAGTCGAGAAGTAATGGTATTAGTCGAAAATTAATGGACATTAGTCGGGAAATCGAGGTATAACTTGAGAGTATTACAGGTATTATTTCGTTAAAAGGTAAAAAAAGGTTCTTAACCCATGGGCATTAGTGACATTAGTTCGGGGTATTACTCAGGAATTCCTTGTGTATTAGAGGTATTAGTTAGAATTTTTGGGAATTAGTGTACTTAATTGAAACTTAGCGGTTTCCCCCTCGATTTATTTATATGCTGAGCAAGCCCTGAGTAATCCGGGAGAATTATCCAGTTTCAATGTTTCAAAATAATGACATTCGATTGGCTTCAAAACAAATATGTAACATTTTTATCCTTCATCTCCTAATATTCCATAAACTTTAAAATTTTCAAATTCTGATTCAGATAGTTGAGACAGATACAATAGAGTTTCCATGAGAAGCGTGACACTGTATATTATATTCAATCAAAAAAAAGTCTTCAATAATTCTCTAGAAAAAGAAACAAATGATTAGTTTTCATTCAATACGACTGACTCTACAACAATTCAGACGGCGGAACAAGTCTGGCGAGGAGAAATGTTTATTGATTATCGATTCTCGTCCAGCTATAGGGTCTAGGTGCTTAATTAAATAAACTCGGAGTGAAGACAAAACAGTTGCGAGATTACTAAAGTTTACCAGCAACAAGCATCGTAAAGATCTGAAACCGCCAACTGAGTGAGTAAATTGAGGTTCTCTTAAAATCCAAGACAAACAATACTTACTGACATGCAAATTCCGCAGATATGGCAAGGTATAACTGCCAACTTGTTCCGTCTGGCAGCCAAACATGGTCGAGGATCTGATGCTGAAAGAGCGTGTATACACAAATGGAGACATCTCGCGCGACTGACTTGCCATGATGAATCGTAATCTAGCCATATAAAACAGTCGACAAATGAACATGTTTTTCTGTAGTCGTCAGATGACCAAGATGAAATATACAGGAAAAAACAATGTTCGATGCATTTGAATATTTAGGTTGAATAACTATTGAATATTTAGGTTGAATAACTAAGACAAGATGTTTTAAAAAAATATGAAATTTATTTTCGATGGATTCATCTGATTCTGATGTCGAAGACGATCGATGCAATGACCCACTAACATCCTATTTTTTATATTCTGAAATAACGTGTAGACTCCACTTTTTGCAAAATTAAAGAATGTTTAACAGTTTAATGGTTATTTAACGGACAACTGTATTAATAAGGGCGATTAACAATCGAGATAATTCACGCGTTAATGTTCGAGATTGTTAATCTCCATTTTAATTCACGAGTTTGTTGCAAAGCTTTTCCGTCGACCGTAGTTTTCAAAAATAGAGATATCTTACTTTGAATGTTTATTTATTTAACGATTCGATAAAAAACAATCACTATTTCCTTTATTTCCTATTTATATTAACTCTAATCAAAGATAGTTTAATTTTCCTTAGTGGTACTTTTATATTATGTTTTCAAATTGAAAAAAAAAATATTGCTCTCATGTGGGTTTCATCCCGACCTCACTGTCACATCTCTCGGCTGGCAGGCCAACGTTACCATTAAGCCACGTGACTTTCCATGATTTCAAGTGACACTGGTGTATTGAAGCATTTCTGAAATTTTATTTCAGATTTGACAAATAAATAATGACAGATAGTACTAACCAATATAAAATGTATAAGAGCAATGTATGTTGGGTTGCATATAATAAAATCGTTGATTAATAGAAAATCATTCATTAACAGGGGTCATTAATCAACGATTTTGAGTGCGTTAAAATACATCATAAATGAACGGTCAACGGAAATAGTATATTAAACAACGAGGTTTGAGGGGCGGGGATTAGCGCAGTGGATAGCGCACGCGCCTGGTGACGAGAGGGCCCAGGTTCGGTTCCCAGCCGGAGCGAGCTTTTTTTAATTTTTCTGTACGATTGAATCTCGTTGCCCACTGGGAATAATCTTCCACGATTCACTGTTGCGTTAAAAATTAACAGTGCTGCTCCTAAAGTGGCGTAAAGAGTTAGTAACACAGCCTACCCTGAACACGTGGGTAATGACCATAGCAGTCAATGCGAAAATATCAAAAAAAAACGACTCTTTGCACACGAGCGAGACAAAGGGAAAAGATTTTTTTACGATACTTTTTATACCACTACAAATATAAACCCCACAAAAATATATATTTTTTGTAATTTTTTTTTGCGAAAACTGCTAAAACTGATTAAAAAAATAGTATTTAATATTTACTGGAACATCGGAGCATTGGAAACAACAATTTTTTGAAGTACCCAATCAACAAAACAATAAAGCAGGTTGCTATCGAACTCAGCAGACTTGAAACATTGCGGAATTTTGACGTTGCTAGGAGAGAACAAAAACCAGATTTCTAACTTTTGTTTTCTAGTTCTTATAGTGGGTAGAGCATAATGAATACAGATAAGAAAGTGCAGTTATTTCCATTTCCATTGTCATGTGCTTCACAGAACAGGTATTGATATCTCAAAAACTACATATTGAGTTATAGTTATCACACATATATTGCAAAATCAAATTTGTGCTGTGGAGCAGTCTCAACCGTGATTGAAACCTTGGCAACCTAAATTCTAACTCTGATAGGAGCAAAGTTCAGTCGATATGGCTATGCAGCAATTGGTGGCGAAAAATTATTGAAGCACATTTTCTTGTTTTTTACAAGGAAGTAAACTTAAAATGATCAAGAACATTATTGTGATCAGAACCCCTTGTTGGATATAAACCACTATTTTTGAAATGCCTGAATTCTTAAAACTTCAATCCTAACATTTAATTGGCCCCAAAAATGTTCAATGTTTTTTGTTTATGTGATTGGCAAAAATATTATGGAGTGCCAACGAAAACACCACAATGAGTGAATAAACTGCCTCGGATATTGCATGTATATTCAATGTCTGTATATTTTTTAGTATATGACTTAACTTTAATAATCCCTCCGACCGAGAGGACAGCTCGAACAGTAGAGAGCGTGTGTCATCGATATCTAAAGACAAGCATCGCGATACGAAGTTGTGGTTTGGATGGAGACTTACGGACGACCTTCTTTCGAGACCCATTCTCTTCGGGTCGTGCTAGGAATCACACGTTAAAAGGTAAGACCTCGTTAATCCTTAGCTCGCACAAGTTTCGACTTTTGAGGGCTGCCGTTCGTAGGAGGACGACAGCAAGTTAACGAAAAAACAATTTTAACAGCTATTTTAACCAGACTTGTTATACAATTCCACCGACTTATACCAGGAACAGGAGTAGGCGGGTGGGTATGAAAGCATATGAGGACCCTGGGAGATTAAAAAACAATAGCGATATTTCTAAAGCATACCAAAAGTGTTCCACCTTAACAAAAACAACTGAAAGATGAAATGGAGAAAGAAACGAAGTTGTAAAGTTGAGGAAAAAAAGCTGATTCAATATTATATAATATTACTTCATTATATGGACGAAAAATGAATTTTTAAGGAAACATTCATTTCAACTACTGTATTAGCTGACCAGGTTGGTTTTTAAGCAGGTAATGTAGTTATTCAAATATATTCAGTTATGATATCCTGAGAAAATGCAGAATTTTCGAAAAATACGTTCACCTTGCTGTTAGGAAAACTGTGATGCTAGGAAACCTTATAGGAGAGCTTGTTCAAGTGGTGTTTCGAGTGACAGCAAGATACAAGTGTTTTGAAAATTATGCAGTTTGAAGGAATACATATTAGGACTAAATCCGTGTTAAATAATGACGTTTAAGCCGTCAACTGACGTTTTCATATTCGTCGTGACTAGAAGCAGTGTGTTCAAAAAGTCTGGTTGTCATTGGTTCGAAATTAGAAAATTGATAGATAGTTTGATATGCTTCCACTGGAGAAATTGACAAAAATATTGTAAAATTGCATGTTCCTTCTGAATATGCTGATAAATGCCAAATTTGCTATTATATATTATTTTCACAAATGCATTGTAAAATTGTCAAATTTGACAAATGAATGAAATTTTCATATATACCTAATATAACAAGACCTAATAATGGGTCTAATGAATAAACCTTAAGTAATTGCTTTTACTCAGATTTCTCGAAACAGACCTATCCATTTTGTTAATTAATGAGAGAGACAAACCTATAGTAGAAGCTTTTGCTAGGTTTTATTCATTCCACCCATTGTGTCTGCTAAAAAAGTTGGCAATATAATATACGAAAGTAGGTATTGTTGCCTACCAATAATAGCATGACACATGCCAATATTTAGCTATTAAAATATTAGGTCAAGTTGTGTTTGTCAAGAAAAATGAAAATTAATTCATTGCACAATATCAAAAATTATTCCAAAACCTACAGTGTGTTCAATTTTGACATATTGCCTGAGAGCAGATGTCACAGAAAAATACTCTAAGATGGTTTATGTAATTGATATCTTAACAAATCTAAATAAAAACAATAGTAAGTTTCTGAATTGTTATCGGATGAATTTAACCGTATATACGTAGTAGGTAACATTAAATAAAAATGTTTATACCTAACGATGAGACGGTATATCGAAAACCAACGTGATTATTCCAGGACTGCAAACTGAAATTTTCACTTCTAAAAATTCAACTAGCAACTAGTTATTTTCACAACTCATAATATCACACACGCAGTACGCGAAACACTCGTTAACAGACAAGATATCTAGCCACATCTGTCCCGTCCAGACTTAGACCTAACCTAAGTGTCTTGAGATGTTATTTTAAGACCATTTCTTTGATGCACATAGGGTTCATTAACACAAAGTTAACTAAAATAAATGTCTCCAAGGCAACGAATGGCGTAGCTCGAGAAGTTACGAGAAATAGAATATTTTCAAGCCGATGAAGTACGAAAGTTTCGATATGATATTCAGATATAAATAAGCACTTTTATTTAATTTCTCCTGGAGACGACCGTGGAAACTTTTATAATAATCTTGAATTTGAAAATATTAGTCTTTTCCTAAAATTCATAGAACGGAAATCTGAATATGAAAATCATTAAATGCTCGAGAGTTTACAATTCAGAAAGACTCCAAAGTATCCAATTCTGTTCTACACTGTCACATCAAAAATACACTAAAATTGAATAAATGATAATAACTTTTGTCAGATATTAAAAACTTTTGAATTTTGAAAGCAGAAAACTCAAGAGAAACCCTCACTGAAAGCACTACATAGTCTTACACCGTCAATAACATTATGACAAAAAACCAATCTTCTGCTAGCTAAATCCTAAAAAGTGAGTTGGGGCAAGATCTTTTTGGGGCAAGAGCGACTTCCCTTTTCAAAAACACCAACAATACACATTTTGAGACTTTCCATAAATTAACTAAATCACGAAACTGTTGGCAAAAACGCACAATGAATTAGAAATCGCAGCTGTGGAGTTTCCTGAAATGGTCATCTTGTGTTTATGACCTGGACGGAATAACAAATGTCGAGAGTATACATGCGAAAACTCATAAATTATTTGTGCTAAAATAATTTCAGTTGATCTAATAATAAGTTGGGTAGGTGACCTATAGGAAAGATTAACAAATAATATTGTTAATTCAATTTTTGTAGTTTGTTTTTCGGTTAGGGCGCTGGTCGCACTTGCCCCTTTTAAGTATCTGCAAAACTGTTTTTCTTAGTGGAGGACCTGGGTAAATATAGTCAATTGGACCGGGTGTTTCAACACTTGCAAAGTAGTTCTTGCAGAAACTTTTCCTGCATGTTGTATAGGATTCAGTTAGCTACCAAAAGGCTGGAATTTTTTATGTCAAATTAGTCTCACTTAAAGACTTGATAATCCACACTTCCAAACAAAAAAATATATAAAACGAGAGCAAATGAAGATAGTAAAGTTTCCTCTCATGATTACGAATATTCATTTTGAGCATGGATTTGACGGTTCAAACAGGAATATCTCTCAGAAATCGTTTTGAACAGAGTATTCCATCTATGCCTATAACAGTAAAGATCATTCATGAGGATAACTCAATTCAACGATTGAGACGGAACAGATTGAAAATATCTAGCGAATTTAAAGAGTGTTCAACTGCGATTAAAATATTTACAGTTTATCCTTGCAAGCGGCTAAGAATACTTTTATTATTCATTTCTGCATTCTGTGCGTATAAATAAAATTAGGTATGCAATCATGATGGTCATTCGAATAGAAAATTGAAAAACTCTGAAAGGTTGAGTGGATCGCGATGTGATGAGGAAATTTGCGATAGATATTTTTTGAAATGAACTGACCAATAAGATATAGCAACAAGTATTATGCAAATGATATTTTTCTTGAAGCTAAACGCGACATATTGCAGATTTTGAAAGGGATCTCAAAATTCTAACAATGAAGTTTTGTTGAAATTTTTTAAAAAACAAGTTAAACCGCACACGCAAGTAATGATTATCACAAATGAAGGTACATGCAATAATTTATCAAGCTTTTAACGTGTTTGTTGGTCTAACTCATTCTTTCATAAACTCACAAGGTCCCAAATTAATGTAGTAAAGTTTATCAAAAAGTTAGGAATTCACTTTGATGACTTCATGAAGATAGTTGTAGCGGTTCTATATACGAATTATTCAGATTTTTTTCCTCGGATGCTGGTCGTTTCGCCAGCTATACCTCAGTCTTTTGAGCTTTTTGTGTTTTCCGGGTTAGTTTTACAGCACCCACTCCGTAACTCTAGTCCCATGTACCAGTTTGTAGAGGTTCTTCTCCGGTTGACTGTTGTACCCTATGTTTCCCGAATATTGCCATTCACTTGCGGTCTAATGCCTCGCATTCTGAGTACATATTTGGCTGTTTCTGTCCCTTTACCACATTTTCTGCAGGAAAGTTCTCCCCATTTTGTGCAGGTGTTTCCTCATTGGACTGTGACCAAGGCCCGTTATTGCTCTAATCTGATTCCTGCTGAACTTGAGTAGATCTTCAGTTTTGTGTTTTGGAACCCACATCAAAGTTAGTTTGTTGTGTTCTGTGAGGACACCGAGTTTTTCTCGGCATTCCCATACCAGTCTTGATGACACTTTCGGTTTCATAAGAGTCTTCAGTGACGCCTGGCTGTCTAATGTGCATATTTTGATCCGTGCGTTGCGTATTTCCCTCATGTTCATTTCTCTCGCGAATTGCAAGGTATCGTACTTTTCTGCCTGGAATACGGAGATGTTTTTTCCTAGTGAGACGTTTATTTGAGAGTTTCCCCTTCACTGTTTATTCCAGCAACAGTTCCTTCCCTGGTTTTGGATCCGTCCGTATACCAGATCCTCCCTCCAGATTTGGCCACTCCCTTCGATCTTGTATAATAACCTCGAAGTACCTAGGAGTCACGTGGTCCGTTAATTTGATTTCTAGAATGTTGCCTCCCACTATTTCCTTTGTCATATTGTGATCCGATCTGTTGCTAATATTTTGTTGCCTTAGAAGTCCCATTCTTGCCTCTCCCATGATTGTTATGTCAATCGGTGGGAGATCCAACAGTACTTCCATGGCTGATGTTGTTTTCATAGCTCCCGTTATACGTGATGATGGGTTTCACCACAATGTTGTATATCCAATACACAATTTTGGGATTTTGCCTACATGTTTTCCCGTGTGTCCGCCCGCCTGACTATCAACATCAATGTCATTTCGGCTTTCTTCTTCAATTTTGCCAGCTGTTGGTTCAAAGTTAGTTTCGAGTCTAAAATCACCGCGAGATAATTGACCTAACAACTGTACAAGGGCACCTTGGAGGGTCAAAGGTCCTAAAGTCTATAATTTCATTCTAAGGGTAAACGCTACAATGGTTGATTTGGAGGGCCAATAGTTCGTCCCTCCTTATCTATCCATGTTCATGTACTAACCAGATTTAGAGCCATTTGCATTATTTCCCTAACCGTGGTGTTGAATTTACCTTGGACCATAATGACTAAGTATTTTGTGTCCACCCCTTTCTAGTGTGACTAACAGGTCCTCCACCACCGGGTTCCACAGCAGTGGGGACAAGACACCTCCTTGCGGACAACCTCTGGTGACCTTGGCTGCCAGTGTTTCTCCCACTAAAGAGGAATAGATAATTATATATCTTAGCATGCAGTCTATCCACCTGCCTCATCAGTGCCGTTTACACCTAATTGCAAAACAAATTGACGGTGACGAGTGACGATATTTTTGACGAGTGGCGATATTTTTGACGACTGATGATATTTTTGACGGGTGACATAGAGACGTGCATCGTTGTCAGTGCCTCTCAAATGTCTATACCTAGGACTATACGAGTCTCCGTACACGGGTCGGAATATACGTAACATGCGATCTATGCGAGGTTATCGGAGGGTAAACCAGATCTGTTGGCATATATATTATCGGCCCTTTTAAAGTAAACTTAATGCCTAAGAAGACCAGAGGAAATGTGTCAACCCAACTGATAGAATTTCTAGTTGCCATGATCGACCATTCAATTGTTTGTGAAAACTTTCGATTATTTCGTTGCTGGTAGGAATGATATGAAGTTGTTTTTTGACGCGTAAAATATTCAAATTTATCCACAAGAAAGTCTCCTTTCTTTTTAAATCAACCCATAGGTAGAAATTCCGTAAGAAATCCGCTTCAACATTGTTCAACATCAGCTATAATGAAATTCCAAGAAAACTTTCCCAATCCAATATCTGAGAAAATTTCATATTCACCAAAAGTTCTGAGCTTAATAGCAGTAGTTTAAACACAATTGAAATTTACATTTCTTTGTTTAAATTTGATGATTGATAATGAGCGCCAGTTTAGACTAATAATAATAAACCACTTCTGCGGTCCATGACGAAAAAAAAAACGGCTCTTATAGTTGAATACAGCAGTAAAGTTTTGTAAACTTCAATTTCACGACTTTCTCATTCACTCTATATTCGTTAAAACTTATTGTGTCTTCGTGGTGCCGATTTTTCCTCCACATAATCTCTGATCTCTGAGAGTTTATTCTGCCAACCTGCGTGAAATACTCACTTGAGTGACCTCTATTTACAAGGATGTCGCATTAACTATATTGACGGGCTTCAAAGTACGGTAAAGTGATTATATCACATTACTCGATGGTACACTCTCAAGGAAAATAAACGTCATACTGGTTTATTTCGAGCCTAGTGAAGACTTATAAAGTGATAATGTGAACCAAAGGTATACCGTTGATCAAATTCAATGTACTGGGTGAAACGGCAAAAACTTGAATGACATGCTGATTACATTTTTTTCTCGTAGAGTCGCATTATATATTGTGTGTGTATATGCTACTTATATTGCATTAGAAACTTAAAAAATGAAAATGAACTATTATATACATTGCTTCTTCGACTGATCATAAATCATTGGGTTGGATACAATAAGGCTCTGATGCATTCACTGATGGTTGCTTGTTGGGGCTAAAAATATTTTGGGTATATTTTAAATGAGCACCAAAATACTTATTGTGCTACATTACGTGCCAACTTTTATAAACCCTGTCTCCAAAATAATATTTGGCCACCAAAAGTCGATGACAAAGCAGTTTCAGTTATGTATTGCCTTATGCGCCATAAAACAGAAGAGAGTTAAAAGAGATTTTTTTTTCCAAATTGGCTATTTAAAGCCGCTTTTACGCCCCTGTACTATTTTATCAGATTTTGAATTAGCATCAATGTTCATTTCCGAATGCAAAAATAGATGGTTATTTTTTTTTATCTTTCCCAAAACTTATGGAGAAAAATACAACAATCCAAACTGTGCAATGTACAGGTCTGATGAGAGTTTTAGAGTTCGCTCCAAGATGCTTCTAGCATTGAGTTTTGTTCCTGAAGATGATGTCGAACAAGCATTTCATGCAATCGCACACAATCAGGATTCCTCAATCTCAGAAGAGTTGGCTCCATTGATGGAATATCGGGAGCAAAACTACGTGGGAAGAAAACTGATGAAATTGGAACCTCGTTTTTCTATGTCTACATGGAATTTGTCCGAACGCATACAAAATATTTGGCCAGACCAAATAACTCTTTAGAAGCTTGGCACAATTCTTTCAACCATTCAGTATAGATTGTCAACATCCATCCCTTCATAAATTGATCAATCACTTGAAAAAGGAACAGCACCAGGCTGAAATTTTCATCACACGCTTCAAATGCTGCTTCAGAAAGGAAAAGAGAAATAACAGCAAATATGAGAAACTGAACAAACGATTGGAAAGATTAGTCAGAAATTATCACTTTGACTGAATTGAAGATTTCTTTCTGATGCCTATAATTAGAGTATTTAATTATTACATTTTCAAATTTACTTGTTATTGTCCAATAAACCATAAAAATTAATAGGTTTTTGATTTTCAACCATTCTATATGAATGGCGCTGTTTCGATACGCGCTATTTGGTTACAGCTCTATTTCGTAACGCGCTATTCTGTAACGCGTTGTTTAGTTACAGCGCTGTTTTGGTACGCGCTGTTTTGTAACGCGCTCGTTGCAGAGCTATTAACGCAACAGTGAATCGTGGAGGATTGTTCCCAGCCGGCAACAAGATCCAATTATTCAGAATTTTACATCTGAAAATAAAAAAACCTTGCCCCTGCCGGAAACCGAACCCAGGACCTCTCGGTCACAAGGCCCAAGCGCTAACTACGATTTGCGATTTTATGATATACTATTTTACCACTATTTTCAAAGAAAATGTTTTTACTACCGACCTAGATAACATGGCATAGTATCCTATTGTATTCGGTCAACCACGTCCTATCTATCACCGATCCAATATGAGCTTTCACCGAAACTACCCTGCAACAAATCGATGTCAGCTGGACAAAAAACGAATACCGGATATCCTGACCATCTGCACTGAAGCTTTGAAATATCATACGTACCGCCGTACAAAACAATCGCAACTAACGTTTCATCACCCAGTATACACTGAAGCCGTAGCACGCGTCGAAAAAGGCGCTATACTTATTGAATTGATGTTTGTTATTTGAAACAAGGAAAGCCTTAAAAGGCAGAAAATTTATACGAACGCTAATTATGGACACCAACAACCTACCGCAGGATGTCTGCCTCGCATAATTTATTAGAAAAAATATCCATCAAAATCGCTGAAAATCCTATTAGGAGATGTAACTTCATCGAACTCATTGGCGAACGAATTCATTAAGGGGTTAAATGTTGTGAAAAAAACATAATTTGCAAACGGTGGATTAATATAGATGAAACAAAGTAAATATTTGAAAATTTACATATTAAATATCTGTGTGAAGTGTAAATGAAAATTAAATTATATGACATGGAATCAAAATTCAAAATGATTTGTGAACTGTAATTATGAAGTTACATGGTGAGCGAAACATAGCCCTGCAAAAGAACAGTGTAATGAAAACCTTCAATTATCAGCAGTATGTCAAGATATACCAACGAAACCCCATCAATATTTTAGTGTCATCTTTACAATCTGAGCCAGGCCCGGTCTGGCTCCATTGGTGGCCCTCGGCTAGACGGTGATTTGAGCCCCCCCCCCCCCCCGCCGGAAATATAACGAGGACACTATGTCCTCTCACGGCAAAATAGTTAGCCTATGTTTAATAGAGAGATAGATAGATTAGTTATCTAAGCTCTGGCTGAGCTGTCTGCTTGAGTCCTGACAGGGCGCAGATGCGCCGCGCCGCTGTCGCGTCACTACCGCTCGCTGAGCCGAGCCGAACGGTGCGGCGATCGTTTTGCAAGATTATGTCGCAAACTTGTGGCCCCCTTGAGCCGGAGGCCCTCGGCGATCGCCGACCAGTCGCCCTGGCCAGACCGGGCCTGACTGAGCCATCAGAGTCGAGCTCAGATTTATGGGAGGAGTCTAATGAGAACTTCTGAAGAGTCCGAAAAGTCCGAAAAGAAGCAATCTTGTTCTTCTACTAGATGCTCTCCTCTTTGGGCCAACCAAATTGCGTTTTAGGGACTAAGAAAGTTCGCATTAGACTTCTCGAGCTCGATTCTGGTGGCTCAAATTGTAGAGCTAACCGAAATATTGATAGGGTTTCGTTGGTATACTTGACATACTTCTGGGTCGATTTTTGAAATCGTAGGAAAAGATTCTCCAGAGAAAATGACGTCATTATGAAGTCGTTTCCTCGCAATACGTGATTTGAATTGACGTCATTTTCTTTAGAGAATCTTTTCCTACAATTTCAAGAAATTGGGTCCCTGATCTCATTATTTTGGTCTTTTTCAGATCTATGTTCCGTTTGCAATGTAACCTCATGTCTTGATTATTTCAATTATTAGCTAATTATTAGAGTTCCCACATCATCTCAAATTTTTATTCCACGTCACATAATTCACTTGTCACTGTCATGTACTTGTCAATGATGTCATTGTCAAACATTGTCAATTTTCATTCACATTTCAGCATTAAATCAGATATGATCCCATAACGTAATCTAGAATAATTCTGACCCAGTATATAAATTCTTTCAAAAAATGTTATAATACATAGACATGAGATTTTTATATGGCTTATCGTAAACCTGACAAGAAAGTTACGCATTTCCAAATTTTTAAACTTCATTTATTCCATATTTCACATTTATGGAATTATTTTTTCAATTATTACTTACTTACAGGTGTGCACTTCGTAGGAGAACGACAGCAGGTTAACGGAAAAAACAATTTTAACAATTTTTTTTTACAGGTACGCACTGTTGATGACTCAACAGTCACTAGTGCGGTATTAAAAATCACTATTGTAGTGACCCTGAGCCAGCCCTGGATCGAAAAAATCAAGGCCATAAATTATAATAACGGATTATGTCATCGGTCCGACACAGCGAGAGTTTTCTAGGAATTCTGGTATTATCAGGTGGATATAAAATAACGTGGCACGCGGCGAATGACAGATAATAAAATAGTGAATCAACACATCAGTTTCAGAAATATAATTCCCATAAATAATGAAGACATCACAAAAATTGAACTTAAGAACTCTTTAATGTGATTCATTCTCAAAAGGCAATTTTTAACCATTGTAACCATTTGAAATTAGGGCACAGATGCAACTAACACCATGTACATTGATTTTAATAAACCTCTCAATGTGTAAATGGGAAACTAGATTTTTTATATAACAAAAGGAATGAACAAACACACATTCGGCAACTAGTATATCAGAACTCAAATAACACTTTGGAAGTGTCCGACACCCATGCTGGGATTCGATTCTTCAGGTCTATAGGCGATCTTTATATGACTGATGGGTCACGATTTATTTGATGAGATAATCAAAGTCAATATTGTTGGGTACCGCTTTATAATAGGTGACCACGAGGTGAGGAACGCCTTCCAATTTTTCTATAGTTTTGAAGATACAGGTTTCATTCAAATGTTGCTATATATTAGACCAGGATCCCATGCCTATATTTTTTAAAAATGATTGATAACAGACTGAATCTTCCTGAGTAGCTTCATTTTACCGAGACACCCAAATTTTTCCTCTACGAAATTTCTCGATAGTGGTAGCTAATAAACTGCGCAGGCGTCAATCATGTCGATTTGGTGAGTGCAAAAAAGTCATTAATAACAGTTAGTTTTTAGTCCGCTGGTTACTGATGATTTCTTATGACCACATCATTGGTACGTGTTGGGAGGTGCGGGACTCTTCAGTCCTACCATCCATTTTGTAGGACACAAGTTTTTTCGAGTACTTTTGCGAACTATGTCGAGGTTCAACTAAAAAACTAACTATTATTAATAACTTTTTTGCACTCACCACATCGACATGATTGACGCCTGTGCAGTTTATTAGCTACCACTATCGAGAAATTTCGTAGAGGAAAAAGTTGGGCGTCTTGGCAAAATGAAGCTACTCAGGAAGATTTAGTCTGTTATTAATCATTTTTGAAAATAGGCGTTGGATCCAGGTCTATATTATAAATATGCAATTTTTGACTGAGAACTTAATACTTAACTGGAAGTGACCCAAAAGTTGCCTCGAAACGGAGCTTCTCCTGGTAATTGCTGTCGCCGTTCGTTAGTTGTAAAGATTTGAGTTTGATTTTCATGGCAAACTTTGTTCGATTGAATAAAATCATCTGTATCTTCGCATTTTTCAACCCATTTTCAATTCTGAGAAACAATGTTATCACAAGTTCTAAACTCTTGTCATTAAAAAAAAAAGTATGGGGCCACGTCCGTTATTGTCAAAATATGCGTATTCAAGTACCTATAGTGACGTACCAATTTTGAACCCTGTATCGACTGTATCTTCAAAATTATAGAACGTAACTCACCTCATGGTCACCCGGCATATACATTTTAAACCCATTTTCGGTACGACGTGATCGTTTCAATATTAATTGTTGTCAGAGTGATCATACGAGTCATTAGTTACCATGGTTCCACTCTGTTGCAACAACAAAAGGGGTAACACTGAATAATTATCCAGCCCAATTGTCATTCATGACCAGGGGTTGAATGCGATTTTTCGGGTGTGTCAACTGTCACGAAGCGTATGCACAGCAGTCGCGTCAACGCTGATGATTAAACACAGATTTCATAGCCGTGCCCTCATTTGAACTTCAATGGGAAAGACTAATAGGATATGAGGCTCGGTGATATGAAAGTGCTCGCAGTCTTTTCAAACGCGAACGAAATGACTTTTGTCGCCCGTCACCTGCCGGATTTACCGACCGTAAAAAACAGCATGCAGTAGCCATCATCCATCCCTGCCTGGTGATTATTGAAAGGGCATATCAGTGTTTCAAGGATGTTATCAACCACATTAACAACACAAGATCGACAATAGCTATCTATATAACAAGTTGCCAAATGAGCGTGTTTTTTGCATCAGACGTGGTATTGGATATAATGGATTACATTGAGTACTGGTAGATAACAATAGCTACATTTATACTGAATTGCATAACACAAATTTCGAATGATGGTTGTGATTATGTTGCCGGGTAGTCGGTAGCGGAGACACTGCCAGAATCGTAACTTTCAATTGACAAGTTGTCACGATTAAATTAACCGTCATACAATATTTAGATCAAATATATTAGTTTTTGGTTATTCATTTCTCCAAAATCTACAGTAAAAACAAAAGAAGTGATTCTGATAGGTACCCAAAATGTTCCTAATCATATTAAAGTTGCCACAGAGAAGATAATTTTGAATTTATTACCGAATTCATCTGAACCAACGATTTCCATATTCACACTAATATCATAATGAACTGTCATATTCACACTTGTGCAAATATGAAAGTCGTTTTGATAATTCAAAATGTAAACAAAGACGCCATATTTTATTTTGTGGAGAAATTTCGATTCTTGGAATGCTTTTTTGGAAGATTTAACTTTCACAAACTGAAAAACGGAAAAATGTGAATTCAAGGAAATCTGTATAAGTGTAGAAGGATAAATCATTACTTCCTATTGTTTTGATTCTGTCATCACAATTTTGGTATCATATGATGGGATGGATGGCACCATAATTTTGATGAAAAAATTGAACCAAGAAAAGAGGAAGTTGAAAAAAACTGCCTGCATTATTTCATCTAACAACTGTTTTTCAACAAAAACCGGACACCGTAATATGTATCAAGATACCAAATGCCACCTGAAAGAATTCATTGGCATATTTCATTCGACTTTATTAAAAATGATAAACAGCGTTAGAGGTTTAACCAATTGCAACAAATATGATTTTTGTTGTAAATGACAAGTAACTGGCCCCTAATTAACATACTGAAAATATACATCCGTACTATGGCGCAAAATGCTTTTTTTTGGCCGCCATCTTGGAACATAAAAAACTGTAAATATCATGAATACCAAATACTCATTTAAAGACGTGTAATATCAATCGGTACACGGTACAGGTAGTGATTTCAAGATCTCGATACATGCTTCGAGTTGTGCTGCACTACATTTCCCGACGCAATTTATTGCTATCGAAGATATATCTTAAGCGTAAGCTTTTTCAACGGAGAGGTCGTGGGATACACGAGTTCCTTGCTGTTGGAACGTACCGAACTGATGCACTTACACGGCAAGTACACTATACCACCTCCTGGGTGAATTTATCACAGAATGTTTATTCAATCAACTACACGATATTCTGTTACTTCCTTGTTAATTTTTTCCATACGCGATACTTATGAACAGGCAAATTTGCAAAGGGGATATATAAAGTCGCCCCAGAGCCCATAGAATGAAGATGGTGGCCGATTATCATCGTTAAAATTTGTCCAAACTTTTTATGAGGATGATGAAAAAAAAAACACTTGGACTACTAAATATTTTGATGCTACAGGGATATTTTTTTCGATTATTTTGATACTTCAATCTCCTTCTATCCGGAAAAAACATTATTTCAGCTAAGTTTCAACGCAAATTATTGCATTTCTCTAAGATGCCTAAAAACTGTGGAATAAAACGCGAGACATTCGCCAACTTGATTAATGAGAAAACAAATAAATTAGTGGTATGCTTTTCGAATGTTCTGCAATACTTTCTTTCGTGTATCGCCACCTTCGATTTTCTTCCTAAGGTGAGTTTCCAGAAATTTCAAGTATTGCGTACGACTATGAAATGAAAAACAACATAATAAGTGGACTATACGGAACTACTGTCCCAAGTAGAATTGTTATAGTTACCGATATCAATTTTAGAAAATCTTTATTCAATTTTAGTTGAAATACAACTAACTAGAAATACCTATAATGCATTTTATATAGGAGTCTTGAAATTTATAGGTACATGAAAAGTCACCTTTAGTACTGTCAACGACTGAATCCTATGAAGACGCCATATCTTGATCCAATTACAGAAGCACACCACTAATTCATTTGTTTTGTCTCCAAAATAATCAAAACAAAATCGAATCAGTCGATACACCAGAGTTTTTAGACATCTTACATTTCTCCTATCTATTTTGAAATATGAACGAAAACGCTCTTATGTGTCATGGCGTCCGCTTGCGACGTCACGCCTAGGTAAATATTGCATTATGTCTATGCTCACGAAAGAAAGGCAACAAAATATAACATATTTTGTGTTCCAAAGTACATTAACATCAATACCTCAAATTATTCGTTTATGTTCCAAACAAGAAAATATTGAGAATCAAGTTGCCAAAGCTCGCACGGTGAGACCCAGCATATCTAGTTACGAATTCGTCAATTTATTCTTGTGAAGACCACTTGGATATAAGTATTCACAGGTGGGTAAATCTTCGAAAGAGATGAAATATTAAGTGGTTATTTATTAGCTCCAAATAAACACCGACATTAGATATGAAATTTATGTGTGTAGAGCATTAGTATAGATGTGTTTCGGTATAGATGTGTTTCCTAGATAGTTGGTATGTAAATTTAAACCTTAGTGCCTGTGGAGTTATACACAGTATTTTCCGTCATTCTATCTATATTAGTGAAAATGGTATGGCTTTCTTTAGCTGCGAGTTAGCTAACATCAAAAATTACATATTGCACAAGTGTTAAAAAAGGCTTGAGCGAGTTAAGTTATACTAAGCACCCAAAAATTAATAATGATTTGAGTGATAGATATCTACCTTAATAAAACCATTTTCCATAGTTCATATTTCTTGGATTTTTTATTTTTATAATTTGTCACAAATACCCAAATATTTGGCATATAGACGAATATGTGTATGAAGTGTTCGAAGGAAAATAATCGCTAAAAAGGTAAACGAACAGGAATCAAAGGCGCAAATATTGGCAAAATAAGCAAAGACCTGGCCGATCCACATATTTGTAGGGCGTGATCGTAGATAGCAGGGCGCTGCTCTATTTATGCTGAATACATTTAGTTTGTCAAAAATGGAGTGATCACACTTATTTTTTTTTATTATAGAATGAGGATGCTAACTTTGTTGGCGAAACGCGCGTCGAGTGAAAGTGACGTAGTTTTGGTGTTTTGGGTAGCTTCTAATTCTTAAATTGTATTCATACCAAAGGTTCCAAATATTCATTTTCGGTATTGTAGCAGTATCAAAGCTGAATTCATTAGCAAAAATGCTGCTGACGTAATCACTGAAACGTCTTCCTTCACCTTCCACTTCCATCGTATGAATATTTGTACTTCCCGCGTACAAATACAAATACACAAATAGATACATATATGAAAATGTGGGAATATATATTTGGCATGAAAGCAAATATTTAAACACAAATATACAGACAAATATTCAAATTTTTTTGTATTTATCAAATACCCGAATGTGTGGAGCCGCCTTTACAAAACCACGAATTAACAAAAAATAACTAATTCCTTTTTACCCATTTTCAACAACACACATGTTTTGAATAAAATGGGACAATTTCGAAAATATCAGTGAAGAACATTGATTCTTAAAGGGAGTACCGCTTAAAAAAAATTATTGAATAAATCACTCACCAACATCGACAGGCGGCGTCGGAGTCTCCTCCCTGGCCATCCTCGGTTCCTCGTACTCGCCGCTGTCCTGCTTCTGCATGTTCCTCTCCAGCTCCATGGCGGCCTTCTCCTGGTGCTCCATGAACGGATTGTACACGCCCTCGTCGAAAGGGTTGTTGTTGGAGAACGCGTCTCCGAACCCTTTGGTGGTTTCTATGGGCGAAAGCGCGTCGTCCACCGCGTCCACGTCCGTTTCCGGACCGAAATCGTCGTCGTCGTTGTCGAATTCGGAGGCTGACCGTTTGCCGTTCGATTTTTCTTTGTCGTAGTAGTCGGTCGTTGGTGATAGTTCTGAACCTGAAAAGAAGAAAAAAAAACATTATTGGATTTAATCAACTTCAATATTATCATTAGGTTAATGAAGATTGTCTGAGTTTTATAACTTCTGACAGTGAAATATATTTCTACCTTCACTTAGACATTGTCGTGGAAATTGATCTTTTGGAGACTTTCCTTGCGACATTGCACTATAAAAACCCACTACTAGGCTGAGTTTGCTTGGTTTCGGTGAAAATAGTATGGAGGTACCGATATAAGACCGATATAAGACCGGATCACAGTCACTTGTTTTTGTCAATTTAAACTTGGGACTTATGGGGCATCAAGCGGGATTTTGGGTCCGACGCGAAGAAGAAAGCCATTTCAGCTAAACTAGAAGTCGCTAAAAGATCGTGAAGAGGATTTGAAGAAGAGACTTGGAGAAGAGAAGACACTACGAGAGCGTGAAGAGGAGGACGCGAGGTACTTGAACCTCATCCCCGCGAAGTAAATCTGGAGATTTATCTTCGCAGAAGACCAGCCGCGCGCGTTCAAACCCAAATCCACGGCGTAGATAAAAAGGCAACGCGGTGAGTACTAAAGGAGAAGTAATTAGCCGGCCACACACATGAAGGTTAATCCGACCGTTTGAACCGCCTGACAGTTTTCTTTTATCTGTTGCCGAGCTCACTGTCCGCGAGTTCCGTGGGGTTAGATTTTGCGAATCTCTTTTCCCATCCTGCAGCCGCTTTCTTGGCCTTGGAGTGCAGCCAACGAGTAGGTGGGGGCCAGCGGATTACTGAATTTGCTGGCTCAAAGTAGGTAACTAGCTAGCTTTCAATTCAGTAACCGTGATTTTTCCCTTGGACAATCCCGATATACTGTCATTTTGTTATTAAAAAATAATGCCTGTTACTCGTAGCATGGCTTTGTCTCCAACGTTTGAGGAAATAATTTCCTCACATCCCAGGAAATCCTTGACGCTGTCCGTAAGAGTGGTTCAGACTCCGTCCAGGTGTTGGAGCCATTCTATGGGAACCAACTTCAACAAACATCTGTGATTGCTGCTCGCCTGAGAAAGCTTTCACAAACCATGAGAAGAAATTTGAGTTTTGAGAACTCTCAGAGGAAATCTGAATATTTTCTTCCCATATGGGCGGAAACCGTCAAAAAAGTCCCAGTCCGAGGAGGGTGGCATCTTCTGATATACTATAGTTGAATTTTTCCATTTTAGAAAGTGATTTATTATGCACAAGAGACGTTTACATGTCATAAAAGATTTAAAACTTTTCAAATTAGCAGGGAATTTCGGAATTTCCATCTTTGGAAGTCCCTGCAGAAACAAAGGATGTCAGTGGAACAGACTGAATATCATCGAACAAAGATGAATAAATTGCATATACAAACGCTTGATTATAGTCAAATTTTGAATCACTTCTCCATCTTCCAATGAGGGTTCTTCCATAGTGACAAGTATAATTACAAAATCCTCTGACAAAGATTACTAGCCTTTTTATTTTTACGAAAGATTGTACTAAAATTTTTGCTTGATTTTTTTATGTAATAAATCTTATGTGGTAGTACTTACTGTTCTCGCTAGTTCAGAAAGATGTTCATGAATAGATATTTTAGAAAAAATCATCAATCAAATTTTAACACGTTAATTTTGACAACCCAATAATGGAATTATTGTGATAGGTTTCCATAATTACGGATCACATTTTACGAAGAATTTTTTGCACGACAGCTTACCAAAGTAGCCTTTGACGCTTCCAAATCTAAACACAGCTGACATTTTCTGAAATATGTCTCTTTGTGACAGCATTTCCGCTCTAGAGTGGCAATCCAGCATTTCCGCTCTTCAGTGGCAATCCATCATTTCCGCTCTAGAGTGGCAATCCAGCCTTTCCGCTATAGAACGGCAATCTTAAAAATAGAACGCTCCAATTCCAACCCTTTGTTGACAACTTATTCTTGCAGTATGGAAAATAGTGACAGCTAATTCAAAGCATTCTAAGTAACCATACTGGTGTAGAGGTTTGAGGCGCAACATATGGACTGGTTCGATCACAGCCCGCAGTTTTTTCTTAGAGTTATTTTCCATTTTTTTCATTACAAGATAAGAAATGAATTGCTACTGTCGATTAACAAAAGATTACGTAACTTTCTGGCTAATTGGATTGTTCAATATTACTTTTTTCGGCAACCGTCCGGGAAGTACCTACTTCCCGGATTTTTCTTTGAGAAAGTATCACTTCCCGGACTAGTCCGGGAAATGCCCGAATTTCAATATAAATATTTATATAAATAAGAATTAGAATGTTTCTGTTAGTACCTATCTTCTGTTCGCATTTCGATATTTAATACAAATAAGAATTAAAATGTTCGATATTTTCTTCTACAAAGAAATATAAAAAATAAATGTGTCTCGATTTGTTATTCTACACAGTTACCGAAAAAATTGTGTACGCAACACGTCCGAAAACAGTTTTCCGGACTTGTTACGTAAATTACTATTACGAACATTAGCGCTTTTATCTCAGAATCAACTTATACACAATCATTGAAACTCACACATTTTCGTGATGTTCCACTTCAATATAACATATCTAGGAAAAATCCTGCCAATACTAATTTTACGAAAAAAAAAAATCAATTCTGTAACCGCGAGTGAAACGTTTTGCAAAGAAATATTATTTAATCAAATGAAGTTGGCAATAATGATGTCACAGCCACCTGGTCCTAACAAAAACATTTTTTGTTTTTTTTTTAGTCTCTTCATCACAGTAATCACATGCATGTGAGGATTCGTTTGGGTTTTGCCGAACTAGCAACTAGAAAATTAAATGAATTGAAATTGGTGTTGGTATCCATTATGAAATAGTAAATCATGTGACTACAATTCAATGAAGAATCAGTTTCTTGAATTGGTTTCAACAACATTTCAATTGTTTTACGTTATTCTTGAGCTGTAGATAACTTTGTTGGACAGCTGAAATCAACATTGAAATATACAAATTGTGGTCAGTCACATTCGATAAATTCTGGGACCGTTCTCTTCCAATATCACGGAGAACAGGCCAACTTCGACCACGCAATGTTTAGATTCATTCACTAGGAAAAAAACTATGGATGGTGATGAGAAGTGCAAAGAAAGACGGAAATGAACAAAGTCTCTTGGATTCGTGATTTCATCAAACGGTTTTTTTTATATTTTTGCCAAAGAGTTTTCGTGGAAAATTAAAAATTATCGAAAAACTTTGAAGCAAGCAATCGTCGTATTACCATTGATGATCTCGTATCAACATCTGATACCTATATTACCCAATTTGTCTTGCAGTGGTTTTATACACCAAATATAATGGGAACGTTTATACAACTAGAACAAAATAAATTAATAAAATTAACAATCGAGATATTTTAACGCGTGAGCGGAGCGAGCGCGTTAATGTTTGAGATTGTTAATCGCCATTTTAATTCACGAGTTTGTTACAAAACTTTTCCGTCGACAGAAGTTTTCAAAAATACAGATATCTTATTTTCAATGTTTATTTATTTAACATTACGATAAAAAACAATCACTATTTCCTATTTATATTAACTCTACTCAAAGATAGTTTAATTTTTCTCAGTGGCAGTTTTATTTTATTTTTTATTATTTATTTTCAAATTGAAATAAAAAAAAAAATTACCCTCGGGGGGTTTTGAACTCTCGACCTCAGTGTTGCAAGCCAGGTGCACCTTACCATTACGCCACGGGACCATATATAAATTGGAGTGACAACTGGTGTAATGAACATTTTTTTAAATTTTATTTGAAAATTGACAAATAAATAATGACAGATAGTACTAACCAATATAAAATGTATAAGATCAATGTATGTTGGGTTGCATATAATCAAATCGTTGATTAATAGAAAATCATTCATTAACAGGGGTCATTAATCAATGATTTTGAGTGCGTTAAAATGCATCATAAATGAACGGTCGACGGAAATAAGTAATTAAATAGAAGTTCGCCAACTTTCAACTTATTTTATTCAGTATCGAAATACACACGCGCATATGTTAATGAAATTATATTTATTCATTAATCTTATTTGCTATATAAACACAGTCACTATGCTATGAGCGCATGAACTTTTTGAGTATGAATTTATCTGCTTCTGAAAGCATCATGGCTAATTGAAATCAACCAAAGACTAATTACTATTTGTCCTGAGAATCACAGCACAGAGCGATCGTGAATCATAACACGTACAACCTTGATTTACATTAAAATGAACCGACTTGCCCACAAGATTAAATTAGCGAAGACATTGATGTTAAGATGACACAAATAATGTTCATAGGACCCTGTTCAGTAAATGATGAAATAAACGTGACACTGGGCAGGGTAACACGTTTACAGAAACAGACTACTTCAACAAAAAAAAACTCGAACAACTGATAAGAAATCGACATTTTAAATATTTGAATGAAATTGAGAGAATAAAATTAGAAATGACATTAAATACAATTTCCATTGCATTGTTTTGTAGAAGGCTAATTTTAATAAGGATCTGAATTGATTGAGATTTGTTAACTTGTATGCACTGTCGGAATGATGAACAAATTATTACAAAAAAAAATTAATTGACACTAGATCTTACCTAATGCCCTGTAATCCCTGTCTGAATCCTTAGTTCACCGACTGTTGTTAAGATTGCAGAGCTGAACACTTAACTTTTTACACGGTACCGAAACGAAATGGAAACTATGTTGTTTAAAATGAAACCGTCTATGTACCACTGAGTTGTGACTGATAGGACCGATCTATGTATGCTTGACAAATGCGGACGGAAAATATACAGAGTGTACCAAGAATAAAAGGAGTTGATGATAGCTGATGAAATGGAATATATCAGCAGAAATATATAAGTATTCAGTTGATGCCTACTTAGGGGATATACGGCGGTTTGCACGAATTGTAGTTGAGTTAAAGTCAAAACCACGAATGGATCAAAATATCTTTGCACCACATGGTTTAATTCATTTAGGGGATTCAAGTGCATCTCGTTTTAATCTTCAGTTAATAGTTAATCTTTGATTATTCAAGCCTAATTATAACTGAAGTTGGTGAAAACGGCCGATAAACACGAATATCTCTCATACGAAAGGAGCTTAGGTCAAAGCATTTGCGGAGGTGATCAAGAAAATATGGTCAGACTCAGACGATTTACAGGATGAAGTTGTTGGCACTCTCTCATTGAAAAGTCAAATTCAAATGTTCGCACCTCGTTTTACCGGTTGAGCCTAGAAAGATGCTAATGAGTTTTTAAGATACCTGCTGGAGGGTCTTCATGAGGACGTAAATAAAATTACGAAGAAGCCTGTAAACATATTGACAGAAGAACTGGGTGACAATGAAAAAGATAAGGAAGCAGGGGAAATATTTTTGAGGACTACTCCAAGATTGTAGATTGCTGATCAATTCTGGGACCTTTCTCTACAGATTTCGCAAAGAATAGGCCAACCAAGTCTGCCACAATGTTTGGACTCTTTTACTAGAGAAGAAATTTTGGATGGTGACGAGAAACCTATTGTCCAAAATGCAAAGGGTGTAGGAAGTGCACGAAAACTATATCATAAATTTCCAGAAACTCTGCTGATCCATCTGAAACGTTTTTCTGCGACAGAAAGATTCAGACAGAAAGTGACTGTTGTTATAGGTATATTTAGGATTGGCAACAGAAAACGCTGCCCACTGCCGATACAATCTGTGTGCTTTTTCTAATCAGAGGGGAATCACATATAGGGGACTATACACGGCTTGCTGCAGATATCCTTACTTAGATACATGTCACAAGTACGACTGTGTGCATAAAAAAGTCGTACAGCAGTTATAGGCTATTGTGAGTCAGGCTTTATTAAACTTCTTATCGACTTTGACAAGTAGTGTCGAAATTCAAATTATTTTTGTAAGTAACGCGCTTTTAACATTTTTTTAGTGCGATTAGTGCAATGCAATGCAATTAGTGCAATGCCTTGTACGACTTTTTTATGCACACACCTGTACATTGAATCTCGGGTCTCACCAAGTTCACCAAAAACACTTTTAGGAGAAGACGCATATGTTCTTTTCTATGAGTTCTGGTAATAAAATATCTGATTTACACGTGTATCTATTTTGTTTTTTCATATTTTTATTTGTTTATTACAATTACACCGGATATGAGATTGACGTATAAACAAGTTCTTCATGAGCAAATCTCTGTCTATGAAAAAACTGATTTCTTAAACAAGTCCAAAGAGGGTCAGAGGACTTAAAATTTAAAATATATGGAATTGGAGCATGAGTTCTATTATAGAAAATGAAAAATGTTAAGGTTGATATATGAGTAAGGAACTTGGTCAAGTTCAAACTTTTCATTTATCCATGCTCTGCCAAACTCTGCGCTTTGCCAAGTTTCAGATCGAAATAAAAAATTGGTTACTTCAAAAATGTTTTTGAAGAGTGAAGTTCAATTTGGAATAGTAGCCGAAATAGCCATTCGAGAAGACAATGCTACTTGCTATTGTCTGGTGGTTTCCAAGAATTTAAAACCTGCACCTTGCACTTCCAAGTAAGAATATCATTGATATTGATGTTTAATGTAATCACATCTGTTGATTCAAAATATGCTTCACTTATGATGAAATAAATAGCCACAACTGTATGGCCTACTACCTGTGTTAGGGCAAATTATTTAAGACATTTAAAAACGTATCATTACTTGAAAAAGCATATATTAAAGAAATCGTTGTAAAAAGGTGTTATTACGACCGGTCTATTTTATAGATGGATTTTTTTCTACGACAGTGCGTAAAATCATCAACTAAGCGTAAAGTAAATTTTTACACACTGTTCATAAAATTATGCGTACTTGAAAAATACAGTACATTGCGTCAAATATAACTAGGAAGTCATCATTAGATGATACGACAACAATAATACATGACAGAAAAATTCAAATTTATGATACAATTGGTAAAATTTGCTACTATAATAACTGTCCAAGAAAAAACTTTGATACACTTTCAGAAAAGGCTTTTTTGTACAACTGTCATTAAAAATTACGTTTTTAATTCATTGACACATGAACTAAAAACTGACGTTTTCACAAAAACACTTTTAACACTAGTGTTAAAAGTATTTTTAACATAAAATGACAGATGAGATGAGGGATACTCAGTAATATAGATCTCTCTAACAGAAACACAATCAGATATTATAAACAGAACATCTACTCAAAAGGAATCATTTATAAAAGTTCACACGTGTATTTGACCGTTTGCGCAATTGGTAATACTGATTCCTTTTGAAGTTACAAACGAAGTAGTATTCAGTCCAACTGTAGACGATCCTTCATCACTGACAAATAATGACATTCATAAATAAAGTGCGTTGGGGTTTATTATATTTGGAGTATCTGTCAGCCAGCCTTGTAACCCAAAGATCAAGTGTTCGAATCCTTAAGGATCTTATATTTTTTTGTTTTTTTTTTTCTTATTAGCAGTAACCAAGTGCAGTTTTCGATTTTTCAACTCAGCCATTCCCGCGAGTTTTTCAATTTGTTTATATGGTCAACCCTGAGGTAATGTCTTCCACTACGATTTTCACGATGTAAAGACCATAACAAAGTAAAGAAACACAAAATTAAGAAATAAATATAAGAAGTCGAATTTTTGTGATGATCGATTTTGTGGACCGTAATTTTCTATAATAGGTTTCGAGTAGTGCGCCTCAACCAATTCGTCTTCCGCTTTGTCAGATGATTACTAGTCACCTTCTATAAACAAAATTATAACGGAAGACATATAGAAATTGTCGAAAAAGTCAATAGACATTTTCCCTTTGTACTGGTTTGGGCCTTATCCGATTTCAAAAATATTTGGAATTTTGGGATTTTCGAGGGATGGACTTTCACCTCACTAAACGGAAGACGTATGTGAGTCATCGCATCTCAGAACCCACGACTCTCTAAGCATAAAACGTTGTACACATCAGGTGAATAAGTGCAGGATGAGGTACTGCTAACAATAATATACATCAGTTCATTTGTTAATGTGTTTCCTTCCCGTACACCTTCCTTTTCTTCATTATAGCCACTTTCCCAAAAACCAATTTCTCGGAATCGAAACGAAGTCAGTTGCAATTTCTGATACAATTAGCGAAAAAACGTGATTTCAACATAATATGGACGGTTGATTCACTCACCGTTTTGTTTGAAATTATCCGTCAGATTCAAAAGTAGGCCGTCAGATTTCTGCGAAATGATGTTGTCAGTGGAGGCGCCATTCGAAATGGCGAATGGGTTGTTGACGTTATCAAGGCTTGCGTCCATGGTAACGGGATTCAAATTGCGGTTCGCCCAGTGGGCCTCCGCAGCTACTTTCGATGGTTCTCGAAGAAACACAACTATCACCGAAATATTATCCGAAGACCCTAGTTCTTTCGCCAGGCGGACCAAGTGCTGGCTGACTCTGTCAGTGTCGTCTGAAAAAGAAAAGAAAAATTAGATTCGATTCTGTGGAAATCGTAAATACATCAACTATTCCAACAAAAAATTAACAAACACAAAAAGTACTATATTCAGATTATACTTCAAAAAGAAGTAAGTTGGTCAAACATGACAACCATATTCAAAGAGCATATCACTAATATAAGATGTCCATGGGTTACCCAATATGCTGTGGAAATGAGCACTGGTTTAATGTCTTACTTCTCAATGACTTGTCATCAGGTTATTTACTTAAGGTAACTTAGAATTTATAGGATGGTATATCAGATTATTGTGTAACTGGAATCGGTCGATTAGTGCATCAGAAACACCACGTAAAACTAATTGAGAATAAATATCTAATTGAGATAAGGAGTCAAGACATGCGCATAAAGAGCGAGTTGTAGTATTTTCGATTAGAAAGCTTACAGCCCTTGATTTGCTGGCGAAACGAGCGTATCAAATTGACGTAGTTTTGGCGTTGGGGCAGTTTTTAACATTTATAATTCATTGTATCCACACCAGAGGTTCTGAATACTATTCACACCAGAGATTCTGAATACTATTCACACACTAGTTCATAGCTCACAGGCTAGTTTACAAAGACTGACCATGCCCGAGTTCACTGGTGCTATGTCCAGAACATCTACGATTAGCCTGAAGGTAATTTTGAACTTCCTTCCTGTGCATTTGTAGATTGTAACGGAGGCGAGGATGGAAGCCTCCAGACTGAAGTGACTGGACCAATGAAGGAACAACAACCTATAGGCCACTCCAACAAAATTGAGGTCATAAGAACCGACACGTCGGACAAAATGACTCCAACCTACTCCTTTGATAAAACATACACCATAATTCTACAAGATGGGCAAGCCGCATTAAAAGCCATACCAATGCTGTCAAGAGGACAAATCTGGTATACGGATGGCTCTAAGACAAGCAATGGAGTAGGGACTGGAAAATACGCTCGAAGCAAGACATTAGTCTAATCCCAGTACTCAAGCTTCTACATTCGAAGCCGAGGCAATAGCTATTTCAGTTTGCACGAGAGATATTCTAATAGACCAGGCACATTTTCAGGGGGTGATTTTATACACCACGATTCATATATAATGGTGAAGTACTGGTCGAGAAACAAACGTTAGGCACTATGCCTTCAATTTTCCGCCGGTGAGTGTACAGGTGAGTTGAAATGTCGTAAACAAGGGGATACTTTTTGATTACATTATACACGAGGGCACTATTCTCGTTAAAGAGGCAATGAAAAAAGAATGCTCTAAAATCCAGTGCCGTCAAAAAATAGCGGTACCGGGAGTTGGAATTTTTTTATGAAATCGGCGATTTTACCCCTCATCCCCAGTTAATCGAATACTTGATGTTCTGAACATTTTTTGTATCTATTTATTATGAATTTCTTTTTTAATGATTGACGCATTTCAACGTAATTTACATACCTATGAACCCTTTGAGAATGTTGCAAATCGAGTGGTGTCGTCAGATTTTTTTTTATCGCAATTAATATTTTTAGATTTTTGACCTTGAAAAATGGAAAAAGGAGAATTTTTCATGAAATAAAGTGTCCTAGTAAACTTTTTGAATGTCTACCTAGGGAAAAAAAACATTCCAATCGGTTGAAAAATGTAAGTTATATAGGGTACTTTCATCTTAGATGGGTCACACTGTATAAGAAGCGGAAGTTTCGATATAACATTGTCAGCGGGATACAAGATACAATAACAATTATACAGGGTGTATCCCAAATGATGTCATTGATTTCAGGTGGTGATTCCTTGTCACATTTTATGAAAAAAAAGTTCATATAAAGGTATGTCCTAACTTGCTTCGTATCCGACTAACAGGGTGTCAAAAGTTTAATAAAAAAATCTGTATTTGTTAGTAGTAACAAGAGGCTTCTTTTCATGAAATTATATTTTGAATTTTAATTCCAGTGGCGTTGCAGTTGACACCCCATTACTCGGAAACGAAGCAAGTTAGGACACACGTTTATATGAACTTTTCTTCATAAAATATGACAAGAAATCACCTCCCGAAATGATTGACAAAATTAAAGATACACCATATATATAATCTTTTGTGTAAATTGGAAATTCTTATTTCTTCCCCATTTAACAGTAATAATGAATGTACATGTATTAAATAACACCATAGAACATTACTAATTGGCACGATAAGAATTATGGTCAATAAAAAATGGACCTAAAATATGATTACCTACCTAAAATTCTAACTAAGAAAAATATTTTAATTCTTCTACGACAGTGCGTAAAAAAATCACCTGTGCGTAAAATCATCTATTGAGCGTAAAGGAAATTTTTACACAATGTTCATCATACATTTATGTATTTCTGAAAAATACAGTATTTTGCCTAAAATATAACTCGGAAGTCACCATTTGATAATACAACGTTGAAAATCCATAACATAAAACTTTCAAATTAATGATGCAATTTCTACAATTTGGTAATATAATAACTGTCGAAGAAAAAACTTTGTATGAAACACTTTCGTAAAGGGCTTTTTGTACTCGCGTATATTTGTTGAACCCGGCTGCGCCTCATTCAACAAAGTTCATGCTCATACAAAATTCCTACTTTACGAACTTGTATCACAAATAGCTAGGCACTAGTCAAATGTTCATTCTTCCGTGACCAGTATCGCACAATGGATAGACTATAATGGAAAACGACTGTTCGTCTGCAAATAAAAGGCATTTAATAAAAATGTATTGCATTGGGTCTATTATTATAGTCTCACATTTCTCCATCCGTTTGAAACAATGGTAACCATTTCTTTTCCACATGTTCCTTGCAGCTGTTTCGTTCAAGACAACTTTCTCAGCAATTTGCCGATTACTATCTTAATTATATTTCATCGGTCATTTGTAAGCCACGTGGTTGTCCGTGGGACCTTTTTGCAACCGCATTTTTTTAATTTTCCAATAACATCACTGTCATACATTTCACGAATTGCCATATTTTATAATCCACAATAAATTTATTAATTCTTCAATTGAATGGCCTCCAATTACAAATTTAAACTTTTTCTGAAGAGGTATAAACTGCAAAAATCTTCATAAAATTAGGAAATACTTACATAATTTTCTCGTGCACACTACAGCTAATTTATAAAAAAGGCATATCACTACGATTTTTTTAGAGGTGAAGTTTCAGACTGTGAGCATTGCACATATTCGTGAAGTGTTTAAAGGTCATTATTTCATATTTACTGCACAGTATCTGGAACCCCATACAGAAGAAAAATGCCTATAGTTGCGTATTACCTGTATACTCACTGGCTGTGCAATTTTCAACATGAAAATTCGGGTTCTTTCAGTATGCTTTTCAATGCAAAAAATTTCATAAAAACTACACTGTAACTTCCTAAACAAGATCACAAACCTCAGTTGTTGATTTCCTTCCACACTATCGAAGTACCGAAAAAACCTGAATAACCCAAAAATGGTCCTGTTGATAGTAATGCCTTCATATTGATATGAATGTGAACTTTAAAAATGTACGGTAATACTTTTCCTTCATTCTCAGATTATATAAAAAAGAATAAGGTAAAAACTTACGTGATAACAGCAATTAATTCTGATGTCTGAAACGTCACTCACTAGCCTGTCAGTGGAAATGATTCAATGATTTTTTTTGTACATAAAATTTGCGTGTTTTTTACGATCGATTTTTCAAAGATTTGTGATAGATGACTCATGTGAAATTCTTCTGATGATTTTTGCCTTTTTAACGGAAAATTTGTTAGGAAAATGAGATGCACATGACACAGGTGATTTAATAATAACTGATAGCTAACTGACAGGAAGATGTTAGAGAGTTTGTACAAGGTGTTTCAAAACTGAACAATTGATATAAGTATATTATTATTCGTTCACAATAGAGCCCTGTCAGTGACGTAATATGACAGTTCCGGTACAATGTCCTAGGGGGACAAACAAACCAAACTGAACAAAAACAAACCCATTGAACCCATTTTCCATAAGGCTACGTGAATCTTTCTGGTCAAATTTCTGCAATTTCTGCGAAAAACGATTTATAAATATAGCAATTATCCACTAGCACCCACAAAAAACGAATTTTCATTTCATTCATCAAATGTCAAATGCTTTGTTTGTCCCCCCATGACAGCCATGTTGTGACGTCAGCTGTCAGTGCTCTATTGGGCAGCATGCTCTCATCATTTCAAAAATTATTTCTTCTCATTATCAAGTTATCAAATGAAAGAAAACCGTAAGGAAAATAACGGAAAAAGCAAAGTTAATTGTTTGATCAGATCAAATTTACATAATAATTATGCACAATTAAAATCAGCTTGTTAGGAAATTGTATAATTTTTTTGGAGTGTTTGTAGCATTATCATAATTATTTATGTAAGTAGACCTGATTTATAACCAATTATAGTGCTGGTAACATGTACTAAGGTCTGACTTATATATATTTTTTTCTGTTTTAGGTACTGGAAACTAGAAAATCCATCACTTTAATGAGTGACTATTTTAACGGTAAACGAATGAGTCATATTAATTTGATGATACATAAGTTAACACAGTCAAGGTTATCACATAGATATCCTTTAAGTTCATTTTATTTAGATTCGTCAAATTATTCCACTACTTACATGTAAGAACTATTGTTACGGACAAGCAAGGCTCACTAGATCTCCGCACATATAATTGAAGTATGACTGCTAAATTAATGATATACAGTGTTGCCGTTAAGATACGCATTTCATTTATAGGACATTTTTGTAATATTTAGTCTACGCAAGTTCAGAGTTCATGAACAGTTTGTGCAATGAAAATAATGCAAAAGGACATTATTTATTTAATATATACAAAAAAATTAAAAATAACCTCTTATTTCTCAATATTTCAAAAATGGTCAAATGCAAAATTTATTTTTTCCAACCCCCTACCAAATTGAAATCATTATTTAGCACATCAGAAATAATTAAAATCTTCAAAATGTGATTTTAGTTCGAAAATATGAATAAGACATTCATAAATTCTGTTGTGGAATCATCTGCGACTGAAAGACAAACTTTAGTCGCTATTTTCCATCGTTCACGATAACCTCTTGGGAGGTTTTCATGTTGAAAAGGGGAACATTCTCCATGAAAATTGAAAAATGAAAAATGTGATTTATTTGTAATATCTAACAGAAAACAACTACTTCCCGGCACAAGCCACGCTGGACTTTGAACTACATCTGATAGATATTGTTAAAAGACTCTAAATGAAAAGGAAAGAAAAAATCTGAAAGTGAAAATTCGCATTTTCATTCAGATAACTGATTTTTTTTAATTCTCTCTAGTTTTCATTGATAAAATCATTAAATAATAGAGAAGAAGAATGTTATTAAAAAAATATCACTCACAGAAATCGTTCATTTCATTGAAAATGATATCAATCCTCCTGAAGAGCTTGGCAAAGCGTAATAGATTTTTGTCGACCAAAATGTATTGGGGATTAAATACGAAAGAAGCGAACCTTGCTTCAATGAAGTGAACGATTTCTGTGAGTGATATTTTTATAATAACACTCTCCTTCTCTATTATTTAATGATTTTATCAATGAAAACTAGAGAGAATTAAAAAAAATCAGTTATCTGAATGACAATGCGAATTTTCACTTTCAGATTTTGTCTTTCCTTTTCAGTTAGAGTCTTTTCACAATATCTATCAGATGTAGTTCAATGTCCAGCGTGGCTTGTGCCGGGGAAGTAGTTGTTTTCTGTTAGACATTACAAATAAATCACATTTTTCAATTTTCATGGAGAATGTTCCCCTTTTCAACTTCAAAATGTGATTCTCTCATCTGATAAACAGTTTTTTTTCTCCCAGTCAGATGTCTGAACACAAAGCTCAGAGGGTCTTTTTCTACTGAAAATGGTTCTAATTGGATTTCCTCCAATTTTTTCCAAATACGCTGATGAAACATTTCACATCAAAATCATTCATTTCCATCAAGATGCCCAGAAGAATTTCATATAATTTGATTTGAGAAATTATTCTCCAAATTGATGTTGAGTCCACTGACTGATTGGTAAAAAGTCTAGATCAATGGCATTTTGGCGGTTGAAATACCTCTTGGTACAGTGATGAAAAAACCCAATAAGTTGATAACTGTATTATATTTCAAAGGGTCTTTTTGGATTTCGAATAAAAAATAACCCAAAAAATTGTTGGGTAAAGAAAACTTGACAAAAGCAAGATAGATAGAAAACTCAAGAAGAATATTGATAGTTATTTACAATACCCTTCTGGTAGGGATGACATAACCATAAAATTATTCACCAATGCACCAGTTATCCAACTCCGCCCTCACCGCTCTGGCAATGGGAACATTTCCTGCATGTTTGAAAACAGCGATTGTCATTCAACAATCTATATATATATCCTTGCTCAAATCATGGAAGAATAATGTTTTGTTTATAAATAGAAATAATATTATCAGTTTTAGTCAGTTTGGGTTTCAAAGCTAAAAAAAATACGGGGTATGCTATGTTTCATCTGCCAGAAGATGTATATCTACGTCTAAATAATCGAGAAATTGCAGCAGCAGTTTTTTATGATCTTTCAAAAGCATTAGATTGCGTGGATCATAAAATCCTGCGGCAAAAACTGGAAGTATATTGCCTTAGAGATGTATCGTCGAAATGGTCAGATCCTAGTTATCAGATCATTCTCAAAAAGTTACATTCTGTGGCAAATCACATCTGCAGATTGTAACTCGTGTGGTTCCGCAACAATCGGTTCTCGGTTTAATTCTCATGTTACTATAAATCAACGGTCTATACTCTATTTCAAGAATAACGTAGAGTACATTCTCAGAAACACAGGCATATGCACACCAAAATAGGTTGTAGCTGCAAAGATAACCTAATTTGCAGATGGCAGTACATGATTTTTGTATAGTAAGAATGAAAAGGAAATGCAGCGAATGAAAGCAAAGATATCAGAAAAATAGAAGACTGCTATGATGCTAACCAGCCATCAACCTTTTATCATTCAACATCGCTAAGACTAGCATTTTCACCCTCAAATGCTCCAATTACTCATGTTCTGGAAATTTTCCTGGGTATCCACTAAATAGAAAACAAGGAGTCTGCAACATTTTTAGGATTAAAATGAAACGAAAGTTTGGATTTTGTAAATGATATAAACAACCTTTGTGAGGGAATTTCTTCATGATGTTTTGCTGTCAGAGTATCAACAAATAAATTGAGCACTATCGCGGCCAAAAATAACACTTTGCTCTTATTATTCCCATCTGCGATATGGTATATGTATTTGTACTACAAAAAAGAACTTAGAAATATGTGTGAAGCCGGATTCAGGTCTTCATTCACAAAATACAATATCTTGATCTTGTCTTGCATTCTTATTTTGCCTAAAGCAAAAAAAATACAAAATTGTAATTTCTAGCACATTTCGACGTAATACATTCAATAAATATTCATTTTCAAAAATTAAGAGATTTTCTATATAATGTCAAAAAAATGTTGAACCCCTTGGCAAATGAAATTGAAAGTGAAACATGTTTCGCTAGCGTCAGAAAATCGGTTGTAAAGCTTTCGATATCAAAGGCTATTATTCATTACATGAATTCTACTGAGATAGAATTATACGGCGGCGGATATTGACTTTGTCTCTAGTTTCTATAGTAGGTACGTTTACTTTTATTTTTAGACGCAACACAATTTTTTGTTTTCATATTCTTACAGACCTATCAATTTTAAAATGGTTATATTATCAGGGGTAATATAATAAGTGTTATGATTATTACCGATAATTTTTTGGAATATTAATGAATTGCAATCCCAAAGCTGAAAATACAACGAGTCCGCCGTACTTCTAGCCGTATTCAACGGAATACTCTTTTCCACGGCCTCATCTGTGATACCAATGGACATTTGTCCCCAACGATCGCTCATATTGATAAATAAAGATAACTAGTCAAAACACATAAATTTGACGTTTATAATTTAAATCATTTTCACTTGACAGATGGCAAAACAAAAACTAAGCAGGTTTATCACCGTGAAAATACAGCGACAAGCTATATGTTCACTGTAGTTCTGATTCTATTGGCTGAATTTCAAAATTTGAAATCCACTGATTGGTTGTTAAGCAAGGAAATATATTGTCATGTAAAGGTATTGCGTCTACAGTTTTTTTTTTATGATTCTATGATTTCAGTGGTTTTAACAAACCAAAGTCATAAAGTAATGGCCCCAGACTATAGAAAGTCATACTTTGTTCATTTTGATATGGTTTGATATGATCTGATATTATGTATAAAGCTCATTTATTTTGATCGGACTTTTCCATTCTTGTCAATAAAAAATCACATCACAAAATCACAAGTTTGTAAAATAGGACTTTTTTTGTATGAGCATTTCGACTAAACTAAATATTGAAAATATGCAAACTTTTACGGTCACACTGTATATCTCATTTCATCTGAAACTCAAACTCCGAAAAGACTAACAGTAAATCGTGTTAATCAAGACGTACGGATTCACTATCTGCTCTGATTATTTTTCATTCCAGATGCACCGTTGATGTTTCCTTTCTCTTTATCTGATTCGATCTTGAGTTTTACCTCTTTCTAAGCCATTCCACTATCATAGTTCTGCTTTTATATCTGTCCGACCATTCACCGACATTCGCGAACAAATACCTTTCCAATTTTTATGAATGAAACGCTTGAATCGACTAGGCGTTCCCAAGATGATTTATTTCTTCCATTGTAGGAAAACATTGTTAAAAAGCGCACCTACATCTTTACGTTGTTGCATACTACACAATACATGTTTCCGGTGATCTGTAACAATATAGAAGAGCGTTAGATATGTTCGTATTTTGTATTTTGGAGACTTCATCTTTCATTATTAAAAATCAAATTTCCATCATAAATATATGTCATTTTTATTTGGAGAATTGCGTATCAATCGACTTATGAAGAACGTGAATTTGAACATTTGGTCAATAGTACATGTACTGGGGTTGATACTGTAGGTACCTACCTAATGTTTTTCGCTCCAACAAATCTCTACACGCGGTAGTTGATGGAGTGTCATCTGACACTCATAATGAAAAGTCTAAAGCAATATATTTATCTCAATAACACCTCATCGGAAAAAACAAATATCAACATCGGGGTACCTCATGGTTCAATTCTGAACCCCGTTCTGTTTCTCTCTCATTTATATGAACGACATTGATTGCTCTTACAGAAAAATGTTATACGACGGTTGAAAAATGGAAGAACGGTTTGGTTCAAATCATCTGTTGATGAATATAGAGAAAACACAGTCCACTGTGTTTCATAACAGACATAAATAATGTAAATAGCTTATTTGCCATGACATCAATACAAATAATAACATCGTAAAATTTTAAGGTATATATTAAGATTATATTTAACATGGAAACAGATCTTATGAACATCCTGTTCATATTTTCGAACGAAAATCAAAATAGAAATAGAATTATCAGTTGAGGAATATGAAAGGAATTTGAAAACAGTATTGAATATTGATATGTAGATGATATTGTATTATGCCCAAGCTGAGAGTAGAATTCGTGATGGAAATTGTTTTGGAACAAAATGATGTTTTCATATCCCAGAAAGGGTAGGGTACTGAGGAGTATGACCGGAATGAAATACCGACACCGAGAGGTATGCGTCAATGCTTTAAAAAATTATAAATTCCAAGTATTCCCTACTTATACAGTGTCCGCCAAAAACTTGGAATTATGTGGAAAACTTTTTTATTAAAAAAAATTATTCGTGATAAAAGTTGGTGCTCATCAAGAAATTCATAATGGGTTATCAAAAATCTATGTCAGGTTCTTGGTTTCTGAAAAAATATTTCATCATAAGTCATCAAGAATAAAGTACCTGTATTTTTCAAAATATGAAAAAAATTCATTGGGAATATTTCATATGTCATGAATCATTCAGATTCAGATTTTCATTAATGTACTACAGTATTTAGGTATCGTGCAACAACTTTGACGAAAAAAAAAAACATAAAAAAAACAAAATCGATTTATCTCTTAGATAAATGATATGATGCCCATATTTCAATAATTAGGGGATATCTCATCGAAAATGATTTGAATCATAAGAAAATGACGTACCAGGGGAATCTAAGTAAATGAAAAAAATTATGATGAATCAGTTTCATCAGAATCTCTTCGTTATTCAAAATCTGAATAGTTCATTAGATGGCAACAAAATAATTCCAATGAGTTTTTTCCACATTTTGCAAAACAGGGGTACCTTTTAGCCTTGTGGATTTACAAAAATAATATTTTTCATATATCAAGAACCTAACATAACTTTTTGAGTTTTTTGATTATCACTAACTTTTATCACGAATAATTTCTTTTGTGAAAATACTAAAAAAGTTTCCTTTCAACTGATTATAATCGCTAAATCTCAGATACAAGCTGTCCTGGAATACTGTTCCAAATTGTGTGAAGCCTCTAAACACACTCATGTCCAAAAATGAGCCTATCTTTTCGTTGGTGATGCTTCGCTTCCGGTATCGCTAATTTATCTGGAACACTGTAGCAAGGTTGGCGATCTGTCTCTGTTTTATACATATTATCATGGACGATGCTCTTCCGAAATATGTATCATCAATCTCTCTGTAATTAGACACACTGCAATTGTATGTTTGATATAATTCAATACTCCTCGCAGTATTAGCCAGGGGAGTAGTTGTTTTCAGACAGGTATTTGGTAAAACATCGGTCGGCAACGACTATCGTTTCTGTTTTTGTTTGTTGTTTAAAATTTGATTGATCTCTGAGAGGGTCAGGATGCTTCTTAGAATTTGACATGCGGTTCTTAGCTAGTCCACCACTGAATTTTTCATTCAACAAATAGAGTACGAATCTGAAAATAAGTATTCAGTTCAAGACACACTGTATAGCATCCGGTGCCATGGAGAATACAAGTAGGTAGATTGGTAAACATGTGAAACATCTCTCCCCACAATAATGAAGCATTTTTGTCTCGCTCCAGTTGTTAGAAAATGGCGTGATGAGTACGACAATCATAGATAGCTTCAAGAATACTTTAGGTACCCAACTTGCAGATGTTGTCATCAATTATTAAAAAAGAACCGGAGTTAATTATTATTCATTTGATTGAGGAATTATTTTACAAAAGAATAGTGTAGGTGTATAAAAGTAAAAGTAAGTAAAATGTAAGTCTAGGAAGTATTTTCAGTTCTTCTGTATCAATTAGCACAAACAGTAAAGTTATTTATGTATCAATTATCAGTGTTACTTTTTTTACGAGTCGTAGGCTAGATCGAGTGCGGCAATTCTATGAGTGACATACAGTATATGTCAAAAACTGTCAAAAAATACTTTTCGACGGTTTTAGAAAAAGTGTAAGTATATTATTATGATATATATACCTACTTAACAATATTTTTTTGTTGATGTTGATTTGATAGAGCCCGACCAAGCAGTTTTCACATGGGTTACCATAAAGTACCACTGAAAAGTCTCGCATCCCGACAATTTTTGTATCAACACATTTTCACTTCATCTGTTGTAACCCTAACAGTTTTATCAATATAAATGTGTTAGGGCGTTACTAAGTAATATTTTTCCATAAATTAATAGCATATTGTTAAACATTATGGTATAATAATAGGCAATGATGGCCATTACCCTATATGAGTAGGACTTGAGTTAGGATATGAGCCGAAGATAAGTTACATGAATTTCCTACGAATGTATTCATATCCATTACATGAGAGTTGCATATTGTTACGGTATGGGGGTTCGTGGCTACAGACAAATACTGGACAGTTATGACGACTTCATTTACAGCTCTAAAAACAACAATAAAGGCCCAATAACTAAGTATACAACTCAGATTTACTGATACAGTAATCTGACTACTTCACTGGATGCTTATTATAAACTCATACTACAACTTTCACTTCAATTTCTCCGTCCGCTCGAACGAAAACGTCTAGAACCATCCATTTCGTCAAGTTCCAGAAGCCCTACCTGCATTCCCTCGCTTCGATAGCGCGTTGACTGTGACGTAATCCGACTCCAACTGGCCAACGTTGTTTGCTAAGTTCTCGGAACTATACTGCCATTTCATAACAATATATTCAATTTTTTTAGGCAAATTGCAAAAAAGTCCGTCCTCCGAATTCAAAGGCATGCACTCATTAGTCACACGATGAAGCTGTATAGACTGAGGATTCAAATAAAAGCTTCAATTTTTGTTCACATAGAATTTGAATTAGTGAGGGTGTGAGACTTATTAGTGCCATTTGAGTCAAGTGAAGTAGGCCATAGCACACGAGGGTTTGAATTATAAGAAACAACGAAATTATGAGTTAACTCACATGTAGTTTACTTAATGGTTAAAAGTTTTTAGAATACTTACTTATTTTTGTTTGAAGTAGATAGTATTAAATAAAATAAAAGACCTTTCGAACTTGAAATTGATAATTTTGAATACTGTTTTCAGAAAAAAAAAGCAAATTGAACCTCCTTCATCGATTTTTTGGTAGTATTGGTACTTAATTAAAAAATTATTGGTTTTAAGCCGAGTTAGCAAAAAGAGAAAGTACTCCTGGAAAACACTCCACCTTGTTTGATATTGTTACTACAGTGCACCACCATTTTCATTGTTTTTCAATTGAATAACATTGCGTATACACAATAATACTAACGAATGGAATAGGTCATAAAAATCATGAAACTATTCCATTACACGTCACGATAACTAATCTAGGGGGCATAATCGCTATAATACAAGCTATTGTAATGGTTAGGGTATAAAGACTTCTTCAAGGACGAGAGTAATTACGAAATTGCTCAACAAGAGAATACAGTATGAAGAGATGGAATTGAATTTGGAATTGTCTCCGGAACTTAATAAATAGTCGATCAATAAAGCGTATATTTCGAAATCCTTATAGAAATAGAGGACTTTCAAGTTATGATTACAATGGGTTCTACTTTGTTCTTGGAGAAAACTAGAAACTATGTTTCATCTATCAAACGCGTGTCCACGGAAGGTGGCTCGCCCCTATAACTTTTTTTATTTTTGAAGATATTGGAAAGAAATTTGGAGGATCTATATAATACATAAAACTGCATTTTTTGACAAATGGCTCAGTTTCATGCAAAACTGCATTTTTTGACAAGTGACTCAGCTTCATGCAACGTCCGGTCTCACCGGAAGTGATATAAACTTTCGATTTTTAAATGAGACACCCGGTATATTTTCACTTTTTTTGTTTCCATATGACATTCTGAATACAACCATGTATCATTTATTACTTTTTGTTACCAAAAATTTTAAAAATTTTGAAATTAATTTTTGAATCTAGACAGCTATGAATACGTTCAAATTATTAATTTTAGTCCTAAAGTATTGGGAAAAATACAACTTTACGGTTTTTACATAGTGGCTCGTCAGGTTAGAAAACAAGAGCATTTCATTGCGATTAATTTGATACCGCACATTATTAGGTCTCAAAGAAACTTTCGTCAATAAACTTAAAAATGTAACGGTGGATCTTTCTTTTTGAGATTAAAATAATATTGAAATTCATCGAGTAACCTGTGTGACCAACACAAATGATATAACAACCCCTTTTTTTCAATAGTTTCCTAATTTAAATTTGAAGAAGTGAGGTAAGATAACATATCGACGAATAATGTTTTTTTTTTAATACACCTCAATTACCATGTTCTGTCAGTTATGTAGGTCACAGGTTACTCAATGTATTTGAATCTCATTTTAATCTGAAATGTTGTTCCATTTTAAGGAAGTAATCTTTTCAAGTTTTTTTCACGAAAGTTTGTTTGAACCTACAACAGTAAAGCGGTATCAACATAATCGTAATGAAATTCACAAAATTTCCATTAAAAAAAAAAAACAGTAATAAAAATTCTAAAATTTAATTGTGTATGTACATATAAGAAATATTTCGACTGGAAACAATATTCCACAAAAATGTTAAAACTTGATGAAGCTGAGTTACTTGTTAAAAAATGCGGTTTTAAGTCGTATACAAATCCTCCAATTTTTTTTTCTTACCCGACCAGCCACTATGTTGTCATTTGAAAATAAAATAGTAGGAATAAATTAAAAATTAGGTTTTACACAACAGATGCATTTTAACTGAAAACCGTAAAGTTGTATTTTTCCCAATACGTACTTCAGGACTACAATTAATAATTTGAACGTATCCATAGCCCTCTAGATTAAAAATTAAAGATCGAAATAAAAAACAAAACTCACAAAAAGTTACAAGTGATACATAGTTGTATTCAGAATGTTATATGGAGACAAAAAAGGTGAAAATATACCAGGTGTCTAATTTAAAAATCAAAAGTTTTTATCACTTCCGGTGAGACCGAAAGTTGCACGTATCTGAATCACTTGTCAAAAAATGCAGTTATATGTCTCATACAGATCCGCGAAATTTCATTTGAATATCTGCAAAACCAAAAAAGTTATAGGGGCGAGCCACTTTCCGTGGACACCCGGTATACATACCAGCAATACTGCTATCAATAAGTAATACACAAAACAGCTTGCATTAAATTAAAAGAAGGAGATGAGAATCTCACCAGCATGATACCATTATATTTATATGGGAAGTAAAAGTACCCCCCTATGAGCAGATGATAGTTGGAAAACCTTCACAACACATACAAAAATTGTTTTACGTATATATACCACATGCAACTTTTCCACCAAACTAGGCAATTGAAGGTACAAGTAAAAGTTTTGAGAATTTATTAAAAAAATTGTTAAAATTGCTTTTTCCTTTAACCAGCTGTCATCCCCCTACGAACGGCAGCCCTCAAAAGTCGAAACTTGTGCGAGCCAAAATGATTAACGAGGTCTTACCTTTTAACGTGCGATTCCCAGAACTTTCTTGGGTCATCAGAATAAAATCTGTAGTCGATAGGATTCAAACCTACCCGACCAGCAGCATCAATGGCTTTGAACGCGACAGTCTTAACCACGGAACTACCTGACCTTCAGATAAATACCTACCCAAATGAGTGAATGCATTGCGTGTGCATGTACGGAAATGGCAAATTTTTTATATGATTTTAATGGACTCTTGCACATCTATAGTGTGTAACGCTAGAGTTTTTTCCTACGAGCGTGCGGAAAAGTAACTTTTCCGCACGATTTTTCGTTTTGAAAGTTGTACTTTTCCGTACGATTTAAAATCGTTCGGAAAAGTTACTTTCCCGCACGATTTTTACTTTTCCGTACGATTTTTACTTTTCCGCACGATTTTTGTATTGTTGAAAATGATGATATTTACGACTAACTAAATGATCTATGTAACTATTCTGTCTTATTAGTCATTTTGTAGCATTTTTATAAAAACTTGTTTATTAAAAACCTTGTTTTTTCATAAATAAGATGGACAAAAACACTCGTAGGAAAAATATTGTACCTAACTCTTACGGAAAATGTCTTTTCCGCCCTTAACGGCTTGTCCGAACTCCGCTCCGCGTCGTTCGTGCAACTGCCGTCGCGTGCGGAAAAGTACTACTTTCCGCACTTGTTAGGTAAATAACTATTCCATATAGTTAAAATAACATTTAAATTACATCGAAATCCAAGCATGTAAACATAATTATAAAAAAGTTCAAAAATAAACAATTCCAAGTCCTCGTATAATGAGAAAATAGCATACCATTAATGATTGTTTATAGAAGGTAGTTCACAAGTACTTCGTCATAACACGTAACTCATGTAAAAAGGTAAAATCGTTTGTAAATAAAAACATCCATTACAAATACGTTAAATTATCTTGGTTCCGATATCATCTTCATCTTTAGTTTTTCCGATAAATAAGATATGCAAGCAAGCTAATGATAGAGAATGAGTTTTTGTCCATAATTATACTACTGAAGATCTCAAAAAAATTACGTTAAAATGATGATATTCTTATTAAGCCCCAGTCCAATATTAGACAATAAGTACTTATGTCCTCAAAATAACAAATACTATTTTTTCAATAATTATAATTCCTTCTTCCTGTGAAGTAGTTGTTTTCTGTTAGATATTACAAATAAATTTTCATGGAGAATGTTCCCCTTTACAACATGAATACCTCCCAAGAGGTTATCTTGAACGATGGAAAATAGCGACTAAAGTTCCTCTTGCAACCGCAGATGATTCCACAACAGATTTTATGAATATTCTATTCATAGTATTTTAATTATCAACAGGGCTAAAGATGAAGATATTCCATGATTATGAAACTTTTGGCGACGGCGTCAGTTTTAATTCAAATTCAAGTCGAAAAAAGAATCTGCTCAATTCAGTTTCATATAACTGTTGAATTTATCGAATGAGGAGAAGAATCTTCTCTCAGAGGTGCAATCGAAAGAAGTGTAATCAATTCGGACTAGACAATTTGAAGTTATTTGCAAATTATCAACATGTTCTATAATTTCTGAGAGCGTACCATTTCCATACATCGAATAACAACCATTAAAAAGGGGAAATGATCAAAACAATAAATAACTTTCTACTACTGTCAGATCTCAACTTCGCTCCCTCTGCCAAACAAGTTTATCGTATTCTAAAAACATACGTTTCAAACTTGCATTATTTAATTTATTTTTTCTACGTTCATGCAAAAAACAAAACTTTATTGAACTATATTTGGTGGAAAAACTGTCTCTTTATTGCACTGAGTGCAATAAAGATTTTATTGCACTCATCTGTCATTCTACTATAGCGTTCTGTCATCATGACAGACATAAACTTTCAGATCGACGCCAAATTTAGCCCATTTTCTGTGAGATCGTATTATCTTTTAAATAGTTGCATGTTTCATCATATTCATTATATAATGGACTATGAAATTACTAGAAAATGCAATTTGTTGAAAATAAAATTATTTCCTTTAAATATCATCTGAATTACACAAAATGTTTTTGAATTACTTTTAGCAGATAGATTTAAACAAACAACGTCTTCCTTACAGTTTAGTGCCACCTAAATGAAACATTTTCTGGTTTTTGCATGAACGTAGAAAAAATATTACATGAAACTCGTGCAAAAAGAGTCTATTGCACTCGACGTGTTGTCCAACTCGGCCTTATGGCCTCGTTGGACAATTTCACGTTGAGTGCAATAAACACCTACTTTTTGCACTTGTTGCATAAATAACTATTATTCTTCTATATGTGTAGTAAGTAGTACTAGAAGCAGTAGGAGAGCTGGAAAACATTTTTGGGTAGGTATCAGAGTCACCGTGAAAAATTCTATAATAGGTACTAGTGGTACTACTTTAATTATATCTGAATACAAAAACGCAGACATAGCTGAGGAGTAGTGGGACGTAACCCACTACATTTTTAAATTTGAGAAATGTATTTCTTAAAAAACTATTTTCTGGGCACTTTAAAATTTGAAAACCGTCAGATTTGATATCTGAGGATTTGAAAAACAAAAAAGCCAGATAATTAACTCGGGTCTAAAACTTCGCCAGGTGTTTTCAAAATATCCGGATTTTCATGGAATATGGTTTTGGAAATACAAAACAATATATAAATGTAACAAAATTACACCTCGAATTGGAGAAATCTTTGCCCAAGTTTACCTGACTATCATGCAATAATCCGTAATCCATAAAAGGCAAGATAAGTCCTTTCAAAATATTAATAAAAAATCAAGATTATAAAACGGCATTAACTAAACTTGGAAATTCATTGGAATGAAATTTTTCAAACTTTACAAACAAAAATTTGTTTGAGAGATTTATTATGGCTATAAGAACCTCACAAATAAATATAAATGAATAAACTAAAATGAATATAAACCAGTCACATGGTCTTGCGAGAGCCAATCGCATCGCAGCGACCTTTTACTCAGAGAGCAGCCGATATACGTTGTGCACACTTATACACAGGGTGTCTACTTTCTCATATGTCACCTATTGGAAACTTTGTTATTTCTCGTTTCAAGAAAAATAGTCATTTTTCATAAAAAGTTCTGCATATTTTAGTACCCAAATTTGAATGATCAAATCCAAAAATTTGTCAGTCGTATATGAGATTTATCAAGGAATAGGGATTTGGTACAGTAGTAAAGTATTTTTCAATGTGACAATATCGAAAAATTTCATTACGAAAAGCTGTTCAGAATTGAAAGTATTATTCACCTACGCCAAAAATAAAACGAAAACAATTTTTTTAGATTTTTCTCCACAATAACGCTTTCAGTTTCACTATTCTCTGGTTCTGGATGCATGCAGTGTATCATGGCAAAAATTATTCCTTATTCTTATTTCTGGTAACAGGGGTAATTCGTACTGCAGAGTCTCAATTTAATCAATATCAATAATGACAGCAGAAGTATACTCATCTGTCACTTATTCTCCATGGTTATGTGAAGGTTCTCCCGTCCGTGCCAAATCAAATAACCTAAAAACAAGCGCATAAACCTTGAAAACTTGGAGATGGTGACAGCGCACTATCGGAAGCACCGATGTCTGGCCTTCAATTTCTGCAGCTCACCCAATCCGTTTCATTACATAAGACTGTTCTATAATTAAACTTCGTTCTGGTCTATCGACTGATTGAGAGTATGCGTGAAAAATTAGACGACCATTTCATATCTCGCAATCGACGGTCTAGCAGGCTGCTCCGCAAGCTGCCACCTGCACGCCGTCTGCAGCGAACAGTGACTGCCTGATGCCGCCTCAGGGTTCATCGAACTAGTGCACTTTATGGACGGTAAGCTCAGCCCGAGCCGAGCCATCTCGAAAGGAACAAAACATAGTCGAAATAACTTATTATTTGATTTTATTCGAACCGCTTTATACCGCAAGCATATCGAGCCTTCAAGTTGGGCGAAATTCTATATTTGAGTACTTTTATTTCGTTCGGCCTTCCATCGTTTATGAATACTGACAATTTTCCAAAAGTTCACATTCGTTTATATACCATGGTAACCTTAAATAGTTAATGAGTTCTGTTATGCTTGATTTCTTGTTTCCCGTTTTTTTTCCTACCTGCTACCTGCCCATTGTTAATTATTGATTATCTGATTCCCGCAAAACCATTAATGAGCGGTTTCCAAACATTTATGATTTCTATGCTGGGTTGACTGAAGGATCCGTTGGCTTGGATGTAAACATTATCTTCAAATTTTCTTCTGAACCAGTGTTCCTCCCTGCTAGGGGTCTCTTGGTCTCACGAAAATCCGCATTTGCATGGGAACTCAAGATGCAAAATTGGAGGAGGTAGTGGGATTTTCCGGTTTGGTTTCCTTGAGAAAACCCCCCAATGTATTTCTGGATTTGAAGGAGCTTTCTATAATGTATTTGTTTCCAATCCCTTCAACCTCTTCAGGAATTCATTTGATGTACGGTAGGTGGACTATACCAGCCTCGGTTGGTCTTTCTCGGTTGTTTGGGAGTGAATGGATTGTCTTCTCACATCTTCCAAGATTTTGTCCTGATATCTGTTTTGGGGTAAATCACTCCATATATTAGTCAATTCGGTTTAGAATGCTTCCTGATCACTGCATATCGTCACCGCTCTCTTAACGAGTGTCTTTACGACGCCTTTTCCATTGTGAACCTAGTGTTATCCCATACCCCATCGTCAACATATCTCAACCATAGCTTAGGTTTTCTTTCATATTGTTGAATGGCATGGTTCTCAAACCATTCCATAATGTTGGCGACGACTGGGGAGAGGGAGGATCCCATCGGAAGTCCATCAATTTGGGCAAAGAAACGGCCATTTACTTGGAATTATGGAGACATATTTCTAATAGTTTCAATATTGCTGGAATAGGTAAAACCTTCAAACTAACGAAATTCTATATGTCGGAACACATCTTGAAGGACAGTTACTTGACAAGCCACAAATATCGCAGAAAGGTAAATAATTAATCGGCAAATCCATCAGAAATATTGACAACTCTCTCCTTAGACTAATAACTGATTGATCTTCTACACTTTTCTAAAAAGTGTCAGAAATGAAAAACATTCATATATATATAAGCATGCAGTAATTTCGATATTTTATTTATTTAAAATAATGGCCTCGAACGGAAACACTTTAGGAGTTTGTAAATTAACAAATCATGAAATTCTCAGAAGTTACTGAATCATCAATTAGAAATAAATAACTCACCGCTTGAATTTATTTTAATAAGAAAATATGGGTAATGACGTGGGTTTTCCAGGTTCCCAAGGTTCATAAAATTGTCATTACTATAAGAAGTATTAGAATTAACCACATGAAACAAAGATCAAGGTATACTTGTAAGGTTCGAATCAAGCAAAAGCAATCCCACTCAATTTCATATTTATAAAAAAAATTTAGTAGTTAATCATGATGTACAAGTGAAGGCCTTCAAGGGGTTCGAAAAGCACTACAGACATGCAAAACGACGCATTTTCAACAAACGGTGAAGCTTAGGAAATCATAGACTGAAGAACTTACAGCCTCCAAAAATACAAAAGCAATACCAATTTCTGTGTTACTTTCCTCTCTACACTTGGTTCTAATAATTTTTTTTAACATAATATTATGATTTTTTTCTCGAAACTTACTATTGAATAATATTAATGTTTCTTTCTTTGTTGTAGAACTGTGAAATAATTCACACAGGAGCACATTTTGAGTTCAGAAAAATTTTGAAGTATGAGAGGTTAATGAAATGAATTGTGTTTAACGTTTATTGAAGTTAGTTGTCAAGTTGTGTACTGTTGAAGTCGGCAGTATCGGCAGACGAAGTAAAAGGTTGTGTAGATGATCTAAAATAGATATATTTTTATCTATAATGCGAAATGATACTTCCGCGTAGAGCAATGTATGTGGGGTTGTATATAATAAAATCGTTGATTAATAGAAAATCATTCATTAACAGGGGTCATTAATCAACGATTTTGAGTATACGTAAAAACACATCAAAAATGAACGGTCGACGGAAATATAAATTTAACAATTTTATTTTGCATTCAACAATTTACTGCTAGATAACAGAAAAATATCCAATAATTATAAAAAGTAGTCTTCCAGGTAAGTATAGGAACAAATATTAGAAAGTATTACTGGAACGCACTTACCCCAACAACAAATATCGCACTTGCCCCGTAAGTAGATTCTTAGGGGGGCAAGTGTGAGACGCACGCCCAAACCTATAAACTTACTACAAAAGTTGAATTCACAATATTAGGTATATGTTAATCTTCCCTATAAAGCACCTACCTTACATATATTATTATTAAATTAACTCAGGTTATTTTAGCACCAACAATTTATGAATTTTCGCATGTATACTCTCGACACTTGTTATTCCGTCCAGGGCATAAATACAAGCCGACCATTTCAGGAAACTCCACGGCAGCGATTTCTAATTCATTGCCAATAGTCCAATTTATAGAAATTCTCAAAATGTATATTCTAGGTGTTTTTCGAAAGAGTAGCCGCTCTTACCCCAAAAACGTTCTTGCACCAACTCACCTTATCGAAAATTATTGTAAAAATAGCCATATCATCTTCTGCGTGCAGTCAGTTCAAATGTTGAGACTTCTTTTGAAATTCCCGTTTTTTTTTTGTTGGATCACTATAATTTTTGAAAACTGTATAAAGTAACTGATTACGCCTTGGTGCATTTCGTATATGGGACACGTTTTGCCTGTCAGCTATATGGATTGTACTTCTCAGTAAGATTACCATTGTGTAAACTTTATTGAAAACTTATCTTGGCGTCACAGACTCATTCCATTAGATTGAAACATATTTTTGCAGTCAATGCTGATATTTATCCTAGTACAAAAAACTATTATCATTAAAAAAAATTATTGGATGAAAATCATCTACCTAGCAGAAATAATTATTGTATTTTATTAATGGAAGAACTTGTGTCACTACATAATAGCTTACTTGATAATGGTTTAATAAGCCGATGTCGGTTGTAACAAATTAACAAATGAAAGTCGTAGTGGAAATTAGACAAAAGCTATTTTCTCTATCCTATATTCAACTTGAATTTCCACTAAATGAATAGATCATCAATCGAACAAGTTATGAAAAAAAAAATTAATTAAAGCGACGAAAATCGGAAATATTTGGTATAATGACACAATCAATTCACCTTATACAATAATCAACATTTAGATTAAGAAAACGACTCATTTTATTTTACAACAATTATGCGCATGACCGATATGGCTTTCCTTTTGGAGTTGTGACCTGACTGGAGAAAGAAGTTCAGTAAAAAGAGCCGCCATACTGCGTAAGTAGTATGTCCTTTGATCATTTAGTTTTTTTTTCATCGTATCCGTATTGAAACCTTGATATAAACAATTTGGTTGAGCTAATATTACATTCCTAAAATACACTGTGAACTGAGTGTAAACAAATTATCGACTTTATACCTACCTACACGTATACACTTCGTTTTCTCTGGATGCACGCACACCGCGTTACTATTTATATCATCGGATATTTATATAAAAAACTGTTTAGAGTTGACACAAAATAGTAAACTTTTTTACCTAAAATTACCCAATAATGAAAATATCTTTATAGTAAATGACTATGAAGACTTATTGAAACGTACACGTTTGTGAAGCTGTAAGTACCAGTTCGAAAAGAAACAATATAAGAAGTTCGACAGCTTCTCTATCCCCTGTTGCCCTTCCATTTTAATTAAACCTTAGTTTCGAGATAAATAGTCAATTTCGAAAGTTGGTAGGAGCGATACGATATTTATTTCGTACTACGCTTTATACTTGACCGAATGTGAAAATGTAGACGAAACAAAAAGAACACTTGAAGTTTTCATTAATGTCACCTTCCCCACAGAATAATTTTCTGGGGGATCTTTCCATCCGTAAACTTTTTTGAGTATCTTGTTTCAAGAGCGTAACTCAATGTTTCGCAAATCTCCAATTTGTGTATGCAGAAAATTGTAAAAATATATTATTTATGATTATGACATTGGTATAGTAATCACAACTGAGCACATACTGATTTTTCACGCAAAATTTTCTTCAAGCCAGACCGAGAAATGGTTACTTCTGTTAGTTTTCCTTACACATCTAGAGGGAAATTCAACTAAATTGGTTATTACATCTGCTGAATATGTTTTCACTTGTCTTTCCAAAATAATGTTCTTCAAACCTTTATACACAATTTTATCCTGCCTTTCATAATAAGGTTATTTCAGTTTGACAACTGTCACCACGGCGACTAACAAAATCCATAAATGAGCGCGTCTAACAAGTCAGAGAATCTATATTTCGAGCGCAATCAACTAATCACGCAGCAGTTACAGTAGCTGTGCTAGTGTGATTTAGGTTTTGTTTCTGTTTCGTGCCATTCCACGCATATTTTTTCGATGAGATACTTTACTGTGAAACGGACGATACCACAACCTAAATGATTTTTATGTATAAACAAATTGTATGTTAATTGAACATTGAACATGAAATGACATACATTTTCCACCCCACGAGAAGGTATATACCTACGAATGGGAAATGGGTCATTTCATGCTCATTGTACACTACACTTTTTCTACGATCATCTGAATCATAAACAAAAATGTAATATTTTTAATAACACATTTTATTATAAACTTTCCTGCCGTCATGATTTCCGTAATACATACATCCTAAAAAAGAAATTGAAGATACTTACAAATATTAAAAATTATAATGAAAATCGAAATCTAATCGACTTCAAATATACAGGGTGTTTCTGAAATTGGAGCAATTAAGAAAATTGGTTGTTATTTGAAACATAATGTAACCATAAATGGCAAGAATTTTCGTTTTTGAAACATTAAAAAATTATAGAAATTTTTATTAAAATTTTATGAAATCGCGTTCAGTTACCTTTGTTTGGGAGGCACTGGTTTGATTCTCCAGGCCACAGCGTCTCTGCCCGCTGGCAGTATTTCAGCGCGGTTTGCGCAGGCTGTAGACCTCTGATCAGTGATTATTTTTGAAAACTTTAAAATTTAATATCTCCCAACATATTTTCTACTCCCCATTTCATTCATTGCTCTTATTTCGGAAACACCCTGTAAATTGATTTATATAATTGGTGTAAACCAATTACACGGGTCAACACAAAATTTGACATTGATATTTAAGTATGAAATTTCAGTAAATTGGATCATATTTGAACGAAAAAAAGTTATATGGCATGAAAAAGTTTGCTTTTGTATCCAGGAGAACATGTGCATATATAACAAAATGCATCAGCATCATATATACAGGGTGTCCCAGAATAAAGAGGACAAACTCTGAGGGTAGAATCCTCACTTCATTTTAAGGCTGAAAGCTCCAATATACATATACCCTAAAATGAGTATTAACCGAGTTACAGGATGTTGAAAGTGAAACAAAAAATAGATTTTCCAGAATAACTCCATAACGGCTTAACTTTTCTTAATGAAATTTGGTATTTCACTTGACAGCATTCAGTTTTATATTTCAAGGCAAATCATGTGTTTGTAACTCTGAACAGGAGCGTACGGCAGGTGGGTACCCCTATTCGCCCCTCCCCAACTTTCACGCCACTGGATTAATATCGATTTCGTCTTTTTTTCTTAATCCCCAATATTTCCTATACAAAAAAGAAATACGTTTTGTTTCACAAATATCAACGGTTTTCGAGATATTTGAAGTTGACTAAGTGCGTGCGTATCAATATCTTTACTATTTTTGAAACGAATGTGAAGGTAACTATTTATAACATTATAACCAACATATTTCATACCTTGCAATGAGTATAAATTCAAATATTTCGAAGATTGTTGGCATTTGCGAGGGATTTAGTTCACAAAAATTTCGCGATATTTAAAACTTACATAGCCATTAACAAAATAATCACTAATGAGTATCCGTATCACATACGCACCCACTTATTCAACTTTAAATATCTCGAAAACCGTTGATATTTGTGAAACGAAATGTATTCCTTTTTTGTATAGGAAATATTGGGGATTAATAAAAAAAAGACGAAATCGATATTAATCCAGTGTCGTGAAAGTTGGGGAGGGGAAAATAGGGGTACCCACCTGCCGTACGCCCCTGTTTAGAGTTACAAACATATGATTTGCCTTGAAATATGAAACTGAATGCTGTCAAGTGACATACCAAATTTCATTAAGAAAAGTTAAGCCGTTATGGAGTTATTCTGGAATTTTTTTTTGTTTCACTTTCAACACCCTGTAACTCGGTTAATACTCATTTTGGGGTATATGTTTATCGAAACTTTCAGCCTTAAAATGAAGTGAGGATTCTACCCTCGGAGTTTGTCCCCTTTATTCTGGGACACCCGGTTATATACTTATATTTTTTAAGTTCTGGTTCCCACGAAAAGGAAAATCTTGAATTGTTCAGAGAACATCGTGAGAGCCGAGGAAAAGTAGGTAGGAATTAGTGTTCTTGAATTTCTGAAGGCTGTATGCCTCAGGGAACACTTCACGAGGCAGCGAGTTCCAAAGGTTTGCCGTTCGGTGGAAAAAACGAGCCCTGGGTAACAGATGTTCGGCATGTTTCCAAAGTGACGACATATAGATGAGATAACTGAGTTCGACGGGTCAGTTTCGATAGAACCGCTAATGGTGGAACGATTGATGATATTTCGGAAGAGCATCGTTAATGAAAATATTTATAAAACAGAGAAAGATCACAAACCATTCTGCGATGTTCCAGAGAAGTAAGTAAGCGAGCTTGTGAGCGAAGTATCACCGACGAGACGAATGGCTCTTTTTTGACAGGTGGTATGGATACTCCTGACATTTACATTAACATGACGACATTTGAACTTTTTCTGGACTTGTACAAAACACCTGATTGTTGTTTATCACTCGAGTGCCATCTGGAGACACGGTGTAAATGTAAAACGCCACTTTTATCGCGCGGTATTTTTGAATGTATTAAAATTAGTTAAAATTTCTATACAAACTTGAAAATTAGTATTACTATTATAACTAGCACAAAATCAAACTTTACATGCAATTGTTTTTTTTTTTCGTTTTTGTGCATAATTAAGCGAAAAATCGTGAAATAAACTTTAGGACAAAGAACGTTTTTTTGTTTAGTCGTGAATAGGTCTTTTATCAGTGTAACTTTTTCCTCTTTCGATTGAAGTAAATGTCATATAGTCAATGAATTGGACTCAAGAGGAGCTGCGACAACTCAACCGGAAGGCCGTGTCCTTTTGAGTTTGGAGTGTCTACATAACAGAATGTAAAGTTATCAGGAGTTCAAATCCCCTTCTCTGCTTAGTCCGTTACTATGAAAAATCGAAGCATTTTTTATAGTAGTAGTCCGTGCATCCGATAAACCTGGTCTCGTTTTCATTTACATCATAATATTTTCATTACTTCATTATTCATTTTGTCTTGAGCATTAGACCGCTTAGCCATTACAGATTTACGACTGAAAACGTTTACATGAATAATTTACGCTATTCAAAATAGTCAAATCATATATCATGCCCCTTCAATAATTTTTTAGAGAATAACCTGGCTCCTAGAACTTTTTTAATTATTTTTAATTACAAGTAATTATTTATTAGGCGTACAAAAAATGATTAGTTGTTTCACCTCATTCCACTCTATCAGGCAAAGACAAGGCTGATGTAGTCCTCTTGACCATCAATGTGAGATGATTTTCGTAACAGACTTTTCGCCTCCTGGAGAAACGAACATCGTCAGAAAAGAGGAGAAAAAACGGACTAAGTATCGAGATTTACCACTCTGTTAAAATGGTGGTTCTGAATATGGAGGTACTTGGTGGGATGACGCTGCTCTCTAATTTGAAAGCTTTATCGACTTGTTGTGATGCGGCAGAAATCTCAGCTGGACGAATGCAGAAAGCCGTCATTCTCGGTTCCTTTCGTCTACTCAGGGCACATGATTCTCGAACCCAGTAATCACTTACCCCACGGGCATGGGGAGCTTAAGTATTTACTTCAACGTTGAAAAAGCGTAGGGTGCTTCCAATTACATTTTCGTGAACACAGCATTAACGGATGATTATGACAATGAGAAATAAAGATAACTGATATCAAGCACTAACTACACGCTCTCTTAGCATTGAAGTTGATTTTCAAAGATTATTTTTCACTTTTTAATCCATACATATTACTATAAAAGCTTGTGTCTTTGGTTTTACAAAACTATAAATCTTGTTGGGATTGCCATCAGTCCTTGATATATCTGCAGAATTCACGATAATTTGGAGAATTGGAACTGTGTGAGAATTGTATTTAAAATTTATCATTATTATTATTATGTTATTACATTAATATTATGGAATTCTTCTATTATCGTCGGTCCGTGATAGGAGTGCCAAAGTTCAGATCATTCGGACGATTGGAAATGGATGAAAATTGATTTCAAAGATTTTATTACATTGTTTGTTAGTTACAAATTAAGCTAATACAACACATTATTATTTAGCAACGAATCAAACTCCTATTAAACTTACTTCCTAGCTAATCGATGGTGTTTTTTTATTAGGTGACTTTTTGATATTTCTAAACTCCTTGGAATATAATTCATAATTTCAATATTACCGCTACAGTCCAATCATTCAAATTATTGAGAGATACGCTTCTGATTGATTTCTCATTGAATGATGTGGAATATCAACTTGAAGCTACTACACTTATTAAAAAGACAACGTGACTGGTATTATCAAGAAATACTTTCTGGATACTTCTGGATAATACTATGTAGACATTTTATTGAAAAGCACCTGCTCCAACAACAACAACGATGTTTCAAAAACTAGCGTTCATCACGGCTACCTATAAATTACATCCTGCAGCGTTCAATCACAAGAAGTTGAATGAATAGGTGGGTATTCGTTTGAAGTCAGTCGTGAGAGGAAATGAGAATATTAAGAATATCTATATTAACTCATTGGATTTCACATTATACCTCATTAGGTATACGATAGATCATAGATCGTTAGTTGATTGTTAACGTTACTCTTCTATTGGACTCATACGCATTAGAAAGAACTGAGAGATGGCAATGTGATACTTTGAAAGCAGCAGTTATAATCTTTCATATATACCTATTTATAATACAGATATACATTCAGAGTCGGTGATATGTTAACTGTATGGTTCTTCACTTCGCATTTAAAATATTAAGTATAAGTGCGGATCTAAATGGTACTCACTTCAATAAATTTGAACAGTTTGATGTGGAACAATGGAGCCGAACATATTTTTTTGAAAGGTATTACCGATACTACTTTTTTGAAAGAAGATACATTGCAATTACTCGACAGATTGCGCTTGGGGCACATCAATTTATTCCGTTTTCAACGATGTGACACTTGACTCCTACCATTTGAAATTTTTAAGTTGATGTATCTCCCCCGCGCCCTCTGTCGTAAAAGTAGTGTCGGTGATATATATCCCCCAAACGGTTTTTTCCCATGTTTGTACGTCGAACGTTAACATTCGCGCTATATATTTTGTGGGTATATTGAGTTGATAGGTATAGGCGTTAAGTATAGTTTCTGCAAAGTACTAGTTCTGTTTTATTGATTCAGAATAGCCTGTACTCACCTGTATTATGAATTGAAGCATGACTATACACTTTCAGTACGTACCTGAAAAAAAAAATTTCACATTAGCGTTGATCTCATTCTGTTTAAGATGCAAAATTTATAATCTTGTATAAATCGGTTGGTTAGTACGATTTGGTCATAGATTTTGTGTCTGGAAGCAAAAGAATGGTAACCAAAGAGGGAAAAAAGATATAATCAACTCAGTGCTCTTGTCCAAACAACTACGTCGAAATAATGTTATAACTGATTTTTTATTTATCTTTTTTAAAAATACCCTATTTTCATCTGTATTAGTAACAATGTAACATAGGGTTTTCCGGGCTACCGCACGGAAAGAGCGCACAGATTTTTTTGACGATCTCCGATTCCTTCCGTGCGCTAAATAAAAATACCATATAGCTTTAAAATACAATCGAACAGTGGGGTAAACTCAATTCAAGAAACTTTATATGCTTATCTGATTCGAAAACACCCATTTTACATTTTGAATATTTAGAAAATGTTACGTTACTGGACAGATATGACTCGTTTACAAAACGCTCCAAACAACAAAAAACTAATTATGCAACTCAAAAATGCTGATCTGCAAACTCCACTGGATACTAATTATACTTCATAAACTTCTACTTTAGCTTCAACTTGTCCATGCTCTCGAATCGTCTTACTTATATAATCCAATGGAAGCATCGAAAACTTCTGCCGCTACGAGAACGTCTAGAATTGTCCATTTCAGAATGAAACGACTGATCTAGAATGACTCAGCCGTCTCAGCCCATTTCTAATTTTCATTATTCATTACACATATTTGATTTTTTGATTTTTGAAAGCGCAATATCAACAATTTCATATAAAATTTGATAAAAGTATTCGACACTGTCGACACTTTTGATATGATTTTGAACAGACCAGGCCATGATCTCAAGATTCTTGGCTTTACAATTTTATTTGTTACATGTTGATAAAATGTGGATAGATGGAATTAGTCAATCAATTGCTTTAAATAAACTGTATTTTTTATTCAAATGAGAAAGTTAAAATGCCGTGAATACCTGGCTGAATCACCCGGTATTTTTTCGTTTCCGACATTTTTATCTAGAACTAAATGTAGATACATACCATCTTGAGATAATATATACATATATCTATTTTCCCATTGGATGTTTATATGATACATCGTTGAGGGAGGTTAACAGAAATTTCTGCCAAACTTGTGATGATACTGCAGTAATTAAAAAATTATTTGTTGAGTCGGGTCGTGAATACATTTCCAGTATATATTCGTTGATGAAAACATGGAAATAATCCCAATACATCATCATTTCATCACTGGGTGTATAACCGTAAGATTATACGATGTCTTGAAATAACTGTCGAAAAATCTGCACATTTTTTTGTCTCGGATTTGGTCGACTAACTTTCCGTTAGTATTCACGCATAAATCAGAGGCCATATCTCTGCAGCGATGGCTTCTAGACGATATATGCGCATTCCTTGGCACGACTCCACAAAATTTATTTATATCCCAAGTTCTCCGTCGTTTCGTGATTACTTTTACTTTTTTCTCCGAGCATGGGTGGTGTACAATTAATGAATGTTTATATAAATACACGACCAACAAAAAAATGCTCGACACTAAGAAGCTGTAGCTTTTCACACTAAGAGAGAGAAAAAAGGATAACATGAAAGCTCGGTTAAAGTCTCGAGTTGGCGACATAAATCCCGAAATTATCTTTTTTGCGAAACTTGACGTGAAATATGCCCAGCTAATAAAAAAAGAATGTTTCAACTCGATTATGGTACAAGACGAGAACTGAGCTGCAACGAAGAAAAGTAAAAGTGACATTTTAGTTTTTTTTACTTTTTTCTTTTTCGGCAAATGTTCCAAATTCTTGGTGCAGATCCGAATTTATTGGATTTTCATATTCAATACTGGTGAAAAAGAAAAATGGATAACGTTTATTCCTAACATGATTGGTATTGAATGGTTTCGAATAACAACTTGCCAAAATTGAGAAAGTTGGTTATTGTGTAGTGAATTACCGATGTAAATGCAGTCCCCAAACGAAACTATAGACTAGAAAAATCTTGAGTATTCGACGCAAGATAAAAGGACTATTGGGGGAAGTATTCAGAGGAAGACATTCCTCGAGCTGGTTACTGTATGTCATTATTTGTGGAATAATGCAATACAAAAAAGAAAAAAGGGTTGAAGGAATAAGGGCGTTATATCTTCCACCTCATAGATATTTCGTGTTCTACGTTTATTTATCATAGTGCAGTGGCGTAGAGTGGAAACAAAATATTTACTTGGAAGTTTTTCAATTGCATTTCAGCCAAGTTCAATCAATTACATAATGTGTTGTGTAGAGATTATAGATTGTGAGGGGGGTTCTACGTTGTACAGGCTATGCGATCTCACAATCAACTCTTATTAGTTTTCTAGGAGCTGATTTCCTGATAATGAAGGGCGTTAAAATTGTCCCTTCCAGGAATTTCAGCTTCTTGCAGAAAAGAGACGGGCATTCGAAAAATAAATATTCTACGGTTTCAGCGATGATCTCGTAGTATATAGCGGCAACTATCTGATTTGTCCATTTTTTGAAGTAATACCTCAGAGTCCATAACTTGGGAATAGGAGTAATATAAATAATACCAGCACTGTAGTGTTGTACCTGCACTCAACTCTGTCCGACGTTTTTATGCCGACCGACCGAGTGTCAGGATCCTTTAGTTATTAGCTGAAATCACCAATGAATAATTATTAGAATTACAAGTAGTCTTGATACCAATTTTCAAGTCTTTCTTATCCAACTCGAGAAGCTCTTTAGCTTCCCTTGCCTTGCCTTTTCGCTTGTCTTTGTCCTGATACTTTATTGATATTTCATTTAGTCAATTTTCCAGCGTCAGAATAATTCTTTCAACTGGGCTATGAAATGTTCTCAGAAGGGTTCTGGGCCAGAAAATTGTGTGTTTGCCTCTTTTTTGGCAACGCCACCTGCACGCTCGTTAGCTTTAATACATCAAAGTGACTTGATGTTGTTTTCTGCCAGTTGTCTAAGAAATGTTTGCAGTCCCTAGTCGGCTTGACTTCGGAGCTTTTAGTGATACTTGGCTATCTCTGACATCATATAGAGACTACAGATTTTTATCTGATGGCCCGAGAAAGTGCTAGGAATCGCACTTTAAAAGGTAAGACCTCGTTAATCCTTGGCTCGCACAAGTTTCGACTTTTGAGGGCTGCCGTTCGTAAGGGGACGAAAGCAGGTTAACGGAAAAAAACAATTTTAAAACAACAATTTTTTTAAAACAACAATAGAGTTTTTTTTTCTCCAGGTGCCTCTTTCGAGATACTCCTGGGCACATATCTCTATAGTATGTATTTATGCTTGAAAGACGGTTGGGGTGTTACCGAGGGTTTGGGAAGCCTGAAACTTGGCACTTTCATCCATCTTGGATCCATCGTTGCAAATTTGATGGTTGTTCATGACCTCTTCAAACTGAATTTCGAAGTCGTACCTAGCTGGCATATTATCTGTCGGCCTTCTAGGTAATATCTTCAGATGTCGGATCAGGTTTCCTGCTTCTGAGTTTACTGTCTGGCTCAGTCTGAAGGCACTGACCGCTGATTCTTCCATTACACAAAGATACAATGGCGGAAGGTTCAGCATTACCTTTAATGCTGCATTGAGGCACGTAAATATCGCTTCTTCGATTCCTAGACAAGTCAGCTGCTGCACTTTCTACAGCTTAACTCGTGCCGAAGTGTGCTGCATTTTTGGCCACATTATCAGAGAAGCATAATGTGACCATGGGTTTGAAGATCTTTTAGTTTGACCAGATCATTTTTGGTTTGAGACTCCATGTCTTACTAAGGATTCTGGGTTACGTCTAGCATTGCCACTATAGCCCTGGAAAGAGTATGGTAGATTTGGCTGTCCCATGTCCCATGTTATTTTTTGGTCGATTAAAAAGCCCAGATATTTAACTTCTTTGGAAAATGTTAGCGGGGTTCCATTCAGGGTTGTGGCTTTCGCCTTCTAGTGAATGGGAACCAGCACTGTTTTGATATGATTGACATTTATTCCCTCCTTTGCGCACCAGCTTCTGATTGTGTTTAGGGCTACTTGCATGCGGCTGGGAATTGCATGTCAGCACCCAATAGTGACGACCAGGTCATCGAAGTAACCCAGAGTCATGAAACCAGGCGAAGTCCTCCTTGGGGAAAACCTTTTTCTGCGGTAATTCTGAGAGTCCCCTGAGAGTCGCCGCAATTAGATCAGTAAGCGGTTTATATTTGTTTCGTCTATTCGTCAAGTTATGGAGACATGTAAGCTATTTCTTTTTCCATGTATGTCTTTTCAATGCTTTCAACCATTGTGGAGCATAAATCGTGGATTCACCTGCTTGATAAGCAAACTGTTTTTTTTGCGGAGCGGTGTTAAGTCAATGAGTATGCTTCTAATACAGAGTGGGCCATTGAAAACGAAACAGCGGCTCTGTAGGTCGGCAGAACCGAGTTATATAAAAACGCTCGGACACGTCAACAACATTTTCGAGGGGGACATCGTTCACGATGAAATTCACCCGAAATACATTCCATCCCTCGGAGCTGTGACCGCCACCCCTAAATTTTTAAATGGCAACATATGGCAAGTGATATCTCATTTGAAAGGTATTTTCCTTCTTAATATCAAACAACAAAAATAAATTAATTCTATCGATTCGTTTCCGAGATATAGGAACTTGGAAAATCACTTTTTTTTCACTCAATCAATATAAATAAGATCCAACAATGCAACTGTTTAAAGATAATTATCATTGTCAAGGAATTAAATGATCTAACTGTTTACCAACAAATAACATGCAATTCCGTTTCAAATTCTTATTTCATCTTCAATTACTTGATCGAAAAAATGTTAAAGTTCTTGAGAATCGATAAAAAGACGTTTTCTCGAATTAGACTCCAATGCGCGTACAACAAAAACATGTATGCGATAATTTTTTTCGCCAAATCGCAATTTTGGACGTCTGGCAATGTCAAACTGATCGTTGATTGAACGACATTAGAGTGAATTACAGCTGCTGAATATTTCCTCAATAATGGTGTATACGATCGCGGAAAGAGTTGAAATAATAACAATTTTTTTCAAGAATGATGAGTGCGGTAACCGTACAGCTAATTTGTTCAATGAAACGCATCCAGATAAACTTGTTGCTAGAAAATACGTTCTAGAATTAGTGCAAAAGTTTCGTCAAACTGGATCAGTAGCCAACAAGAAACGAGATCCAGAACGTGAATTTCCTGTGAGAAATGAACCTGTTAAGTTGCACTTTTAGGACAAGTTCATGCAGACCCAACATTGAGCACAAGGAAATTGGCAAGTGTTACCAATATTAGTAGAACCAGTATCCGCCGAATCCTGAAACATCATAAACTTCACCCCTACAAAATACATTTGGTACACCAATTGAATGAAGATGATTTTGATAGGCGACAGGATTTTGTGAAATTATGACTACGAAAATAGATGCTGATGAGAATTTTCTTTTCAACATCTGCTTTTCTGATGAGTCTACATTCTTTTTGAATTCGACTGTGAATCGTTATAATTGTCGTTATTGGTCAGATGCCAATCCACGATGTTTTCCACGAAGTCCATACTCAAACTCCCGAAAAACTCAATGTCTGGGCCGGTATTTTTGGGGACCGTTTGATTGGACCAGTATTTCTCGACGGTAACCTGACAGGAGAAACTTATTTGGAATTATTGAATGAATTTGTTTATCCACAATTAGTAGACATCATTGAAAATGACAATCGTTACCATGAAGACCACTTGAAATTTCAACAAGACTGGGCACCTCCACATTATGCACAGCCTGTTAGGGCGTTTTTGGATAGAATGTTTCCTGGAAGTTGGATTGGAAGAAGAGGCGCTATAGAGTGGCCAGCCAGATCTCCAGATTTAACCCCACTCGACTTTTTCCTGTGGGGTCACTTGAAAAACAAAATCTATGCAACCGAACCAGAATCTCTGGAAGAATTACGACGTAGAATTATTGAAGAATGCCGTCGAATAACGCCGGAAATGCTACGAAATGTGAGGTCTCATTTTGAGCAGAACTTGTACTATTGTATGGAAATGGGTGGTAGACAGTTTGATCATTTAATTCATTGACAATAATAATTATTGCGACAGTTGCTTTATCAGATATTGTTTTTATTGATTGAGTGAATAAAAAGTGATTTCCCAACTTCAAGTTCCTATATCTCGAAAACGAATCGATGGAATTGATTTATTTTTGTTGTTTGATATTAAGAAGGAAAATACCTTTCGAATGAGGTATCATTTGCCATATGTTGCCATTTAAAAATTTAGGGGTGGCAGTCACAGCTCCGAGGGATGGAATGTATTTCGGGTGAATTTCATCGCGAACGATGTCCCCCTCGAAAATGTGGTTGACGTGTCCGAGCGTTTTTATATAACTCGGTTCTGTCGACCTACAGAGCCGCTGTTTCGTTTTCAATGGCCCACTCTGTATAAACTTACTTTTTTCTCCCTTGTTTTTAGGAGACAGAAGGTGAGATTGACGGAGCGGTAAGACTTTGGTTCATCCATGAGGCGTCTTCCAGTCTTTGGTATGAACGCCACCTCAGCCTCTCTCATGGCTTGCGGTATGTACCCGTAGATGAAGCTGGCCTTGAATGGCCTTGAATAGCCTTTTCAAGAAGGGCTCTAATACTTTTAGGCCAGAAAGGCAAGAAATACTCACATTTTGTACAATCCTTCTGCTTTTCATCAGTTGCTAGATAATTCAGGAAAGAAGGGAACCTAATGAGCTGATTTGAACGTGTGGAAAAAATATGAAAGAACCGGAATTTCCGGAAAAAAAATCCATTAACCCTGCAATGGTACAACTCTTGAGTTCTTTCGCTTCAATAATAATACAGGAACTCTACCAAAATTATGCTGTTGGGACGACAAACAAAAAGTTATTCATCTAGGTACTAGTGGTTTATACTTGGATTCATAAATATAATTCAAGAGATTATTAGTTATAATATTTGCGCTATGAAACAATTTCTAGTTAGCTAAATATATTACTGCCATAAAGAATTGAATAAAAACGCAACTATTAAAGTCAATGCAGCTATCCAAGAACTGCGATAAAATTGTCCAGGAATGACTTTTTTCCAAAGCAATCATACCTTTTGCGCGTTCACAGTTTTTATACGAAGAAATTATAGCGTATTCCTGAAACTGTTTATTTGGTCATGGTCACTTGTATAGCCCGAAAAAAAATAATGGCTTGTTGATACTGAACAAAGACAAATCGATTTATTTGATATTTTTCTTGTTTTGATGCAATAGTACATTTTATATGTTTGCTGTGTGCCATGAAACACGTATAAAGCATTAAGTAAAGAATCGAAAATAAACAGAGAACAGAAGGTCTTGCTGTTGGCAAGTTCTCAGAAAACAACGATGGTAATAATATGTTAAGTAACACCATTTTTTATCATTATATTCACTGATTTTTTCCATTGCATTTCTTGATATGATCTGATATTATCGAGTAACTATAGGTACGTATCTTATACTTATGTTGCTGGGAACCTTTGGCATAATGATGAATATTTTTATGCCTCGACACATGTTTCGATCAGCATGTTATCACCTTCAGGAAAAAGACGAAACTATTTTAACTAGATTGACCTACTTCCAACCCATTTCTGGAAAATGGTCACATAATATGATCAATTTCATATGGGAAGTTTGAAAATATTTTTATGCCTCGACACATGTTTCGATCAGCATGTTATCACCTTCAGGAAAAAGACGAAACTATTTTAACTAGATTGACCTACTTCCAATCCATTTCTGGAAAATGGTCACATAATATGATCAATTTCATATGGGAAGTTTGAAAATTTCAGTCTTGCTCTGCAATAACTTCATTCTATTCACCTTTCTGATAGTAATAGTCCCTAACCTCTTATGAGATCAAGGACATTCAATTGCGTCTATTATTCTCGACGAATTAGTCTCAAGGTTGCTTCTACAATCTTAAAAAATAATCATCTGTTTTCAACAATGATCGCGGATGTGGTTGAGTTTATTTTTATGGACTACTTCGTAATGCATGGCTTGCCACATTTCATTCTTAGAAATTGAGTTCTCAAAATGGCAACAAAGAGCATATGTGGTTATCATGATTTTGTAAATAGAATTTATCAAATGGGAATATTCCGCAACAAACCGGGTTTATTATCAAGGTCACAGTTTTTGAAAATTCAATTGTATCTACAGATCTCAAGTTTTCATGAAGAAAGTAAATGAATAGTTTGAAGTGAAACTGGTTGGTTGGTTGGTTTGAAGTTGACGAGCCAGATGCAGGGTTTACCCGTGAGGGTGTTCCTTAACACCGAGATCTGCTGGGGCCTTTTGTATTATTCTGTAGTCAGAAGTTCCTAGTTAAATAGGCCTGTGTCTTTTACAGGATTAGTAGTTCATTTACTAGGCGTTTCGGATTCATTTCTAGGTTGGTCTGTCCGAATATTCTGTATAGCGCCTATTGTGCAGCGCGTCACAATCGAAGATGATGTGAAAGGCTGTTTCCTTCTCGTCATCACAAATTCTGCTCTCCACGTTTTCTCTCTTTATTCCCATAGTATGATCTTTTTAGGTTGAAAGTGTCAGCTGTCAGTGTTTGGCTTAAGTGTCTCACCATGGCTGCGCTATGTCGATGCCCTTCGATTTGGTCCCAATATGTTTAGTGTTTTGTTTTCTTCCACTCATTTATTAGGTTTCCGCATCGAGTTTTGCTAATACCAAACATTTATTTACTACAAAAAAAGATGCATAAAAAATAATAATACATAAAATACACCAAACAATGTTTATATTAAAAATTTGAATGAATAAAAAAGCTACTACTCTATTTGCTCCCATTCGGGTTTGAACTCGTGACCTTGTGACCATTAGTCAGGCGCACTGTTCCTGATCTCTCTTTTTCACGCAAACTATATACCACGTCATAATTTGATATAATGGAAACTCAACTGAAAATCATGGATCATCGTTACCTTCCAAGTGACATATTTTCACATTTCATTTATGACTCACTCGATAAGTCTATCTCTTCTAGCTCTGAAAAGATAATTAAAACATATGAATTGTTGTAAAATATTTCTTCAATCTCAAGAAAGATAATGTTAGTATTTTGTCAAATTTGAATTAACAGTTGAGCATTTTATTCAGCATGAATGTATTTTAAATATTTTAATGGAATTAATCGACTTGATCGAATGGAGAGTCAAATGCCGTATGTACAAATCTCAAGTATTCATGAAATTAGTCAAATGAAGAATTTGAATTGAGACTGGGTATAAGTTTTATAATCATTCAAATGAACTAGTTTTGAAAAGTTCAAATTCCAGTTTGGTTGAACTTTATGAAAGTAATTGGACTAAAATACGAATTCATTGATGAATTCTGTTGCTGTGTGAAAACTAACACTCAAGGTATTTGATTACATTTTTGAATAACAAATCGTCCATTTCATTCTTGAATATAGTTTAATACAATTTTCGACCTGTAGAAATTGTTATATACCGTTTGTGATTTTATTTTTCATAAATAATAATGTTTGTAAATCTTCAGGTTTCCACGAAAATCCTGAAATGTTCTGACAAAATGAAAATGATAAGGAAAAAGTTCAATACACCAGTTCCAATCGGAAGCCGCGTGGCGGAGTGGTAAGGATTTGGACTGATAGTCGCGAGTCGCAGGTTCGAACCTGCGAAGTGAGAGCAAAACCAAATATTTTTTTTGTCAACAAATTTAAAAACATTTACCTATTGATGAAAATTTTCTTCAATGTGTTTTATATATCAATATTTTCATGCATCTTTTTTTGTAGTGTATAAATAGTTCAGTTGTACTAATAGTTAGTTATTTCTTATGAATTATTGGATGATTTTCATTTCTTAGTTTAAAATTTTCGTACCGAATCCCCCGCGTACTTGAATTAATAGCTGGAAATTTATCTTGTACACGAATTTTTTAAGAAAATTGTATACACTGTGTTCACTTAAAAATCATCCGCTTTGAATATCAAAATAAGTATAACTAAAGGATGTTTCCGAAATTGGGGCAATAAATGAAATGGGAAGTAGAAGATGACAAAACAAAATGAAATAAAAGAATAATTTTTTGTCGAAAAAAAATTATTATGGGAGATATTGATTTTTAAAGTTTTCAAGACTTTTTTTGGTAAACACTGATAAGAGGTCTGCAGCACTGAAACACTGCTTCAGATACGGTGTATCCTGGAGATTAAAACCAGTGCTTCCCAAACAAAGGAAACTGAAAGCGATTTCATAAAATTTCATAAAATTTTTCGAACATTTTTGACTGCTTCAAAAACGTAAATTCTTGCAATTTATTGATTCATTATGTTCTGTATAACAACCCATTTTCTTAATTGCCCCAATTTCGGAAACACCCTGTATATTATGAAAAATTGCCGGGTTTGTATGAAATACAAACTTCACAAAAAGTCAAACTGTTCTGTTCTCGATTTTTCAAAACATGATTTGTCAGTGTGAAGTACCAAAAAACCTCTTACACAATGTTTGAATGTATTTTTATTTTGGGATTATCAGGTATAGCTGCGTTACTAGTATAAAAGATACAAAAAGGTATGTGTATTTTTCTATTGTAATACTCGATTTTCATTCCATAATCACTTTTTCAGCCAATCAATCACTACAGAGTTTCATTTCGAACGATTCGATTAACTAAAACCCAAAGCTTGCATCGGCACTAATTAAACAGTGTGGAATTCAACTCCCAAATTGAAAAGAGGACCGTCGCGTCGGCGTCGATCAGTCACGAACCGAAATGAAAATTTAGCATTTAGCGTGCCGGCACGCTAATTAAATAAAATTTACATCCGATAAAATTGCTAATTCGAACAGAGGCCCGCACGGTAATCGAACTGGAATTACAAATCACGGATTCGCGAAATGTCCCACGGCAATGTGATCTAATAAACGCCGATTATTGCAGAGAAAGTCCAAAGCTCATTAACGGAACCCTCTGAGATTCGTGTCGCGTCCACATTAACCAAATACGGCAAATTTCATAAAACATCTTGGCAATTTACTTGATACGAGGGGGCGTTAATAATGCCAGATTAGGATTGGATGAGAATTTACCTTTTAAGAAATCGCATTAGAAACATGAACTTTCGAACTGATTTGTTCAAACATATCACCAAGATGCATTATTTGTCTATAGGGGATTTTTCCAGGTGATTCAGCCAGTTATTTGCGGCCATGTTACTTTTTTTTTGAAGAAAATACATAACTGACCTCACATTAACTTGAAGACTGTCTTTATGAGTTCAAACATATAAGGCATTATACATTTTTATCATAATTACATCGAGTAGTACGGGGATAAAATAACCTGCTACGTCACCAGATCTTACTCCACAAACAAAAACAAAACAAAACAATACCTATTTATACAATTTTGTATTTGTATTTATTATGACTTCATCTATGAGATTTATATCTTCCGATAATAAAGTATATTTTGATTTAATTTGATAGTACGTAGATGAAACGCTCGTTTTTTGTGTAACCAAACCTATAATAAGTATAATATTGAAGAATTTTTAGTTAAAAATACCACACACAAAGTTGTAGCATTTCCTGTAGTCGTAAAATGATCAGGTCAAATTCAATTATATCCAAAATATCTGAAAATATCGAATTACAGCTTCCCTGTAACTAGAACTGGCCGAGAAATATGTTAAAAACCTTTCATCTTAGCTTTAAATGTTGAATACTATGTTTCGAAGGGACTACATTCAATTTCAATTGTAATGAATTGTAATTATCTATGTATGTATCTAAAAGAAATTGAAATAAATTCTAGTTCCAATCATTAAAAAAGAAAAAGAGCACAAATTGGGAAATTCTTATATAAAATACAACTCGTGTCGATAAAATTGTCCTGATTATTCTTCTCCTTCACAATTACTCGTTATCAGAAAATTTTAGAAAATACATCTCGTGCTACGCACTCGTTATATTCTCGTTAAGTGAAGTCGAAGAATAATCGGCAATTTTATCGGCACTTGTTATATTATACATGATAATAGAACAACAAAGTTGAATAAAACCAATTGAATAAGACGGACTTTCGGTAATTCCAGCGTTATTTTCTTTCTGAAACTAAAAACAATAAGCCGTTAGTGGTTAACTAGGTGTGAAATGAATAAAAACAAAACAACTGATTTTTACTGCAGAACTCCAAGAATAAAACCAATTTCAATCAACGCGAGTATCATCGAATCATCCGTTGAAAAACATATCGAGAACAAACTACAGGAAAACAAAAGAGGCAATCAGTGGATCGCAGATGCTACCTAATTAGAGGAAATGGTTAATTAGTCAAAAAGTTATTGCTCTGGAAAATAATTTCCGCTAAGGCAGCAAATCTCCAATAATTCGAGATGCTCGCTCAGCCCTTTTGATATTAGCTTCACATTCTCGAAATAGTTGTTATAGTTTGGTTATCCCTGGTAGTGGAAAAGACAAATGCCTCGAAATTCCATAGTAGATTAATGACAGGATGATCGATCGTTAGTTTGTCCTGAAATGTTGAGAACAGAGACGTTTTTTTTTTTGAAAAATAAGTATTTGCTAGTCAATCCGAACTTTTATTCGTGATTAAAATACCCGTCACTAAACGGACCTTTATAAAACTTATAAATTGTATTATTGAGTTCTATTTTTTTAATCCTTCACCGATATTTTTTTATTTTCTCTTTTAATGAAAGGCGCAAGAAGGATTATGGTGTCATATTAATTCTAAGCGACGTCGAACTGAAATTTGAGTAAAATGTAAGGTGAAATATAAACCATAGTTTTATTTTACCTAAATTGTATAGTTATCAAAATAACGTTTTGAAAACATTTTAAAATGTGTTATTACGAATCTTCCAGGTTTTCAGAAAAAACCCTCAAAAGCAGAGCTTGTACGAGCAAGGAAGACCCAGAACCTACAGCTTAAAAAGTGGATTCCGAATCACTTTAGCTCCGTGATGGCGGTGGGGATCGAACCCAGACCGCCTGGGTGAGAACAAAAGCTCTTAACACCTCGACCACTTCACTTGCACTTTCATAGTACGTATCTGATAACTTTGAAGGGTGCAACTGGAAGACGGAAAGAACAAATTTGATAAAACAATTCTTAAGGACAACAAAAACATAAATGAAAATAACAATATTCATTTCAAGGACAAAACGTTAAAAGATATTTTTTTAATTTTCGTTACTTATGATTAACTACCTGAAATATTCAAAAAGGTTTCTTGAACACCGTGTATATGAGATATTTGTACACAACGTGACAGTCTCAAGGAAATGAAAGGAACAAGTCTATTTTCAATTTCAACAATGAAGTTATTTCAGCATGTTTCAGAATCCGGGGAGCTTTCTCATTAAAATTCTAGAACAAGTTTTCATTTCCATATACATAAACGTAATACAAAAAAAAAACTGAAATTACCTATAAATTACACAACAATGATTTTTGTACTCAGTGCATTCTTTCTGAGAAGAATGGAATTGGGTTATAAAATATTAATACAGTACCTACTTCGTGATACTTTTTAAAAGAGTCGAGAGTTTATGTGATAAAATGAGATGGGATGAGGTGATTTCAGTTTTAGGAGTTAACTTCGTGAAGTTTTATGACGTCCGCTTTGATTTTTATGACGCAATTCATTAAGTAACATGAGTTTTTTATGATTTTTTCATTGTTGAGCGATATCTGCGACGCCTAAAATAGCAAAAATAAACAAGCCTCTACAACGTTCCTGCTACATATAGACCTTTAGTACATACGTAGTCGATTTTACTAATAATTGCTACCGAAAAACGAACAAAAGAAACAACATATTATCGAATACAATCTATTCTTGACTGTCACCACCAGAATGATTGAACAGCTTTAATACCAAGTCTGTGAAACATCGACAATAACGAATTCGCTGTGCATGAAATAAATCAACTTCGATTAGCTCGTCTATATTATCAATCTATCATCATCAGTCAAAAAGAAATGTGGGGCTCTAGCTAGCAGCAGTTCAGATATTTCTGAACAATTTGATCGTGTTCGATTTAGTCACGTTTATGTAGTAGGAATATAAAACGTTTACAGAATATGTTCGCATCTTTTTTTTTGTTTTTGCCCATGCTAGACGAAGGTATCACTTGAATAATTGCAGTGTAGTGATTATAACCCCCGTATAGCTAGCAGAATCATTTTGGTTTTTAAAATATTTTTTTGGCCTAAAAAACCCAATTATACAATAATTTTAGACTCTATTCAGGCTAATTTATTACCCAATCATATATTTTTTTGCCCTTCAGTTGGAGTTGTAATCATTGGTTCTGTAAGCTCAACATTGAGCTGGCTGTACCAAAAGGCTAACCGAATCATTATGAAAATTCTGATTACGTCATAATTTTAGGCTCATTTTAGGCTCACGTTTGAACCAATTGCCGATTTTTTAAATGCGTTAAGGTAGCAGAACCCCACTATAAAAAAACAGCTTAGAACAAATCCAGTAGGACAATAATTTTAGGCTCTATTCAGGCTAATTCATTACTCAATTATATATTTTTGGAGTAGCAATCATGAAATCTGTAAGCTCAACACTGAACTGGCTGTACCAAAAGGCTAACCGAAATATCTGATCACACCATAATTTTAGGCTCACATTTGAATACATCGCAATTTTTCTCTTAATGCATTTTTAAACAAAAAATCCTGAGTACGGCTAGTTTTACCATTGAGCTCAACTATAAAAAATAAATCAGAAAAAATCCAGTCCGACAATAATTTTGGGCCACAGTCAGGCTAATGTATTACCCAATTTCATATTTTTTTGCTCTTCAGTTGGAGTAGCAATCATAAGTTATGTAAGCTTAACACTAAGCTGGCTACACCAAAAGGATAACTGAATCGTTTCAGGCTCATTTTAGGCTTACGTTTGAGCAATTTTCCGATTTTTTTGGAATGAGTTTTTTGTTAATCTATCTATCTTAACTCCAAGCCAATTACATATGTTTTGCTCTTCAGTTGGAGGAGAAATTATAGGTTCTGATAGCTCAACACTAAGCTGGCTATACCAAAAATCTGTTCACATCGTAAAGGTGCCTTGTTGAATATTGGGTTGCGAGATTGTGAACGCGATCAATTCCACAACAGTTTGAGAAAATCGTAAATGGGAAACTGAATCATCCAAATTCATATTATATTTTCAGAGATTTTCAGTGAAAGGTTCACGTTGGAGATGTGGAATTCGACATAATGCAAATTATGCCCACATTATCTCCGATTGTTAGGCAAAACAAATAGAGTAATAAATTAGTCTGCACTGAGTCTGAAATTATACCATCCGAGTAGATTTGGTGTTTTTTTATGGTTTGGTTCTGCTAGCTGAACGGAAAATTTAGCAGAACACAGGATTAAAAAAAACAGGATTTATAAAAATCGGCGATATGTTCAAACGTGAGCATAAAATATTGAGCCTATAATTTTAGATGATCAGATTTTTCATAACGATTCTTGTGGCACTGCCAGCTCAGTGTTGAGCTTACAGAACCTATGATTGCTACTTCAACTGAGGAGAAAAAAATATATCTACCTAATTGGTAATAAATTAGTCTGAATAGAGCCTAAATGTATTCTCCAACTGGATTTGTTAGGAGTTGTTTTTTATGGTGGGGTTCTGCTTACTTGACGGTCATAAACATTCGTTTAGCGATTTTGTTCTGCCAGCTTAACGGTAAGTCAGCAGGACCCGCGATATCTCCCACAACTGAAGATAAAATTCGGGAATAGGGTAATAAATTAGCCTAAAATTATGGCATTGGAAAAAATTGAAAATTCCAAAGTGGTTCTGCTAGCGAACCCGGCTGATGATTTCCTACCCGAACATTGAACAGAATGAAAATGTTTATGTTTTCTTCTGATATGTCCATTTTTGATTCGACGACTAACACTTCGGAGATAAGCTTAGACGAAAGTGGTGACATGGGATTTTTTTTTATCTCATAGCTGCAATTTTAGATACTTTCAGTTGAGTGTCTTTTCAGCAACAATCCCGAGACTTTGTTCTGGTTCATTCCACGGAGTTATCGATTTTCTTCAACTTTTCAAAAGCTTTCAGAACATTCTAGAATCTTTTTTCTTATATTCTAGAAATTTTCTGAAAGTTCCACCACCACGCCTTCTCACTGGTGGCCGAACTTTCAAGAACTCTCTCGGGTGTTCTAATTACGTTCTAGAGACTTCTGGAAACTTATTTTCCAGGATCTTATTCAAGAAGAGTCAGTTTTATATTTTAAGGGTTCCACGCCATCTCCCTGGTGGTCGAACTTCTGAGAACTTCAATTGCTAGGCGTTGTAATTACGACTGCAGTGTCATCTGCATAAGAAATTAGTTTGCCATTTAGGTTAGTTAGTATCGAAAATATTGTTTGTGTACAATGAGAACAGGACGGGACCCAAGACAGTGCCCTGTGGTACACCCATAGTTACTTGTGATCGATCACTGTGTGAGTTATTTCTTCAGACCATATGTTTCTTATTGGTCGAGTAATCCTTGAGAATGTCCAGATCTTCCCTTTCTAATTCCAATTGTATGAAGACGTTGAAATAAAATATCATGGTTAAATAGTGTCGAAATAGTGTCGAAATAGTGTTGAATTTTTTGAATCTTTGGTAAATTCTTCCACATGTAAATATGACGTAATGAGTCCACTAGGCATTAATGATGTTTTTTAATGGTGAAAGTAGAAATTTCAACTGGGCCTGGAAAATTCTTATTTTTTGGATGAGAGAGATGACATTAACTAATTCATTACTCACTGGGTGAAGATATAGAGATTTTTTTATAATAAGAGATTTTTTCTGAAACTGCTACTTGTAGTTTTTCGATGAGATTTGCCAAAGCTTTTCCAATATTCACAAAGATTGGTACGTTCCATTCTTCGAAGGTTAATTTCAATTATGTTCCTAAAATAGTTCAATTATCTTGTTTTCGACTTATACGCAATATTTTTCACGAATTCACTTTCAAAAATCAAGGTGTGAGATCGGGCAATTTTGAGCGTTAACCATTAAAAATCAGTATCTCAATCCATTTTTGAGAACAGATGTTATGGATACCTGTTATTCACTGCAACAGTGAAATTTCCATTTCAGATAGTTCCGTGTATTTAATATTTGTTGAGAGTTCAATGTGATGAAGTATCCAAAACATCGTGACTGAATCTCCCAATAAAACTCGGAATGCTGCAATTAAGCCGACGCCCTTCATTCAACGTGGTATAGAACGGTAATGAAGGCGTATTGTTTCGGTGCAATGAAACATTTTCCGATCAGATTCATCCGCTGATAATTATGAGCGGAATAATAACGACCGTTTATACGCTATACACATAATAAATGATATTTTGTTGTCGATGAATACCGACAGTAACGACCATCAGGTATATCTGCGGTCAGAATAATGTGACATCGAGTATCTAGTTGAAAGCAGCATGAATGTATGAAATTCAGAACTGATGAGCCACTGGAATGAAAGCTAATTATTATTAAAGTACGTACAGTAAAACAAACCTAGCTAAACATGTTAAATTCCCACTCCATAAGCAAACAATAACGTGAGAAGGCTGTGAGGAAGACTGTACGCTAGAGTCGGTGAGCAAAAAGATGTACAATCGAATACACAAATATAGGAACCGTTATGTGTTTGTACAGACTTCAAGATTAGATTGAAACTCCAATTTAATTGTGTATTAGTTTTTCACAGACTGTAGCAAGTTTTTACATAAACGTTTGCCCTATCACTAGGTATTCGTCATACGGCTCCTCCTCTACTATTCCTCTTCTCTCTCTATTCTCTATTAGACCGCCATAACTCTAAAATGAAATTGAAAATGTCAAGACCTTATTCGATTATTTTTAATGCAAAAAATTCTAAAAGAATGTTAGCAAATATTCGAAAATAAAATTTGACTAGCCCACTGACTGCATTTGTGCTACTTTCAAAACGGCGGAGCAGAAATTAAAAAATATATTTGTTCTTCGTTCGTGTATGTACTTGAGGTGCAATGCAATAACCTTCACTAATGACTCGAATAAATTTGACAGTTACCGTCGTTTGTTTGGTTGATTTATCATCTGTAGTGGGTACTAGGTCACAGAAGAGTTAGAGGTTAGAGGCATCAAGGGGGAAGCAGAATGCCTTGCCATAAATAGGGCAAATACAAGGAATTGGCTTCTAGGAAACTGATACGTCGCACACTTGATATACATACAGGACTTTTATCTGAAATATTTCCACAAAATTGCAATTGAGCGCCATGTGGGTTTAACACGAAGTAAACAGGGTTTTTCCGAAATTTAGGCAATTAAAAAAATGGGTTGTTATATAGAACATAATGTATCAATAAATGGCAAGAATGTTCGTTTTTAAAGCAGTCAAAAATGTTCGAAAAATTTTATGAAATTTTATGAAATCGCTTTCAGTTACCTTTGTTTGGAAGGCACTGATTTGATTCTCCAGGATACAGCGTGTCTGACCGCTGGCAGTGTTTCAGCGCGGTTTGCGCATGCGGCAGACCTCTTATCAGTGATTACCAAAAAAAGTTTGGAAAAGTTTAAAATTCAATATCTCCCATAATAATTTTTTTTTCGACAAAAAAAGTATTCATTTCACTTCGTTTGTTTTCTTCTACTTCCCATTTCATTTATTGCCCTAATTTCGGAAATCAAACTTATCGTAATATTTTTTATATTTTTAATGTCACAAAACGTAGATACGACATTTCTCTTTCCGTTCAGTTTATTCAAGTTTCTGTAATATGACAATTCTGCTTATTATAAGCTACATAGCTACAAGCGATCATGAGCATCAGGGCCAAGTGGCATACGACCACAGTTATCCTCTGAATATCACTCTTAATATGTGAGTATTGAATACGTTAAAATATAATACAAGTAAAAGTTGTTCATTTAATAAACGATAAATACTGAATAATTTGTTCATAACAATTTCGGACGAAGATAAATTTCTTGTTTCATTCCTTTCAGAGCGTGATTTTTCATCAGTCGGGTTTCAGTTACTTTTTTTTGTCTTTCATTTCGGATAGGCCCTTATGAAGAACCAAAACCTCTGGCATCACACCACAGTTAGCTATTGGTTAATTGATGGACGCCTGACTTTCCAAATACAGAATTTGAAGCATTTTTTGATTTCGAATTTAAAAAGTTTATTGCAACAATGTTCTCGTTGGTTTCTGGGTTTTGCTGTGGTCTTCTTTCAAATATCCAAACGTTTCAACTGCAACAGAGGCAGTCATCTTCAGTGGCGTGGTCGAAGTCCTTTTCTTGACGTATCAACTGAAACTCTAAGCAGTTGCAGTAGAAACGTTTGGAGATTTTAACCAAAGAAGACCACGGCAAAACCCGGAAACCAATCAAAACATTGAAGCCAGACGTGAATGGCTACGCATTCCTATATTTCCAGTAACGACAAACAAACTCGAGCCAAAAGTGAAGAATGAATTGTAGCACTCTGGAACTCGGCACATGACATCATGTATTATTAGAAAAAAATTGTTTACAAAAAAATCAGGGGTGGAACCTGAATTTTTTTTATTTAAAAAAAATATAATTTTTTTGTTGTGATTTCAGAAAATATAAGATTTATCAAAAAACTATTTCGATAGGTTGAGAGATAATTCAATTCTCCACAATTCAGGCTCGCTCTAACCCGCCACTGCAAGTTCAGGCAGGGCCGTACATTAAATTTGTCATAACTTTTCTGAAAATTATAGTAGAAGGAAAAGAAAAAGTGTACATCGCTCCTGAAGACTACTTCTACTTCCTCATGCAAATATAACATGTGAGTATCTGAGTACCTAAAATGTGTTTTGTTCCACTTCACATAACCCTTCTACGATATTTACGAAGGATCCGAAAGTCATGGATATTTTAGTTGATATGAAATAATTATGGACCATATTCAACAATTTCAGACTAGTGAGACAAGTCTCACTTATATATGCCAAAGAACACACTGGGTTTCACTCCCGCCTCAGTTTTCAACTCACCCATAATCCCGGCAATATCTTCAGTAAATGTTGAAAATAATCGATCATACACATCCTACATAAAAAATGAAGTATGTGATTTCAAGCTTAAAGTTTACACTTCACAACAGTGTTATTAAACATATACGCATGGATGAATAAGCGATTATTTTCAACATTTACTGAACAGAATGTTGATTTTATGGGTAAGTTGAAAATGAGGCAGGAGTAAAACAATTTTTTTTTGGCATGTATAAGTGGGACCTTTCACACTACTCTAAAATTGTTGCATATAGTCCAAAGAGGGTATGGGTTGCTGCTTTAGTATAATAATTCCATATTTACTAAATTATTCATGATTTTCGGATCATCCGCCAACATCTCCGTGAAGTGCGACAAAACACATTTTAGGTACTCAAATACTCGCATATTATATTTGCACGAGAAAGTAGGAGTCTTCAGAAAATATATGAACTTTTCCTTTTCCTTCTCCGATCATTTTTAGCAGAGTTATGACCAATCAAATATAGCAGGTAGAGTTGACAGTTGGGGCCGACCTGTAATAGTTCAGTAAATTTATTGAACTCACGTTGAAACACTCAAAAACGTGTTAAAACCGAACCTTGTGGTTGTAGGAATATTCATTCCGAAGAATATGGTGTTGAATAAATAGTTAATATATGCGAGTTAACATCCCATACAACGTTAGTAACTTATCAATGAGCAGTGAATGCATGCGTGAGTGGGTGAAACAACGACCCATTATTATTCAGTTCCAACTTTTATGAACACACCTAACAGAATAACAAAAATGAATACCAACATTTTTATGAATTGTTGAGTTGTGTCGGCCGGCGATAGAAAAATTTTTTTTGTCTATACTACAGTCAGTGTAGAAATTTCTTATACGATTAACCAGGACACTGTGGGATCGAGGGCAATGAAAAAGCTGATGAGCTAGCCAGAGTGGGCTCATCAACTCCATACATTGGCCCAGAACCAGTACTCGGGATTAACAAATCCGACATTTGAGGATGCATTCGGAACTGGGTCAAGCTAAAACAAAAGGAGAGGTGGAATGAAGCCCCTCTCATGCACCACGGGAAAACATTCATTAAAGGACCGTCAAAGCACAAAACTGAAGAACTACTCAAGCTGAGCAGGAACCAAGTCAGAACAATAACAGGCCTTCTCACAGGTCACAGCCCAATGAGAAAACACCTGCACAAAATGGGCCTGTCCAAGGGAGAACTTTCCTGCAGACAATGTGGTAAAGGGACAGAAACAGCAAAACATGTACTGTCAGAATTCGAGGCATTAGACCGTATGGTACAGGGCATATTCGGGAAACCTAGGCTAACTCTCAAATAATTCAACAGTCAAACGGTGAAAAACCTATATAGACTGGTACAGGGGACTAGAGTTAAGGAGTGGGTGCTGTAAAACTAATCCGGAAAGCACAAAAAGCCCAAGAGGCTGAACTGTTAGTAGATATCCCACACATCATACAACAACAAAGAGCCGTTTTGGGGAGACAGTCACAAAGTTGAGTAAACAAAGAGCTGATTTTACTTTTTTTAATAATATATCTTCCTTGGATATTTTTGAAAGTGAAATGAAGGTATTGATTAAAAGTTTGATTTTGTGGAGGAAATCCAGTTCTTGACATAATTTTTTGGGTTTATCACCTTCCACAATCTGAAAATGAAAAAATTTTTTAATCCAAAGAAATCTGTACAAGTGTAGAAGGGCAAATTAATTTTTGTCAGTAACGTACCCTACACTGAATTTGCCTATCTGAAAAAATGAGATCGAATTAACAAAGAATACTTCTCTTTTTTTGAAAACTGTTGACGTTTCGGAGGCTGTATCTGCCTCCGTTATCAAAACTTCTTAGAAAGACGCTGAGAAAACTGAATTTGAATTGCGATTTTGGTAATAAGACCTTTCTTTGACAGAGTCAAATGAAATCTGTCATACATTCTTATGATTGACATTTGGTATCTTGATACATAGGGTGTTCGGTATCAATCAATCACCATTCTATTAGTTCTTATTTCATCTCTGAGGATGGGTAACCAGGTGCGGTCCATTTCGATGGAATTGGTTGAGAAGCAGTTGTTCGATAAAAGAATGCACGCAGTTTCCTTCAACTTCCTTTTTTCTTGATTTGATTCTCTCAATAAAATTTTGGTATTATTCCATTCCATCATATGATCGCCATCAGATGTTAGAATATGTTCGGATATTTTCGAACCCGTTATTTTTCGATTTCTGATGTAACTTTTATGTTCTTCCTGGCGCACAATCAATGGTCTTGATGTTTCACCTATATAACTCTTACCACACGAACAAGGTATATTGTAAACACAATTTTTTGAACATTCACCAGCGTTTTTGGGTTTTGTATGTGTGAGTATTGATCTCAATGTATTGGTTGTTTTAAATGTTGTTCTTACATCATACCTATGGCCAATCCGTTTTATCTTTTCAGACAGTCCAGGGACATAAGGTATAATATTGTTTGTTGGATATGTATGGATATGTCGCATGTCTGTGTGTTGTGTTGTTCGATTGTAAAGTGTAGTACTATTTTCAATTTCATTAATGGTTTTTTCCACGAATTCATTTGGATAAGCATTTTCCCTGAGAACGGACTTTATAAAATTCAATTCTTCTTTCAGATTTTGTGTTGAATTGCAAACCACTTGTGCCCTGTTGTAAAGACATTTGACAATTCCCCTTTTCACGCTGGTGTGGTGATTTGAGTTATAATGGAGATATCTATTGGTATGTGTTTTCTTTCTATAAACAGTTGTGTTAACTCGAGATGTTGATTTTTTTATCAAAAAAGGAAGTTCATCATCTTTTTCTGTTTCTAATGTGAATGTTATCGTTGGTTCTTGTTTATTAATGTAATCTAAGAACACTTTCAAGTCATCTCTACTCTGATTCCAAACAGCAAACACATCATCAACATACCTCCACCATACTCTGGGTCCATTCTGGTACGTTTCAACGAAAAATTCTTCAAAATATTCCATGAATATATTACTCAAAATGGGTGATAATGGAGAACCCATTGCCATACCAAATTCTTGTTGATAAAATTCATCTTTAAATTGGAAATACGTTTTTTCAGTACAGAGTTTTATGAGTTCAATAATAGAATCGACATTCAATTTTGTTCTATTATTCAATGATATGTCTCTTTCTAATTTAGATTTGACAATTTCTAGAGTTTTTTTAATTGGAACATTTGTGAATAAGCTTTCAACATCAAAACTAACCAGAATATCTGTATCATTAATTTTTAATTCATTTAGTTTTTCTAAGAAATGTGGAGTATTTTTTATAAAACTATTTCCATTACCAGATATCGGTTTTAAAATATTGAGTAGGTATCTTGCAAGTTTTTGGCATGGAGAACCAATGGAACTAACAATGGGTCTCAAGGGATGCGTTGGTTTGTGAATTTTTGGTAATCCATAGAAATGTGGGGGTTTACTGTGGTGAGAAATAAGGTTTGTGCGCTCTCCTTTTGAGAGTATATCTTTGTATTTTGCAAGGGTTCGATATGTTTTGCTCTCTATGGATGAAGTTGGGTTACCATTCAGTTTTTTGTATACATTTTTCACTGAAGAAGTGTTGTCTTCATTTAGTATTTTATAAGTGGAAAATAGTACTACACTTTACAATCGAACAACACAACACACAGACATGCGACATATCCATACATATCCAACAAACAATATTATACCTTATGTCCCTGGACTGTCTGAAAAGATAAAACGGATTGGCCATAGGTATGATGTAAGAACAACATTTAAAACAACCAATACATTGAGATCAATACTCACACATACAAAACCAAAAAACGCTGGTGAATGTTCAAAAAATTGTGTTTACAATATACCTTGTTCGTGTGGTAAGAGTTATATAGGTGAAACATCAAGACCATTGATTGTGCGCCAGGAAGAACATAAAAGTTACATCAGAAATCGAAAAATAACGGGTTCGAAAATATCCGAACATATTCTAACATCTGATGGCGATCATATGATGGAATGGAATAATACCAAAATTTTATTGAGAGAATCAAATCAAGAAAAAAGGAAGTTGAAGGAAACTGCGTGCATTCTTTTATCGAACAACTGCTTCTCAACCAATTCCATCGAAATGGACCGCACCTGGTTACCCATCCTCAGAGATGAAATAAGAACTAATAGAATGGTGATTGATTGATACCGAACACCCTATGTATCAAGATACCAAATGTCAATCAAAAGAATGTATGACAGATTTCATTTGACTCTGTCAAAGAAAGGTCTTATTACCAAAATCGCAATTCAAATTCAGTTTTCTCAGCGTCTTTCTAAGAAGTTTTGATAACGGAGGCAGATACAGCCTCCGAAACGTCAACAGTTTTCAAAAAAAGAGAAGTATTCTTTGTTAATTCGATCTCATTTTTTCAGATGGGCAAATTCAGTGTACGGTACGTTACTGACAAAAATTAATTTGCCCTTCTACACTTGTACAGATTTCTTTGGATTAAAAATTTTTTTCATTTTCAGATTGTGGAAGGTGATAAACCCAAAAAATTATGTCAAGAACTGAAATGAAGGTATTGAGGTATTCAAAACAAAAACTAATTGTAACGAAGAGCATTATTACGAGTATATATAATATGCACAGTGATGCTTCTTTTAGATGTATAGAGATGCGCACGCAATCCAATACATTCTAAACGAAACACCAAAACAAGTAAAAGTATACAGTGAGGACAAAAAGTCCGTCGCCATCCCCCACGTAACTTCTTTACTTTACATATTACAAAAAAATGTTAAATACATAAGTTGTATATAGGGTTTCATTCGATTTCTTCAATGGTTCGAGTTTAGTTTATACCGAATGTCTCCAAAAAGCGCTTCGAATAAGAAGTTTATTTTTTTAAATAGAGCACCCCGTATATCATTGCATAATCGCTTAAGGATTATCATGAGGAATCCAACAATACCAAGTTTGATGCTGTTATCTCTAAAGACTACGGAGATATCGCCTATTATTTTATTTATAAGCTCAATGAGTGTGAGAGAGAAACTTTTTCTAGCGGGTCAATAAGTACTCTCTCACAGTCATTGAGCTTATGAATAAAAATAATAGGCGATATCTCCGTAGTCTTTGGAGAAAACAGCATCAGACTTGGTATTGTTGGATTCCTTATGATCAATCCTAAAATACAGGGTGTCCTATTTAAACAAATAAAATTCTAGGTAAGTCGCTGCACTTTTTTGAGACAATACGTGTAACTGAAACCTATACCATCAAAGAGATCGAATGAAACTCTAAAACTTGAGTTTTTAAATTTTTTTTGAAATATGGGAAATAAAGAAGTTACGGGGGAAGGGGCGACGGACTTTTGTATTCACTGTATATATTTTTGTCAAGGTAAACTTTCACGACCGGTAATCTCTGAGTTTTTGGTGGTTTTCGGGTTTGTTGGTCGTGGTCTCGAGGTGATTCTTCCTGACATTTGTCTACTACTTAGACAGTAGACATTTTCAAAGGCGGTGCGGTAACAGACGAAGCGTTAATTTAAGCCTGACTGAATAGGGGCGTGACTTCATTAAACCTTGATTCTGCTTGTTCACTTCCGATACCTGTTTTTGTTTTTGATTATTATTACTTATACCTGGAAAGGGTATTGTTTTGGTCTCCATACATATTACAAAATATAATATAGGTTAGATTAGATGATTAGATTAGTTTGGGGCTTCAGTGCCATAAGCATCAACACAGCGACCTTTCCAGATCTATTGTGTTCGCCCTCAAAATCGTTTAGAGTTCTTTATCTAGCCCTGTCTTCGTCACGAGACTCCATAGGCCAGTTTTCAGAACTCCCATGTATCCGGGAGCTTTTGTTTTTCTTCTCCCAGTGTTAGAAACCTTAGCCTTGACAAGCCCTCACAGTGGCATAATATGTGTGCCGATGTTTCCTCTTCTTCCTGACAAAACATGCATAGCATTTCTTCTGCCAGGCCTATAATATAGGTTAAAAAACTGAATATTTAAATTAACTTTGATTAATTCACGTATGATATGGGCAATTTCTAAAACTAATTAATCTATTCCCCCAAAACAGTACTTTTTCTGGATAAAAGGTACCCCATGTCCTTTTCGTACCACTGACAACGTGGGTAAAAAATTTCATGATGATTGGTTGAGTAATTAAGGCGTGAAAGTGCACCAAACAAACAAACACATTCATTTAGGATTACTTACATATTGTTTTTTTATATTTTTATGATAAATATATATATTTTTTAATATATTCAAATTAAAAAAAAAAATTATTATTCCGAAAATTCACACAAAATTTCTTGGCTTCCGGTCCGATTATTTTTGTACAGCAGTAGGTTCTAGAAGGAATGCTGTACAAGAATATTTTGTCGGAGACGCACATCTTCAGATGGAAAATTATTATTATTATAGTCACATGTACCCCCCAGAATGGACGGCATAGGGTCAAAAGTATTTTTTTTTATATAGCAGAATCGCGTTCTGAATAATTTGTAGTCAAAATGTATGAATTCGTAGCGGCGGATGAGTTTTGTGATAATGGTCCGATTCGATTAAAAATTGGGATGGCGGCTCAAAAATGGCGGAGGATTATTGTGATTACGGTTCGATTCTATTTAAAATTGGTATTTCGAGGTCGAATATTATGATTTTTTTGTCGAAATTCATGAATCACAGATGACGGATCATCATTGTAATTTTGGTCCGATTCTCTTAAAAATTAATGTTTTGTGAAAATCCATAAATTCAGGATGACGGATTGCTCAAAACTCACAAAATCCATAGAATGATGCGTACTTACAAAAAGCACAAAATAATAAAAACAATGATTAAAAACTTTTATTCAAATACGCTAAAAAGTTTAAAACAATTTCTATAGATGAGCGATGCAGGTTATTCTGTGAGTTACTGATTCAAAAGCTTGCCGCCTTCGTATTCGAACTGAAAAAATTAGGAGATAAGCTCTTGAATCTGTCACAGGAAATTTATCAAATTTTGTTTTTTTTTTAATAATGAATACTTTTTTGAGAATCTCAGCAGGATTTTTTACCCAAAAGATGTTTTTGGGGGAAACCATGTACCCCCAAATCGAATCTATGTGGTATTTTGATGTATGGAACTTCTACTATCAATTTATGATGGGAAATTTACATGCCGATTTACTTCAGCGACTGTATTAATAAAATATTCAACTAACAAATGAAAACTTGTATTTTTACAATCTAATGAACTGACAGACGAAAACAACATCCGTTATAACTACTTGAAGCACACAATTTTTTGAACAAAAACTCCTTTCAAATCATACAGTATTTATTATATAAAAAAGCAAATTAATTCTATATGATCATAGGTATAATTACGATTTTACTAGTCAAAGCAGTCAAAGCACGCTAAAACTCGATTATATTTTTTTGCACCGTTAAATAACATTTTTGTTCACTAGTGGATAACAATTTCTATAGGAAAGGAATGTTTGCCCATTATCTTCTCCGACTACATCGCAGTAGCTTCATTCTGCGTTCATTTCCTGAGTAGAAAGTCCTTCAGTTTGCTTGCCCAAGTCAATACAGACTTATTTGCAGATGAAGGGCAAATACCAGTTCAGATAACAAAGAAACACTCAGTCTGACACTCATGAAAGTTCCGAACAATAGTCTGGTAGAACCGCAGAAAAAACTTTCAATATAGCAAAGGGAAAATCAGAATGTCGTAATCAGGTTGTTCGAATATTTTCTGAGCGAAAAAAAAGCGGTTGAAACCTGTTTTTTAGAATGTATTCACAAGCACATTTTCGTTCCATCAGTGTTTAATGAAGACCAATATCAATCAAAATTGGAAATTTGAATCATATAGTGATAAGTTAAGTCCAGTACCAATTACCTATAATAGTACCCAATTGACCTGTATGAAAATGTTCTTTCGTAAACTGTTAGTGGAAGTCCTATTTTTCACATTTTGTGCATCAAATGCACACCATTCAACTTTGATAGAACACATTTATACAATTGAAGCCCTTTATTGATAGGCAACCCATTTTAGGCGTATTCGTTAGTTTATGAAAAAAGTATGTTTCATCCGGTTAACAGATGGGTGAAGGTTGACCTCTGTTCGGCTCTTGTGTAGTTGTTCTTCATCAAACCAGTTTTTAGAAAATGAATTCAAGGATTTCAAGGGATTTAAGGAAACCTCTGTGAAATTTAAATTGAATCAACTTGAATGTATCTATCTTCTTCAAATGAATTTTTCTACATTCATGCAAAAAGCAAAACTATATTGAACTATATTTAGTGGAAAAAAAAGTTTTTTATTGCACTAGTGCAATAAAGTTTTTATTGCACTCATATGTCATTCAACGTGCTGTCATCATGACAAACACATAAACGTTCCCCACTAAATATTTAGTAAATATTCTGTGAGATTGGCAATACGTTTTAATCAGTTACATATTTTATCCCGAGAAAAACTCAGTAATCAAAACTGATCCACTTTGTTCTAAACCGTCTACCTGCATAGAGCAAACTGTCTGTACTATGACCACACCTCCTGGTAACATTGCGCTCACGGCTACTATGATTTTGACTTTTATAATACAACTGTGGTTATAGAAACGTCAGTCAAAAATTAATTCTGACAATTACAGAATTGAAAGTTTTAAAATGAGTATTGTTAATAGAAAAATAGATGATAGTGATCTGTTTCAATGCAAATCGATAGTAATAATTAATTATTCAAGTTGCACTTTTCATTTTCCAACACCTAGTGCCGCACCTTAATAAATCATTTTTTGCCTTTTGCATGAACGTAGAAAAAATGTTGTATGCAACTCATCCAAAAATTGTCCGACGAGGCCGTTAGGCCGAGTTGGACAACACGTCGTGTGCAATAAACACTTACTTTTGCACTTATTGCATAAATAACTATTAAATGCATAGACATGATCTAGGAAGGGCCTTCATATTGAGATTCAAGATCAAGTGACACTTTGAAATTTGCAATTGAAGTAAGTGTTTGCCGCTTTGAAGCGAACCATTAGGATCGTTGATGATGAAGTAATTTGCATTAAGTAAACAATATGTATGAGATAGAGATCAGCAAACGCACTGTTGAAAGCGTTCATTAAACAGAGCTACTTTACTCTCTATTAGCTGAATTGTTTAATAGCAGATAGTAAAAAAAGGCTTTGTGTAACTGGAGGTGTTAGCAAACTAACTCATTAGTTTACACTCTGAGAATATGGTAAGAAAAGTTGAACACGTATGAGAAAACAGCAAAATATCGGCTGCATGGCTTAGGATACAGTATTTCATTCATCGTGGTTCGCGCATATTTATTTTGTTTTGCTTTGTTCTTTTCGTCGTCCAGCTGTTACCTTACAAGCAACCCCAATCGGAAGTCTTCGCGTTAGCTAGGAATGACAAGGCTTACCTTCGATAATTCTTATTGAAAATTATCGTCCAAGTATGCCAGTAACTCGTCCAAGTATGCCAGTAACTCGTCCAAGTATGCCAGTAACTCGTCCAAGTATGCCAGTAACTCGTCCAAGTATGCCAGTAGCTCGTCCAAGTATGCCAGTAACTCGTCCAAGTATGCCAGTAACTCGTCCAAGTATGCCAGTAACTCGTCCAAGTATGCCAGTAACTCGTCCAAGTATGCCAGTAACTCGTCCAAGTATGCCAGTAATTCGTCCAAGTATGCCAGTAATTCGTCCAAGTATGCCAGTAACTCATCCAAACTGTAACCGCGCCCAGGGTTGCTTGGGTTACTAATCGACTAACCACTGTCTGTATACAAACTAAGGTTTTTTTACCTAATTAAGTATTACAACTCAACAGATTAAAATAGAAACGTATAAATCTGTTTTCACTGGGTTTTCTTCCGGAGTACCTCAGGGATCCCTATTGTTCAATGTCCTTGATCTATATAGATAAAGAGACCTGACAAGAAAATTGTAAGTATTTTCAAAATATATAACTGTTACCGAAGTGATATAAATAAGGAAAATTCTGAACATCAGTTTAGTTTAATCGTCTTCCAGAGTTGGTGCGACTTGAACACGTGTCAAGGTGTAATAAATAGTGGTTTGATGATAAAAGTCCAGTATAATCATTAATACACAAAGGTTACAAGTGCAGTGCGAGTAATCTGATGGTGATAGATGATCCATATTTTTCGTAAAGGACTTTGCTACACATTTGTATTCTCAATTGTGAGATCGTTTCCTCCACAGTATGTAGTGATAAAAGCAATATCACTTTTGGATATCTTTATGTAGATATTGATGTTTTCGGTATACAATTAGGAATTAGCATGCTTGATATAGTCAGATATATCAGTCATAAACATTATGAACAGTAGACCCAATAGAGAACCTTGTGGTACCTCTGAATTATTTATATAAGATACCTGGGAGCTGCTAAATTTAATAGACGGGGAGCTAGCCACGGAAATAGGGCAGCAATTTATAGAACAATTAAAACCACCTAATCAGTTTGCCATAACACCGTTATTAATTAATTCGGGCGGTACCGCCGTAAAGGGGTTGAAAAATCTATTGAAGTTGTTCAATTTATAGAGCGCTGGTTTTTTGTGTGATTGTAGCTAATTATGTTCAAAATTCGAAAATAATATTGACTGGAGATTTGATTCGGGGAAAACTAGTGCCAGGAGACGTTAAAGGTGCGTAGAAAAGTGCCGAAGTCGTCTCATTTATAGAGGGCTGGGATTACATTTTTTTGTTACATTCAACCCTCAGGATAGCATGTGCAAAATGACTGGAGAAAATATTGAGCCGAACACCTTGCCAGGAGCCGACAAAGAGCGAGAAGTGCGCGCACGGTAATTAATCAGAGGCTACAGTTATATTTTATTATGAACTGTTGTATGTCATGCTATTGTTATGGATTAAAGGAAGAACATTTTTTATTCATTATTTTTAAGCAGTATCAACATTCACTATGTTAATTATTTATATTTTACCAATCAATCAAAAACACAGTAACAGAAACGGCTAGATAACTTGTATACAAATTTATGTGTTTATATATATGTTAAATCAGTTTTCACTGGTTTGTGTTTTTAAAAAAAGAACTTTATTTACTAAGTTACAATATAACAATATTGAACAATAATTATAATAAGTGATTCGAAGACTGGGAGGACTTGAATGACGTCTCCTCTTGAGTTCTTGAATTTATAAGGTCGGGAATGCTGACTGGATACTGCGTAGTTCCTGTTATTCCACGAAGACCTTGAAACTTGCTCTGAATGTCCTCTGGATACTGCGTAGAAGCTGATGTAATGTTTGTGATTTGTGTCGCAATTCTGGGACAAAGGGCCCATTCATTATTCTAATATAACAACTCCCTCCTTGAAAAGAAAGTTGATGCGGTGCGGCAACTTTCACATCAAGCTAATGATTTATTGGAATTCAATTCCATTTCTTCCTCTTCTCTTTCATCTAAGTGAATACTTGGTCTTCTTCTTGAGGGTAAGAGTCTTCTAAAAGATGCAAAGGTTCTTCCAGTTCTTGGTGGTTGTGGAGGTGGATCATTTCTTGGTGTCATAATTCCAATTTTCATTGAACGTCTATTTTTACACTTACAGAATATGTAAAGTAAAATCACAGAGACAATTATAACAATTGTAAAAATAGTAAACCATGAAACATGTTTTCTTACAAAAGGTTCATTAATAATTTGGTCAAGTTGATCTGAATATTGATTCAGCTTATGTTGAGCAATGTTCAAATTATCAACATTTAATTTGCTCAATTTTAAAGGTTTCAATTCTGGAAGTTTTTCTTTATTCGGTATATCTTTGCAACATTGATATGGAATCAAAATTGGATAACTTTTATAAGTAATATTTTTTTCTTGAGTAACTAAATACTTTGCATAAACCCTCGTATTTCCAATAAATGAATTACAATTCGGTTGTAGTTTCAAAATTGAATTTGTTGTAATTATTTTCGTAACAATATCTTGTTTTTGACAATTTATTGTAACAGCTAAAGGATCAGATAAAGTTATCAGCCAAGTATTTGTTTCAATTTCAAAAACATTATAGTCTTTTGCAAATAATAAAGAAATTGAACACATTCTAGGAAGTTCTAGTAATGGTCTTAAAATTTGGGCTTCACAAATTGCATTACCATCAATTGGATATGAAATAACATTTTCACATATTTGAAAATTATAATATAAAGGTTTGCATTTGTCTAAATTTTGAAAAGCAGCGTACAACATAGAATCATCATCTTTTGCAATATAATTTTTATTCGTTGGTAAAATGTGATGTAACCCTGTTCTGTTATCTAGGATAGGGATAGGGTATAATCGGTAAACAGTATAGGTTTCCGGTTCAACTAAAGGAATTTTCAAAACGAAAACTATTCTTGAATCAGCTTGAAATGCTTGTAATTCAATAATATCTAAATATTTGGAAACTGATGAAAGTTTCGCTGGTAAGGGTAGATAATTCTTTTGAATTATTTGCGAAATTTCTTGAAGAGATGATACTAAGTCATTAGGTTTAACAATTGATGTATGAATAATAGATAATCTGGCAAACGTAATTGCATTCAGAATATCATTTAAATAATTTTCCAAAAATGTATAACTTTCTAATAATTGTTCACAGATTTCAATAGTTTTCAACTTCGCATCAACCATTGCTAAATGGTCGGAAAGTTCATAAATGGACGTTTCAATTTGCTTTATATCTTCATTAAATGTTTTTTCATCTACTTGCAGTTGCTGAATAGTAGAGTTGAATTCTTTTATAACAGAGGTTGTAACTGAAATTTGATTTTTGAGTAAATTTTCAATTTGGTGTTCATCCCTATATATTTTATTAATACATTCATTAAAATATTCACCGTCACTGGCATCTAAATTTCCAGTAATCGCTTTCCAAATTGAACCTGCGCCATTAATTAATCCTCTTTTATATCTTTTGTTATAGTCATTCGAATCTATTTGCGATTCATAGTACTTTGAATCTACTTGGTTAGCAATTTTATTTAGTAAGCTTATATGCATGCTTATTTCTCCGTTAAAATATTTCATTCGCGGGTTATCAGTTTCTATAAGATCAATTAGTTCATTTAATATTCTTGCATTATGATCAATGGCTTCTTTGATCTGTGCTGTATCTTTTACTACTAATAAAGTCCATTTTACGTTTGAGATTTTAATCTCACCTTGTTCATGATAATATACTCCTATTGAATTGTTAATAGGTGTCAGCTTATACTGTGCGTTTATAATTTGGATAACTGCTAACAGTAGGAGAATCATTCTTGATCTGAATTTTCTTGCTCTAAATTTTCTGAGTCTGGATTTTCTTGTTCTGAAACAAAATATGGTTTCAGTCTATCAAAATTCACTTTAGAATTTTGGTTTGTTCTGGGGTTTCTAAGTAATGCTGAATTTTGAAATACCTCGATTATTTCGAAAGGTCCGTTAAATTTGTTTTCTAATTTATTTTTAATTTGAGACTCTTTTACAAAGACTTTGTCTCCAATTTTAAAAGTACGGGATTTGTGATGAATATGTTTATCAAATCTTTCTTTTGCTTTTTGTTTTCTATTGTCAGTTTTCGCACGAGCTACTTTGTAGTAGTATTCCATTCTATTATTAAGATCTCTGATATACTTTGTCAAAAGATCTTTTTGATTATACGTGGTTTCAGGGGGTCTACTTGAAGTATGTCCAAAAATTAACTCATAAGGACTAAATCCGTGAGTTTTATTTTTACTATTATTATATGCTATAACAGCAAGGGGCAAAATTGATAGGGGATGTTCATTAGGATTTTCTATCTTATGAACGCGTAGCATTTCAGTGAAAGTGGCATAAAATCTTTCTAGGGAGCCATTCGATTGTGGATGGTCTACACTAGAAAATGTCATTTTAATATCATAAAGTGCACAAATGTCTTTAACTATGTGGTTGTTGAACTCTTTTCCAGAATCTACATGGATTCGGAGTGGGGTTCCATAGTGTTGGAAGAATATAAGTAATGAACTTGCTACTGATTTTGCGGTTTTATCAGGTATTGAATAAGCTTGAGTGAATTTTGTTAATTCACATCTGAATGTAAGAATATAATTTTGTACAGGGATTTCTAAAATATCAATATTAACTCTCTCAAAAGCTGTTTTTGGAGTTTCAGTTAATACAAGGGGATTCTCTAAATTTTGTCTACATATTTTTGATTTGTGACAAGTTTCACAAGATTTTATGAAATCTTCAACATCTCTTGTGATGCCGGTCCAATTATATTTTTCTCTAATTCGTCTTAATGTTTCATTTATTCCACGATGCAAATTCTTTTTTCCACAGTGGTATTGATCTAAAATTATTGGTATTTGGTCTTTTTCTGGGATTTGAACAACATTTTGACATATTTCGAATTTTATGTCTTCTTTATCTGCTAAGATGTAAGAGAGCATTTCTTGTATAGGTAAATCAATATTATTTTCAACATAATACGTTTTTGAAGATTTGAACGTGTCTTGTCCTCTATATAAAGAAGTGAACATGTATTCTATTGCATCTTCGGGATCAAAAGGTAATAATATCAAATAGTACCTTCGGTTTTTAACAGTTCTACTATTAACAATATTTATTTTATTTCCGTAAAAGTCTATATCTTCCTCAAATATGTCATCGAATATTTCCTCATGTATAGGTGCTAGTTTGTGGTTTTGTGGAAAAATAACGATGTCTTTATGACTTTTGTCTAGTAGTTGGTCATTAGAAAATGTAAACTTTGAATAGTCAATTAATGATTTAATTTTGAAAAGTCTAGAAAAATTCTTTAATTCTTCTAATATAGTTTCTGGACCTATTTCAGTCTCTGTTTCTGAAACTTCGGGTTCTTCAGGGTTGTCATAAGCCATTAAAACTTTTGATAAAACTTTACTACTTTCTTTAAAATGATTTATTCGTATTCTAGATAAAGCATCTGCATTTTTATGGATTTTACCTGGTCTATAAATTACTTCAAATTGATATTCTTCTAATTTTAAACGCCATCTGGCTAGTCTGCTGCCAGGGTCCTTGATTGAAAATAACCATGTAAGGGGTCGGTGGTCTACTATAAATTTAAACTTTCTACCGTAAAGATAGGGCCTAAAGTGTTTAACTGACCATACCATCGATAAAAGTTCTCTTTCTATCGTTGAATATTTAGTTTCTGCGGGACATAATGTTCTAGATGCATAAGCAATAGGTAAGTCTTTTCCTATTGGTCCTTGAGATAATACAGATCCAATTGCGAATGAGCTTGCGTCGGTTGTCAAGATAAAGGGTTCATCAAAATTTGGATAAATTAAAATAGGGGTTGAAGTTAAAGCTTTCTTTAATTCTTCAAAAGATTTTTTACATTCTTCATCAAAATGAAAGGATATATCTTTTTGTAATAACCTCGTCATGGGTTTGGAAATCTTTGAAAAATTGGGAATGAATTTTCTATAATAACCTGCTAGTCCTAAAAATTGTTTTATTTCTTTTGGGTTAGCTGGCTCTGGAAAATTAATTATACAATCAACTTTCGCGGGATTTGGTTTTACTCCATCTTTAGTTATGACATGTCCAAGATAGGCGACTTCTTGTCTTAAAAATTCACATTTGTCGGGTTGTATTTTCAAATTTGATTTTCTTAATCTTTGAAAAACAAGTTTTAAGTTTAATATGTGTTCGTCTATAGTCGGGGAATAAATAATTATGTCATCCATATATACTAAACATCTCTCGTTCCTAAGTCCGGTTAGAATATGATCTAAAATTCTTTGAAGAGTACTAGGAGAGTTCTTCATTCCGAATGGCATTCTTAAAAATTCGTATAAGCCATTTTCAACAGAAAAAGCTGTTTTTTCTATATCATCAGGGTGCATTTCAACTTGATGGAAGCCTGAGGCTAAGTCAAGGGTGGTAAAATATTGACATTTTCCAAGTTGGTCTAATAGATCTGAAATGTTGGGCAAAGGATATTTGTCATCAACGGTTAACTCATTTAATTTTCGATAATCAATGACTATACGCCATTTTTGTTTTCCGGATGCGTCAAGTTTTTTCGGAACGACCCAAACTGGGGCTGACCATGGTGAAATTGATGGTCTGATTATATTTTGTTGTAATAATTTTGAAATTTGGGATTTAACTTCTTCCTTATGTACGTGTGGGTATCTATACGATTTTGTTGAAACTGGTTGCGCTCCTTCTTTCAATTTTACTGTATGTTTTATTTCACTTGTAAACGTTAAAGAATCACCTTCTAAATAAAAGATGTCTGAGAATTCTGAACATAAATTTTCAATAAGTTCTTTCTCTTCCTCGTTAAGATGTTCTAAACGAAGTAATTTTTTTATTTCCTCTGAACGACTTTTTTGTAAAATTTCTGTTTCATTTTCAATTTCATTTTCGGTAAATTCTTCAAATTGTAAGTCATTAAAGTAAATGGTTTTTTCAATAGCATTTATATTTGCAATAGTTACTAAAAATTCTCCTTTTTCATTTATTCTAACTAAAGCATTTGGAAGTCTAACTTTTTCTTTTTCAGTAGCTAACAGTATAGCTTCTGTATTTTTTAATTTTGATTTCAATTTAAAAACTTGTTCAACTCGTGGTTCAATAGTAATTTTATTTTCAAAATTTTTCTCAAAATTATTTTCAAGATTTTCCTGAAGATTTTCTTCCGAATTTATTTTGACTTCTGGCTGTTGTCCTACAAGTGTTTTTCTTGCTGAATATAAAGGGAAAGTTTGATAATTTAATATTAACACTCTATTTCCAATATCTACTATTCCATCAAATAGTTTCAAAAAGTCAGTACCTAAAATTCCGTCAAATTCAATATCTAAGTCATGTACATAAACTTTATGCCAAACTGGTTTTTCTTTAGTTCCAAACGGTATTAGAACTGATTCTTTTACCATTACTTTTCCATCAGTAACTCCTGTAACTGGTATATTTTCCTTAAATCTTTGAGTATAATTTTCAACTGTTTTCCTTTTAAAAATTGAGATACCTGCGCCTGTGTCAATTAGTATTCTAAAATTGGCTGGACTAATTAAATAATATAAATCACTTGAGTTAGGATTTATATGAATTGCTGATCTGTCTTGCGATTGTCCGTTGTTATATTCGGTTTCGCTTTCGTTGAATCTGCGAGATTCATTTCCGTATTGAGTTCGCGAGTTTTGATTATAGCTGCAAGATTCGATTTCATTTCGATTGCAGGAGGAATTTGTCGCTTCGCACATTGAGGTTCTAAAATTAGATTGTCTAAATACAGGGTTTGTTGAGACTCTGGACTGATTTGGTCGATAGATTGGTTGGTATTCTCGTTGATAGGGGGGTTGTTTAATGACAGGGTATTGTGAAAATCCGATTGAAGTTGTTCTACTTCATAGTCAAAATTTTCGTTATAGGGTGGTTCATAATCAAATTGTTCATATTGAAGCTGTTCAAAATTTTGTTGTTCTTCTGGAAAATAATCATTCTTATTGTAGAATGACTCGTTTCCTTGGTCATAAAAGTTTTTATTTTGATATTCAAAATCAGTATTTGAATATGCGTTTGTATATGATGAATCATAATCATGATCTAAAAGATGGGTTCTGTTTGCATTAAAATTCCATTGAGGATTTCTTTGAATAACTGTAGATCTATTCATTTGATTTTGTGGACGAAATAAATTTGGATTAGGATTTGGTTGGAGAGGTTGTTGTGTACCATTCCTATTAAAATTTTGATAATTAGGATTTGGATTCTGTCTTTGAGAATTTTGATTCATATTTTGATAAATATTTGGTCTCATTTGTGGTTGTCTCATCTGGGGTTGACTAGATTGGGATTGAAAATAATTTCTTTGGAAATTATTTGGTCTCAGTTGGCCTTGTTTTGTATTCTGATTTGTTTTGGTACTTTGAGGTTGTGTTGGACGATTATATGATTTTTGATTTTCAAAGTATGAGAGCTGTATCTCACGCTTTATTCTGATAGACGCTTCTAGCATATTAAGCGGATTACTTGCACGAATAATTTGTCCGATTTTTGGTTCTAGGCCTGTTAGTAAAGTGTTCAAAACCATATTTTCAATTAGTTGTGTTTGTGCATTTTTCTGGGCATTTGTTAAAATTGATCTTTGAATACACGAGTACATTTTCGCGCTATGACTTTGTAATCGTGAGAAAAACGTCAGTGCATTTTCCCCATTTGCTTGTCTAATTCTCTGGAGGTCCTGGATTAAAGATGTTAAATCACGGGAATCACCAAAGTGAGAATTTAATAACATTCTGGTCTCTTGATAATTTCCTGGATTTCTGGAATTTATCAATTGAGCAGCTTTTCCTCTTAGTTTATTTCTTATATGAATTGTCAACAACAACTTTTGTTGATCTACGGCCATAGCTTGTGCATGGTCGCAAGCGTTTAGAAAATTACCTAGCGAAATTGAATCACCATCGTATTCTGGAATTATCGAGAAAATTTCTGAAAGTTTGTATGGTTCGAGTGGAACTTCCGGTTCATTGTGTAAATTTTCAACTGAACTATGATGTGACGACATTTTGGATGGTTTCGGGATAACAGGGTCAAATCAAATTTTTAAATTTTGTAAAATCTTTTCACAATGTACAGATAAATGATTCAATGTAGTACTTACAATTTTTTCCTACTCCTAAAGCTTTGCAGGCTTCTGGGGCTGTGGTGTTGTCTTCTTTCTTCTTGTTTCTTTCTTCTTATTTCTTACTTCTTGCTTCGTGTGCTTGTTTCTTCTTGGTTTCGTTTCTTCGTTTCTTGCTGTTTGTCTCCGGGGTGTGGCAAGATGAAATCCTACTTCATAAGGCTCTAGCTCCAACAGGATGAGCAGCGTTCGACGACTTACGCGAGTTCCAAGAGGTGATTTCTTCACAACCTGGTGAGCAACGTTCGACGACTTATGCGGGTTTCTTGTTGTTGAAGAGACCGTCTCGTCACTGGGTTCTGCTTTTGCGGTTCTTTAACTCGTTGGAAGTCTGGAGACTACCGCTGTTTCTTCTTTTGATCACAGCGTTTTCGAGATCCGTACGACTGCGCCAATTTGTTAAATCAGTTTTCACTGGTTTGTGTTTTTAAAAAAAGAACTTTATTTACTAAGTTACAATATAACAATATTGAACAATAATTATAATAAGTGATTCGAAGACTGGGAGGACTTGAATGACGTCTCCTCTTGAGTTCTTGAATTTATAAGGTCGGGAATGCTGACTGGATACTGCGTAGTTCCTGTTATTCCACGAAGACCTTGAAACTTGCTCTGAATGTCCTCTGGATACTGCGTAGAAGCTGATGTAATGTTTGTGATTTGTGTCGCAATTCTGGGACAAAGGGCCCATTCATTATTCTAATATAACATATATTATATACTATGACCTGCTATAAATGTGCTATTTACATATATTATAAGAATTCCTTATAAATCAATCTTCTTCATTATTATATTTTCGATTAATTTTGTTGAATTTAATATATCAACAAGGCGCGTTCTATAAGAAAATTCACTTCCACGGTTTTATTTATAGCTACGTATTTTTCAATTTGTCCTGCAGTTGTCAGATACAAGTTATTTGTTTTGAGTCTATTTTCAGGAAAGACAGAGAGAGAGGGAGAGGGATATATATGTGGTAAACAGTCAAAAATAATCTGGAAGTATAAAAAAGTTTATTTATATTTATTTTGATCGTTCTTCAAAAATAGGAAATATTTTTCAATTGTAAGTTGGACTGAACTTAAACTTCAAGGCACTTACGATTACGAGTTGTAATTGGACGTATTCCGTTAGTCATAATACACAGGGCGAGCTTTTAAGACAACTGTATAAACAGATGATATTGAGCCATTTGAAGATATGGCTTTTCAGTACAACTTGGCAAATCTAGCAAGACATGTCGATAAACCGTATGAGATGCGCGAATTAGAATGAGAAAATATACGGACGATAAAGAGGGTCGTATAAAAAAATTGTACATTCAGTTATAATGTATACTGAGCTCTTCTGCTACCGCGCATCGATAGACGTGCCGATTTTACATGCCTTGCTAAACTTGCCAAGCTGTACTACATATTTTGTGTATATCTGGTATTTATACTTTTCATCGTGTGATAGGTTGCTTTATTGGAATAAACCCATACGAGACATTTGAGTTTTCTGAAAATTTTTACAATTATTGAATTTTGAACAACTTGAATACTGTATAGTACATTTTCGAATATTTCCCCCACACTGTTATGCGATATCTTATTACTGATTCAAACAAAGTATTGTATATTATCATCGAGTTTTTTTGGTTAGGATAGCAGCTCTGAGGTTGTATATTCTATATGTCAATAGGGGAAAACATGAAATTTATAAAATATTTTTCATGGATTCTGCAGCTTGTGAAAACTCTGTTGTAATATTTTTTTTTGTTAGGTTGGTTAGGATAGCTCTGATGTTGTATATTTTATATGTCGATAGGTGAGAACACGAAATTTTGCAGCTTGTATAAACACTGTTGGCAATTTTTTTTTTGTTGCTGTTTTGAAAATAAAAAAAATATATTTGAAGTCGACAAAATTCAAATGGCTTCTTTCTTGGGCCATTGCAAATTATCAACCCGATTAGAATACGCTCTTTGGTTGATTGGTATCGGGAGAGTAAGTCACAAAGAGCCGCCAATATTAGTAGTTTCATGAAGAAAAATCTCGACTCGAGTACAGCGAGTCAGGAGACTGAAAAACGGAGAACTTCGCGAATCGAAAAGTGGAAACTAACTAACTTCATCTTCCCAAAATCTTTTCCAAATCTCCGTATAGGTAGGAGGCAAACCCCCGTCTACGTCACGGGAAAATCCCAACTTTCCAAAATCCCCAACTTACGGAATTATAATCCTATTTGAAATTTGATGTTCCTAGACACCATAAAAGCTTAGTTACAAAACCCAGGATAATCCTATTACAAGAAATTTAAATATGAAATTCCCTAGTTCTGCAACTATGGTGAAGGCTTTTAATATTTCCCTCTATAAACATTTATAGTCGGACAAAGGCCCTTTAGAAGGAAAAAGAATTAAGAATATAAGAATATTTAGAGATGTTGAGTAAGATTATTTTCTTTGGAAATAAAAATTATTTGAGTTTTATTGCTGGTAAAGCCGCTACAGTAGGAAGCTTTGAAATTTGCTGATTTTCAGAAAAGAATGGGAACGGCTGTAATTGAATTTGACTCCAAAATATTTTCTGGATTCATTTATATGTGTGTTGTGTATTTCAAGACATATTTGGAGCTACACTATTTTTTCGTGTCCTAGCGTATTGTCTTAGTCTTTCAACCATACGTAGGAAATGTTCATCCCCCATCATTCACTGATCCAAAAACACGACAAAATAAGTACCTAATTTTGTTCACCCTTTCAATAATCAAGATGCAAGATCGGGCTACGTATATTATTTTTTTTTTTGTATCTCGGGCTGTTCATTATCTTGAAGGGAAAATGTTATAAATTTTCTTCGAAATGTTGAGATTATCGTTCAACCATGTCTGTATATTTCCAATACTTTCTTCTGCTTCATTATATACCTACTGTCAAGTGTCGCCTTGACAAATTATTGACCTCTAAAGTTTATAATATCAACTATGTTATACTAAAACAGTATCTGGCACAGTACTGTGCCTTGAGAAATTTCACGAGAACAACTGCTGCTGTCTCCAATTTCAACACGCTGGCTTCTGTGAGATAGGTAGTTTCTGAATGTACCGGTCCACGAACTGCATACGTGTAAAGTTTATTCCACGTTTTGACTGAAAGACTGTGTCGACTGACACCGAAAACTTGATGAACCATTTCGCATTCAACCCCCGCAACCGCAAGCGATTTCCAACATTCCAACTCATTGTTAGCCACTCTGCTACACACCTGGTTCTCGGACGAACAAATGAAAAGCATCCTCCGTCACCTCCGTTCTCGTTGAAAACGTAAATCACTCGCCCCGTCAGGCACAAGAATATGTTTACGTAGTCATCTCGGTAAATAAACAACGCGATTATTTACGGTGCTCCGACGATCTTTGATACGATAAACCAGAGAGACGGTATATCTTTATGAACAGTGACATGTGGTCGCAACTACCAATTAATGACTGTTATGGATTGAGGCAGCACGACTGTGGATTTATGCGGTGACGACCGTATTCCAGAAACTGAATAAGTACCAGACCAGACAATGATGACAGGGAAAGCCTATTACTGGTTATTCAGAGCATTATGACAACACAAGCTATTCAAAAATCAATCAGTGATTCGTAGTCTTCTCTTGGATACTTGGCTTTCTCCATTCCAGTACAAGACAAAGAGAATTTCACTCGACAATATTTTAATTAGTTCAATCTAGAATTTTTCGGAACCTCTGTCTTCTGTTATAGTCCATTTCACGGTTTCATCGAACTTTCTAAAACATTCCTGAAGCTTCGAGAACAAGAATTACATGAATATATAATGTATAAAAATAAATCATAATAATAATATTATTTATAAAATAAAACTAAACATAATGTAAAAGGGGTGATTAAGTGCCCTCCTTCTCATAAAAGAGTACATATATTATGCCTTTCCGCTCACTATGGATTCTGATGGAGTCAGGGAAACAGAGAATCGTTGTACTCGTACCACGTGCCTGTATAAGGATGCTTACAGCAGTAAGCAGTGTAGTGTCTGCTAGATGAAGTCCCGCTGTACAAGCGTACAAGTTATATAGACCAAGAGCTTCATTGTCTGCTGTGTAGTTGCTCGTAGCTAACCCTTTTAGAGGAAAATCAATGATGACATCTAATTTTCCTCTAAAGCTGTCTCTTTGAGAAAACCTCTTCAAATGGATTACCAAACTTTTTGGGAATATATGAATCAATAGAGATTTTGTGCTTTTTCTTCTTTCTTTGCAAATCGAACATGTCGGTTTATCATCACCATCACATTTTAGAATTTTCTCTCGTATATTCCAAAAATTTTTGAGTTCCAAACGAGGGGGGAACCGCTGGGGAATTTTGGTTCTAGGCCTGTTAGTAAAGTGTTCAAAACCATATTTTCAATTAGTTGTGTTTGTGCATTTTTCTGGGCATTTGTTAAAATTGATCTTTGAATACACGAGTACATTTTCGCGCTATGACTTTGTAATCGTGAGAAAAACGTCAGTGCATTTTCCCCATTTGCTTGTCTAATTCTCTGGAGGTCCTGGATTAAAGATGTTAAATCACGGGAATCACCAAAGTGAGAATTTAATAACATTCTGGTCTCTTGATAATTTCCTGGATTTCTGGAATTTATCAATTGAGCAGCTTTTCCTCTTAGTTTATTTCTTATATGAATTGTCAACAACAACTTTTGTTGATCTACGGCCATAGCTTGTGCATGGTCGCAAGCGTTTAGAAAATTACCTAGCGAAATTGAATCACCATCGTATTCTGGAATTATCGAGAAAATTTCTGAAAGTTTGTATGGTTCGAGTGGAACTTCCGGTTCATTGTGTAAATTTTCAACTGAACTATGATGTGACGACATTTTGGATGGTTTCGGGATAACAGGGTCAAATCAAATTTTTAAATTTTGTAAAATCTTTTCACAATGTACAGATAAATGATTCAATGTAGTACTTACAATTTTTTCCTACTCCTAAAGCTTTGCAGGCTTCTGGGGCTGTGGTGTTGTCTTCTTTCTTCTTGTTTCTTTCTTCTTATTTCTTACTTCTTGCTTCGTGTGCTTGTTTCTTCTTGGTTTCGTTTCTTCGTTTCTTGCTGTTTGTCTCCGGGGTGTGGCAAGATGAAATCCTACTTCATAAGGCTCTAGCTCCAACAGGATGAGCAGCGTTCGACGACTTACGCGAGTTCCAAGAGGTGATTTCTTCACAACCTGGTGAGCAACGTTCGACGACTTATGCGGGTTTCTTGTTGTTGAAGAGACCGTCTCGTCACTGGGTTCTGCTTTTGCGGTTCTTTAACTCGTTGGAAGTCTGGAGACTACCGCTGTTTCTTCTTTTGATCACAGCGTTTTCGAGATCCGTACGACTGCGCCAATTTGTTAAATCAGTTTTCACTGGTTTGTGTTTTTAAAAAAAGAACTTTATTTACTAAGTTACAATATAACAATATTGAACAATAATTATAATAAGTGATTCGAAGACTGGGAGGACTTGAATGACGTCTCCTCTTGAGTTCTTGAATTTATAAGGTCGGGAATGCTGACTGGATACTGCGTAGTTCCTGTTATTCCACGAAGACCTTGAAACTTGCTCTGAATGTCCTCTGGATACTGCGTAGAAGCTGATGTAATGTTTGTGATTTGTGTCGCAATTCTGGGACAAAGGGCCCATTCATTATTCTAATATAACATATATTATATACTATGACCTGCTATAAATGTGCTATTTACATATATTATAAGAATTCCTTATAAATCAATCTTCTTCATTATTATATTTTCGATTAATTTTGTTGAATTTAATATATCAACAAGGCGCGTTCTATAAGAAAATTCACTTCCACAGTTTTATTTATAGCTACGTATTTTTCAATTTGTCCTGCAGTTGTCAGATACAAGTTATTTGTTTTGAGTCTATTTTCAGGAAAGACAGAGAGAGAGGGAGAGGGATATATATGTGGTAAACAGTCAAAAATAATCTGGAAGTATAAAAAAGTTTATTTATATTTATTTTGATCGTTCTTCAAAAATAGGAAATATTTTTCAATTGTAAGTTGGACTGAACTTAAACTTCAAGGCACTTACGATTACGAGTTGTAATTGGACGTATTCCGTTAGTCATAATACACAGGGCGAGCTTTTAAGACAACTGTATAAACAGATGATATTGAGCCATTTGAAGATATGGCTTTTCAGTACAACTTGGCAAATCTAGCAAGACATGTCGATAAACCGTATGAGATGCGCGAATTAGAATGAGAAAATATACGGACGATAAAGAGGGTCGTATAAAAAAATTGTACATTCAGTTATAATGTATACTGAGCTCTTCTGCTACCGCGCATCGATAGACGTGCCGATTTTACATGCCTTGCTAAACTTGCCAAGCTGTACTACATATTTTGTGTATATCTGGTATTTATACTTTTCATCGTGTGATAGGTTGCTTTATTGGAATAAACCCATACGAGACATTTGAGTTTTCTGAAAATTTTTACAATTATTGAATTTTGAACAACTTGAATACTGTATAGTACATTTTCGAATATTTCCCCCACACTGTTATGCGATATCTTATTACTGATTCAAACAAAGTATTGTATATTATCATCGAGTTTTTTTGGTTAGGATAGCAGCTCTGAGGTTGTATATTCTATATGTCAATAGGGGAAAACATGAAATTTATAAAATATTTTTCATGGATTCTGCAGCTTGTGAAAACTCTGTTGTAATATTTTTTTTTGTTAGGTTGGTTAGGATAGCTCTGATGTTGTATATTTTATATGTCGATAGGTGAGAACACGAAATTTTGCAGCTTGTATAAACACTGTTGGCAATTTTTTTTTTGTTGCTGTTTTGAAAATAAAAAAAATATATTTGAAGTCGACAAAATTCAAATGGCTTCTTTCTTGGGCCATTGCAAATTATCAACCCGATTAGAATACGCTCTTTGGTTGATTGGTATCGGGAGAGTAAGTCACAAAGAGCCGCCAATATTAGTAGTTTCATGAAGAAAAATCTCGACTCGAGTACAGCGAGTCAGGAGACTGAAAAACGGAGAACTTCGCGAATCGAAAAGTGGAAACTAACTAACTTCATCTTCCCAAAATCTTTTCCAAATCTCCGTATAGGTAGGAGGCAAACCCCCGTCTACGTCACGGGAAAATCCCAACTTTCCAAAATCCCCAACTTACGGAATTATAATCCTATTTGAAATTTGATGTTCCTAGACACCATAAAAGCTTAGTTACAAAACCCAGGATAATCCTATTACAAGAAATTTAAATATGAAATTCCCTAGTTCTGCAACTATGGTGAAGGCTTTTAATATTTCCCTCTATAAACATTTATAGTCGGACAAAGGCCCTTTAGAAGGAAAAAGAATTAAGAATATAAGAATATTTAGAGATGTTGAGTAAGATTATTTTCTTTGGAAATAAAAATTATTTGAGTTTTATTGCTGGTAAAGCCGCTACAGTAGGAAGCTTTGAAATTTGCTGATTTTCAGAAAAGAATGGGAACGGCTGTAATTGAATTTGACTCCAAAATATTTTCTGGATTCATTTATATGTGTGTTGTGTATTTCAAGACATATTTGGAGCTACACTATTTTTTCGTGTCCTAGCGTATTGTCTTAGTCTTTCAACCATACGTAGGAAATGTTCATCCCCCATCATTCACTGATCCAAAAACACGACAAAATAAGTACCTAATTTTGTTCACCCTTTCAATAATCAAGATGCAAGATCGGGCTACGTATATTATTTTTTTTTTTGTATCTCGGGCTGTTCATTATCTTGAAGGGAAAATGTTATAAATTTTCTTCGAAATGTTGAGATTATCGTTCAACCATGTCTGTATATTTCCAATACTTTCTTCTGCTTCATTATATACCTACTGTCAAGTGTCGCCTTGACAAATTATTGACCTCTAAAGTTTATAATATCAACTATGTTATACTAAAACAGTATCTGGCACAGTACTGTGCCTTGAGAAATTTCACGAGAACAACTGCTGCTGTCTCCAATTTCAACACGCTGGCTTCTGTGAGATAGGTAGTTTCTGAATGTACCGGTCCACGAACTGCATACGTGTAAAGTTTATTCCACGTTTTGACTGAAAGACTGTGTCGACTGACACCGAAAACTTGATGAACCATTTCGCATTCAACCCCCGCAACCGCAAGCGATTTCCAACATTCCAACTCATTGTTAGCCACTCTGCTACACACCTGGTTCTCGGACGAACAAATGAAAAGCATCCTCCGTCACCTCCGTTCTCGTTGAAAACGTAAATCACTCGCCCCGTCAGGCACAAGAATATGTTTACGTAGTCATCTCGGTAAATAAACAACGCGATTATTTACGGTGCTCCGACGATCTTTGATACGATAAACCAGAGAGACGGTATATCTTTATGAACAGTGACATGTGGTCGCAACTACCAATTAATGACTGTTATGGATTGAGGCAGCACGACTGTGGATTTATGCGGTGACGACCGTATTCCAGAAACTGAATAAGTACCAGACCAGACAATGATGACAGGGAAAGCCTATTACTGGTTATTCAGAGCATTATGACAACACAAGCTATTCAAAAATCAATCAGTGATTCGTAGTCTTCTCTTGGATACTTGGCTTTCTCCATTCCAGTACAAGACAAAGAGAATTTCACTCGACAATATTTTAATTAGTTCAATCTAGAATTTTTCGGAACCTCTGTCTTCTGTTATAGTCCATTTCACGGTTTCATCGAACTTTCTAAAACATTCCTGAAGCTTCGAGAACAAGAATTACATGAATATATAATGTATAAAAATAAATCATAATAATAATATTATTTATAAAATAAAACTAAACATAATGTAAAAGGGGTGATTAAGTGCCCTCCTTCTCATAAAAGAGTACATATATTATGCCTTTCCGCTCACTATGGATTCTGATGGAGTCAGGGAAACAGAGAATCGTTGTACTCGTACCACGTGCCTGTATAAGGATGCTTACAGCAGTAAGCAGTGTAGTGTCTGCTAGATGAAGTCCCGCTGTACAAGCGTACAAGTTATATAGACCAAGAGCTTCATTGTCTGCTGTGTAGTTGCTCGTAGCTAACCCTTTTAGAGGAAAATCAATGATGACATCTAATTTTCCTCTAAAGCTGTCTCTTTGAGAAAACCTCTTCAAATGGATTACCAAACTTTTTGGGAATATATGAATCAATAGAGATTTTGTGCTTTTTCTTCTTTCTTTGCAAATCGAACATGTCGGTTTATCATCACCATCACATTTTAGAATTTTCTCTCGTATATTCCAAAAATTTTTGAGTTCCAAACGAGGGGGGAACCGCTGGGGAATTTTGGTGTACATGTCTTGGGTATTACTCAGAGATCAGTAGCGGAAATCAGAATGCAATGAAAAAAAAAAAGGTCTGCAGAATTGTACTTGACAAGAAACCTAACATTAAGACACGATTTTATATTTTAATTACTTTTCTTACGGGCATTACTGGCATTACTTGGAGGTGTTACTCGGGAATTACTGGGGCATTGGAGGCATTACTTACGATTTTTGGGAGTACGTGTACACAATTTCCTCAGCGGTTTTCCCCTCGGTTCCAAACGTCACGTCCACTTAAACTATAAATGCAATTCAATTGAAAAATATGAAGTCTTTTAAAAAAAATTGGGGTTTTTACGTTTTTTCGGAAATTTTTTCCCATATTTCTCTTCCTAAGATACTTCGCCGACTATATTCCTTTTGGCGAAGTCTTTCCTACTTTTTGGCGAAGTCGCGGACAAAACTTCTTGAAACTGTAATAAAAAAAATCCGGACAATTTTTTATCTTCATAAGAAACTTCCTCGACCCTGAAGGAATATAAAAAAGCAGCTGAATTGATTTTCGTTCGAAAATATAAACAGGATGTTCATAAAATCAGTTGTGGAATCATCTGCAGCTGAAAGACAAACTTTAGTCGCTATATTCCATCGTTCAAGATTACCTCTTGGGAGGAATTCATGTTGAAAAGGAGAATATTCTCCTTTAAAATTGAAAAGTGTGATTTTTTTGAAATATCCAACACAAAACACTACTTCCTCGGCTAAAACCAGATGTAGTATTCCTCTGTTTTACTTCGTATGATGGGTCAAAACGTGAAGTGACTGTATTTTTATACCTTGTATCTCTTGGGCTAAAACACGAACTGAACTTTATATTGAAATCGAGGTAGAAAGGTTATTTGAAGCGAGGCCCAATCTCTTTCCAATTTAATGAATGAAACTCAGCGATTCAAGGCCAAAAACACCAACAATATTAATAAAAGGAAAAAGAAAGGGTTTCTTGGCTGTCCATTTTTTTATATCCAAGGTGGCACCTTCCTGAACGTATAAAAGTTAATTTTTTGGTTCAAATTTTATTCAGTTTTCCACTTATTTTGGTGCAGAGACCGCACCGTATAATTTTCGGTAATTGTTCACCCTGTATATACTAAACTGGTTTTAATTGTGAGCTACCACTTCAAACCTCTTACTATTTGTATGAACTATACAACGTTATATAATAGAACATTCAGCAAATATTCGATTAAACGTAGGGTACCATAAGAATAAAAAATTGTATCTTCGTGCTATAAATTTCCAAATGAAAAGACCATGTAAGGCCGTCGGATTCTACCCGGTTTACAAATTCCCTAAAATACTATTTATGCCTTCGAAATAATTTTTCTAAGGGACAATTATGGGGGAAATTGTTATAAACGATTTCCCAAGGGATGACTAGGGTGAATGTGAATTATTATGCTGCGGGGCTTTGTTACCACAATCCCCGTGCCTTGTCAAATCATAATGGGATTTCTAGTGAGCACTACGCGTATGTCTGTCTACATGCACGCAACTGGCACGATTATTATTCCGGTATATCATGCCAAACATTTTAGCAAAAATGAGGAAAAAATTACAAAAAAAGGAAAACTTTCACACCAGTTGTATTTCAGTGATGAATTAAACTATACAAACTGAACTCAAATGTTGTCATTTTCGTTAAAATCTCAGTTTGCAAAAGTCTCTTACTCATTTTCATGTTCTAGAACCTAAAAGACTTTTGTCTCCTGTTTATTATTTATAACGTTGCTACCATACGAAAGTCATGCAAACAATATCCTCGTTCGTTCGTCTTGGGTCAAACACGAAATATCACGAAATATCACGAAATATCACGAAATATCACGAAATGTCAATTAACAATGACAGATACGTATTTTTAGAAAAAATTATTCTCATATTAGTTTTATTGCAGTTTTCGAAAAAATACTGTTTGCATCTTGAATATGAAATACTCTCGAACGCAAAAGTATCATTTCGCATTCTAGATACAAAAATATCTATTTTAGAATCGTTTTGAACCGTTCCTGAAGTCTTTCATTTCCCATTCCTGTTTTCTTTCTCTCGAAGTTTACAAAACCCATAAAAATATCTCATTGTAACCATTGATATACCTGGTTTATCAAAGAGTTGTTGACCTTTATTCAATTCAACAATATTCACCAAGTAACACATGACGCAGTTGGTATTATTAATGAAGAGAGATAAAAGTTGCTTGACAAGATATGTGATAATGTGACGAGGATTTCATAAGTGTAATGAGGTATTCACAAAAAAATGTTGTCTAGAAGAATGAAAAATTGTTTCTTATCGAACATTTTGATTCAAAAATAGCACTGATTCGAGGACATTTTGATATCACTATTATATAGACTTCCAAAGGGTTGTTGACTTTCATTTCCTCCATCTATAATCACCAAGTCACACGTGGCGCAGTTGGTAGGATAGATAAAAAAGAGGTACAAAGTGGCTTGGTAAGAGATGTGACGATATCATAAGAATAAAATTTATTTTGTAACATGATGTTTACAAAACAGTACTGAAGCTACGGCCACTATGAAACGATCATCTCGTTTTAAATTAATTTCAGATGTTTCCTGGAAGAATTGGAAAAGTGCACCTATAATTTGGTAACAGAAAATTATCACTGCTAATGAATCCCATACACCAACTAACTTTTGCGTATTTTGTTACATCATTTACTTCCAGAAAGTTTTTTAAAACAAAACACTAAACAGAACGAAAAATACTACCATTACTAACCAAGGACCTTGAGACAAATTAAATTATATATGAAAAAATTCCCATTAAATTACAAACATTAAACATTACTCTGTGGAGATATGACCCCGAAATAACCTACAAACAACTACACCCATGAGAGGGTGAAACCAAGGTGTGTCTTTTGGATATAGTCTGCGGCGTAATGCAGTATGTAGGATAGGGGGAGAGGTGTTTCACTTTACCATATCCCAACACGAAAAGCGGGAGTGGTTGCTGATGACTTGCTTGATTAATTAAATAGCAAACTGACTAATTAACGCTCGTGGGCAATGAAGCGTTAATTTAGATGGAGATTTAATGAAACGCCATCAAACATTATAAGGACGGTTACCGTATTATTGGTGTTGTACGCCCACGACGAGATTGTTTTCGTTTCTATGTTTTATGGCCACATAAAAAAAGTACATTCGCTGTCAATTACTCCCCTTCAGGTTATTTTTTCTGTCTCTTTTATTTTTCAAGTAAGATGCCTAAGGTTGACGACACACGAAGAAATCAAAAACGTTTTAACGCAAAGCCTTTTTGACTAATTTAGGTAGAAGTTGTTTTTCCTCCACGAATTATATGAAGTGACACACTGGTACGGCAAAACAGGAAAACACCTTCAGGCTCTTTAAAACTAACTAAAAAAATAATAGTTAATTATGAGAAACCATTCTGTGCTGCCAGTCCATTTTTCCAGAGTTGTTGAAGAATTTTTAAATTGCTCTCTCACTTTTTTTGCATCTGCACTGGGATTCCTATTATAGCCCCTTTCAAGACTTAACAGATTGTCTGAGTCAGTTTGTAAACCAGGAGTTACTGTAGCATTGCTAGTATATCTTCTACATCAAACACGTCTTGTGATGTGTATGTCTGAGAACAATTTCTTCGCAAGAAATTATGCAATACACAATAAGCCAAAACAACCTTATTATTATCAACTTGTAAATTGATAGAAGTATGGAAAATTCGAATACAGGTTAGCCATAATTCCAAATGTGTTCTCTATGATCCTTCTGGCCATAAACGATAGTTGAAAATTGTTTTTTCATAATCAAGCTCTTTTTATAAAAAATTAATTGAATCTGAAATTGCATTTTTTTTTTTCAATTGATTTGTCTGTTTCGTTTTTGAAAAGTGCTCTACAAATAGACAACTGAAGGAATTATTGATATACAGGGTGTAATCTCTTGCACTCCCGTGAAGGATGGGTGTATAATGCCATTTTATGGCAGATGTAAAAAAATCGAAAAAAAAATTTGAAAAGTTTAAATTGTGTTGGAAAATTCGTCGAAATTTTGGGAACCGCTGCCCGCCGAATAATACTGGAACTGCCGGATGGAAGAAAATGTGTAATTTCGAACAAAATTTAAAATTTCCACAATTTTTTTTTTCAAATTTTTCATTCGTTATAAAATGACATTATACACCCGTCCTTCACGACAGTGCAAAAATGAAATCATAGAAATCGAAATAAAAACATTAAAAACTGATAACACATCAGGTCACAAGATACAGGAAATTCATAAAGTAGAACCATATGTATGGCTTTTCTGAAAAGCTAACCCGACATGTTTAGAATTACCTTATCTGCCTCAAACGGAATCAACGTGAACAAATTTATCTGTTTATGAATAGGATAGAAAAAATAGAATATTACTCATTCATAAAAACCAAGTACATGGTATCCGATAAGTCGAGATAAATACATGAATGATAAGTAAGAAAATAGGAATAAATAAACTAGACGCACAAACTGTTTAAGTCAAGAGAAAGTCATTCTTGTTCAAGTTTTCAATCTCTAAAATTTTTATTCTAGTCTATAATTTCTTGAGTGGTCTAGAAGTCATATTTTCTTATAAATTATATAAAAATGGGATTTGACAGGTCAAGATTAGTAACATGTTGAAGTTTGCTTATGATAGTTGAACAGTGAAATTGTTTGTTTAAACAATTGAAATTATTGACATTGTATTTGAAGTATAAAGTCGGTCGTCGGTCAAGCGTGTTATTCACTTTTTCAACTGTCAAGTAGACTACAGTGTTATCGAGCAGATTTTTTTTGAACTGAGGTAATTAATCTAATTATCAGTTAAGCGTATCACTTACTGAGAACCCAAAAACATAACAATAAGATGGTCGAGCTATTTGAAAATTCACCATTGAAAATAGTTGTAATTTTATGGGGCTGCAGATATTTTCTAGATCTTGTTCGAGAGGAATATAGGGAGAAGTAAAGAGATATTAAAAAAACCTTAAAAACTCAGCTATGAAACTCAAAGTAAATATCCAATTACATTCTAATTTTCTTGTATTTCATTTGACATGTTTTCCCCGCACATATAGAGAATGTCGAATGATGTCATAAAGATATTTTTGCGAGGTTCGGATGTGAGTCAGCGAGTGAACAATGGAATAAATCATAGATACAATCTCTCTCTACACCAAAGTGTTAATGGATACTGCCTAGCTCATTGTACGGCTTTCGTTATTTGCAATTGCAAGCATCATTACCATATTTTTTTGCAGATAATACAAAGTTTTCCAATGCCCGTCGGTGGCGTCAGTGCACCGTCGATTGCAGGAAAACATTTTTCTTGTTCAACTAAATTTTCTCGACGAGCAGCTGTTTTCCACAAATTAAGTCAATTCATCTCAATCCGTTTGCAGTGTGAATGAACCGCAAAACCTAGAGAACGACTAAAACAGGCGGAAGCTGATGAAAGGATTCTTTAGAGCGGAAAATGTCGGCATTACATGAGAGCTTTATCAAAGGAATTCTGCCATAAATTCGAATGTATCTGTGCTCCATTTGATTAATGATGAACACTAATATAAATAAACTGAAAATGAGTTGAGACCCTAATTAGTATCGTTTTCTTGATGGGGAAGTTGTGTAGGCAACGCTAGTTTTGAAATAAAGCAAGTAATCTTTCAGGAAAATGCTAAATCGATAATTGAACAATATTAGCTTTTCATGATGAATAGAAAACACTACTTGACGAAAGTAGAAACTTGGCCGTCCTCTATTTTTGGGTTTTTGAATCCTAATAAAACGCACGCATTCTCCAACTTATTCAAAACATGAGTTAATGATGTCTGAGATTATTTTTGTGTTGCCCTCAGATCAGTGAAATTAATCAATTCCTAAGTACCATTTATCAGAACGCAGAAACCTGTATTACAACCGTGAACATTAATTCTGCGATATTCCAAAAAATCATGTATATTTCAAAATATTCTAGAATATTTGCAAACACTTAAACATCTTGTACTGGAAATTTATAGACCTCATTAATCCTTAGCTCACACAATTTTCGACTTTTGAGGTCTGCCGTTCGAAGGGGGACGACAGCTGGTTAACGACAAAAACAATTTTGAAAATATAGTGTTTTAAAAGTTCTAGGTCAATTGAGGAAAGCTGTTCTTCAATCATAAGTTTTTCTTTACTCACTAAATATCCTGGAAGTTGCTAGAGGTATTCAACGATTTTCTTCAAACACTAGTTTGATAAACCAACGGTAATTAAGAATATTTTATCTTCGGGATCACACGAAACCACAGCTGACCTAATCTCCCGAACCGTGGTGAGAAAATCGGCAACACCGCATGAAAAGCAATTTGACGTCCTACTCATTAATATAATGTGAATTTCTCGGCTTATTCGGAAATTTAGAAAAAAACATAGAAAATGAATTTTTAGAGAAAAGAACGACGATTAATGTGGTTAAGTATTTAATTTTTTCTATAACAAACTGGAATATCAATATATTCAATTTCTTAGATATGGAAAATATGTCAAGTTTAGTTTTTCCATGCCCTAAAATTCACATTTCGGGAGATATTTTTTCTGATAAGTGAAGAAAGGTATATAATATAGAATGTACGAAACTGGTAGTTTGGCACATACCTTCCAATAACATAATATTTTCATCAGTCAGATTTTAAATGCAAAATCTGAAAAAAATCAGAGATCATCTATATGGTTTCTGCACCTATCAGAAAAAAAATATTTTTAAAAAATCTCCCGAAATGTGAATTTCAGGGCATGAAAAAACCAAACTTGACAGATTTCCCATACTAAGAAATTGAATATATATATATATATCCAGTTTGTGATGAAAAAAATTTTAAAAACCACATTAATCGAGAAATTCACATTAAAGAATTGATGAGTAGGACGTCAAATTGATTTCCATGCGGAGTTGCCGATTTTCTCACAACGGCTCGGGAGATTAAGTCGGCTGTGACCAAACCAAAATTTATGTAATGAGAAATACGTCCCCAGATAATATTATGAAACCAATCAACACTGAATATCTATATATCTAAATGAATATCAACCATGCATGAGATAATATAAGCTTTAAAACGTTTCCATATAATATTATACACACCTGGAGTTTTATCAGAGATTACTGAGGCTAATATTACGCCTACGGCAAATAATATTAATATTAATCGTGCTTTACTCACATATGCACTATATGTTGGTAATTCTTTTTTCCAATAATTCTTATTAGACTAGCCATATTTATTTAAATAAGAAGCCCGGTCTTTTCGAAAACCTTGAAATTTCATCACACTGACCAATCTACCTAAATTTTGGGCGGCCCGTTTATTTCGAAAATTTCCTCTAATGCAATCAATTATTATGTCCGTTCCAAATAAAAATGAAGGATGAGAGAAATGTTCAAAGATGTTCAGTTGTTGAAACTTTGGTAATGAAAAATTTACACATTTTAATTTTTCAATGGCAAGCTTCATAGGCTGAACTGAATTTTCGCAATACAATTTCGAGTACTTACTAATTCAGCAAAAAGAACCACATGCATATATCACCCACCTGAAACAAATTAAAAATAAACATTAGTTTGAAAATAACCACTAAGACAATTGGAAGAATATATATGTATATAATATGTACTTCGATTGCACAAGCAACGCCTATTATTCTAAGAAGAGAATATTTAAAGATTGTTTATGTTTTTTCGACGCCAGTTAGTCTGAATTTATATTTGCGATTTCTATTTTCGTAATGTTTAATGAAGAGATAATGCCGGCTGTTAAAGAACTTTAACCTCATGAATGAATGTTCTATCTCATAACAAACGGCTCGTTAGCGGATCTCTATTGCTATTTGGCAGCCTTTAAGGAAATCTATTAGCTGTATCAGAAGATTTCGACGATGCAGTTGTTTTTACATCTTTATTACTATTTATTAGTTAGTTTCTTGCTTGATAATGTTCCATGTAATGTATCCTAAGTACATTGCAGATGCAAGTAGCAATACGGGACTTTTAAACTGTTTAACATCACTTGTTTTCTGAATTATACAAGAGTTTGGGGGCTCTTTAGTGTATTAAATTCATGAGACGTACGGCGAAAATCTCACCTTGAAAACGAAGTACCGAAGTACCCTCTTCAAGAACGACGAAAAAAATTTCGCATGTAAAAAACCAAATGAACAAATGAATTGAATTCGGAAATCAAGGAAATCAGAGTGACATATCAGAATGATGTCCTTAAGACATTGATCTATCGAAGCCAAATGATAGGTACAGTAAAATCACATCCGACTTAATCTCCCGAGCCGTGGTAGAAAATCGGCAACACCGCATAGAAATCAATTTTACGTCCTACTCATTAACTCTTTAATGTGAATTTCTCGGCTTATTCGGAAAACTAGGAAAAAAACTTGGGAGATTGAATTTTTAGAGAAAAGAACGACAATTAATGTGATTATTTAATTTTTTTCATCACAAACTGGAATCGCAATATATTCAATTTCTTATATAAGGGAAATCTGCCAAGTTTGGTTTTTCCATGGCCTGAAATTCACGTTTAGGGAGATTTTTTTTAATATTTTTTCTGATAAGTGCAGAAACCACATAGATGATCTCTGATTTTTTTCCGATTTTTCATTTCAAATCTGACTGATGAAAATAATATGTTATTGGAAGGTACGTCTACAGAATATGCCAAATTACCTGAGTTTAGTACATTCTGTATAATGAATTTTCCAATAACATATTATTTTCATCAGTCAGATTTCAACGGAAAAATATCTGAAAAAAATCAGGGATCATCTATGTGGTTTCTGCACTTATCAGAAAAAAAAGTTAGAAAAAATCTCCCGAAATGTGAATTTTAGGGCATGGAAAAACCAAACTTGGCAGATTTCCCATATAAGAAATTGAATATATTGCTATTCCAGTTTGTGATGAAAAAAATTAAATAACCACAATAATCGCCGTTCTTTTCTCTAAAAATTCATTTTCTTTTGTTTTTTTCCTAGTTTTCCGAATAATCGGAGAAATTCACATTAAAGAATTAATTAGAAGGACGTCAAATTGCTTTCCATGCGGTGTTGCCGATTTTCTCACCACGGATCGGGAGATTAAGTTGGCTGTGGTAAAACCAATCTACCTGTGAATGCGAAATGTCTACTCCTTGCGCAAAGAATAACATGAGAAGGCATTCGGAAGGAAAAGGATAGGCTGTACGATCGGGTCTGTAAGCAAGAACGGTACAATCCTATCCACAAATACACGAACAATTATGCGCTCGAGCGCCTTTTTCAAATCTTTTGATGGTTTATTGTTTTTCGCCACGTTTTTCATAAAGCGAATAACATTAGCTATTCACAGAGTGTACTAGTTGTTGACTGAATATAATTGGGCTTTTTCACTAGGTACGACGTTATACGGCTACCACGCATGCGTAAATATTTTCGAATCTACAGCTAGATGTGTACTACTGTACTATAATGTACTTGCTGTCAACATGCCAAGTGTAATATTGGGGATGTTCAATAACCGCAAAGATTACTAATCGAATATAGAAAATGGAGAACTGATTGGGTCTAGTTATTCTACCCCTCAGACAAATACAAGCCCACGAACATGACGTACACTTGCTCGACCATAAGTATAGAAGTATATGTTGCAGAATTTTTGGAGAGACACCTATGGGGATTTATATATATTTTATAAATTTAAATTTCTAGTTAGCCCAATATTTCATACATATGAATTCCATTTATTATGTTTATAAATATTTTCTAGATGAGACATATAAACAGGAATTTTCTTTCATTCAGAATTGTTCTCAAGAAACGAATTAACGAAGAAGCAACCATTCTATAATCTGTTTCTTTCTTCAATCGGTATATTTTCAGTAACTCACTAATCCGATATTATTCAGTGAACATCCTAAAATCCTCCTGGAATATTTGCCAATTACCAGAAGAGAGTAAATTGCAATTTTAATATGTTATTTCAATTATAAAAAACCATTCCTCGAAAGGCGTGTAGATATGAGGCTTAGTTGGCATCTTTAGGACTTGAATCTTTCTAATCGTACTCATTCTACCCTAATCCTCTATATACCTATCTAAGTGCTTATTCGGCCACACACTCGATTGATTGGTTTGGTCTCGAAAATGTCGTATGAGCAATGTGCGCATTGAATCGTAATTTCATGTACCCTCTTGTTTGACCCACATAGTTCTTTTCGCAGTACTCATAGATAATTTCATGAATCCCAGTATGTTCTTCTGTCTCATATTTGAAAGCACTCAAGGTTTGTTGTAGTTTATACGAAGTTTTGTATAACATCTTCATATTGGGGGTTCTAAATGCCTTCGAATCGCCGAGTAACTTGAGGGTATATAGGATATATAGGAGGGATTTCCTTCATTTGAAAAGTCAAAGAGTTACAAAGGGGTCTCTGAAATTTTTGGTTCCTAAATACCCTTTCCAACTCCACGGAATTGATCTCTCCTCGTTGAATCGAACTTTTCGCCATTTTGTGTCTTGTGCAATGGTGGGAATTCCAAGGGATGTATCTGAGTGTACTACTACTGAATTTGGTATTTTCTCATTTCTCACTGAATCGTTTAAAAATGGTAAGCGTTTCATAAGTGAACGATATTATTTGAAATTGGCCATTCAATTCTTTAACAAAACTGTCTAAGTAAACCTCCTTGTATCAACAGTAGGGAACACGTCCACGTATTTACCCGAAAGCTTTAAGAAATAACTGACGCTCTCTCTCGCTTCCATCTCAAACCTCTCACGAAAAAATTAGCTAGGAAGGTAGATAGAAGGTTACCCACGGCTGTACTTTCGAGTTGTTCGTAAAAGCAATTAATGAACTGAAAGCATAGTTTGGCGAGGTTTTAATACTCTCGGACAATTTCTTTACTGAAACAGTAACTCGAAAAAAGATTATTAGATATTTTGAGTATTGGGAGTTTGGGACATTTGAAAATAAAGAACGTACATGGAAAGAGAAAATGTATTCTTCCAGTTTCACGTTTCTAATTTAATCAATGAATTTTGCGTTTTTTACACGCTTTATTATTAGCTTCACTTGTATTTTTGTTTGTATGTTTGTAACTGACTGCTTAGGGCGTGATTTTCACCCATTTCCAGACGTCCGAATAATTTGAAATTTGGTAGGTGTTATAAAAAAACAAAATGGCGGACGAGATTTGGTATGTAAGTATTTTTAGGTCGGATATTTCAAATTTTCTGTCAAAATTCATAAATTAAAGATGGCGGCTCTAAGATGTTAATATGGGCTGATTCGATTCATAATTAGTGTGTGAGGGTGTTCGGGGTCAGAGATTATGAATTTTTCGTAAAAAATTATGAATTCAAGATGCTTTACTTCCCATGGACTAAAAGTAAAATATAATTGACAATTTAATTTCTCAAATGTAAAAAAAGAGCGGGTGCTTTATAAAGTTCTCTTGAGCTCTTGAACGCTTTGTATTGTTAAATTAAACTAAACAAATATGAGAATATAGATCGAAAGCACCCACGCCGTTTTTACATTTGAGAAATTAAATTGTCAATTATTTTTTACTTTTTAGTCCATGGGAAGTCAAGCGTGTTCTTTAGTTTTTTAAAACTATTATTTTTTACGCTTAAGCTTGGTTCTGTCTCTGGAAAACTCTCAAACTTTTTTGTGAGCCATTTAGCTTCCCAGGGTGATGAATCTTTTGGATAAACAACATATTTCGTAGCGATAGTCGTTGCTTACCGATATTTTCAAGATCTGTAACAGAGTATTATTCAGCATTAGAGGTAAATAGTTCATCACGTATTTCGAATATTATAACAAATTGACAGATATTGAAAATAATCTCATCTATATATTCCAGCTTCAAATAATACGACATACTTGAATTTCGAAGCTCTATATATTCAGAATATTCTTCTATACCTGACTTATCCTCGTTACTCTGAATCTTATTACATAGCAAGAACTACAACTAGAAAAATATCACGTTATTTTTAAATATCCGAACACACATTGACGCAAAACTGTTTGATAGATTTTATGTTTATGCCGAGACTCCCACGTTAGTTGAACCGTGTTTCAACTACATATCATCGTTCAATATACACATGAGATCATTCACTTAGTTTCAAACATTTGCATCATTGAGCTTATTATTCACAAGAAAAAAAAATGAACGAATTTTTTTTTTAAACAAATCACCCAAATCACTTCCTGAGTGAAACATAGGGAGTTGAAATCACAAAAATAAAAATGTTTTTAATTGGTTCGTTGATATGGGCCAAATATGAAAAATAATATTCCATTGCAAACCAAAACAAATATTATATACTTCTTATATCTAGAATGTTGATGGACTTCGAAAGAGATTAGTTAGTTACAAAAAGGCAATATGACATTCAATTCAGATCGTTGTCTTCAAAGTGAAAAATAATGTAAGTTTACGATGGAAAACTAAAACCTCTCAAGTCATACTCTGATTCAGCAGAAAAAGTTCGCCTAGTTAGGTCTCTAATTATGCATAAAATGGACTAGTTTTCTAACTGATTCATTCAGTGTAATTGTTACTTTCTGTAAATGGCAATTTCATTGAACTTACTCACTCTTCAGAATATTATAACTTATAACTGACCTGTCGATAAACTTATTTCAATGAACCAATGTTTATTCAATATGGTTTGATAACATTAACTGGTGTTTGAATCCACGTTATGTAAAATGGTTTTGGTGCCGAGTTATTTTTTTTAAACTTGTCTTACTTTTCTGAGGTACCTATATCTGGTTACCACTGTTCCCTATTATGGGTATGGTCCGTATATCACCGAACATTTCAGATCGGTTAGTAGCGATTTCTGAGTTTTCAAGCAACCGGCTGCACATATACGGACCTCTTGTCACTTGTCTTTAGTCAACAATTTGAAATAAATTTGTTAAAAGTATAATTTTTTCTTCAAAAAACATTTAAATGCAATGCTTTCAGACCCAAAAACATTTTTTGAAATAAATTAGAATTTTGATCCAAAGTTTCACATCTGACACTCATTAAAATGATTCCAATTGACAAATATCAAGCGGTTCTCGAGTTGCCGAGGAAGAAGTACGGTTGCTCTGGTGACGCAGAAGTTTCAGGAAATAGTCACCGAATTTTCAGGAATTTGGTATATACGGACCGCCAAATTACCAACCAGAGTAACCAAGGATATATACGGACCATATCCTATATTATTTGTTACTACCTCTGTTGAGGTTTTCAATTTTTCGAGAATCACTTAATATAATATAATTCTGTGTGCCTTATTTTTTGAGTAACCTTGCATTTATTTTCTTTCGCCTGATTGTATGGATCTCCAATGTGTTTGATTTTTTCTGCTGACATATACAGTGACCGCCAAAAAGTACGTACCATATGGGAAAAAAGTTTATTATTAGAGTATTGGAGAAAAGATTCTTGGGAAAAGTTTGTGCATGTCCGATAACCTAAAAATCGATTTTGACACATGTCACGTGATCGATGGTATGGCGGCAAATTGAAAAAAATTACTATGAATAGGCAAAAAGTCGGGCAAAATGTTAAGATATCGAAAAAAGTTATTTGAAAAAGTTACTTAGAATTAAATTTTATACACACATACAAGTTTGAGGTAATAACGTGAGAATATTGAAAATAGCATTTTTTTTTAATTTTTCTAGCTGTACAAAAATATCAAACTATTTTCTTATCAATTGCTTGACCATACTGAAATATTTGTATTCCGATGATAATAACAAAACTTTGTCATTTTCTCCACACCAGAGAGCACTAAATTAACAAAATAGAATTTTGTCAGAACCCTTGCTGTTACATTGGTTCGTATCTAACAGTTATATCACAATTCCACTATTATTGCGATGATGATGATGAGTGAAATCCAAAAATATCGTGTTTTTCCGATTATAATCAATTTTTGCTGATAATCGTGCACGAACGTTTCACTTCGCACATAATCTTAAAAATGTGCGTCAAATTAAAGAGGCTAGAGTTTTCAACATTGCATGCGAAGTGAAACGCTCTGGCACGATTATAATCGAAACTTGATTTTAATCTGAAAAACACCATATTTCTGGAGTGTCATGTCATCACAATGGTCGTGGAATTCTGATATAACTGCTAGATACGAACCAATGTAACAGCCAGGGTTTTAACAAAATCCAATTTTTTTAATTTAGTGCTCACTGGTGTAGAGAAAATGAGAAAGTTTTGTCATTATCATTGAAATACAAAAGTTTCGGTATGGTCAAGCTATTCATAGTATAATAATATGATATTTTTATACAGCTAGGAAAATATTTAAAAAAATTGCTATTTTCAATTTTTTCTCATTATCTTTTCAAACTTTGTATATGTGAATAAAATTTATTTCTAAGCAACTTCTTCAAATAACTTTTTTTTGATATCTTGCCATTTTACCCCCCTTTTTGCCTTTTCATAGTAATTTTTTTCAATTTGCCGCCATACCAGCGATCACGTGACATGTGTCAAAATCGATTTTTAGGTTATCGGACATGCACAAACTTTTCCCAAGAATCTTTTTTCTAATACTCTAATAATAAACTTTTTTCCCATATGGTACATGCTTTTTGGCGGTCACTGTAAATCTATAGAATGCATAATTTACATCTCATGTAAATATCATTATTACGAAACATGAAAACATGGGATGTCCACTAAATATTGAGTATACCGTATATCGTTGAAATAGGAGTTCATCATAATTTTCACCCCGACAACAACCCATTCAATTAAAACAACCATTCCAATGAACCTCGTAATCAGAATTATTAAATGAATATTATGAGTATGATGAGTAAGAGCAAGAAGTGACGAGAATAGAAAATAATTTCATAAATGTCAACGATTTTACCACTTTAGTCGGTGACATCATGGGAAGTGAGCAGAGACGTGCCTCTCTATTAGGGTATCATGACTAAACTACAATTCAATTATTATATTTGTCTGTAGCTTCCATCTCTGTCTATCTCATATACGGCGCAAAAAAGCGATAACTATGATATGACGTGGAGGGAATTTCAACTAGAGCACACATATTTAATGTTGCCAGCTAGAACACTGAATCATACGAACGTTTATAGTGTAAAATATCTTGACGCCAATTCCTGCAATCCCAAAATATATTTCATTTCACTTCACAGAAAGCAAAAACAAGATTATATTCGAGTACTTGTGAGAAGTAACGGTGCACGTAGATATCATGGAAGTTATCAGAAATGGATTTATATGGGATAGATCGAAATTACAAAATATTCGATTGTAATTATAGGTAATGCAAATGATAGTAACTAAGTAATCATGAAATTAGCTGTTCTCCGACAATGTGAATTTACTATATAAAATACCTATAATCTATTGATTTATCGCGTAAACAGTTATATACATTTATTGCACCAAAGATAAATTCGTATCACATAATAACACATTTTCACAATAATTCCCATTATCTCACCTAACAAAATGCACAGAATGTCTCAGAATTAGTAGTTTATTTAAAATTCAAGTTATAATACATTAAACTGAACTTTAGTTCAAATAGTAATTAGTGAGAATTGTAACACATTATCGGTGGAAAATTTATTGGCACAAGCCAATATTTATGAAGATTCGGTAATCTCTCTCTCTCTCTCACTCTCTCTCACACTCTCTCTCACTCTCACTCTCCCACTCTCTCTATCTCAGGTTCCGAACCCATAGCGACAACTTTGTTTGATCTGCCTGCCTCATTATACCTCATTATCAGGATACCATTATCAGGGATACCTCAGGTATCCCCGCCTATGGCAGGTCAAACAAATTTGCAGCTTAGGAACGAGTTGTTCTGTTCCGCAATTAATATTAGAAAGACCATACTGTAAAGCCGCCTACAGACCTGCACACGCATGCGGTGAGAAGCTACGCATATGCGTTCGAACTCAATCCATTCGAGCTCTCTGCAAACTTTTATCAACGCATATGCGTGCATGCTAAAATTCATTCGTGGTAAACAATTCTGAAGAGTTGGTTCTGATTTTGCCAATGTTTCCCATGCATGAGACCAACTAGAAACCAACCCATAGTCATTCTCTCCGACATCGATAGTCAGGCGGCAATAGAGGCCCTGCGATCATCCAGATTATCTTTCAAACTAGTTTAGGTCTTACAAAAACATCAGCAACTTAGGAGCATAGAACAATGTGAAACTATCTGAGTACCAGGTCACACTGGCATCCAGGGGAATGAGATCGCAGATGATGTAGCAAGAGCGGGGGCAGCAACAACTCTCATCGGACCGGAACCAGCATGTGAAGTCCCATTTGGAAACATTAAGCAGAAAATGAGTTCAAAATCAGCATCAATCTTCCTGACAATACTTACGAAACGATGATGATGATGGGGCCCACCGATCGGCTGTCAAGATAACTTCTCGATCTGAGCCAGAGAACTCTCTTAGGAAAGTGGTAGGACTCCTAACACGGAACTTTCAGTTGAGAAAACACCTGCATACAGATACACCAAAACTTCACACTATGCAGGTTCCGTGATGAAGAGGAAGAAACAGCCACCCACATAGTGTTTGAATGCGAAGCCCTCTAGCTCGGATGAGGTTGGATATCTATTGCAGAGGATATTTCATAGGAAAATCTCGTGAGAAATCTCCAATAGTTCATTAGACGATCTGGAGTACTCACGAGATAGAACTGACATCGGGGAGCAGAAAAGTTTCACACAGAACTACCCCTACCTAGGCTGAAAGCCAGTCCACCGAACAATAATAATAATAATAATAATAATAATAATACTCTTCACTACTACTAGCAAAAAAATACCGAACCAAAATCAAAACAGCGGTACTACCAAATTTGAGAGACTTTAAATATGCAATAGTCGTGTCCAAAACAGCAAAGAAGGAAGGTTATTTGAACAGGATCAGGATGCCGTTTCTGCCTGATTTGAAACAGAAAAATGCTTTAATACCTGATTTTGTGTAGCTAGGGAGCAAGTGACACTATGATTATACCAATAAAAATTCAATGTCTTTCAAATTTCTACCAAACTTCTTTTGTGTGTATGTTTCACATTGAAGGGGTGTGCCAATTTTCGTAATGAGGACATTATCAAATAATGACAGCTGGAATATAAACTATCCAGACTCGCACCTGAACAGTAGAAAAATTGTCATAGGCAAGTCTCCAACGGGAAACAACGAATGCTTTCTACGACGCTTCTACAAGAACTACTTTGAAGTGATCTTCCAGTGGTCTATAAGAATACCCATCACATAAATGTGTTAAAATAGTCCTTCGAATTTCAACAAGGTCCCTCAATCATTGGGACGTCGGATGCACTGCGGCCAAGAAAGCATATTTGCCCCCTTCATAACTGTTTTTACACCCACTCGCCCATTGCAGTATTTTTGTTGGTCTTTGTGGACCCATTTGTTCAATAGCCTCCTCACTGTACATTTTGGTGTGGTGAGTACTGGTTCAATACATGGGTAGCTGATCCCTGATTAGCCTTTTCAATCCATGGTATTTTGTTGTGACCTAGAATATTCTGCTAGTTTTTATAACATCCTAGAAGATACAAAATATATTATGATTCAAAAACATACGGTGCAATAGACAGTGGAAGAGCACTAGTTGAAAATGGTTGTTGGAGAGTTTATAATTTGTAAAACTAAACTAATTCCTATAAAATGGAGCAGTCTGTAGGATTAATATAGAAATTGATTGTAATTTCTGAAATTATGTTATCTGGAGCATTTTATCTATCTTCTTGCAAACAGAACTGAAATGATTCATATAGTAACACTTCTAACATTTCTGTACAAAAGTTGGCCAATGGTTATGTGAAAATTCGCAGCTGCAGCACTTATTTTCTCATTATGTGGTTGTTTGGAAATGACATTTTCGTTCCCCCTGATGTGGAGTGGATCTTCTTTATTTTCAATTATGTTTACTCCTGATCTTAAATAACCTCATTTTGCCTTCGAACTAATTCTGCTATAGTTTATTTCAAGAACAACGTAGAGTAAATTATCCGAAAACAAATTAATTTGGTGTGCATTTGCCTATGTATTTCTGAGAATTTACTCTACGTTATTCTTGTAATAGACTATAATCTGATGTGTTTTTGAATTCCCAATCTTGACAACCCCCTTCACATTTTCAACTATTGCTCTTCCGCTGTCTTTTGCACCGTATGGTTTCAAATCATACATGCACTTCAGCTTCGGAACAGGCGGTCTCATATTCACTTCATATCTAATTTCAATAGTTCGTTCAATGGAAGAATAGGTCCAATTTGGTTTTTGATATCGGATATATTTCTCTTCTTCTTCTTTTACTTTTTTTATTTTCTCATCCCTTAACGAATCAGATAATTTTTTTTAATAATAACAAGAACTGATAAGTGATCCAAAAATTGCTTCTTTAGAAATTTTGTTGGGGTTGGGATCAGTAGAATCGAAAAAAAACTATTGTTTTTTGCCAACGATTCAGTGTTTCGTTTCCTTGTTGATGAATATATGTGTTATTGTCCTTCGTACGTTGTTATCTATTATGTCTGTTCATTTTAAAAATAGTTTAAGGATTTTACCTCAGAAAATAAAACAATTTTGAGCCCTGACGATGAATTCAATGAAATTCGAAACGTTGGCAAAAAACCAATAGTTTTTCTTCGATTCTACTGATCCCAACCCCAACAAAATTTCTAAAGAAACATAATAACAAGTTCAAGTTTTTCAATATTTCCAAATTTCGTACTATCCAAAATCTCAAACGAAAACTGAGGACGGTACATTTTCAGTGTTGCCAATCGACTTCCCAACTTCCACAACCCTCCGTATAGGCCTTCTAGCACTATCTTAGTGTTCAGGTCATAAAACAATCCTCGTATTTATAAAATTTCAAGTCGAATAGAAATAAACACCGACCGAAAGTAAACAAAATGCCTTCGTTTTGTTTCTGAAGATAACAAAGATCAAACAATCTTCCTACCAATAAACGTTGGATATCAAACATTCCTTAAATGCTTCCTTCGCACCCACATTAAGTACACCATCGTCCCCTATGCCTGAGTGGATGTATCCATTTATTCCCATCAAAGTAGGTCCTCCTTTTATTAGCACACAAAACTCAAATAACCAGCAGTCTCCAGAAGTTTAATTTGAGATTAACTTAGTTTGCACCCACCCCGAAGTCCGTACATCTCATTTCGATACGAATTTGCTCATTGGATGTGATGGGGGACGAATTCGGAATTGGGGTTTTATTTCAGAGGGTGACTCGAACGAAAATTATGTAAATTTGATCAAAATTACGCTGTACACTTTGCTTGTAACAACTGCTATGCCTTAATGATATCGCTTATGGCGTCCTGTATATAAAAAACAAAATAAAAAACCCGATGGTGTACTCTCAGGTCAAGAATTCAATTCACATGTACCATAATAAGGTAAAAAAAAACCGATTCCGATATTAATGATTTTTTATTTCCAATTTTAGTATTCACGCGTTTGGTTTGGACGGCAATGTCCTTAATTTAATTCATGGCCATACAGTGTCAGCGTATGAATGCGTTTCTAGGTAGGGTAAGTAACCCTTCCACATTCCTGACCTGGCCTACTTGTTTTATCGTACCGCATAATTTAGTTAATACACCCTTCTTCATAGAGAGCAACGATTCCACCTCTGTTATTGTCACAGAATGTGTACAAATGTTACTAAAACGAAATGCAGACTAACCACTGCATTAGGTGTTTTATATTGAAATGGTGAAGTGAAGCCCAACATTCATTACAAACCACCTTTCAGCTTAAAATTATTTACGTTACTAAATTTATATGAAATAATCACATGGAGCTTCCTGTGGTAAACATTTAAATCGCCTGCTTTATAGACGGCATAGATGTACAGGGTGAACTACCACTACTTACCGCAAATTAAATGGGGTACTAGTCTATCGTGTTCGAAAGCACATGTAAAATTTAAGAGCTTTCAGTGATCATTTATTCAATTTTCTTATAAAAAAACTCCAAAGTTGCGCCACTGCATTAGTAGTAGTAGTAGTATGGAATATATTATTTCATATCACGAATCAATTTGCAACCAAGTCAAGTGTACGGAACATTTTTTTTTTATCGATCTAAGTATAATGTTTTTCTTTGATATACTATGCATAAGAGAAAATTCCAAAAGTTCCGCAAACTTGACAGATACATCTGAAAAATATTCTGAACACTTGTGTAGATTTGCAACCTTTTACGTTGACCGGATCATATATTTTCTTAATTCGTGGTAATTTTTTTTTTAACTTCTTGCAAATCTATTCTGATACATGCACAAATTGGCAACGAGAAATCTAATTAATTTACAAATTAGATTTTTGTAAATTGCATGAAGTAGCGGATCGTGTACAAGGTTGCAAATAAATGAATGCATCACAATAGATGTTTTCAAAATTTACAACAAAGTTTTAAAACATTTGTAAGTATTTCGAGACCACCTTGATCAAAAAAATGACCACAAACTAAAAAAATATATGTTCCGGTCAACGTAAAAGGTTGCAAATCTGTTCGGAATATTTTTCCGATGAATCTGCCAAGTTTGCATAACTTTTGCAATTTTCTCTTATGGTATATCAAAGAAAAGTATTAGTTTTCCATAAAAAAAATGTTCCGTACGCTTGAATTGGTTGCAAACATGATTCGTGATATGAAATAATATATTCAATACTACTCCAAGTTTGCAGAACTTTTGGAATATTCTCAAAGAGTATTCAGCAAAATTCAAGGCAATTGCCAATTTGACAATGTTCCGTACTTTGGAAGAGGTTGCAAACTGATATTTATTGGTTTCTCGATGTACCATTCACCTGACCAAACTTTTGGAATTAATGTGAATTGATTGTCTATTTCTACTGGCCGAGAACATTCGTTTTGAAAAGTATTTTGATATGCTTCTTGTTCGACGTATATCTAGTGGTATTCTGAGAATTCAGGCTTGGCATAATGAATTTTGCTGATATTATCATAGTGTAAAATACTCTCTCAACAAACTGAATTCCTCAGCTTACAAAACAACAATAACCTAATTTAATTGATAGATACCTACAATGAATGTAAAGTTAGAAAATTTTCGATACTTCATGTGAAACAACTTCTTGCAGTTTTCAGTGTTTTTTTATTGTTCTAGTTCCCACCCAAAGGAAAATCTTGTAATGTTCAGAAAACATCGTGAGAGCCGTGGGAAAGTAGATGGGAAGTGATTTCTCAGGAAACACCTCCCGAGGCAGTGAGTTCCAAAGCTTTGTCGTTCGATGGAAGAGCGAGCCCTGAGGTATGCCTGGGTATGCCTCCAAACTAGACAAATCGATATGATGACTGACCTCGACGGGCCAGTCTCGATGGGATCTCTAACGATGAAATGATTGATATTTCTGAAGACCAAAAATATCTATGAAACAGAGACAGGTCGTCAACAATTCCGCAGTATTCTCGAGAAGTGAGAGAGCTTGTAAATGAAGCATCACCGACGAGACGAATTGCTCTGTTTTTGGATATAATCTGAAAGTTTCAGTGTGTGTTTAGGGGCCGCACTCTATATATGGAAACAGTATACCGTGCTTGGGATTACACGTTGAACGGTAAGACACTTGTCATTCCCAGCTTGTACAAGTCTTCTGAAGACTTCTGAGGTTTGCTCGTAAGGGTGAAGCCGGATGACGGTAAGAACAAAGTATTCCAGGACAGATTAGATATGTGCCTTATAAATCATAATCAATTGACGGGAAATGGAAATGCCTAAACATAAAACTAAGTTTTTGGTAGGCACCTCTGGCAATGGACCTCGCATGGTTTTATCCATGATTGGATACCGCTGATGGTAATTACAAACATAGAAGTTGGGATCTTCATGGTATTCCTGATATAACTACGGTCGCCACTGAGACATCGGCTTTCCTAGTTGTAGTAGTTGTTCGCATTGAATTATATCAAGTAGTTGGATCCTCATTATTGAATTTTTGTTAAATCCATATTCAAACCGTTCATATTCCTTCTCGTTTTTTTCTGATTTACGGGCTGATATCGGAGCTTTGGAAGAGAAAGCGGTACAGGTTCAATCATCCGCAAAACTGTGCACTGGAGATGAGGTAGCTCTCAACAAACCATTGATGTGAATAAGAAATAGTATTGGTCCTAGAATGGAAGCCAGCGTTTATAGTTATGTGTCAGGGTGTCATCTTGATATATGTAGAAAATGTATTCTTCACGATTACATTTGGATAACTAAATTATTAAAGTGACATATCGAAAGTTCGGAACACAAAAAGTTAGTCATTTACTCATTTCACTTTATACCAATTTTACTAACAAAGAACGAGGAAAACGGTAATTTTACTAAATCTCGCGAACAGCGGTTGTTGATTTCAGTTCAGTGAATAGGAAACCGCCAATTTACTATTAACAGTAATAAATTCTTGCAAATGAAAGGAATTTTCATTGTCTGTAGACTGACTGCTATAAAACATTCCTTCGAAAAATAAAGTATAAATTTATTTAGAAATTTTTTTGGAGAAGGCTTTGTAGGATCACTGAAGAATGATTTCGATCATTACAAAATAATAACTTTTTTTATGTATCACTCTCCAATCAACTTCGGAGGTTATGAAATTGATGAATTTTATTGAATTTCCTCTGATGATAATATTGTTGGCGAATTGTCCGTAGTGAAAAAGTGTCGGCAGTTTTGGTGTTTGGGAAATGATTTTTATAAGACAACATTAATCCTATATTCCATAAACCAATATGATCATTTCTCGGAATGATCACCACTCCAATAAAAATCGAAAATATTTCGAAATAGCTAAGTTTATCAACCATAAACAAAAAAGAGTAATCTTTCTTCTGGGAATGAAATAATGCCACAGTAATTTTGATGCGTCAGGAACCTTACTCATTCTGATAAAATTAGAATCAAGTGATGAACGATGTAGAACAAAATGTGAACAACATGGAATCATGATACAACGAAGTATCAAAATTAGCATTGGTAATCAACATTACGAAAGTTTATGTTTTTTTGCTGCAGTAGACTATTTTATAATCGCTATCCATTCTAGTTCAATCTTATTTTTAAATGAATGAAACCAGAATAGTTTATAAATAATTTACGCTTTACATTTGTTGACATATGCCTATAATTCAGAATTTGTTATGAAACTCTACAGAAAGCAACTTCCGGTACAAAAATGTCACATTCCGGCACCAAAATGTCATCTTCCGGCACAGTTATGTCACATTTCAGTTATTGTGAGAAATGCTTATGTTTGCGAACATGAACCTGTGTTGAAAAGCATGTTTTGAACTATGGTTGTAAAAAAACTATATATCTCGCAGCTAACATTTTATAATCACTCAGTTATCTGACATACATGATACAGAAAAAGACATTTAGTATTTCAGAAGGAAAACCTAGACATGGTCAGTATTTTTTTTTTTAATTAAAAATTAAATTTTTTTTTTGCTTAACTCGCTGAAACGTTTGTTTCCTCGTAAATTTTTCAATAAAAATGCTGATATGTACTGTAAAATTATTTGTCAGTGTTCTGAAAAACATTTCAATTCTTATTGATTGAGAAAATTCGTTTCTTGACATGGATCTGGTTTTTTTGAAAATAAAAAAAAAATGTCGCATCAATGAGTTAAGTTTCTTGAAGGAATTATTTGAATTTAATAAATAGAATTTTCGTCAAGTTTTAATAACGGAATTAGGTATAGTCTTCGAACCGTTTCTTGAAAAGAGAAGTATTTTTTTTTGTAATTAATTTGTAAGTTTTTTTTAGATATAAAAATTCGGAATACGATATGTAACTAACGAAATTGACAACTTTAAAAACGTAGTAACTCATTGAGACAAAATGATTCAGCCTTTCTATAATAATAATAATACTCTCTTATGAACGATCATGAATTGTACCTTGTGCATAGCATAGCATAGCTTGTGCGGGCAGAGGACGGCTAATATTATAATTTGCCGTTGCGCTTTGGGGCGAATTACTGATTTTTGGTGGCATATTCACTCTCCAGCTGTAGGAAAAATCGAGTGGTCGATGCGCACTTCGAGCAGGCCCTAAACGGTATCTAGACGACTGACATCAAACTTGCTTTACACCAAGGCATGTGGTCGCCTATCTCGAGGAAAAAAACCCTTGTACACAGGGCTCAAACCTGGTCTAATGTCTGCCAGGTTTCAACGGTGAAATATCTAACCGTTGACCGACCGGCCACTCAAACCACTTCACGTATCTTATATTGACTACGTTTATCTCTCACAACTTTGGATCCGCTCAAAATGGATTTGACTTGACTGGATTCGATCCATCTAATCGATATAAACAGTTTTTGGATTGGATTGAACCACTCAAGTCAATTCCATATAATATAGGATTGGACCCAACCGATCGCCCTGAAGAGAAGTGAAATTACGAGATAAACGAGTTTGAAATTGACAGATGTCAGGTAAAAGTAGCCAAATTCAGATTGGTTGCTTATCGTCTCAATTGTCCGTAATCGGATGAGTTTCCCTTTCTCAAAATGGAGAACAAAATAATAATTAAGAAAAAGAACGTATTGTCCAAAGAAGAGAGCCGTTTTTTCATTCAACTGATTAAGGAAAAACGTTTTTTGGGATACATGGATGAGGAAAGGATTAGGGTTTCGCATATTTTCAACAACAATTCGTAAATGAATTCGCAGAACACAAGAAATTTTACGTTACGAAATTCGACATATAGCTGTGAAGTTAGGTTTTTTCAATGGGATTGAAGTATAGGATTCTTCGATCAACTTATATATTGCGACATAAACTGACGTGGTTTAACTCGACTAAATGCTATCGAATCTGAAGCTAATAGAGACCGTCGAGATAAACATAGTCATTGATTTACACTTTTCACTCTTCAGACTATGGAAGAATGAAATGCAAAAAGAACTACGCCAAGAAATTTTAATTCTTGTTTATAACTCAACTACCCAATTCATGAATAATCCTGTTTGAAAGTACATTGCAAATATCAGACCACTAATATGTTACCAACAGGAACATGACGATTTATCGCCCCAAATCTTTCTTTTCACGATCGGGTCTTTTTGAGACCTGATCACCTGTTTTCGTCGTAAAAAGACCCTTCCCTAATCCAAACCACCCAGGCTATGAATTTCAAAATACAAACATTATGATTAAATGATAGTCGATGTAGCACGACTACTAACTAACTATATTACCGGTTTCTCATCCTGATGGGATGTACTTTTATAACTTCAAGTAGCTGAATTAAGGAATGAAGTTGTGGACGTTCACATAACTATTGCTGAAAAGGAAACCATTCTCAATTGAAAATTATTTTTTCGAAAATTAAACAAAATCTACGAAAGAAATTGTTATTCAGAAGTATCACTCACAGAAATTCATTCATGATGCGGTTAAGTAGTTGTTTTCCTTTACATTCTTCATTTTCATTGGAGGTTTTTTCATTTTTTTCGAAAAATCATATTTTTCAATTACCAATTGAAGACCTCAGGGAAAGAATGTGTTGAGTCACATTTTGCCTCAAATCGCGATCACATGGCATATTTGTACTAGGGAAGAAAGTGTCGAGTCAGGAGATATTAATACTTTCTTTCAGCTGCTGATGATTTCACGTCTGATTTTATGAACATCGTGTTGATATTAAAAAAAAACTATTTCATTCTAAAAATCATTGAATTTCATTGAACCCTACCGTTCAATACCAAATGCATATTTCATTAAACCTTTTTTGAGGCGTAGACATGACTTGAAACTTGTTATGTTTTTTTTTATCACAAATATAATAAAATCACAAAAGAATATACCAAAATAGTCATTGAATTCCTCGGAGAAAAAATTGTTAATTCAGTTAAAGACAATGTGATAAAAAAAAAGAACATACACCGCCAAACGAATGTGAATACATTTTCTGTAATTATTAGTATTTCATTCATTTGGTTCATGTTATCTCTAGATTTTTTCATTCCGTTCAATTATCCTTGTAAAAAAAAAATCATGGAAAGAATCTAGGTACAAGTCTATATAGGTACGATTATTTAAATTTTCCGGGATGTGTTTAAAAAGAAGTAAGTATATGTCGATTCCTTGAAAAAAAGAAGTGGCAAAAATCTAAACGATCCTTTAAATTTTGCGGGATGTGTTCAGAAAGAAGTAAGTAACTGTGTCAAAACAAATGTTGAAATTTTCACTCTTTCAAAAATTAAGGATAGTTTATGATATAACATTTTTGTTGATGTTGAAAAAGGGAACATTCTTTCAGCCGCAGATGATTCCACAACTGATTTTATGAACATGCTATGTTCATATTTTCAAACAAAAATCAAATTTTTGTTGATACTTTATTGAAATCACTGATGAATATACCAAAATAGTCATTGAGAGGAAAAAAATGTGATTTCAGTTACAGATAATCTGATGAAGGCAAAGAACATTTTAGTACCGGTAAACTTAAACGAATGAGAATACATTTTCTGAATACACTTTCTGTAATGATAAGTATTTTATTCATTTAGCTTTTTGTGCTTTTTAGGCCCACATAGCCACTACTTTCTTACAATTTTCCACTTTTTGTTTTCAAGTTTGTCATTGCGAGAGTTCAATTTAGCTCTAAAAAATCATTAAATTTGCCGGGGATGTGTTTAGAAGTTACTGAAACAAAATGTTGAAATTCATATTTAAAATAAATAACTTTTTCACTCTTTTGAAAATTGAGAATAATTTGAGATATAATATTTTTGTCTCCTCTTTATATTTCTGAATTATCTTATCTTTGAAACTTTTCGTCAAAAATAATTCCTAGTCTTGATTCATGCTGCTTGTTGATAGCAGTCTTTCTTCATCCTCGCAGATGTGGGATTAAAACTGGACAAACTTTTTTGAAAAATTCCAATCACGCCCAGAGTGACTTAGTTAAAATTTGTAATAAAAAACACCCATTTTCTCTACAACTGCACTTATAAAACTACCCCCACAGATGAATTCGTTACCTCAAAAAAACTTTCTGCGACTGTGCGGCTTCCGGTCCCGGAAGTCGAGCGAAAAAAAAGAGCACTTGCGATATTCACACGGCAGCGAAACTTTGGAAAAACGGCCCGAAACGGCACACGGTCAACGAGCGAGCAACTGTATATGTACTTTGTACACACTTTGGGTACTGCGTCCGCTGAAACGGGGAAACTCGTATACGCCGCGGTCGGTGAGTCATCCGAAAGTGCCACAGGCCGGTGCACATACCACGGAGTGCGGGGTTGTCGGTTCGCGCGAACTCGCAGAACACCGTCCATGAAGAAGAGCGGTTTTCGAAAAAGTCCATCGAATGTAATACATATTTTATTTTATCGTGAATAAGAATTATTAATATTATTATTATTATAAGGTGGTCGTTATTTGACAATTTTAATGCATTAACTGTCATTGGTACATTTTTTGGAACTTAAATTTATTAATTATACTCAGTCATTTCTCACGAAATGCACTCGTTTTCTCAGAAAACCCGATTGAATTCCGATATAAAATTTCAGGCTCGCCTTAACCCGCTACTGCAATTTCCGGCAGGGCCGAAAATTAGATTTGTTATAACTTTGCTAAAAATTATAGTAGAAGGAAAATAAAAAGTGCATATTGTTCATGGTCCATGAAAGGGGAGGAACAGAGCAATACCGAGTGTGAATGTATCAGTGACGACGCTTTCCTACAAATACAATAGTTATTTTTGTATCTAGCGCGCGAAATGCTACTTTGGTGATCGAGGACTGATTTTTTTAACGAGGCGCAGCCTGTGCAGAGTTAAAAAATATAGTCGAAAGTATTTTGCGAACGAGATACAAACAAATTTTTTTCTACAAACGTCAAAAAAAATAGGCAGGATAAAAATTTTTCTACAACTGTCAAAAAAAGTCTACTATTTTTGTGTAGTTTGTGTGCGTAAAGTATTACAATATTTCACTATCAACATACGATTTCATTATTAAACGGAAAAGCGTAAAAAAAGTGCACTTTATTAACGGCTGTTGCTAGGCAACCGACAGTTTCATGCAACAACAGTGACAGATCCGAATAATAACGAAATTCTGTCATAAAGCCAGTTCTCATTTCTTTGGCAACTAATAACCTATAAATATCTGATATACAAATGTTTCACCAATAATATTCTTAGCATTCTTACTATTAAATGAGTATTATCAAAATTGTAAACTATCGTGGCGAATATATTGTCACAATAATAGCATATACCTCTAAGGAACTATTGGACCTAATCTACACTAGGTAATCCAAGGTAGCTATGGCTGTTTGGCCGTCAGACACTAGTTGACAACAATACTTAATGAAATTTGTGAAATTGGGCATCTATCCAGATAACGAATTCTTGATAACTATAAATTTAATTTGAGTAGAAATGAAAAGTGATGAAGATTGGACGGAGAAAATCGTGGATAGTGCAAATATGAGATTTCCTTGACATAGTTCAAAGAAAGAAAAAGGTTTTTAGTTCGAAAATATGAATAGGAAATTCATAAAATCTATTGTGGAATCATCTACGACTGAAAAAGGTGTTCGTTGCTTCACGAGGATTGTTTATTTATTTTGTACACAAATCTAAGAAAATGAAAAGTTACTTCGATGGACTAGTTATTCGAAAGTCAAGTAAACATTAATAATAATAAAATTGACCTCGATGAATATGTTATATTATTCGCTTCAAATTTTCCATTTTGCGGGATAGTGTGAAGAGAAAGGAATTTCGACTCTGTCGAAATTATTCGTTTCAGTTGTTTGAAACTCAACTCTCCGGCATACTCTTCGAACTTTATTCGAATAATGAATCAATAAAAATGTGCCAAATTCATTTCATATTTGGAAAAAAATATGAATTGGTTATTTTGTAGTTGTAGAAAAAATACTGTATGAAACTCGTGAGTAAAGTGTTTTTTTTACTCGTATGAATGCCGCACTCCGCCTAATTTCCTACTTGTAAAAAAAAGTAACACTTCACTCACTTGATACATAAATTACTATTGTCACAATTTGAAAAGTGTTATAAAGCCTTATTCAATTATTGTTCAGAAATAAATGATTTCTTTGATTTTCGCTTGATTGAGGACCATAAAGCTAGAAATAAATGAATTCTTGAATTTTTGCTTAAATGAGGACTATATCCCATATAGTTTACATATACAGTGTGTAGAGTGCGAAATAGGTGCTTACTTAGCACATTACATTACTTCGCGCACGGTGTCATGGTAACGAAGGAAAATGAAAAAAGTGTCACTTTACATATTGTTGTCAATGCGCGAACCTTGTCATTTTTGACGTTTGTAGAAAAAAGGTTTTTTCATACAAATTTCAAAATTTTACTTACTTCTCCACTTATTTCGGTGGAAATAGTATACTGCATAATTTTTTGTAGTTCACGCTGTATAAACTAAAAATATAAATATGAATAATAATACATTTCCAGCTTTCTTCGGTTAAGAAACAGTTAAACAATATATTATGTGTGAAAGTACTATTCAATGTCATTTTTTCTATTAAAAACATTTCTCTTCACCACACACTTTTACTTCACCTCTAATACTGATACCTCTAAATCAGTAACTTACCTACTGATGAAAGCCCCGAGGGGTTAGACTCACGGGGATCTAGGAGTAAAGTAAACGGGTACGGTAAAGGAGAATGAGCACATGTGCTGCTCGATTCAGGCTCAGGCTGCCTCATGCCCATTCTGTTCGTGCTCAAATCAACGTCCACACTATCCGAGCATTTGCTCGTTCGGTGCCCATCCGGAACGAACGCTCTAGTGAATACGCACCTTAACTTTACATACACTGATAAAAATACTCAATTGGAGACAAAAAAATCATGCTTTTAGAATTTTTTCTCTTGTAGCAAAGAAATTGTCCTCTTCCCGAATACTTTGCTCTTGACTGAAAATCATTGTTGCTTTTATAATAAATTTTCGATTCTGTTGGATTCAAAGGCTTTTGAGAGAACATAACTTTGTCTCCAGTCCTGCTTGGTCTTAAAATCATAACTATTTGATGCAAGCTCTCAATGTGTTTGGAGATGCTCTACCAACGACACCTTTGTCGAGTCTACCCGAAGTTTTCCGATACCCATTTGAGCAACTCACAACGAAGCCGGAAGCGCCATTGTATTTTCTCTTGTTGATGTTGATTGATGGTGTTTTAGCCGGCAAGATTTGCGGTGTGAATATATTTATGATGAGTGGAACAGGTAATTTTGGAAATCTCTTCGAAACCTACTCAATGATTGTACTTGTAGATTGGTAGTTTTATTAGTTTTATATATTCTTCGCTTTGGAATGTAACATCGGGTGAAACTGGGTAAACGCAATCTCTCACACCAAAATGTTATACTAGTTTGATGATGTAACAAATAACATGTAGTTTATCAGAATATAGTAGAAATAGAATACAAAAAACAAGTGACATTTACACCGGTACATGTGGCGGGGCCATTGCGACTAATTTCCGTGATTCGAGTGCACAGAAACCTTGACAGAAACGCATGGCACTTGGCATAGTTTATTGGTTAGTTATTAGAGTAAACCCAATTATTTTTGTTATATCGAATTATTATTTATCATTTCAACTTTCTGATTAACCAATCCGATAAAACATATTCATTCTATGTGTCAAACCAAACCAGTTTCATTGTCACTTTTTTTTTCAAATAAAATGAAAATAAAAATTTTCAACTGAACTTTGACTGAATTCTGATATCTTTGCCTTATTATAATATCTGCTTTGTTTTAGATTCAAAAACTGCAATCAAGTTATAATACTTACTCACGGCTCTTGTTCCCCAAAGGTTAACCTACGCAGCTAAGACCCACTGGAAGCCATCTGTCGCCGAATGCAGGGATAGTATAATATTATTGTATGTATGTGTTGTAGGTATGTGTTATTTTTTGAATAAATACGTTTTTATCAATAATTGTTTTTCCAAGATTCCTGTAAGTCTTTATAAATACCTAACTAAACTTAAATTTTCAGTGAGATTTAAACCAGTGCAAGTTTAAAACTTTCGAAATGTTATGTTGTATTTTGTATCCTCTTAATTAGAGACAGGAACATGTAATTAGGGTAACCTGTATGTTTCTGATAAATAAATAAATAAATAAATAAATTTCTCTTTTATCTATCCATCTATACATTTAATCCCAAGACCGTTTGGCATCTTTTTGAAAAAGAGTAATTCTTCCACTTGATGACACAAGAATTCAACATGAACATAAGATTTTGTATGAAACATTTTTTGGTTTTATATTAATAGCCATTTCAAGACAATGAAATGAATGCCTCAAAGAAATTCAAATTTTAGAACAAAATATTCATGCCTTTCGCCCATATAAAATGCTTAGCGCCCTTGAGGCAAATTAAAATTATTTCAAACCAAGGAATTCTTTTTATCTGTGTACATGCATTCACACCCACACTTTAGAAATCAGGCCAGGGCAGTATGTCCTGGATTGTAAGAGTTTGAGGACGATAATTTGTATACGGTTGGAATTTTGTGAATAAGCCGAACATTGAATACTCTTATCGACTGTTATTACAACCATATAATACGATAGGCTTTTCATCAAATGAATCGAATTATGGTTTCCGAGTACTGAATGAAAAACCTCTATCCATCCCATCAATCCAATCAATGATTTCCCGAAATCCTTCGAGCACCAGCGGTGAATAAGTGCGAAGAATCCGTTCGGCACAACCAAAAAAACTTTAAATTTGTATCAAATACATCGATCTGGAAGAAATTGTGTGTTGTGTAAACTTGAAAACATATAAAGAACAAAGTTGTGAAGCTCTACAGTGGCACATACCTATATCTACGGAAATATGGCATCAATGCCTTTGTCTGTCCCTCCCTAGTGGTGGTGAGTGCATTCGTTGCACATTGCGTTTATGTAGGGTACAAGGTGTGGGGGCGTTATGTACATATTTTTACAAGAATGTAAAAATACCGCCATCCTGTTTACCGCAGATCTGAGAGAAACGTTTCTCTTAGATCGGATAGGTCATAATATAATTAAATTTTTGTTAAAAAAAAGCAGGCAATAAAAACTAATACACCAATCGCATACAGGATGCCAATATTTAATAATTATCACCGGAATAATGAATACTTTCATTCAGTCATTCAATCATGATTCATAGCAGTTGTTGAAAAAAGATATGGCTTTTAAAGACATATGAATATACGTACATCAAATAAATTACGCTCACACTTCGAGAATGTTCCATATAAGGTGTGACACAGGTACACCCCAAGTTTCTCCTTTACTACAAATATTATTGAATGAAATTTGGGACAAACTGTAATAATCATGACCTTCCACAATCTGAAAATGAAAAAATGTTAATCCAAAGAAATCTGTACAAGTGTAATTTAAATTACCCAAACCCAAAACCCAAAAAATCATAAACCCAAGAATCGGATTTCCTCCACAAAATCAAACTTTCAATCAATATGTAATAATCAATTATTATCATTTATCACAACTTTGATTTTGAAAATCCAAAGTTGGTATTACTCCCGGTGGAACCGAAAGTGACAAAAGTGACTTTCAGTAATTATACAGCATGTCCCAAATTTCATTCAATCATCTTTGGAACTGAAGGAGAAAATGGGGGGTGTACCATGCTTCTATGTCACACGGAATACCAAGATAAAAGATGCATCCAAGCAATATCTAGTAATGTAGTTGGGCAACATATTGATTGCAGGTGATTTTCATTGAGAATTCACTCCGCCATTATACCAGCCATTATATCGCAAATGTTAGGCGTTTGTCTAGATAATCAGCACTTCAAGCAGCCCATGAATAATTTTTATATTAGGACTGGAATCTATTCAATTTGAGGAAATTTTCATCAACGAACAAAAATTTAAGTCTCCGCTGTCAGTTTTGTGCTTTACTCATTTTGGATCTACCAGCTCTGGGAGACCTTTCACTGTCCGTTCGCTACAAATGTTGATACCAGTTAGCAAAAATATTCCCTGCATAAAGTTGGATCGAGCATGAATTAGAGCTTGGAAAAAAGATGACACACGACACCCCTTCAGATTTGAAAAAATAACGAAGATGGAGCGCATTCTTCCAATTATTCTCTATATTATTGATGTGATTTGTGATGACGCCGCCGTAATTTTTTTTACGTTATGTGAAATATGTTTCAATAATTGTTATTGAACCGAAAAAAAAATATATTGAAATTACAAACATAAAGAATCGAAATTCTAATAATTATAGTGCAGGTGAAACAAAAACTTAAAAGAGGTTTGTACTATACAGGTCGTATTTTTTATGTCGTACCACTATTGGCATCTCGAAAACGGTAAAGGATACGAAGTTGGTTAAATTAGACAAAAGTTGCCTATTTTAGTGAACAATGAAATGATGTTTCCAAATCGGAAGTATTACAAACCGTTTTCAAAATATACGGGGAAAACTGAAATTACCCATTTTCTTTTCTTTGCGATGGCATATAGGGGCAGAAATGTAGAAACAAATACCAGGTAAGATACATATCTGAAGTCGGTAAGATAAGGACTACTTAAATTCTTTAAAAAAAAATGCAGGTCCGTATTCGAAAAAATAGAGTTGAGGGTGGCCCCGAGGAACGAAACGTCGTTTTGAAAATTGAAGTATAGCACGTGAAAGAAAATTCAAAACAGATAAGAAAGTTTCCCGAACACATTTCCCTATTCCTAAAAATAGGGGCGCCAACGCAAAGAAAATAAAACGGGTAATTTCGGTTTTCGCCGTATATTTTGAAAACGGTTCGTAATACTTCCGATTTGGAAACATCGTTTCATTGTTCACTAAAATAAGCAACTTTTGTCTAATTCAACCAACTTCGTATCATTTACCGTTTTCGAGATGCCAATAGTGGTACGACATAAAAAATACGACCTGTATATATTTTTATTATTTATTTAGATGTTAATACTAACGTTTCAAGATAATGCCCATACCAATTGAATGCAACTAGCATTAGGTCCTGACAGTGACCATTCAACAGTTCTCAGAATGCTAAAAATGAGACATGGCATCCCTACAAATTTAGTTTAGTTGAGGAGCATCTGGAAGACGATTCTGATAGACGAATTATGCGAAATAGATATGGAGAAAAATAACAGAGATCGGATGTTGTTACAAAAAGTTCTCTTTTCTGATGAAACTACATTTCTCCTAAATGGTCATTCCAATCGTCGGACGTATCGGTATTGGGCTACCCACTGAAAATCCACCATGGATGCAAGAGTATCATATTCGATGTACAGAAAAGTTGACCATATTTTTTCGATTAGAACTTGACAGGTCCTCGATATTTGGGATTTCGGCAGAACTTCTTGCTACCAGTAGTTAATTGGTTGTTCTCAAACAGAAATGATTTGTGGTTGCAGCAAGATGGTATAAGCCTCCACATTAAACTACTTAGATGTTTATCCAGATCCAGGTCGATAGGACGAAGACGATCAATCGAATGGCCTCCTAGGTCGCCAAATTTGACTCCTCTAGATTACCTTTATGAGCATATTTGAAATGTAAAGTATACCAAACCTGACCATAAAATATCCATAAGTTATTGGAAGAGTTCGAGACGAATTCATTTTTGCTCACACAGAATATTTGGCAGAATAGTGTCATTCATTAACAAAAGCCGTATGAGTTCGCCCATTTGAATCGAAACATAATTTTCGCTTTTCAAGATTATAAGAGAGCTTTTCAGAGTAATTCTTGTAGCAAACTTTTTCAACGGCCGTAGGGGGCTGTAGTTGTTGTCTGTTGGGGACTTACCGAGAAATATCATAGAAGTATGGAAATCTGTAACATTTTGAAACAGCATAAAACTTGAAAGTTTCGAGACTGTCATTGAGGAACACCGGGTACATGATCTAGTATACAGGATGAACTATGACCAATTACTTAAAATAAAATGGTGTACCAGTCTATCGTGTGGAAACACACATGTGTAATTTTAGAGCAACCCGTAAGTTTTATATAAACATAATCTCTGCCTTCGAAAAGTGTAACATACATTTTTTTTGTAGAATTATTATTATTCAAGTTATTCGTGATTAACAGTAAGAATTTTTCAACGTTTTTAATCGGTTTTTCACGAATAGGGGTTGATTGATGAGGGTTAAAAAGTTATAAAATGAAATTAAATTGATGGATGTAGCCGTTACTATGTGGTAGGAGATCATCATGAAAAATGGGAAAGGTAAATTTCTGTTTTTGTACCACTTTATATTCATAACCTTAAGTTACTGCAGTTTCGTCCTATATGGACATTTTCAAAACTATAATTCAAACTGATATATAAATTATAAATATAAAGTGGTACAAAAACATAGAAATTTACTTTTCCCATTTTTCAAAATGAAATTAGTACATATTTTAAGCAACAGAATTCTTAAATTAAATCAATGTGATCATTTTTTTAGGGTAGATATATTTATTTTAAGGGTTGAAATATTTTGAAATTGTGTTCCAAGGCATAAAACAATCGTTATTCAACTAATCCAAACTAAATTTCACCCATCTTAAGCTTCAAAATGTTATTATATAAGTTTTGACAATTGGGGGTATTTTTCACCTCTAAAAAATAAACAGCTCCCATCGGCATAATACAGAATTTGAAGTAGAGGGTAAAATGAGCCTAATTCCAAATTTTTATGCAAATCGATCAAGGACGAAAAAATTGCAAGGTTTTGCCATTTTTCGAGCTTTTTATATTAAATTACGTCATTTCATACTTATTATTCTTGAAAGCACGAAATCGAGAAATCCGTACATCGACCCAAGTGACTTTTTCTCAATTGTTTACCAAAATATTCAGGTGTGTCTGTCTCACTGCCATAACGTCCAATCATCTTGACGCGAACGATTTTGTATATGGGGGGCAATAAAATGTTCTGAAGTTAAATTGGACAGCCAACGGTTATACACGTTAAAAATCGTTAAAAATTTCACGATGTCAGGCTATAAAAGTAGAGAATAACTTTCAAGCGGAGTAAATTCACTACATGCTCAGATTGGAAATACTACTACGAAGAAAGTCGTCTGAAAAACCGGTCTGGTTGCAGCGCGCATTTCGCAACCTACCAAAATGGAAATGTTGAACGAGTAACCATTTGTTTCATATTCTTTGGAATTCATAACGACATTTATAATTTTGCCTTGCACAGGGTGCTTCCGTTAAACTAAAAGATCTCAATATGCTACCTCAAAACAATCAAATGAAAATGTATTGAAATAGTAAAATCGACAATGGCAAACATCTGACAGAAAACAACTACTTCGCTGGCTAATACCACGACGGACATTGAATTACATCTGACAGATATTTGTGCAACATTCCTCCAAAAAGACCCAATTGCAAATGCTTATTGGAATGAAACAGTAGATTATCCTTCATTTGGCTGGGAGAGATCACCTGCAGACACGTTCCAAGGTTCTTAGAGGAGGAGTGGTTTTTTGTTTTCTGCTTCATTTGTGGGGAAATATTAGTTTGTCAGTGGATTATAATTCATTGGGCTGGGGCAGGATGACTCTAATGTTATCCGACCTACACTGTCACTGACGAGAGGCAAGAAATTTTCAAAAAACTGGGAATACTAATCTCGACCGGAATATATGTTTTCAAAATTTCCTACTTCATTCATAAAAATAAAGTGATGCTCAATCAGGATGTGCATAGGTATCAGACCGCGAGAGCACAAGAAATCCAAATTTCGAACTTTAGTACGAATACTTTCAAAAAGTCACCTTACTGCTTACTGTGCTGGATTTATAATAAACTGCCGTTAGAAATCAGATCTGCTGAGACTTTCAATATTTTCAGAAAGAAGATACAAATATTTTAGTCAAAAAAGGTTTGTATAACCTGAAGGAATTTTTGATGCAAAGCAATTGTGTATAGTGCCTAATACTATATTTCAAAATGTCGTCTGCTTGTCTGCCTGTTGATCAAGAAACATTTCTGTTGTTTACTTACTGTTATATATTTTGCATATACACTAATTTTTATATTTTGTGTTATAGTTTTACATTTTCACACGCTTCATATTAGCTTCACTTGTATGTTTGTATGTTTGTAACTGACTCCTTAGGGCGTGATTTTCACCCATTTCCAGACGTCCGAATGATTTGAAATTTGGCAGGTGTTCATATTTCCGGTGACAATGCAATATGACATTTTTTTTGTGAAAACAAAACAAAATGGCGGCTACAAGATGGCGGACAAGATTTGTGATAATGGTCCGTGAACAGTAATACTCTTAAAAATCCTTTTCAAACTTTGCTCATCCGTATCGAGGCAGTGCTCAATTTCCGTCCCTTATTTTCCTTGACCTCCGATCCTGAACATTTATCCGCTTTGTCTCCCTCTCACTTCTTGATCGGAAGACCCATGATGTCCATACTATAGCCGTTCGTTGACCACATCAATGAAAACCGATTATCACAATACCAATTACTTCAGAAACTATATGATCACTTTTGGCGTCGTTGAAGTCGTGAATACATCAGTGAACTTCAGCAGAGAAGATGCTGGAAAAGAAGCCAAGGAAATTTGGAAAAGGGGCAATTGGTCCTTATACGTGATGACAACCTTCCACCAACTAGATGGCGTCTAGGCCGCATATAAGACTTCAGTAAACAGATTATGTCCACGTCCAGTTGTCGGCTGAGTCCTCGAAGGCCGGGGGTATGAACAGTAATACTCTTAAAAATCCCAAGTCCGGTCCTAACCAGGTGTTGTTTTCATGTGAAAATGCAAAATCAGGGTGCATTGACTCAATATAGAAGTTTTCAAGAAATTATGACACAAGACTCAATTCCATTCATTCATTGTATTACCTTTTATGAAATATTATTCAAAGTAAACTTATTTTCATTGTCAAAGCGAATATTCATTACCAAAAATACATACTAAAGCGACACGTTACAGTCCGATTCCATTCAAAATTGGTATATAAGGGTTTTCAGAGTCAGAGATTATGATTTTTTTATCAAAATGAATTCAAAATGGCGGCTCTAAGATGGCGGACGAGATTTGTGATTATGGTCAGATTCGATTCAAAATTGGTATGTGATATTTTTTTAGGTCGTATATTTTGAATTTTCTGTCAAAATTCATAAATTAAATATGCGGCTCCAAGATGTCATTATGGTCTAATTCGATTCAAAATTAGTGTGTGGGGGTTTTCGGGATGATTCAAAATTGGTATGGTTTTCGGGGTCGGAGATTTCGATTTTTTAGTAAAAAAAAATAACAGTTTAAAAAACTAAAGAACACGCTTTATCTCCCATGGACTAAAAAGTAAAAATAATTGACAATTTAATTTCTCAAATGTAAAAAGAGTGTGGGGTGCTTGATAAAGTTCTCTTGAGCTCTTGAACGCTCTGTATTGTTAAATTAAATTAAAAAATATGAGAATATAGATCGAAAGCACCCACGCTTTTTTTACATTTGAGAAATTACACTGTTAATTATTTTTTACTTTTTAGTCCATTGAAAGTAAATATCTATCTATAAGTTTGAAGGGTAGGCAGCCATCATTCTCTAAGCACCGTCTGTGAGCATATATATATCCAAGGTCGTAATTTTGCACAGCAATTACAAAACAATAATTTCAAATACACCCCTAAACCACAAATAAAGAAAGCGTAGAAATTCGGAAAAAATTTCGACTTTTTCGAAAACTCAAAATTACAGGGAAAAATATAATATTAGTCGGAAGAACCGGACGTCCTCCTTATTTAAAAAAAATTGGGAAAACTTGAGAAAATAAAGTCGTAAAAATCCGTAAAAATTCTGAAAAACATGGTACCAACGAATAATTTAATTTAAAATAATCATACCCCACTACCCATCCCCTTCTCGAAAGAAAAAAAAAAAAGGGAAAACCTGCGAGAGTAGAATCGGGAAAACCCGTTAAAATTGTGGAAAACATAGGACCATCGATAATTTAATTTAAAAGAATTATACCCTCTACCCTGTCCTCGAAAAATATAAAAACAGAAAAATCCGTAAACATAGTAAAAACATGGGATTACTGAATAATGTAATTTGAAACAATTTTACCACCCTGTCCTACTTAAATTCAGAAAGACAATCCGTAGGAGTTCGGAAAAAATTCAGACGGTTTCAGATATCGAAAATTACAACAACAAAAAAATGTTGATTATCTGAGAGGGTTTTGAAATAGGCTTCTAAATAACTTATATAAAAATAGAATATCCTTAAAATTAAATTATTTTTTTAGGATCTTTAAAGCGCCTAGCGGAAGTTATTTTGTAATAATATTCTACAAAACGCATATAAAAATCAGCCATTAGAAAGTAGATTATTCCTCCTTAGGTCTGGCGGCTCTGGATATTATAACTGGTTATTTTATGAAAGGTTGATCAACCTGTGGGGTTTTGAAGACGATTCTTCGTTTGATGGTGGACTTCAATTGTAGGAGGAGAAAATTATCATCAATTCTCATTAGAGAGCTATAGCCTTCCATTGCATGTTGTCCCTTCGAATATGTACAAAGTGCATCAGTTGCAGACGTGCCTCCTGCTAGGTGCGCCCATTGAAATTAGTGAAAGCAGTAAATACAACATAAGAACTCGTGTACCAGCGAGGTGTCAACGCCCTTTTGCGCAAATCACACCGTCTAGTCTAGACCATCCCTGATGAAGATTACGGATGGTGAACCCTTCGAAATATATTCTGAAAAATCGTTTCATTAAGTGACTTCCATCCCTCATTTTCCCGAATACGGAAGGAAGATGGTAATGGGTTCGGCTTTAATGAATGTGTTTATGTGCCTTTCTATCGTATGAAATACTGAAATCAAGTTGGATGGATGGCCGTATAACATCGAACTTACCTAACGAGTTGAAAAGTGTAAGATGACGGAATGGCTTCGATTTTCGTTCATATTTAATATATAGTGCGGCTTTTTATAGTCCCCCCCCTGTTAACTTTTGAACGGTTTGCCGTAGAGAGATAAAAAAAAAACCGTTTCGAGGGTTTCACCGATACTACTTTTTGAAATATAACGCATTGTGATTGCTCGATAGATGGCGCGGGGGGGCACAAAAACTTAATTTTTTTAAATGGCATGGGGGGTCGAGTGACACATCGTTGAAAAGAGAATTTGATTCTCCTTTCAACCATCTAATTTTTTTTTTAATTTCGTTGACACGTTTTTTTACAATAAGCATTTGAAGTGTCAAGTGTAAGAGCGGATCTGAATTCGTTTCCTTACTTTACCTCAATAACTTTTGAAGGGTTTGATGTGAAATAATGGGACAGAAAATATTTTGGGTGGTATTAAAATAATGTTTGAAGAAAAATACCTTAATTGTTCTAGTGATTCAAAATTGCAATCAATACCACGAAATACGGTCAATAAAGACAATTCACAACATTAATAATTATTCATTTTGAATTCCTTTCAAAGCTTAATTAGGTATTAGGATATCGAAATTATACCCATTTCATTTATTTTTAATGACAAAAGTAATAACAGGTACTTGAATTATTGTATTCATATTCACTGAGGAGTTTTGTCTACTTATAATTATTATTTACTTTGAATATTTGATATCATCATGGTCCGTATACGTCCTTTCGAAGAAAAAATTGAAGCAATTTATAATTTTGGTGAGGCCCATCGGAACTACCACGAAGCGGAGAGAATTTTTAATGAAAAATTTCCTGAACATCCTATAACTCGGAAATATTTGAGGGAACTAGTTGAAAAATTCAACAGAACTGGCAGTGTCCGTAGGAAAGGTGGAGCTGGTCGAAAATCAATTCCGGAAGAGACAAAGGTTTCGATAATTGCCGAAATGGTGGTAAATCCGCAACAAAGTACCTCTCGTGTAGCAAGTACGATTGGGGTCTCAACAGCTACAGTAAAAAAATATTTGAAGAAACACAAGTTCCATCCATACAAATTAGTAATGTTACACCAACTCACAGAAGACGACCCAGACCGAAGAATGGAGTTTTGTGAAATTATGGAGGAAAAGATAGCTAGGAACATTTAGGAATATTTGTTTTTCAGATGAAAGTACCTTTTTTTTTGAACGGAAATGTGAATACACAAAATGTGCGATACTGGAGTGATATAAATCCCCATATCTTTCGAGAAGGTCACACACAGTTCCCACAGAAAGTAAATGTGTGGGCTGAAATTCTGGGAGACCATATTGTAGGTCCCTTATTTCTGGAAGAAAACTTAAACGGTAATTTGTACCTGGATTTACTAAGAGATACGGTTGAACCACTCATACTTGGAATATTAGAAGAAAATGAGAACGAATTTCAGGAACACATCACCTTCCAGCAAGATGGGGCCCCTCCTCACTTCTTAAATCTGATTGAAACTTACCTGAGCAATCGTTTCCAGCGAGTTTTTCACAATAACACATTTTCTGAGTTAAGACCGATATACCTTGGTGTACCGCAAGGATCGGTTTTGGGCCCACTTATGTTTGTCATTTATATTAATGATTTTTACAACTATATGAAGCCATGTCACAGTGTATTATTTGCTGACGATACATCCTTGATATACTCTTCTATGGATTATTCATCTCTTGTTGATCAATCTATGGAAATACAAGAAAAAGCGGAGCACTGGCTCAGTGTCAGTAAACTTATGATGAATAAGGATAAATCACAAAACATGATTGTTTCTATGGCTCCGCCATTACCTGAATTTCAGTGTATCAAATTATTAGGTTTTACTCTGGATAATAGGTTAAATTGGTCAAGCCACATTTCAGGTTTGAAAAGTAAATTATCGAGTGCCTTATTTTTACTTCGGCAGCTGAAACCAATAACAAATTTCACTACGTTGAAAATAGTATTTTGCTCACTCATTCAGTCACACATCTCATATGGAATATTACTCTGGGGAAATTCTAGTGATGCCCAATGCATTTTTATATTACAGAAAAAAGCACTGAGAATTCTTGCTGGAATCGGTTTCAGAGATTCTTGTCGTGAATCATTTATTAACCATGAAATTATGACGGTACCTTCTATGTATATTTATTCAAGTCTATTGGATATTCACAAAAGGGCTCCCTTGTTTCCCAAGCAATCCAGTTTACATAATCATAATACACGTAACAGCAATCTTATTAGACCTCAACGTTTCAAACTGACGAAATCGAAAAAAAATTCCTATGATTTCAGATTGTATAATGCTTTACCTGCCAATATTAAAACTATGAATATGTTTTGTTTCAAACAAGTAATAAAAAAATATTTAAAAAAAAACTGTTTCTATTCCACTACAGAATATTTAGAACATGTTCGTAAGCACACTTTTGACGCAAGGAACATGCTTGCCGAACCTCCACACTTAATTTGAATGTATGTTGTAACTTTTGTTTTTGATTGTTTTTTGTTCTTTCTCGAAAGAATTTATGACATGCTACAAATGTTTTTTCTTAGACATAACGTAGTCAATAAAGATTTCTTTCTTTCTTTCTTTCCAACGTCAAGTTCGAGAGTATTTGGATGTAACATGCCCTATGAGATGGATTGGACGTCGTGGACCAATCGAATGGCCGGCACGATCACCAGACCTTACACCTTGTGACTTCTTTCTGTGGGGATACGTCAAATCCAAAGTGTATGAGCAACAATCCAACTCTTTGGAAGAACTTAAAGAACGAATAACACGGGTTTGTGCTGGTATAACTGCAGACATGTTGAATAATGTTCGGCAGGAATTTGTGAATCGAATTTTTTATTGTCAAGAAGTATTAGGTGGACATTTCGAACACCTGCTTCGTTAATTGACAACAATTTTGCTTCTAATTATTTAAATACTACATGTCATAATAGTTTGTTTTCTTTTTGTTACATTGACACTTCAAATGCTTATTGTGAAAAAACATATTAACGAAATTAAAAAAAAATTAGATGGTTGAAAAGAGAATCCAATTCTCTTTTCAACGATGTGTCACTCGACCCCCCATGCCATTTAAAAAAATTAGGTTTTTGTGCCCCCCCGCGCCATCTATCGAGCAATCACAATGCGTTATATTTCAAAAGGTAGTATCGGCGAAACCCTCGAAATGTTTTTTTTTATCGCTCTACGTTAAACCGTTCAAAAGTTAACAGGGGGGGGGGACTATAAAAAACCGCACTGTATATTTGATGAAAAATGTGTGTTTGCTCGTTTGTCATTTAGACAGATATACATTTTCACTCCGATCGTGATGAAATTCTACAACTAGTACAGTCGCTGCAATAAAATATGCATTACAAAGTCAGTCAAATGTATGCACCCGCCAATTTTTGTCAGTTAGTATTAGAACCATCGAAAAAAAGTTCGGATGAAAGTTGAAAGGTACTTTACTCTGTACTTTTTTTTAATTCAATAATTTTTTTGATGAGCCATTGGTGAAGAAGTGACGTCATCGGCATTTTTCAAATCAAGTTAAGTATCGTTTGAAAGCTTGTTCTTTTCTCGTTTCAGTAGTACTGATATTATTTCAACTCTCTCGATAGATACAGTGTGTTTCGTAATTTTTTGTCCACCTCTGTAATTCACTTACCTATATGAGTTTTCATAAAAAAAATTAAATGCTAAATTAACAATTGTTTTTATTAAGAAATTTTACTAAGCAAGTTTGTGAGATTTCTAAGTAATAAAAACTGGAACTAATATATTATTAGTTGAGGATATATTTGATATTAAGAGAACGTACTACATTCGAGTGGCCTGCACGAAGTCCAGATCTTACATCACTTGATTTTTTTTTCATAGGTCATGTCAAAAGTATGGTCTATGTCGACAGACCTAATGGACAAATAGATGTTAGACACTAATTTTGTTTGAAAAAGAAATAAAATGTTTTTTCTTTTAATATCAATTAAACTCCAAATAGCTAGGTATACAGGAAAATTAGTAGGCAATTTATCGAGCTTTCTTTTTTGGATCGAATATTTTTTTGATAATTTCAACGGTTGATGAGTTATAGGCGAAAACAGGCATTTTTGACCAAAGGGGTGGTTTTTAAGGGATGAAGCCATGTTCCACCAAAACGGATTATTATAGTGGTTTTTTGATATGTGGGACCTCTACTAACAGTTTATGAAAAAACATTTCTATGCCGGACTGTACTATATAGTACAATATAAAAATTATTGATGGCGGCCAAAGAGTATTACCAACTTAATGAAATTGATAATTTCGTACAGTATCGAAATGCCTTTCTCTCCAAGGAGAAAAATATGAGGCAAATACGTTATAGAAAACTACTACTTCCCTGTCTAAAACCACACGACGAACATTGAACTACATCTGACAGACGGGTGTGCAACTTTTCTCAAAGAGGACACTATTGTATTGTATGTAAATTCTGATTATATTCAAACGGCAGAGGTTGTGCTTTATTTCAACTGCCAACTGGTTTCGAAGTTGTTACCTCACATCAGTGATAAGGTGGGTGAGACAGTAATGGTGTCTGCCTATACAGTTTGGTCTGAGTATTCTGGCTGTCGTAGTTGGACCTGCGACAAAATTTCGCAGCACTTCAATTCTGACTGCCTCGTCAACACTTTAGGTCCATGAACAGTTATCGACTGATAAATTATGGATTGTCTCAAGGTGCTGTTTTATGGCTAATTTTTTTTTCGAACGTAATAAAGTGTGGGAAAGTTGTGACTTTCAAGAACGCCACGAGTAGACTTCCAAAATACTATAAATTATTTCAACAATATAAAACTGATTATAAATAATTTAAAAAACTCATTTTTTACCGTACTTTGACAATTTTCACATTTTGAAATTTTTTTTTTTATGACTTTCTCTATTTGAAATATTGATTTTTAAAATTTTGGAATATACCTACCTCTGAACTGAAAACAATTGACGGATCGTTTTAAACTACAAAAAAAAATCTTGCAATTGTGTATTGAACAAAAGAAAAGGCGACTTTCTGACGAACTGAATTGTTCAATATCACCTACAGTATGTGTTGGATTTTTTTAGGTCATTTACAATGTTTTCATTGAATATCTCAAGAGCTGTTCCGTCGAATTCAATCTTAGTTCATTCACACCATTTTGAAAGTGATGACTATTAGGTATATATGACAGTTTTAACTTTTGTCCCACTTCTGAGATATGCATTTTTTAAATTTAGGGTATTATGATATATGGGATTGTTACTATAGATTAATAATAAAGCTTTTTTGATACATTGAATTCTATTGAATTACTCTTCGGAATCAATTGTTTGATACTATCAACAATACAAACTACACACTAGACATATTCAGAAAAAAGTGAGATTCGTTTTCAAAAGTGTTAGTTGTGAAGAACTTGCGAATATAATGAAAATGGTTTTTTTTACATTGACCGATAAAAAATATTAATCGTGCAATCATTAAAAACCATGAATCATTGTTACTAATGCGCGAAGTAATAATGAAATAAATATTCAAGAAGAGCATTCGTGGAGTGTCGTGAATGCATTTTGTTCTTCCATTACATTGCAACTTTCCACAGCCATCTTTGCAGAACTAATAGCATAGACCTATTTATACATATTTGCATTTTATGAAACGATTAGCAACAACAATGGATGTTACTACTTAGCGCTTATACTCATATCGCTGTGATCTTTATTGTATCTCAGATGAATATGAATCATGCCATGTCATGGAGATACAAATATGATTTATATTCATACGATTTTTCAACCTGCTGGTCCCACGAAAATAGCGTAGCGACCCACAACTTCTCAAGAAAAACAACTGGTTTCCCTCTGAAAATCCGAAACGTATCATTCTTTGTTTTTCAAAATAAAAAATACATCAAATTTCTTTCCGATCACATATTATAAAGTTACGCAATTAAAAATCGGCTTGAAAAACATTTGCAGTAAGATAACTGAAGAAATATGTCCAAAAATGATATTGAAAATTTGCTCTTTTCGTCAATCAGCTGGAACCTTATAAACAACTCTCAGAAGTATTTGAAAGACGTGTTCGAGCTAGCGCAGACGGTGGCATTCCTTTTCAACATGCGATCCCTAGCACGGTCGAGAAACCCAGCCCAGCCCGAGCCAAACCAGAGCCAATCTGGAGCCAAGCACAGCCGGAGCTAAACTAGAAACCGGAAACCGAAAAAAAGCCAGAGCCGGAGAAAAGCCAGACCCAAGCCAAACCCAAGCCAGAGCTTAGCCGGGGCCAAATGGAAGTCCAGCCGGAAACAAACCGGAGCCAAACCAAACTCAGTCAAGCTGGAGCCAAGCCTGAGCCAAGTCTGAGCCAAGCAGACCTCAGCCGGAGTCAACCCTAAGTCCAGCTGGAAGCAAACTGGAGCCAAGCGAAGCTCAGTCAAGCTGGAGCCACGACTTAGCCAAACCAAGACTAAGCCAAGCCACGCCAGAAAAAAGCCATAACCAAGTCAGAGCCAAACCGGAGCCACCGATAAGAATCTCACAGAGCAAATATGCGTCGGAAATAGCGCCAAAGAGTCAATTGGGACAGCGTTTGCAGAAAAATCTATTGTAATTTATTTCGACAGTCGAGCGGTCATGGAAGCCCTTAAAGAGCTAAGCGGTCAGAACAGCCTGACTTTAGTGTGGATACCAACACATGCAGGTTATAACGGCAATGGGGTGGCCGATTCTCTAGACCAAGAAGGAGCAATTAGAACTCTAGAATAATCTAGTAGGACTAGAACAATTTAGCGGTATAGCATAAGCTGTAATAAAAAAAGACCAAAACATGGATAGAGCGGAGATCTCAAGAATTGTGGAACAACTCGCCTGGAATGGGGGCCAAAGAGTTTTGTAGAAAATCGCTGCCAACATTCACAGATAATCTACCAACTAGAATATTAGTTAACTTCCTTGCAGAGCATTGCAGGCTCAACAAACATATGGGTACAATCGGTCTGGCAGATAAACTGCTGAGCAGATCCGAGAAGATCGCGGTGTAAAGGCTTCCTGTACAGAAGCCCCAATTCAATCCAAGTCCGTCTATGTTTGTTAGTCAACCATGGGCAATAGTAAATTAATGGAACTATATATATTTACCTGTTTGTTAATATGTTTTCTAAAGTACGTTCCCCCTACTAATTTTTGAACCACCTGGTATTGCGCAACAAAATTTGGAAGAATTGAATAGGAGATAAAAACCTACATTTTCATGAAAAAATTACAGCTAAAAGTTTCGGAATGGCAACTGAGTGCCATATTCAATATTTTTTAAAATAGAACACCCGATATATCATTGCATGATCGGTTAGGAACGGTCATAAGGAATCCAACAACACAAAGTTTGATGCTTTTATCTCCAAAGACTACGGAGATATCACCTATTATTTTCTCCATAAGTCGAATGAGTGGGAGAGAAAAACTTTTTCTGGCGGGTCAATAAATTCTCCCTCCCACTCATTCGGCTTATGGAGAAAATAATAGGCGATATCTCCGTAGTCTTTGATTCCCTAACCGATCATGCAATGATATACCCGGTGTTCTATTTAAAAAAATTATTGAAGATGGCGCTCAGCTGCCATTTTAAAACTTTTACCTGGAATTTTTTCACGAAAAAGTAGGTTTTTATCTCCCATTTGAGCCTTCCAAATTTCGTTGCGATATACCAGGTGGTTCAAAAATTAGTAGGGGGGGAACGAACTTTAGACGGGCACTGTATAATATTAATATTATCAGGAATTCAGTAACGATGAACTACTCTCGAATATACCACATATAAAAAAATGTTTAATAAATCTGTTAATTTTTAATATGTTCCAACAAAATTGTAATATATTTATCGAAATTCACTTATTTTGAACTTTTGCTGTACTTATAGGAATATGATGACCTGATTTTCGGAACGCGCATGCTTCATATTTTTGTTTTTATTTTGGTTTCATTACGTTCTTTAATGGTAAGATGCTAGTGAAATTCATGAAAACAAGTAACCTAAAGATTTCATACGCTATTAACGCTCTCTAGACCCTCCGCAATGATGCCATCTGTCCAGCCATATTTCATTGTGGCGGTAAATTTATTACTTGTCCTGAACGGCGATTAGGTTAGTGCCAGCCCTATAGTGCCGGATGAAAAATAACAGAAATATAACATCGCGATCTGACTTGTATGGTGAGCCCAAAGTTGATGATCACTTGGTAATCTCTCCAGCAATCTGGCTCGAACGTAAACAATGAACACATAGGTCCTCCTAAGCGATGTTCTAAAGGAAACTAAAAAAGGGTGCGATACTAGGTAATGGTTATTTAACAAACAAGTGAATTAATAACGGCGGTAGTTTTGCATTATTTTTTCGAATTGAAATAGAAAAAAAATGTTCTCATGTGGGTTTCAACTGTCGACCTCACTGTCACATTTCTCGGCTATCAGGCCAACGTTACCACCACGCGACGTGACCTTCTATGATTGTAAGTGACAACTGGTGTATTGAAGATTTTCTGAAATTTTATGTCAGAAATGACCAATAAATAATGACAGATAGTACTAACCACTATAAAATGTATTAGAGCAATGTATGTTGGGTTGCATATAATAAGTTCGTTGATTAATAGAAAATCATTCATTAACAGGGGTCATTAATCAACGATTTTGAGTGCGTTAAAATACATCATAAATGAACGGTCGACGGAAAAAGTGCATTTATGAAAACTGTGTGTCATATGTGTGATATTTGCAACATTGCTCTAAAAAATTGTAAAAATTTATACTTGATTCAAAATTCTATTTACTGTCGATAGAGATAAGTAATTGTATAAAGAGTGTTTTCTATTTGTGGGAGTGTGAAGAGAGAAGGGGATTGTCGACTTTACTCGAATTTTTCAGTGCTTTAACTCTTCCTGGAGAATGTGCTGCTGAGGAGTGCTTGTTGCTGTTTAGCTTATCATTCGTTCGGTGGACCAGGCTGACTCTAATATCTGACCTATCCTTGCACTAATAAGAGGTGAAAATTTTGAAACATGTCATGTGTACAGGTAGTCATCCCCAACCAGATGGGAAATAATATTCAATGTTTGATACAATTAGCTCTTGAAAAAGTCTCCTCCTTGAGGAATATTGCACAAATATATGTTAGATGTAATTGAATGTCCCTAAGAGGAGGTAGTTGTTTTGCTTTAGATATTTACCTTCTATTTTTACTTTGGATATGATATATTTGTTCGAATTTATGAAATAATTATTTATTTTGTAATAAATGACGGGGGGTTTGAAAAATGTGGTGGAAAGTTATGAGGAAGATGAATTTTCTTGTACACCACACCACCAGATGTTATATTTTCTAATACATTAGTCGTAAATATAGAGTTCAGTACTTTCATGTTAACAGTCCATCATGTGTAAAATGTATTAAATTGTAGCAATATCAATATTTATTTTTGTGAGAAGTAAAATAAAATAATTTTTTTTTCCAATATATTCGTCGTAGATAAAGTACAGAATACATATCATTATAATGATTGTCATTCTCTTGGGTTTGGGTATAACATCGTTGTATAAAGTGTTATTTATGTATCAAGTGAGTAAAGTAATACTTTTTTACGAGTAGGAAATGTTGAGGCCGTAGGCGAAGTGCAGTATTTTTTCTACAACTGTAAAACTTTAAATTTCCCCTTTTGGTTTATGCCATGTCTAGAAAAACTTGTATCAATGATTGACTCTTCATCACTTTCCGTATCTACTCATATTAAATGCATAGTTATCAAGAATTCGTTATCTCGAGATATAATCTCTCCACCAATTTCGATAATTATTAATGTCAACTACCTAGTTTCTGAAGGCCAAAAAGCCACATCTGCCTAGGATAACCTAGTGAAAATTAGGTGAAATTGTATGTTGATAGTGAAATATTGTAATACTGGATCGTGCCGAACTCACCTTGAAAAATTGTATTATTATGTGTATGTTTCCTTTCTGAGACTAACGGTATATTTTAGATCCAGTTTGATTATCAATCTTTAATTCATGTAGGCTGACATCGTCACCCGAATTCTTTAGAAGGAAATGGTTATTTTCGTAACAACCATATGTTCAACATATGAACTATATCACATATCATATTAGAATATATGTTGTATTTTAAAGGACGCAACTGCCTCGTTCAAACCGTATGCTGCTAATTTCGTTAACGTCATATAGAATGAAATAATACGTAGTGGGTCCATTAACATGTTCCATGAATCACCGATAATGACAAAAGTCAACGGCTTCAACACTCTATCGAAATACTACTGGAACTTTGAATTTTCACAAGGAACATAGTTGAACATGGAGAATAATATTCAATGCTTGATTGCAATTAGCACTTGGAACTGTGTCCTCTTGGAGGAACATTGCACAAATAAATTCAGTGTACTTCAATGTTCGTGGGGAAAAGTAGTTGTTTTCTGACAGATGGTTGCCTCAATTTTTTTACTTTATGGGATAGTGTGGAAGAAGGGGATTTCGACTTTGTCGAAGTGTTCGTTTCATTTATACTAATTATCATAGGTTGGTGACAACTCAGATAATCGAAATTGAAAACTGAAGTGGGCCCGGGTTCAAATCTGAATTTTCAATTCAGTTTTTTGATTTCCATTTTTCATGCCTGAATTGCTGCTGACATTGAAATTGATTGGTGCTATGTCCAGCACATCTACGAATAGTCTTGTGGCGATTTTGAACCTTCCCCCTCTGTATTTGTATATTGGAGCAAAGACGAGGATATAAGCCTCCAGACTATAAAGTGCTACTCCAACATAATGGAGGTAATAAGAACCGACATTCTTTTAAGCCTCGGTACTTAAGCCTCTACATTCCAAGCCGAAGTAGCGGCTACTTGCATTTGCACGAGATATATTCTAAGGAGGGGTTCTAGAAACCAACCCAAAGTCATTATCTTTGACAGTCAGGCGGCAATAAAGGCCATGCGATCATTCAGGTTTCCTTCCAAACTAGTTTGGGAGACAAAAACCTTAGTGATCTAGGAGCACAAACAAGGTTAAACTTGCCTGGGTACCAGGCCACAGTGGCAACCAAGAGAATGAGAGCGCAGATGCCCTAGCAAGAACGGGGACAGCAACAACTCTCATCGGACCGGAACTAGCCCGTGCGATCCCATTTGGGAACATTAAGCAGGACACGAAGAAATGGGTTAAGAACCATCATCAGTCTTCCTGAGAGAAATATGATGAAGATAGGTCCAATCGACAGGCTATCAAGATAACTTCTCGAACTGAGCCGGAACTCTATTAGGAAGGTGGTAGGAGTCCTAACAGCGTACTTCCACCTGAGCAAACACCTACATGTGCTAGGGAGACTCCAAGACACTATGCAGTTTCTGTGATGAGGAGGAAGAAACAGCCACCCGCCATTCACATAGTGTTTGAACGCGAAGCTCTAGCTTGCAGGAAGATGGATATCTTCGGTCACCATAGCGCAGAAGATACCATTTCAAAGAAAAACCTCGTGAGAAATTTCCAGGAGTTCATCAGAATATCTGGAGTACTCCATCCCATCCACAGTCATTCCTCACTATGCAGGTTCTGTGATGACAATGAAACGGCCTCCCACATAGAGTGTCCCTTCCCCCATACTGGTAGCATCAACATGGAGAATAAAAAAAACAACTCTGCTGAGTAGGACCGTCGAGAGAGAAGGAGAACACCTGGTCTTCTCAGTGGACGACGCCTCTTCCAGGGCGAAGGAGACAATGAACTTCCGCGCGAGTGTATTTCAGACACATCACTTGGGGCAGCAGCGACATCAACGAAAGTGGTGAAAACCTACTACGATGCATGATGGCTCACAGACTAGACTGTTGAATGTAGGAAACAAACCCACCTTTATCACAAAAAAAAACAGGAAGGCGACGGAATATGCTTGACGTAACAATAGTAAAAATAGTAATTTTCCTAACAAGTGCGGAAAGTGATGCTTTCCCGCACGCGACTTAACCCGAACGACGCGGAGCGGAGTTCGGGTAAGCAGTCGAGTGCGGGAAAGACACTTTCCGCATGAGTTAGGAACAATACTTTTTCTACAAGCGTAGGAAACAAATTTTGCTTTACTTTGAATACACTCTTCAACATTGAATATCTTGCCCATAAAGTGTTCGGCTTCCATGTTTTAGACATTTCTAGAAAATAAGCCAAGAATACTTCTTCTTTATTTGGTGTTTTCACTTTTTTATTGTTGCACCATTCAATAAAACTCGTGTATTGCTTCTCATACCTTTGTTTAGATTTCGTTGGCAATAACTCTAAGTTCGCATCTGTAGCTGCTTGCACGATTTCTTGTGGAAGTTCTTCATCAGATGAATAATCCATTGGGGCAATTTCACTGAATCGAAAATTTTATATAAGTAACGCTTTGTCTGTCACTCTGACAATTACAAACAAATTTGTGTATTGATCGGCATGAGAACATCAATTGTTACCTACTCGATATCAGATCAATCAAAGCCTATATATAGGGTGATTTTCATAACAATACATTTTTATTTATCAATATTTGTTAATTTTTTCAATAAATAGTGCAAAATGATGGATGATTTTGAACAAACTCACTTAGTATTGCAACAAAAAATCTTAAACTTTCATATTTTGTCACCCACCACTTATATTTTACGAGGATATCATATAAATGTTTTTCCCGCACTAGTGTGGGAAAACTTTTCCCGAACAACTGTGGGAAAATGACACTTTCCAAACTGAATTGCGTGCGGGTAGAGGGTGAATCACGCACGCTTGTAGGAAAAGTATTTTACCTACGGCCACTGTAGAAAATAGACAAAAACGCACGACTCACAGCCTCAGTAAATTAGCTCCTTACGCACGGTAAGGTAAACAAATCGCACAGTTTCCGTAAACAAAAAGCACAGTTTGATATATCTCGGAAACGGCTCAATCGCATTGGGATAAATTTTGTATGTAGATAGGGTTTCGCTTTTTAAGTTTATCTATATAGGCGTCTTCCTTGGAAAAACACAATTTTACTGATAATAATAATAATAATGATAATTTTTGGATCTCGAAAACGGCTTCAACAATTTGGATCAAAATTTGTATTTAGATAAGGTATTACTACTTGTTCATCTATATAGGCGGTTTTTATGAAAAAATGTGATTTTGATCATAATATTAATAATAATATGAATTTTTGGATCTCTAAAACGGCTGTAATGATTTGGATCAAATTTTGTATTTAGATAAAGTTTTGCGTTTTAGGTTCATCTATATAGGTGTCTTTTTTAGAATAAGACAATTTTACAAACAATAATAATAATAATAATGTGAATTTTTGGATTTTGAAAACGGCTTCAACTTTTTGGGTAAAATTTATTATTCTGATCAGGTATTGCTACTTAGTTCAGCTATATAGGCATCTTTTCTGAAAAAGGTCATTTTACTAAAAATAATAACAATAATATGAATTTTTGAATCTCAGAAACGGCACAGTGTATATGGCCGTAGGTAAAATATAGTACGTAATGCGTGTTGTAAAGCAATTACGTACTCATGGAATTACGCACTCGCCGCTACGCGACTTCGTGCGTAATTTTTCCATTCGTGCGTAATATGCATTTTACAATACTTGTTACGTAATTTACTATTGTTGAAGTGAGAAACATTCTTCAAATTATTGAAGAAACTCAAGGTCTCAAAATTCCGAATTTAGTTCTCTATATTATAATAAGTATAAGAAAACATATCAGAGAAAAGGAGGAAAATTCCTAGCCTATCAACAAATACACGCAGAAAAAAACTTGGTTAAATCAACAAAATATCATTCAACTCGAATAAATAAAAGTGTCAGTATCCCACAATTAAATATCAATTCAAATGAAACAAATATTGTCATTGATTTGTCTCTCTGAAATCCTTTTAGATTTAATGCAATTTGCTTTCAATTGATTATATGTTTTGTTCATAGAAAATCTTGTTTTTTCTTTTCGAAAACATAAGATGTTTCAGTCGATCATATTATTTGATATTTCAACATTACCTTTTAGAATTTTGATTTGAATTTGATTCCAACCAACAAAATATTTTGTTAACTCATTCAGTTCATCGTTTGATTGAACAACATATTTCTTGAAGTGGAAACTACACAAATCAAAATGAACGAAATATTTTTTTGAATCAATACCTTCAATCTCTTCGATTTGCTAAAGGGATTTTTGAATTTACAAATTATCTTATAGAATGAAAATATTTTGGTAATTCATAGAACAAAATATCCGTTTGAGTGAATGTTATTCCATTACCCTTCTGACAAAATATATTAATTCGATTTACGAATGTTTGTTTAAACTCATTAATTATGTTAGTAGATCGAAAAAAAAGTTTTATAAAAGAAAACATAGTTTGAATTGATTTGAAAGAATATTTTGTCTACTGAAATATTCAGAAATGATTTCAAATATAAAATTTATTCCAATTAATCATACAGGTCCATTCAAATCCCGATCCATCTTTCATGAATATCTCGAAAACCGTGAGAGGGTCATTCGAATTTCCGCAAATTTTGTATTTTGAAGCTCTTTAACAAGACGTCCACCAATCAAACACAGGCATTTAGTTTAAGGAGATTCAAGAGAGTGAAGATTATGGATATTTTTCACGAATACAGAGTATATCTTGAATGATATAATTAATTTCAGGAGGTAATTTCTTGTCATATTTTATGGAAAAAAGTTTATCGTGTCCTAACTTGCTTCGTTTCCGAGTAACGGGGTGTCAACTGCGACGCCACTGGAATTAAAATAAAAAATCTGATTTCACGAAAAGAAACCCCTTGGTACTACTAACAAACACACGAGATTTAATCGAAATCGACCAAAAAAAATTTTAGTAAATCATGAAAATCCGATTTTTTATTTTTTACACTCCGTTACTCGGAAACGAAGCAAGTTAGGACACACGTTTATATGAACTTTCGTTCATAAAATATGACAAGGAATCACCACCTGAAATTAATAACATCATTTAAGATACACTCTGTATATCTGCTGAAGCAAAAAAGCTTGAGATGAATTTGGAGATTTTTAACAGAGCTTCAAAACACAATTTTGTGGTAACTTTGTCCCTGTGTCTTAACAGTTTTCGAGATGCAAAAGACTCGATTTTGAATAGGCCCTCCACTAGTCGATCCTGAAAAATAAAAATCACGAATATATCATAACTATATTCCTCAAACGAGCTAAATGGTTGATTAGTTAAAAAATAAATTATAAGATTTCTGTTCATCCAGATACATCCATGACTACGAATGAAAATTATTCAAATTAAATAGTAAGGTATAAAGATTTTGAAGATCTCTTGGAAAAACCTTCCTAGGTAATCAAGACAGGATATGAATGAAATGTAAAATACATTTGAACAAATAATTTATTCATCTCAATTTGAACAGTAACAAAAAATAAAATATATAATTCTTTTGTATATTATATATAAAACTACCATCATATCATAATCAATTCATTTAATTCTTTACATAATAAATTATCCTTTGCCTTTATTTTTGTCTCATCACCACAAAAGCTTGGTCTTCCTTCCTCAGAGCTTCAGTAGATGTTTTCCTTTGTCCAAGAGATGGTATGAGTTTTTTCAACTTATTATCGTCCAGCTTTTTGGCAATTTCCAATGTTATGTCATTTTCTGAAAAATTCATTATGACTGTGAAAAATCGAAAATTGACCTGAATGGTAAAGAAATTGTAATGTGAGATAAGTACATAATTGAATTCAGACTGAAATAAATTGAAAAAAATATATTTATTAAAATAGAACCATATTTAAAAAAAATTGATGATGAAGTTGATGTTGGTTGATCGACAAATGTCGGATAATAAAACTGAAATTGTCATGAGAATGCTTATAAAAAGTGACTGTGAAGAAGTGGTTCAGTTCTGGCGATACCACCAAAAGATAAAAAAAAAGAATGGAATACTTGAGAATTATAATACTTAAGGCACTAAAAAAAGGTAATCAAAAGATTCAAAAGACAAACTAAAATAACAGATAAAAGCTGACCTAGACCACTAAAAATTATGAATTTGGTCTCAATCTATTCGAAAGGCATCTAGAAAAAATGTTAAACTTGAAAATTAGGGCCGGCAAAAACTGCAAAAGTTATAAACAATTAAGTCAAGAAGAATATGTTTGTTTTTTGCAAAATATTTTAAAAACTATTTGAGATATCCAAAATTCAGGCTTTTCTTGAAAGAATTTAGAAAAGATCCTCGTTAAAAGAAGTGAGAATTTTTTAAATTATTTTCATCGGGGATTACGTTCCCAAAGAACGTTTAAAAAAATCTTATTAGCAATAAGGATAATAAAGACAATTGAAAAAAAATCTGTTTGCTAAATTTACGTTTTTCATTTCTCAATGCCTTGGATTGTTGATACAAAAGTGAAAAAACAAAAATTAAAAAAATCTAGATTTTTTGTTTAGAAATAATCAGGGATTTATGTTAACTTTCAATAGGTAAAAATTAACCAATTAACAAAAGTATATTCGTTGAATCTATTTTCAATAATTTCCGTTGCAGAATGAGAAACATGATTTCAATTACTTTGGTACTGGTATTTAAGCTCATTAGTTATATTATGTGAGATGGAAACAAAAATAAGTACCTAATTCGAATTCTGAAATAACTTCACTAACCTGTTGCCCTAGAACCGCCATGATGTTTGAAATGAATCTCATTGATAGTTTTATAGAAACCTTATTATCTTAATACGTTACTTACCAGCTTTCAAATTCTTCAAGGAGCCAAACAATATTATTTTGGTCACTATTATTATAATTAATAGTCACAAACACTAAAAACACAATTGAAAAGAAACCTTGAACTCCGATACAACGCTACTGACGTTATCCATCAACCATCATCCTTCTACATTTTCGACGCGGACGCGGATTGCTAACTGTGCCAATACCATGTGATTGTTGCGCTTGCGTGTGGTGTCGCAATGGTAAATTTGACAAAATATTTCGAAAGGACAATTCGATGTATGTTGAATTAATTTCGTATTACTTGCGTGAACAAATTTGTGTTTTCAATGAAATCTTTCTGGTATTCACGAGGAAAACATATTTTGTTCCGTCAAATCAATTTTTGCTGAAGTATTTCTCTAATTATTTGTTCAGACAGAATATAGTTTTGAAAGAAATTATTATTTTCTGTCTTGTCAATCAATCAATAATGTTCATGGGACCTTCTATGGTTGTTTACATGAAACCATATTATAAATTTAAATTGAACAAACTTCGGATTGAATTCACAAAGTACTGAATCAATTCTTTTTGTTCAACCAAATCATTAAATTTTGAGGTAATTCACTAGTTAGTTGGTTGAACATAATATCTTTTAAGCAAAATATTTGTGATAGTCATAACGATTCACATATAATGTCGAACCAATTCTGATACACATGTCCAATACACAAAAAAGTATTCGACCGAAGTATATATTTTCTCATAATAACAAAATATTTGAGTAAAATATTTTGTTCGTTCAGTAAATGCTGCTAGTCTATTCAAGCTTGTTTTTGCTGCAGATGCAAATAATTTTTTTCATTCAACAATAAACTCTTAACAAAAAGAAAGTGATTGTAGCAACAAAATTGTTTTTACCGTGTAGGTACTGCATATTTTGAGAAATGTGCGAATCTTGTACCCTCTTTCGAATAAAAAATCTATCTGATACAACCAATTCCTTCACAAACAGGACTGCTATAAAAACAAAACGAACAACAAATATGCAAGTAAAGAATGTGGAAGTCAGAATCTCAACCCACCATACGAAACTCGACAATTTTTAGAATTCAATATCTGTGAATAAAACTGGAAATTTCACAATTGTTATGCACACGACGACAAAAAAAAATACAAATAAAATCCAGGAATGCCACAGAGACATCTGCCAAATTATCATCACCTTGAACATGCTGGCCAATGAACTTGTGTACAGGAAATTAAAACGTACTTAGACTTTTTGGCGAACAGCCCGGCACTCGATTGAAACTAGCATCTCAAACACTTCCTGCTTGCGGTTACTACGTGATCACTTATTAAAGTAACACGCCATTCTTTCTACAAAGGCATTCGAAGACAATAAACGAACAGTGCAAATCGTACTGGTACGCGTAATACAATTTACAAAAGCCATTTCATTTGGTAGCTCCAGAAAGACATGAATCTGAGATTGAAACCTTTCAGGAATTCTTTGTTTCATTTATACCATTTTCACTTTCTATTTTTTGTTCTGAAGACGACGTTATGAACTCTCCGATTTCGAATTATAACCTTACCTAACCTTGTCTTTCTGGGAATGTCTACAATAAAAGAGAGAAAACTCTCGAAGCTTCTGGAAGGTTTGAGAAAATTCTAGAGAACCGTAAAATGATAGAGGCTCTGGAAAGTTCAAGGACGTACTGAAAGGACACTCGAGTGCCATTCTCGAAAGCTTGGTCATCGGGGGGAGAGCGTTTGAACTTTCTGGAAATTTCTAGCGTATAAAAGAAAACATTCTAGAATGTTTTCGAGTTTATAACTCGCTCAGAAGATGACACATTGTGTCGAAATAGTTGTTAGCATTGAATGTTAGTGTTGTGCAAATTATTATTTTCAGTTGACCCATTCATTTGACACATATTGAAAGACGAAACTATAGAACATGTTCTGGAAGCTTCTGGAAGGTCCTGAAAGATTCGAGAAAACGGTGGAATTAACCAAGACAGAGAATAGGGAAAGTTCTAGAAGATATTGACAAATACACTTGAATGAAGTAATCGAAAGTTCGGCCACCAGGAAGTGGGCATGAAGGTTGGAACTTTCTCGAAATGCGTACATAAAAAGAGAGAAAACTGTAGAATGTTCTGAATGAACAGTTCTGGAAGATGCTGGAAACTTCTAGAACGTATAAAAAGACATTCGAGTGAAATTCTCAAAAATTGAGCGACCAGGGAAAGGACGCTTTTCGAAATTTCCAGTGATAGTTACCATCATTACTATCCCACTATAGAAACCGAAACATTTTAAGCATTCTATCACATAAAACTGCTAAATTGGAAGGTTGTCCTACTTATCAAGCTATCATGTTTTATAATCATTCACAAGAAAGCGTACAGCAGTTCGACGAGAATTCTTTCAGAAACAGGGTTAAGTTTTTGCTGAGGACCACACAGACTGTACAAATACGATAGGAGATTTTATGCCAGATAGGGAATTAGATTAAAGCTAGCATACATCTTGTTATATTGTGTATTTTTTGTCGGTGAATTTTAACGTATTCAATGCTATACAGTATTCATTGTTATTGTCCTGTGTATTAATTAATTGTCTAAAAGGACTAATAAATAGTTATTCAAGTATCAAGGAATGTAAAGACGTGTTAACATTCGAGATTAGCGAGTACAATCCGAGGCAAAGCCGAGGCTTGTCGCAGTCGATACATTCCGTGTTACTTATTAAGTTTTTCCCGCCGCTTGTTGACATTTCTCAAAAATTGCCTGGATTGAAGTTTGTTTTCTTACCCTTCCTTCATGATTATTCGTTCTGCTATTTCATTCTAAGTTGCTTGTGCGCGTAACTAAGTTACCGAATACACAGACAACAATAATACAAAAAGTCTCATAACCTAAAAATTGATATAAATGAAGCTGAAGGTATTACTTGTCAAAATCAAAGTCATTATCATGTAAATGACACTATTTACATTCCGTTGTCAAGATGAATTAGTTAACGAATGATATAGGCCATTTACCTGTTTTCTGGATAAGCACGTATGGACTATTTACAGTGTCGGCATCGGGAAAAAAATGAGAAAGAAAGAGAGAAACCTTCAGAATGTTCTCGACACTTCTGGAAGATGCTGAAAGATTCAAGAAAACAGAAATTGAGCATTTTGTAGGTGAATTGAACTCTACCATAAACCAAGATGATAAAAATGCACATTAACGTTTTAGTAAGTTTACGTTAAATTCAGGATGCGTTACAGGTTACTATATCACCTCAACACATATATCAATATCCGAAGTGTACAAAATTTAGAGAAATGAGAAGTAAACACAAAAAAGAAATTGATCTGAAAGCTTGATTCATTCTGTGAAAAAATATTTATCGTGAACTACAAAAATATCCAAATAATACGTACTGTGCTACCAGAAAAATATAGGACTTATAATAAAACGTTATTCCTCGAAGAATGAATTATGCTTGGACTGGCTGGTACGAATTTCATAACTGAGGTTGAAAAGAAACATTTGGCACCTCCATTCCTATTGTCATTTGTCTCTGAATGCAAGTGTCACTATTCATTTCATGACTCAATCTCAAAACGATTCATAAATACATTTTTGTTCAGTGACAATTTGACGTAAAAGGAAAACACCTTCTCATTACTACCGACAAGCAGTTTCACGCGTTTCGCGACTGTTTAGGAATTAGTTAAGACGAGGAATGTTCAGAAAAACTGGAAAGTTTCAAGAAAGCAACTAATAAGTAATTCCAACAGCGTATCAATATTTCTGCTGGTAGTCGATTAATATTACCTAGAAATGGTTTTGATTTTGATCGCTATAAATAGGTACTTCGCCCCTGATGTGGAGCAATAACCTCTGCAGAAAGCTGCCATATAAGACGTTATGTCACGGATTTAACATTATGATAATATGTTCAATTAATGTTAATACGATGAATTTTTCTGATAGGCGCGAGAGAAACCTGCGTGCTTTTACGATAAAATACAACTATTGCAGGAATAAATAAAAGAGCGATATTTTCTAAAGTTGTGTAGAGTAACAGCTTCCTGCCGATTGTTCAACTGATTATTTCCTGGATATGAATTACCATAAAAATAATTGAGTGTCAGGAATATATGACTTTTCTAGAAATGAGATTGTTTATTTTCGTTGCTATTATGAATTATTAGATATCTGCTAAATGAAATAATATTAGTTGATGGTTTCTCTAGTATTCCTGAAATTTGTTTTTTATTAGTTTGTTCAGGGTATACATGAATTATTACGTACACGATAGAAACTAGTTTCTTCATTAGATATCTTTCAAAATAGCAGATAGTAAGAGACTTTTCGCTCGTTATTATTATTTGGGGTTACATTGAAGATTTATTATTCATTCCTGTTTTGAGGAAAGAAAAAGAACTTTAAGCGAATAAAAATTGTTTATCGGCGTCATCATCATAGCCTTTTTCTACAAATGTGAAGAATGCTAAAACCAAGTAAGTAAATTCTATAGATACCTACCTACGGTCATTTCAGAATGAAAATCAAGCAACTAAATTATCACTATAGTTACTTGATATTAGTATAAAAACATAAACCGAACTTAACAAATAAACCAAAAGACTCACTGGAAATTAGACAAAAGTTGTATTTCATTAATAATTTGTAATTGAACACTTTTGGAAGTCCCAAAATGAAAAACTCATATTCTTTTGATTTGTAGTTAAATAACTATTTGCTATGTTAATCCTTGATACGTCAACTAGTTACTACTAAGTTTACTCTGACCGGTAAGTTAGCCACTTCTTTCAACATAACCAGAAAATTTTATCTCACCTTATGATAATTATTATAACATTATTGTAATGATTAATAATATTTGACTTGTTCGCAAAAAATCGTAAATCCAAGGTCTGCGTTGGAATTTTGCACATTATACGGAACACCATTAAATAATTGACTACAAATTCAACTAACATTAAGTAAGTGTATACGAATCCGTAATAAGTTAACAAAGCCTGGAGAGTTTCTGCCAAATAAAAATTTATTACGTGTACAGGTTTCACCTAGAGTACCATATTGTGTCAGTTTTAATATCAATGAGATCACGCTCAACAAACAGAAATGGAAAATAATAGATATTATTATCTGAATGCCACCTTATTCGTTCAGTTTATTCTTTATTATATCACGTTCTCTTCTATCTTCTGTCAAAATGACTGCTTGAACTTCGATTTGAAAGTTATGGTAAACTACACTTTTCCGGAATTGAATACTAGAAGCAACGAATGCGTAATAGTTATTTACCTAACAAGTGCGGAAAGTAGTACTTTTCCGCACGCGACGGCACTTGCACGAACGAGGCGACGCAGAGTTCGGCCAAGCCGTTAAGGGCGGAAAAGAAATTTTCCGTAAGAGTTAGGCACAATATTTTTCCTAAGAGTGTTTTTGTCCACCTTATTTATGAAAAAACAACGTTTTTAATTTTCAACAATACAAAAATCGTGCGGAAAAGTAAAAATCGTACGGAAAAGTAAAAATCGTACGGAAAAGTAAAAATCGTACGGAAACGATTTTAAATCGAAAAATCGTGCGGAAAAGTTACTTTTCCGCACGCTCGTAGGAAAAAATTTTTACTAAGTGTTATTTGATGTTGACAGATCAAACTTTTTCTAGATTTTGGTCAGATGGAAGTGGAAAATAAGCAAGAATTGACTTTTTCTTTTTTTACAATACCGTGCTATTATTATTTTATGGAAATATATCTGACGCTTGACCAATATTCTGCTTTCTTCATATTAAGGAGCAACCGCTGAAAAGTTACCGTCCTTTTTCAAAATTATTTTCAGAATTTTTTCATTGCTGATTTACATGTAGAAACGGAACCTTCCCAACCTAATATATCACAACCTATCCTAGAGTCAACAAGCCCAAAATACACCGTTTTCAATGACGGTAGTACTACTGACCTTTTTAATGTAAGGTTGTCACGTAGCTTGAAAGTGGAAGTGCCAAAGTTTTTTTTTTAAATTGATATTAAACAATGTGAAATAATTCTCAGCTTTCTGTTTGATCTGGTGTCAGAGGTCAGTGTCATCAGCAAGTCAGACGATTCTTCCGCAAGTATTTATTTATGTTGGATAAGTTATTTAACTGGATTATAAACGATAGCGGGCCTAATACGGTACATTGTAGAAGTTCGCATTCAACGTATTTGGATCTGTAAGTAATAAGTATGAGTTTATCGGCCTCAACTTACATACCTCGTACAAAAGGCAAGTCAAAACTAAAATACACAACGTATATCGGATAAAAATACAAATGATGTAAAATGACAAAGCAAAATAAAAATTATGAAGAAAACAAAAAGAATTGGAGAAATTTAGATATATAGGTATACTTAATTTTACTTTTATGTTGACTTCTATACGTTTGTGGCGGTTTGAGATATAACTTGCAAAAAGCTTGTGGTCACATCCACTACAATCCATATTTTCAAGTCTACTAATAATTGTTTATTACAATGTCAGATGTCTTGGCAATATCTATAGAAATAAATAACAGTTTAAAAAAACTAAAGAACACGCTTTACTTCCAATGGACTAAAAAGTAAAAAATAATTGACAATTTAATTTCTCAAATGTAAAAAAAGCGTGGGTGCTTTCGATCTATATTCTCATATTTTTTTAGTTTAATTCAACAATACAGAGCGTTCAAGAGCTCAAGAGAACTTTATCAAGCACCCCACGCTTTTTTTACATTTGAGAAATTAAATTGTCAATTATTTTTTACTTTTTAGTCCATAGGAAGTAAAGCGTATTCTTTAGTTTTTTTTACAATTATTTTTTTTTTACTGAAAAATCGAAATCTCCGACCCCGAAAATCATACCTGTTTTGAATCGAATCTGACCATAATCACAATAGTCGTCCATCATCTTGGGCCGTCATCTTGAATTCATAAATTTTTACGAAAAATTCATAATCTCTGACCCCGAAAACCCTCACACACTGATTCTGAATCGAATCAGACCATAATGACATCTTGGAATTTATGAATTTTGACAGAAAATTCCAAATATACGACCTAAAAAAAACCTCATATACCAATTTTGAATCGAATCTGACCATATTCACAAATCTCGTCCGCCATCTTGGAGCCGCCATTTTGAATTGATGAATTTTTGATAAAAAAATCATAATCTCTGACTCAGAAAACCCTTATATACCAATTTTGAATGTAATCGGACAATTATCACAAATCTCGTTCGCCATCTTGGAGCCGCCATTTTGTTTTTTTATAACAAAAAAAATGTCATATTGCATTGTCACCGGAACTATGAACACCTGTCAAATTTCAAATCATTCGGACTTCTGGAAATGGGTGAAAATCAAGCCCTAAGGAGTCAGTTACAAACATACAATCAAACAAACAAAAATATACAAGTGAAGTTAGTATAAAGCGTGTAAAAAAGCGTGTAAAAAGCGTGTAAAAATTCAAACTGATTTTCGTTGAGCAATTCGAATTTCATCATAAATTACACCATGCGAGATTTTACTTTAGGAGATATTTGCAAAGCTATCAATCACTAAACATAATGACCTAGTCTAGTCCAACGTTGGTAAAAAAATGCGAGTAGTTCTACAATTTCAAAAATTGGTATATGCCCCCATATAGATATAGACTTTGCGAGATTTTTATATTTTACCAGTGAAAATAAATTAGTAAATTTATTACATAACAAAGGTTCAGTGGTAATGAACCCCATTCACTTATATAGTAAATCCCTTTATTGAAAATCTGAATCGAAAAACATATCTCAAATTTCCTCGAAATATTCTACACGACATTTCTGAAGTCCAGCATCATGTTCCAATTTGTAGTGGCGTAACTCGATACTTTCCATTTGCCATTAGCGATGATCGATTCGGTGTTAGGTGGCATCCAGAAATAATGTTTGGTTTGTTTGCCTTATACGTTATGCTGTCATTATTCACAGTGATATTACAGGGTGTCCCAGAATGGAGGGTACAGATGGTAGAATTCTCACTTCATTTTAAGGCTAAAAGTTCCAATAAACATATACCCTTAGATGAATAATAACCAAGTTACAGGGTGTTGAAAGTGAAAAACAAATATATGTTTTCCAGAATAACTCCATAACGGCTCAACTTTTCTTGACCAAAGGTCTGTCATTTGACAGCATTTAGTTCAAAATTTCAATGCAAATCATGTGTTTGTAACTTGAAACAGGGGCGTACGGCAGGTGGGTACCACTAATTTTTCTTTTTCTTATTCCCCAACATTTCCTATTCAAAAAATGGATAGGTTTCGTTATCAAAAATATCAACAGTTTTCAAGATATTTGGAGGAAATTGTGCGTGCGCTTATCGATATCTCCTGATTTTTGAAAGGAATGTTGTAGGTAACTATAACAATTAAAGGAACAGAATTCATACCTTGCACTGAGTATAAATTCAAATATTTCGAAAATTGTTGGCATTTACATAGAATTTAGTTTACAAAAATTTTCCGACATTCAAAACTTACATAGCAACTAACAAAATAATCAATAATTGTATCCATATCAAGTTTCGAATTTTGAGGTCTGCCGTTCGTAGAGGGGCGACAGCAGGTTAACGGACAACAACAACAAACAAAAAAACAATATCACATACGCACGCACTTATTAAACTTCAAATACCGTTGATATTTTTGATAAAGAAACCTATCCCTTTTTTATATAGGAAATATTGACAATCAAGAATAAGAAGACCAAATCGATATGAATCCAGTGGCGTAAAAGATGGGGAGGGGAGATTAGGGGTACCCATGCACCTGCCGTAAATTTTGAAACTAAATGCTGTTAAGTGACATACCAAATTCCACCAAGAAAAGTTGGGCCGTTATGGAGTTAAGTAAATCTGTAATTACTCAACTTATTTATTGGAACTTTTAGCCTTAAAATGAAGTGATGATTCTACCATTGAAGTTTATCCCATTCATTCTGGGATATCCTGTATTTTTCAGGTAGATTCAGATGGAAAAGGGTATTTTTCAAAAGATTTGCCACTTCACTTGAATTCAAAGACAAGTATGACAGAAAATATCAGTAAATTCTTGAATCATCTGAGGAACTAGGACATTTTTGTCAGGATTTGAATTTTCAAATAAAAAAATCGTCTCCTGAATTTCTGGAATTTGAAACTGTCAGCTCTTTGACATATATAGCAAGTTGAACGACTGCTAACATTGAAATCACTCAATAATTGTGAAATCATGCACAGACTTGATAACCAAAAATATCTGTGAATTAAATTCTCTGGCATGTCCTAAAGACATCGTTATATCAATGTATTTTAGTAAGATAATGAAGTTCAAAAGTCCCACTACCATAATGAAATTCAAAAGTAAAGTTTCCGTGTGTCTAACATGAATGAACCTTCTATGAAAAAATGCAAGTAGGTAATTTCAAACAATTTGATTTAGAATAAAAAACTTCATCCTCAAAATCGGGAGGTAACTTATCATCGCAGAATCGCTCATTTTCATAGATTTAACATCTAATTTTATATGACAGCAGAGTGTGTTGAAGTTATTATAGGATTGGATTCGCTTAGTTTCTTGTTCATCATCAGTTTTGTTTTCTATTTGCCACATGACAACAATGGTGTTCCCACACCTCAATTTGCATTTGCGTCGTTGAGAATGAAAATATTCAACTCATTGTTTCGTTGCCATTGTATCTAATGAAATGGTGAGAAAACTATTAACTTGTAGACGTCGAAAGATGAAGAGTTAAACTGAAGTATTTTTTAATGAAAATGATAAAGTTACGTTATTAAAGGAAATACAAATCTTAAGATAGTCAACTTTTCTGCGTACAAATAAGTCATCTCAAATTTGAGATGCCGTTACAACAGTGTCCAAAAATTCAATTTAAGATTCCGAGATAAAAGATTCTTGTTTTTTGCAAACGACAATTACCGGTAGATATATTTAAAAACCGCATCTGAAAGAGGAGGAAATTTCTGAAAAATATTATCGACTTCCGGAACTTCATTCATCACTATTAATTATTATAAACACTTTTCATTTCATGCTGAAAATTGGAAGGGGCTCTGCTCCGCTGAATATCAATATGAAATAGTCATAAAATATAATATAATAATAATAAAAATTAATTGTGTCAAGATTTAATTTTTCATTGCGTAAAAAATATATTGAGAAAAAGTTTTTATCTCAAATTCAATGATTTGTGATTTTTTACAGAGAACAAGAAAAAACTATTCATGTTCAATTTGTTAATTATGTTATTAAAAATTATTGTCGAATACGTTTATGGTTTTTAGATTCCAAAAAAATTGTAAAGTTATAAGAAACTATTAGAGATACGGTTTGGACATTTAAAAGATTGTATTATTCTTTCGAATGAAACGAAAACAAGTTTCTAATCTAACTATTGTTGATCATTAGTTACATGCATTTGTTTATAAGAATCTGTAATAATTCAAGATATAGCCGCTAATAACTAAATATTGCAAAAATTCGAAAAATAAAATTACATTTTATTGCATGGTTGTTTTTTTATTTTTTTTGTCTATGAAAATTGTTTACTCAATAAACAAATTAAATATAAACAAAAAAAAGATGGTCATATTTATTTATCAATTGAATTTTGGAAGATTTATTATTATTCACAACAATATTGTGGATGATGCCTAGTTGTGAATTTGAACTGAAACAAAACAAAAAATAGTATAGATTAAAGTTAGATTGAGCGCATGTGAGACATTTTATATTTACAAACCGAATAAACGAAAAAGGTCAGAAATTAAAGAATATCCGCATGCAACTGATAGTAATAGCGATTATGAACCGAGACCTAAGACATAGAAAGTCCTCTTTTTCAAGTTCATTTGTCGGGGAAATATGAATGAACATTATTATCATTATTTTTATCTTCAACGAACATATTGAAGTTTGTATAAAATGGATTTGATCCGATTCATTCTCTTTCTCATACAGACATGTAAGTATAACCAAACATATTCATGTTAGCAAATAATTACGCTAGATGGCACTCGCGTTTGGCTCAAATACCAATTCCACAGGCATTGACTAACTATCCCCCTTATTTAAACAATGGTATAACGGAATGAATACGGAATCAACAAACGAATCTGAATAATGTTATTCAGAGATCTTTACTACCTCTTACCACATTTAACATGCAAGCTTATCTGTGCTCTTTTGTGCCAATCTGAAGTACCTATCTGGCTGTACTCTTACGTTATCGAAGTCTCGTTATTTAGATCTGGAGATCGTCCATCATGAATTCACGTGCGTTGTACCTTCTGCAGATAAAGTATTAGTCCAGGAACTAGGGGTTTTAACCTGACACTGAAACCAACAGAAATTATTTTTGCCACAAGAGCAGTTTTAAGAAAAAAATTGTTCTGCACGCGAGCACCTATGTAAAGTGGGGAAAATTTCCTAAAAATCGATATTCCATCAAAAACATGGAAAATTTTGGTGAAATGCATAGGATCAAAATTGTAGAACGTAAAAGTTTCCATAAAAAAGGTCTTCACATATTTTTTCGGAAATTACTTCAATTGAGAGATAATGAGCTATAATTGATATTTTCATTTTGATTTTTGTTCGAAAATATTAATAGAATAATCATAAAATCTGTTGTGGAAACATCTGCGACTGAAAGACAAACTCTAGTCGCTAATTTCCGTCGTTCAAGATAACCTCTTGGGAGGTATTCATGTTGAAAAGGGGAACATTCTCTTTGAAAATTGAAAAATATGATTTTTTTGTAATATCTAACAGAAAACAACTACTTCCCCGACTAAAGTCACGCAAATTGAACTACATCTGATAGATATTGTGAAAAGACTCTAACTGAAAAGAAAAATCTGAAAGTGAAAATTTGCATTTTCATTCAGATAGTTGATTGTTTTTAAATTATATCTAGTTTTCACTGAAAATTCATTATATAAATTAGATAGAGAGAATGCCATTCAAAAATATCACTCACAAAAATCGTTTATTTCAGTAAAGCAAGGTTCGCTTCTCTCGCATTTAATCCCCAATACATTTATTGGGATACATTATATATAGAAGACGGGTGGTCTCTTGACTGGACTAGTTGAAAAAAGCTGAGTTTTGGAAAGTATCATAAAAAGAAACTTTTCCTTGAGGTTGCAGACAATTGGGAACGGCCAGTGGTTAGAAAAACTATTTGTTAAATTGTCTAGCTTTCGAAAATTATATTTTCTTTATCAAGACATCTGAAAAACACAAAAAAGTCCACTTTGTAAAAAATGTTTCTTTATGTTATAAAAAACAACTTACTAACTCGAGGTTGCTATTAAGAAGATCACAGTGCATTTCATCATTAAAAAATCTTACACAATAGTTTGTAAAAACGAATAAAATATAAAATGAGCAATATTCTGAAATCAATCATGATTTTAGTATATTTCAGTCGGCACCATTTTGACCAAGAGCATGCAGACCTACTCCACTGTCTGTCACCACAAAAGCACATGGTACATGGAACCGCGGACGACTGACAAGCAGCTGTCAAATGTCCAAGTCAATTGGGAGAAAACCTCATGTTTGGTGTAAATGCTGCCAACTTAATTTATGGCGGTTGAGTTTGAAAAAGAGAAATATCACTAGTTTTATTTTTGTCAAAATTCAGTAAATAATTGTAAATCACGCTAAGATTTGCAACATCTGCACGTTTATTCATACAGTTGGGTTCATTATTGATGTGCACTATTTCAAGGAAATTTGAAATATCTCCAGAATGATTTCAATATCAAGTGAAAGTTTCATATTTACAAAAATTGAGGAGACACATTATCCACCATGAATTCTTTTTTATAATTGTTACGTTAAAATAGTTTTTGTAAAAAATAGAGAGACCACCACTAGCTCTAGCGAATAACTTTTCTTTGACATCTGGAGAGCCCAATACATTGAAAGATGACATGTAGTTTGGAGAATCAATCAGGCGTTTTCCATTTAGGAGTGTTAAGCCCCGGAGCTTCTTATTCTAGACTTACTATTGGTAGATTTTGACAGATGTAATTTTTCAGCCAATGATGAAACTAGAATAAGAAGCCCTGGTGCATCAAACCGTACGTTAGTCACGTTTCGCTGATACAGAGAACACCAAAGTCGAGGCCCTCGATAGAGACTTCTTCCAGATTTGAAAAGCCTTGGCAGTTCCAAAATATTATGCTGAGTGGTTGCTATTTGTTGTGAGTATTGGATGTTGATTCTAAGGGTCTAGGAACTTTAAAGCCTTGATTCCTTCCAGGGGGTGTTGTCTCCTTCTTTCGGTCTTTTGGGTTTGTCGATGCCAGTTATTTTTGGGGTCTGTTGAAATATTTCATAGTGAGGTTTTTCTCTCCAGCTTGAAGTCTGGTTTGTAGTTAATATCTAAGGTCTGATAGATACTTGAATTGAGAATAATTGTTTGATTTGCTCAAATTTGACCTACTGAATCTTTGAGCAAACTCAGTTCGTCGAGCTAATTTGATAGAAAAAGGTAAAAAATTAGTAAAATTACATTGTTAATTCATCAAAGATCATTATTTCACCTTCGAATATCAAACACAACCACTTCTAAAGAAACCCGCCAGCTATGTATGACAATTATTGAAGGATTTTCTCATAAAATACCGTTTAGTTTATGAATTTTCGACCAGAAACAAGGGAGATACAGAGATTTTAGTCGAGCGTCAGGGGAAATATTATGATATCCCGAGTCGATCGCGCGAAAAGATATTTTCGAAAAAACATAGAGACTTTTTTGGTGGAGAAGTTTTACAAGTTCGTTTTTATACATTTTAGCGAAATTTTCAACCTTTTTCAAGTTATTGATGAAATACCGATTTTCCGAGATTTCCCGGGAATTTTCAACACTTTCCATAGGTGATCGCGTGCAGAACAATTTTTTTCTTAAAGCAGAAAAAAACTGCCCGTATAGGTACCAATATATATTTCTATTGGTTTTATTGTCAGGTTTTAGTATCATTTTGGCTACATCGCTTGGACTAATATCATTGCCGGAGGTAAAACGAACCAGATAACATGATAACTACGTTGAGATCACGTATTACGCATTTTTCCTCTAAGTACCAATCGGGAAGGTAAACCGCAGTCCATATAAATTTCTTGTTACGACAGCAGATATACTTAACCGCTGGTTGGTATCGTTATTCATTTCATCTTCTTTGAGATGGGAAAAAGTTATGAAAGCATCGATACAATCATATCTGAAGGTGTTATCTACGTGAATAATCCCATTTTACGAACAGAGTTCTGTAGAAATGGAATGAATGTAAATAATAAAGACAAGAAATTGATTAATGACAAAGGCAATTTTTTAGTGGCGTGTCAATAGTTTTCTTTTCTGAGGGGGGTACTCAGTAGTAGAAGTGGGATTAGTGCAATTTTATTATCAACTTCATGTTTCCCATTCGATAATGTTGTATCACTTTCATCACATCATTTTGCAATCAACCTCAAAGACACAGTAAGTATAGCTGTTACTGGGCTTCACTCCATTTTAGTATACATTCGCTTATTAATTGTAGCTTTGTGGGTAAACCCTCATAATGCAACCGTAGACGGATCCGTTTCGGACTCATTAGACCTCTTCAGTACGGCATAGCCAAGTGTAAAGTTGTGCAACACTTGAACGCAAGATCACACAAATATATAGGATAGGCCCCATCAAATTCCTACGAGAATAATTTTGATCTTGCCGGTAAAATCACGTTCCGGTCACGGAACTGTCACGTCACTGCTATGTGTGAATAGATCTTCATAGTACAGCGTTCTTTACATAATAAAATACAGTAAGGAGGTGGTTACTGTGCCCCAGTAGCCAGTACTAAAAAGCAGAGAATTTTTGTATATACTACGTTTTCCAAACGGGCTGAAAACAATCAAATGATTTCTCCTAGTCCAATACAGATTTATGATTGTGAATGTTTAATGACAAGTTCATTGGACTGCAAATGATCATTTGAACTGTTTTATGAATTTTCTACTACAACACTCCATTATTTATTGCATGCGCCCCACGTTTATCGTTTCAAATCAACAAGTATTTTTATAGCTATCTAAATTTCACAATAACAAATTTTCAGAAGAATCAGTGGGGTTGGGAATCTGTATGGGTCAAGTACGTTTTAAAAAAGTAGTATATTAAAAACATAATCAAAAAAATAAACCAAGTTAACCCAGTTAACAAACATATATAGAATTAGAACACAAAATGTGAACAACCTAAGGTTTGCCCCAAAACAATGGAAAATTGTCCTACTGGAGCGTACTAAAAGAACATGCGGCCGAAATTCTGTCGAACAGCCGACTAGTGATGTAAAAAAAAATGATTGGACTTGCAACGTAAAGTGACTGCTATAGAATTTTAAATGATTTTGATATTCAATGCATAGAGTATAAATAAAACAGGCCCAATATCGAACCTTGCGGACCTTCATTACTTACAAACAGAAAGTCAGACAGTTTGCATATAAGGTTGTTTAGATAAGCTAAAATATTGAAGTTACCATCACCCACATATGTTAATGGCAGATGTTGTAATTCAACCAAATAACGGTGGTTACTTTATTATCCGCAACTCATTGAATATATCATTCTATCTATATAACTAATCGAGCTTGGTTTATCAGGCAAGTTGTTTCGAGACGTCCCGCAACTTGGTTCTTCCCAGCGCTCCTGGAAAATGGGCAGATATTAATAAAGAACATCGCCGTGTTTGCAGAACACATTATCGTGAGCTCTAAGCCTGGTGAGGCCTCTGGTTAACGGAATTTTGGGTAAGAAGTAATTGTAAAACTTGTTATCCAAGTATCTTATATATATATATATATATATATATATATACAATATATACAATATATACAATATATACAATATATATATATATATATATCAGAATCGGGACGACGCCAGCAAGCTCCCGCAACTCGGTTGCGACTAGATAGTCGAATGTATCGGTCACTATCATTGATGACATGGAATACCTTGTTCTGCATCCTGTCGAGTCTCTTAAATTGAGTGTCGAACAGGTTGCAGAACACAGGGCAGGCGTATAACAATGCTGGCCTTACGGTCTGTTTATATATAAGAATTTTGCATGCTTAGGCGGCAGCGGGTATATGCGCTTTAGTACCACGGCAGCCCGCTGAATTGCCAGAGTTATGCGTAGAATTATTGTTAATCACCGGTCCAGCTGGACTCACAAGTATTTCACCAGGCTTGTCTCTACTGTGACTTTCATCCGAGACCCCCAATTTTCGAAAAATACGAGCATGTTTGTACTTTCTCGTGAAATATCCCTATCCAGATGAATCTTGATCTGCGCAGCAGCAGGAACGCTTGAGAACGAATGGGCGTACACCGCCCTGTAATACGCGAACATCGCCAGATTCGTTCTCTCGTATCGAGGAAAATCATGTGTATATAGAGAGTACCAGTGTGGCGACAAAGACGACCCCTGTGGAACACCTGTTTCGATCGGGTGCGATTGAGAGAGAGAAAGAGAAAGAGAGCTGTTTATTCTCTCCTCAAAAGTTCGCCCAACGAGTTAGGAATCAATCAGCCTCAGCATGTTTGTTGGCATGCCTACTTTTAGCAGTTTGGCGACGATTCCTTCAAGCCAGCCGGTATCGAAGGCTTTTTCCATATCCAACAGATCCATAATTGTGTGGAGGCCGTGAGGGAAGTCCTCTTTCACCCCGTGAACAATTCTGACCACCTGGCAGGTCGTATTATGACCTGCCACGAAGCCGAACTGCTCATCAGTGATTATTTTGAATCTCCCCTCAAGACCCAACAACCATCTCAAGATAATCAACCTTAGCAAAGAGATGAGGCGAAAGTTTTTGAGTTTGTGGCCATCCTTCCAAGATTTCAGGACAGGGCCTACCACAGCCTTCCGAGGCAGTCTGGATATAATTTCCACCTGATGATGGGCGAGGACTTTTCTCGGCAGGCGCTTGTTGACAAACAAGTGCTATATTAAGACTATCTCTGCGATGATCGTAGAGAAAGTGTTTTTTTTATTATGTTGTGTGATATTTATTTTAACCCTAAGTGTTTAGGATACAAATTGTCAAAACAAGAGTGACTTTTTGTTAACCTAATACCTTTCGTAAAAAAATATAGGTGGAGATTGGCATTTTCGTCTGTTTTGTAGGAATTGTCGGTACCTGATTCATACGGTTCTCAATGAATTTTTTCAAAGAAGTCGGATGTTTTGACCAAATAATTTTATTATATGGGTAATACTCTGAGATATTTTTGCATAAAGGTTTGCTAAGATAGGAAAATTGTTCTTTTAAGCCTCTCATACAGAGTTTTATGGTAGTTATATCAGGTTAGATTTTTCTCCTGAAGCAAACTGGGTCTGAAAACAAATAGCAAAAACTTTTGTTATTTGGGTGAAGAGAAGTGTTTGCCATTCAGATCCGGAACGAACTATTGAAGGGGTCCCTCACCCTCTTAATGATGTTTATATTCAAGTCAGATATCTACAAATCTTCACTTTTATATAATATTTTGCCTCTTGAACATTTCACGTATTCTATAATTTTCCAATTTCAAGAAATATTCACTCAACTATATACCACGATATACCCTTAACTAAAATAAAGTCCTCTCGATAGACTGACACTAGTTGAGATTCAGTGTTTTATTAGAAATATCGGACGCGTGCCCAATATAAACAGAGAATATCACATTTATAATACATACAAGGGATAATAATCTAATGTGCACGTTGGGGTCGGTCGACACAATATCAATTCGGCTACGTACGGACTGCGGGGGTGATTCACCCTCACTTCCAATTATACGCCGGGTTTGAGTCATTTTGATTTCCAGATTCGCTATCATATTGGATGAGATTTTGTGTATGAACGGATTTCGCGCTCGACTTCGTACGTATGTGATCGAACAGTACCCATTATGGCAAAAGAATTGAATACATGGTAATAGGTTGAAGTGAATTTTCTTCAAAAAAAATTGGCGATACACTTTCAAAACGATTATTTCGTAGTTTTGTACAAATATCGAGAAAAACGCTGTGCTATCAATACTCCAGCAGATGAAGCTCAAAGAATGGCGAAATGGCGAATTTTTTCGTTCTGCATCGATTCCCCTAAAAATTAGGAATTAGGCTCATCCTACCCTCTACTTCAAAACCTATATTATGCTGATGGGCGCTGTTTATTTTTTAGGGGTAGAAACTACCCCTAATTGTCAAAACTTATAAAATGATACTTTAAAACTGGAAACTGAACTCACAAACATAAGTGAAACAGAACTGGAACTCCAGATAGACTCCTGAAATAAGGCAACTCTCGTCCAGAAGTGGCAACAGGGATACCAAGGATTGATAATAATAATAATAATAATAATAATAAGCCATTTATTTCCAACAGGTACACAAACCCACTTGTAGGAAAATATACAAAAATTACATAGTATTACATAATCAATGATGAAAAAAAAAATAATTGAACATTAACAATATTTATATAAATATGAAATATAGACGGACAAGTAAAGAACAGAAATATGTATTGAAATATGTTACACAAAGACAGACATGTGAAAGGTAGGGCATACACCGACAAATCAAGGAGCAATGATGCGGTAGAGAAATGGACGAAAACTGATTCCAGTCACCAACACACAAGCTCCACCAGATACGACAGCGAAAACCCAAACTTTGACCTCACAATACTTAGGCTAAAAATACAAGTCAGTGATCAGACAATTCATTCAGTACTAATGTGGTTATAGATTTTAATGAGTCGAAATTAATATCGCATATTCCAGAAATACGATTAAAGTTTTGGCACATAATAGTTATAGGACTCTGAAGCATGATATTGGTACGTGAATTACTGACATGAAATGTAACACAACGTCTGGACTCTAAACGGGGAACAAACCACTTGATTTCATGCAAGAGATATGGAGAATCGATGTTGTTATGAATTAATGTGTAAAGAAATGAAACAGCAGCGATAATTCGCCTGCTTGCCAGAGAGATAACATCAAATCTATTTGAATAAATACTGTTATCTAGTCCTCTAGCTGGATAATTATTGTCCTCACGAAATACTAAATATTTTAGAAATCTTCTCTGAACAGATTCGATAACTTTAGAATGACATTCGTAAATAGGGTTCCAAATCATTGACCCGTATTCTAATTTTGAGCGTACAAATGAAAAGTAAAGTATTTTCAGTGTTTCAGTGTTTTCGAATCCATGAGAATTTCTGATAACGAAACCGAGAACTTTCAGGGAATTTGACACCGCTTTGTTGATATGTTGAATAAATGAAAATTTCTGATCGAATACAACTCCTAGGTCTCTAATCTCAGTACATCGTTCCAATACGTTTTGATCGATAGAATAGCTGAAATTTACCGGATTTTTGCATCTAGAATATGTCATTACAAAACATTTCTCAACATTAAGGCCCAATTTGTTTTTATCACACCACGAAATAATTTGATCTAAATCAGACTGCAATACTAAGCAGTCATGAGGGGAAGTTATCACCGAATAGATTTTTAGGTCATCTGCAAAAACAAGCTTTTGACAAGCCAATGAGGTAATCAGATCATTAATATAAAAAAGAAACAGAAGTGGTCCAAGATTGGACCCTTGTGGTATGCCTGACGTGGGAACAATGAAACGAGAATTGAATTTTTCATATTCAACGAATTGTCTGCGATTACTCAAATACGATTTGAATAGTAAAATAAGATTTGATGAGAAGCCGAAGCTTCGCAGTTTCTCTAGTAGGACTGAGTGATAATTTGGTCAAATGCTTTTTGAAAATCATTATATATAACATCGACCTGCTTACGTTTATCAAGGGAATTGGTGACAAAGTGGGAAAAACAAGCTAAGTGACACATGATCTGTTGCTCATGAAACCATGCTGATGAGTCGATATCAAGCTTCTGGTTGGGGCATAAATTGCATCATAAATGATGATTTCTAGAATTTTAGCAAATGAGCACAAGATAGATAAGGGACGATAGTTATTTAATATGGAGGGATCACCTTTTTTCAGAACCGGACATATTCGGGCAACTTTCCAAATGTTTGGAAAAATATTGGATGATATGACAAGACTGAATAGATAAGACAGAGGTTCAGCTAAAACAAGACGGCAATCTTTCGCAAAAAAACACGGAATTTGATCAACTCCTGAAGTGAGTTTATTTTTTAGCTTACTGCAAGCTTTTATAACTTGTTCCGGAGTAATGGGTGGAATGGTAATTGATTCATTGCTAATTTCTTTCCAATCAGGGAAGTAGTCCGAGTTAGACTGGGGTTTGTAGACACTCTCAAAATATGTGGCAAAAGCATCAACAATTTTCTGGGGCTCATTATAGGTGACATGGCCATCTTTCATGCACCCAGGGATTCTGGACTGTCCTTTTTTCTCTCTAATAATGGACCAGAAGCCTTTAGCATCAGTTTTAATAGAATTTTCAGCATTTCGAAAGTATTTTTTGTAAGATGCATTTATTTGGGATTTAATAATAGTTCTTAGTTCTCTATATTGATTTAGTAGGGTAATGTCATGTGATTTTTTATATTTGCGAAAAGCCTTTTCCTTTTCACGAATGTTAACAATAATTGATCTGTCAAACCATGGTGGAAAACGACGACGACGCGGTATTTTCAGTGGAACATAAGAATGGAATTGCCCATTCAATGTTTCATAGAAGACTTCGCATGCTTTATTCACATCCTCATGTTGATATACACATGTCCAGTCTACGTCAATCAAAGATGCGTAAAGAGCTGGGTAGTTAGCTTTTCTAAAATTGAACGAATTGGTTTGATTACTGTTCACACCAAATTGTTCATAATGCTTATAGGAAGCCGAGAAATTGAACTGAAGAGCGGGGTGGTAGCTGTCCTCGGTAACCAGGATTTCATCAGCTTTGGCTACTGAACACTCAATGCTAGAAAAAACCAGGTCTAAGATTTTACCGTTCGTATTCTTAATCGAGTTGAATTGATTCAAATTCATAAGTTCAGAGAAGTTTCTCATTAAAACAGATTTTGTATCATATGGGCGTTCAGAACAAAATGAGGAATTGTTGAAATCGCCCACAATCAGAATATTTTCATTACATTCAGAGCTGACAAGTGAAAAAGTATCTAAAAATAATTCCAATACTTCTAACGTTGTATCAGGTGGTATATAAATTACAAACAAAAATATTACAAAATAACCTAGGGATAATTTGCAACCTACAACGTCGATCGATGGGCAGGTAGAATTTAATTTATTGAGATTCAGTCTTTCCACAATAAAATTCGAATTATTCACAGCAATAAGTACTCCACAACCGCGCGATTTATTCGTAGTAATAAAATTTCGGTCTTGACGATGAACAGTAGACGTAACAGGAAAAATTTCACTGTTAGCCACGTTTGAATTCAACCAGGTTTCACAAAGGCAGATGATGTCACAATCACTCATTAGTGCAGAGAGCAAAATTTCATGTGTTTTCGTATTGAGGCCACGAACATTTTGAAAATAACACTCGATTATTTTGGAGGAATTATTGAGATGATTGTGTGAGCTGCTAACTAGTTGCTACGAATGGGAGACGGGGATCTCTACTGATGAAATATTACTGGAGACATCTTGCGGTATAATGGGCAACGTTGAACTCGAAGGACTTGTTGAATTATCGACGTTGACAATAGTTGGAATCCCTTTCGAATATCTGATTGTCAGGTTTTTCTCGCCATTTGTTTGGCGTAACGCTAATAACCAAGTTTAATGTTGTTGTTGAAAGTGTATCGGACAGACTAAAAAGGATCGGAAATAAGTACAACGTCAGAAGCCGTTTCAAATCCAGAAACACATTGAGAAACCTTCTGACCAAAACCAAGCCTGAGAATATAGGCGGAATACAATGCGAATGTAGATGCTGCTAAATAATAATAATAATAATAATAACAAAAGACGGCTCAGCCTTAGGGTAGATGAACACAAACGCTGGACTCAACGGGGACAGACGTCAACGTCAGGAGTCGCAGAACACGCTTGGACGGAACTCCACCGTGTTCACCGGAAAGATGCCAACGTCTTAGACAATGGAGAACACTGGTTGAAACGAACATTCAAAGAGTACTTACATATCCAAACCAACAACGCTTCTAGTCAACCGAGCGTAGGAATTAAGAACGTACGGAAATCGAGATTACAAACGATAATGACCCCTACCGTTACCATTCTTAGGTATAGCCAATTAGGAAAATAGGTAGTCCTGTTAATTACCTCAAGACCGCAACAAAAGTAATCAGTTAGTTATTTGTTTACCTAATTGTTTATTTGTTAAATATGTACCTTATAAGCTTCAACTGCTATTCCTAACTTGTAATTTCAGGTAAACACTGCAATGTTCTTTGTGGCTTTTTCCAATTTTCAATAAAAAATGTAGTGGTTTCTTTACTTCAATCTTCTACAATGACAATGTCAATTTTGTTTAGATGGACTAGAACTGCTAGATGAAGTACTAACTACCCTCCCCAACAATTTTCGATTTTCCATCCTTCGAAGAACTTTCATTGCAGAAGTAGTAGAAAATATGATGTGTATAATATCCAAGTATTCAAGGTTTTTGTTCAAATAATTGCAGCAATCGACTCTGTCGCAGACTGCCACTCTTGATTTCCTTCGACAAAATTACTATATCAACACTGTTCATACCTACAATTTTTTTTTTCAGATTCATGTTGAAATAGACTGTCGGTGTCGACGTGAAAATCCTAGTAGTCAGGAATTTCGATAGAATTAAAACTAATTTAAAAGATACACACGTTGGAATTATTTATTTCCATCTGACCCTTTGAACTTCTACCAACCGGAAACTTTGAAACTAGAAAGTTACAGTATGTGAGGACGTTTATTTCGTGTCACATTTATATACAACGTACGAATTTACCATGTAATAACTCTCTTAGTTCATAACACCTCTTCGCCATTTTGAAGACATCTAGTAACGTAATAATAGCCGTGGTATGATAATTTCTACAGAATAGATATGCGATAATAAAAGTCATCTGAGTCATGACTCATCTCAATCATACGGGACTCCATGAAGTTGATACGCCCACGACCAACCATCTTTTGTTTACATTTTTTTCGCCAACCAGTCTCGCCTTTCTCATATGAATCATTAGTAATTTTTTACGGTTCTATTCAAGCATATGACCATATTGTCCTCGCGCAGGATTTTAATGTTCAATTTGCCTTGTAATTTGTTCGGAATTATTAATGCTGTTCGGCCTGGCAATTTCGTTTCTATTCAATATGCGTTGATTGCATTGTTGTATGTTTCAGCGATTTTAAACAATTTCCATTTAATCCGATTACTTTAGTTTCGCGAGTTTGTTATCCAAACTGAATGAATCCCATTTTGGTTGAATAACGCAATTTGAACAACGGTTATTGACCTGTTTTTGAGTTATGTTTTGATATCAATATTAGTGTAAATATCATGTGGATAAAGTTGGGGGATTTTGTCAATATTATGTAAGTGACTGGACAGCTAAGAGGTGAAAAAACATAATGGACGTATTTCAGTTCTTGACTCTTCCGCTTACTCTCTGGACCTTTTCCCAATCTCTTGTACACACTGTAAAAAAAAATAACACCACACAACACCAGATAAGTAAAATAGCACCGACATATTTCACACCGTTCTATGGTGTAACATAAAATACTGTTGATTGAATTCGGAATGATCAGATGTCACACCTGAAAAAAGTCTTAGAAAACACCATCGTGGTGTTAATTGTCCATTTGAATGGCTATGAAGAAACTGCTTCTACTGTGCATAGCACCTCTTTATGTGGAAATAATATAAGAAAAGAGAGCTCTAATCCCTGCTTTTTTATGGTCGCGGACCATGCAGAGAAGGGGATCTGAACTCCTAATGACTTTACAGGCTCCATCCAGTACCATTCTGTTATGTAGACACTCCAAACTCAAAAGTCCCCGGCCTTCCTGTTATAATTAATATTATTATCATTATTATTATTACATTAATATTATGAAATTCTTGTATTGTCGTCGGTTCTGGAAATATGTGCCCAATTTTGGATTATTCGGAAAATTGGTAGAGGGTGAAAGTGGAATTTAAAATTCTCATATTATTTTAATTATTGTCATTATTACATCAACATTGTGAAATCCTTGTATTGTCGCCTATTTTGATGGGTGTCAAATTCAGAAAATTTTGATGTCATGAAGTGGGTTAAAATAGAATTCAAATCATCATTATTAATATCATTAGTGAAATCTCGTTTTTTCAGTGGAGATGCCTTTAGAGATCAACTTTAAACGCAAAACTTCATCTTCATACAAAATTTTAATGAAATTGTTAGAGCCGTTTCCGAGATCCAAAAATCTACATCATTACTATTATTATTATTATAATTTCGCGTTTTTCAGTAAAGACGACTATATAGATGGACTCCAGGAGCAAATCCTTGAATTTAAAGTAGTACTTGTGAAAAACTTCGTATAATGGTCGTAGGAGGCAGTAGTTGTTTGTGTTCTGTCGAAAACTGATACCTATTGCATCGAATTACCAAATCCATGTTTTCATAGCGTAATGAATGCGTAGAGTCCAGCATTTCAGCAAAGTTATTCTCAATAGGCGTGAAAATCTAGGACTGGGCCAAACGCAACAATAAAAGTTGATTAGATTGCACAGTTTGGAGACGCAGAAAAACATTAACACAATACAATTCGGAACTAATTACTTATGACTCAACTTTGCATTACGTAAAAATATACAGCACTCAGTCCGTTTATTTACGCTTGCATTTTTCTTTGGCAGTGACTCACGGGTGTATGATGCAACTTTTGTATCCGGAACTACTCAGGTGAACCAAATAGCTTCCGTCGCCGAAGTCTTACCTCACAAGAAGAAATCTTACAAGTTCACACCAAGAAAAAGAATTACTTTACAGGATGATGAATATTAAGATAAATTTAGGAAAAATTGGGTAACTGTTTAAAGGCAGATAAAAGTTTTCAAAGGAGAGGAAAGATATTTTTTCTACGAACGTCATAAAATGACAAAGGTTCGCGCATTGACAAAAATATGCCAGGTGATCCTTTTTACCCCGTGCGCAAAATAGTGTGCGAAATACATATTTCGCGCACTGCATGTAAACTATATGAGATTTTTATATTTTAACCTTTATGGTCCTCAATCAAGCAAATATCCAAGAAATCATTTATTTCTAAATGTTTAAAAATAAATAAGTAAGGCTTTTCAAATACTAACTAATTTAATTTTTTGAGGTTTGCAGAAAAAATATTGTTTGATCTCGACAAAAATTACTAATTGGTATCTAGTGCGCGTAATGCTACTTCGAGATCAGCAAAGTATTTCGCGCACGAGTTGCAAACAATCTTTTTTTAATTGGTGCCCTTTTTTACCTGTTTAAAGCACGCCTCAGCGTGTGCAAATCGAACTTTAAAAGACGCGCGTTTTTTTAAGTTATATCATGGCTACATCAACAACTCGAGAACCGTGAAGTCTAAATGACAATTTTATGATTATTGATCTGACAGGAGTACCTTGTAACGTCAAATTAAATATTACAAACAAATGCAAAATCTTTATTCAAACATTAACGAAAGGTATACTGATTGATGTCACATCACGAATTCAACCATTTTATATTATAAGTTCTTAGTTCCATGATTTGTAATAATGAAACCAATATTTATGATTTTAAAGTGCACCAATTGAAAAAAATAACGTAAAGTTTTCGTGGATAACAACACTCCGGCTGCGCCGTCGTTCTCGAAAAATCGCGTGTGTTTGATACTTTAATATACTATTATTTCAACAAACGTCAAAAAATATTGTTCTTTAATAAGTAATATGCTTGGCTTGGAAAAGTGTTAAAGAGCCCTAAATATTGTTAAACATTTAGAAATCAATGATTTCTTGGATCTTTCCTTGATTTGAGGACCATAAAGGTTAAAATATAAAAGTCTCATATATATATAGTTTATATGTATTTCGCACGGTATCGTGATAAGGTAGGAAAATGAAAAAAGGGTCACTTCGCATATTTTTATCATTGCGCGAACAAACCTTGTCGTTTTTTGACAATTGTAGAAAAATAGTTATTTATGCAACAAGTGCAAAAAGTACGTGTTTCGACGTGAAATTGTTCGACGAGACCGTCAGGCCGAGTTGGACAACACGTCGAGTGCAATAAACAATTTTTGCACGAATTACATACAACATTTTTTCTACGTTCATGAAAAAAGCAAAAAATGAATTATTAAGGTGCGGCACTAGGTGTAGGAAAATGAAAATCGCAACTTAAATAATTAATTAATACTATCGATTTGCATTGAAACAAATCACTATCATCTTTTTTTTCCATTATTATTACTCATTTTGAAACTTTCAATTCTGTAATTGTCTGAATTAATTTTTGACTGACCTTTCTGTAACTACAGATGCATTATAAAAATCAAAATCAGACAGTTTGCTCTATGCATGTAGGCGGTTTAGAACAAAGCGGATTAGTTTTGATTATGCAGTTATTCTCGGGAAGTCACTATTTTTTTAAGTCTGGCTACTAACATTAATACACAATAATATAAAATATGTAACTGTTTAAAACTTATTGCCAATCTCACAGAATGTCTACTTAATATGTAGTAGTCAACGTTTATGTTTGTCAGGATGACAGCACGTTGAAGTAGAATGACAGATGAGTGCAATAAAAACCTTATTGCACTAGTGCAATAAAGAACTTCGTTTTCCACTAAATATAGTTCAATAAAGTTTTGCTTTTTGCATGAATGTAGAAAAAGAATATTATGTTTAAGGGACTCTTACGTGTCGTCCGGTATATATTATTCAACAAGCGTATAATTATAGCTATTACACGAAGATGAAATTGCAACAAGAGCCGGAGGCGAGTGTTGTAACATCTGAGTGGGTAATTGCCATTATGCGCGTGTTGAATACTATACTTTATCCACAACTATATATATATATATAAATAAGTTTATTAAAAAAATGCAAAATACACATTATTTTTTATTAATGGTAACGTTATTAATACACAATAAATTTATGTTTATTCACTTACATAATAATTATTAATAATTATTAATTATTTTTGTGGAAGGTATTTTCACTATAAGAGCTCGATTGTAATTTTCTATATCTTCAAGTTTCATAGAATATAATTCATTAGATTGGAAAGCTCCCATTAGCCCCATGATTAAGGTTACCTAAAAATAATTTGATTAAATTGGAAAGTTTTAAGCTGAAAATTACGTTATTGTAAGAATACCTTTGTCATTAGATAGGTATGATATGGCGCTTCTTTAATACTAACTTCTTCGGGAGTAAAAGTTTTAGATTTTTTCGGTTGATGGCCCTCGGACTGGCGTTTTAAAAATGCCTGCAACTTCATGTAAGTCTCTAGGTGGATACTATGGTAAATATTCAATGTACTTTTCAGCATAGAATAATATGCCCTCAATGATGATGACTTGTATTTTTTGCAAGTTCAATTATACTAGGATAACATTTTCAGAAAAAGACGATGTTTTTTGTGCCAGTTGCCAATCCATAAAACTTTTGTACACCGCATCATATCTACCTTTTGACTTGTTAGGTAGGAGATTTTCTGTAGCGCTAGCCGCTAATTTTAAAATGTCTGGCGGTGTACAAGACATATCTTCTGAATCTGATTCACTATTAGACATTTCTCTAATGATACCAGACAACAAATAACTCACAAACCGACTGACAGTATATCTATAAATACAATGACAAGTACATTTACAAATTGTCAAATTTGACGCAACGATTGAGTAATATTATTCCATCAAACTGTCATTATTATTCAATTCTATATGGTAATGCATGGCATTACTTGATAAAAATCGCATATTTAACAGATATATTAATTAATAGTTGTGGATTAGTTATTTACGTAATCAGTTATGAAAACACCGATATTGTTCGATGAGTGTAATATTTGCCAAAACGAGCGAACGGAGTGAGTCAGTTTTGCAAATTACGCGAGTCGAACAAATAAATCTTTTCATAACGTATTTCGTACAAAATTTTATCTAATATCATTTTATGAAAATAATACAATGGTTTTCTCCTGATCTGGGACAGTGGCATTGGCACTTCTCAGAATGAATATTTAAAAAGCAATATCAAAAGAGTCAGACTTATGTCAAAAATGAGTAGTTGTTCCGACGAAATAGCGCCTGATACAGAAGAATCGGCAAATAAAGCATAAAATGAATTAATAATCCCACAAAAATCTAAAGTTAGATATGACGCAGCAAATCCTGTTTTCAATATTTTCAAAGATAAAATTATTAGTTTCTTATTCTATTTCATTACACAACTAGTTGGTTAATGAATATTACACAACTTGTTTTCACTTGTCTCAAGTGACAGTTTTGAAAAAACTGACGTTTCATAATTCACAAACGTCATGTAAAACCTGACTTTTCGAAACTGAATTAGATAATAGTTATTTATGATACAAGTGTTAAAAGTGGCATTTTATTTTGTGAGTGGGGAATATTGCGAAACGAGCGTTAGCGAGTGGAGCAACCCCACGAGCAAAATAAAATCACTTTTAACAAATGTATCATACAAAATTTTTTGTTCAACAGTTACTGCTAGTAAGAAAAAAACAAAAAAAAAATAAGATCCATAAGGATTCGAACACACGATCTTTGGATTACAAGGCTGACTGACAGATACTTCAAATATAATAAACCCCAACGCACTTTATTTATGAATGTCATTATTTGTCAGTGATGAAGGACATTCTACAGTTGGACTAAATACTACTTCGTTTGTAACTTCAAAAGGAATTAGTATTATCAATTGCGCAAACGACCAAATACATGTGTGAACTTTTATAAACGATTCCTCTTGAGTAGGTGTTCTGATTATAATATCTGATTGAAGTGTTTCTATTAGAGAGATCTATATTACTGAGTATCCATCATCTCATCTGTCATTTTACTTTTAACACTAGTGTTAAAAGTACTTTTAACACTAGTGTTAAAAGTGATTTTGTGAAAACGTCAGATTTTAGTTCATGTGTCAATGAATTAAAAACGTCATTTTTAATGTCAGTTGTACAAAAAAACTTTTTTATTACATTCCTCTCATTTCTAGTGATGTTTTCAGCATTCATAATTTTCTTCTGACCAAATGAAAATTATTGGTGGTTTGAGTATTTCAGGTACTTTCACTCAAGTACTTTACAGATTTGATATCTATAAACAAATGCCTATATATCTGACATCAATCGTCTCGGACTTAATAAAGAGGCCATAAATCGTGCCATACGAAATTAAATACATTAAAAATCATAAAACACGTTCGACTAACTGAACCTGTCATCGAAATTCAGAATCGATATTGCCAGTTAGTTCACGTACCGAATGAACATTACCACGGTATGACTCACGAATTTGGCGAAACTACTCTTCTTGGTATTTCTTTCAACAACTTCCAGATAAGGTATGAAGTGTCCTCATTTACTCCTTTTGATAAATATGTATGCAATACGAGCATGATACCGTTCATCAAAATAAAAAAAAAAAATGAACGAGTAGTAACGGACTAGATATATCTTACGTAATAATAATAATAATACAGGGCTTTCATTTAATTCCGTATCTCACGTGACCATAGTTAGGCAACCAAACTTACACTACTGATGGCTTACCTAAATATCATCAAATTATTCCAGAATTCTGAAAAACTGTTCTAATAAATTCGATGGTTACAGATGCAAAATATTTATTTACAGATATACGCACGTATACTAACCGAAGGTAATTAATGATGATTTATGACAGTTGTCTAGTTATAGTCCGTAATGACAACCTCAACTAAAATTTGTTCAGTAAGAAAACAGAACTAAGTTAAACTCTTTACTAATACATCATTACAAATAAAGGAGCAGAACAATATAAAGGTCATGTAGAAAAAAAAACTTTTCAAAATAATTTTTCGTTCTCCGTATCGGGACAACCTATATACTTTTAGGTAAACAATAATAAATGGTCCTTCGAGCCGGATAAGCAATATACTTTCAGCTGAATAATAATATATTGTGCTTTGACTTATGTGAAAGAACTGCATTGTGAATTTACAGGAGAACATTTGAATCTAATATGAGGCGTAGCAAAAGAATAAAGAATAAAGCAGAAGTAAGATCCGAAAGTATGGTAACAAAAAAAAATTCTTTGAAATTGGCAAAAATCGTAAAGCAAAATGGCCCTGGAAATGGAGATTAATTCATGAAATTTGGTGTGCCAGCGGACTTTTTGAATGTCTACCTAAGGATATATATATATATATATATATATATATATATATATATATATATATATTAAGTAGTTTAAATTCCATTGTGAGTCAATTGTTTTAACATAATTGTAGCTTTCCCTGATGATGACAATAAAACTTGTCGAAATATTGGATGAAGTCTTATAAGATTATACTTCCTGCATGCTGCTTACTCAACAAGTTTCCCAAGCTTGATCTTTACTAGTCAGCAACGACTATACCTCTCTCCTATATATTATATATATCATCAATCCAATCGGTTGAAAAATGTAAGTCGTAATATATAGTCGTCAACGCCAGGTCTAATTACGAATTTGTGGATAAGTCCATAGTGCATTTTCATGGTCTTGCCTTTTCAACACTGTTATCTAGCATATACAGGGTGAACAACGAACAATTACGGAACATTTTACAGTGTGTTCTCCCACCAAAAGAAGTGGAAAACCAAGTGGAATTTGAACCCAAAGAACACCTTTTGTATGTGCAAGAAAGCCCGCTTCAGGATTCAAACACGTGGACAACCATTATAGGTATTTTTCCATTCCTCCCCTTAATCAAATGTGGGAATTGAGCTGGGATTATAACATGAAGTTTTAGCATGCCTCCCAATACGAAATTACAAAAATAAGTAATTTCGAACGATCGATTAATGAAAATATGTCGAGATAATGTCTCAAAAAACACCGTAATCAAAATGACAGATCTCGTGCAAATTTATAAGGTGTTTGAATCAGTAGCACATCTTCGAATGTTGGCGAACGGAAAGATTAAATAAATCACCGTGGATTGCTCTAAAATTTTACAAGTGTCTTCCCACACGATATACTAAAACACTATTTTATCTTCCATGATTGGTCATAGTTTACCATGTATATCATGTTACCATTGCCTAAATACGAAAAACATTTATAAATTCATCAGTCCTCTAGCAACTCCACAACGCTGAAAATTCAATTAAGTAATTTGAGATTCTAAAAAACGGTTTCAAAGAATTTCACTTACATAAATCGAATTAAAATCGTTTTTGAACAATGTCCCATGAGCATAAAAACGTCCTTTAAACCTGAGGAAAAACACGCAATTAACTTAATTCAACTGAAAACGCTGAATACATTCCAGACTGCACAATGTTGACAATTTGAAATTTTCTCAATCATTACTTTCATAAAATTGAATATTAATTTGCACTCAAGCTAAGAGCTAACGATGTTTATATTGCAAAGAAATTATTGAGAGTTTAATGACTAAAATAAAAGCTTTCGAACAGAGGCGTTCCTGGGAAATATTCCGTTTGGAAGATTTATCGAATGAGTCCGCCATTTCTAAAAGACCTGAGATGAAAAAATATTGTAGTCCTCCTTACTTTAAAATTAAGCATGGAATATTTTTATTGTAGGTAATAACAACAACTCTATCAGTGATTATCGAAAGACAAATTCCTTTGATTTTGAGAAACTAAATTATGTTGCTTTAGGAAACCACACTCGGGCTAAAGAGACATGTTTTTTTTTCTAAAAAGAGAAGGAAGTTTTGATAATAATGGATGAATGAGTTGTATTCGAGAAGGTGATTTCACGAGTGAATTGTCGCCAAAACGACTATTTTCATTCATATAAAAGTATAATTCAACATTATATTTAATGTTTTCCTTCATTCAAACTCTGCCACAACAACAATTCAACAAAACTAAACCATGTTAGGAAGAAACCTGCAGCTGCAATAAACAATTATACAATTTTAGGTTAGATTATGCCGTCATATTAGTTTTATTGATTCATATTCATAATTTGTCGAAAATAATGAAGTTGATATCGATTAATAGCGAGTGCATATCACGGTTTTGGTCAAAGTTTGAAAAAGATGTGTTCGATTATCAACACAGAAGTTTCAACCAATAAAAAAACGTGCATCTTACATGAGAGGAATAATCTTTGAAAGTTAATGAAGGACTTAGACAAGTAATTTTGTCTGCTAGTTTGTATTATTGAAAACCGTTACTTGAATGTGAAGATGAAAGCCTTGAAATGAATCTGAAGCTACGGTTGGGTACAAATGCGCAAGATACCAATGGATAATGGACCGTATTAAGGAAATATATGTGCGTTAAGAATGTCCATGCATAAAACTAAAATGTTGGCACTAGGCAATGTCAAAAAACCCTGCTCCAATTGATATGTGGATGCCAATGCTTTGGTTGGCAGAATAATTGACCAAACGAGAGAGACTTTAGAATATATAGGGTGTATGTTTTAGTGTATGAACCAAAATATACGACTACTGTTATATGACAAATGTATGGGTTTGAGTGGAAGCTCAGAAGCTAGTGTACAAAGACTGGCCATGATTGGGGTCACTGGTGCTATGTCCAGCTCATCTACGATTAGACTGGAGGTAATTTTGAACCTTCTACCTATGCATTTGAATATTGTAGCCGACGCGAGGATAGAAGCCTCCAGATTCAGGTGCGGACCAAAGGGAGGGACAACAATCTAGGCCCCTCCAACACAATGGAGGTCAGAAGAACTGATCCATCTGAGATGCCGTCGGGCAAGAATCCAACCTACTCCTTTGATGAAACTTACACCACCGTATTATACAAGTAACAAATCTGGTACACAGATGGCTCTAAGAGAACAATTGAGCAGGGGCCGGAATATACGGGGAGAGATCACGGCAAGACATTAGTCTAAGCATCGGTACCCAAGCCTCTATATTCCAAGCCGAGGTAATGCACGAGAGAGATTCCAAGGAGGGGACCTAGCAACCAACCCATAATCAATGTCTCCGACAGTGAGGCGGCAATAAAGGCCGTGCGATCATGAAGGTTTTCTCACAAGCTAGTTTGGGACTCAAAAAAAACCCAGCGACCTGGAAGCACTATACAAGGTGGAAATTGTTTGGGAACCAGGTCACAGGGGCATCCAAGGGAATGAGAGCACAACGAATGAGAGCAACAAGTCTCATCGGACTGGAACTAGCCTGTGCGATCCCATTTGGGAACATTAAGCAGTACACGAAGAAATGGGTTAAGAACCATCATCAATCTTCCTGGAAGAATGGCTCAGGCAATACGAACGGATGGGGCCAACCGGCCGGCTATAATAAAGTTTTTTTCAGCACTACACCACACTCAACCACTTCCAAAATCCGTTATGAGTACTTTCTGTTCCATTCATAGTTTCAAGAAGCCTTTATATACTATGGCGGTATGAACAAAAATTGGGAGAATATTCGAAACTGTAGAATAACCAAGTGGAATTCAAGGATCAAATCCACTTCTTGGCTAATTGATGGTTAAACCATTGGTATATGATTCGATTTTGGTTTGTGAATATCAAAGATGGTGGAGCGGTGTAATGTTCCTTAATGACAGGAACGTTGAAATCTACATAATAAACGATTGAGACGATTTTCATGAAATGCACCGTTCAAGATGTTTGGAATTGAACGAAATATTTTAAACTTCAGTAAATCTTCCGATATAGGTGTGAAATAATGATTCAGTCGTAGTATTGAATGTCAAGACTGTGAATAATTCAGGATGTGATATGTTGCATGCTATGATAGTTATTTATAGCTATTAATGTAACGAGAATATTATGCGATTTATAATAATCGAGGATGTCGCCTGTGCAACCTCCAATATTTACTTAAATTACATAATAATCTAGTTACATTCAAAGCTTTATCGTATCATTGACATTGACAACGATGATGTGAAAATGAAATCAATAACTTTGGTTATGTCACGTTATTGTTAAAAATCCAGTTCAACGGGTTTTACGACACTTTTACAGCTGGAACTTGAAAAAAACGTGGAAATTGAAAAAAATATCAAGGGATCAAAAATAAACCTATGAAAAAGCTGTGAAAATTTTGAACAAAAAAGGTTCTATTTATTTCAAACCAGAAATCAAAGGTTTTCTCTGAAATTATTTTGGAACGTCATAACAACACTCGTGTCGGAAACCTCACGTTTTTAAATAAGAGATAATGTTTTCGAAGTTGAATCTGGCATTACTCAGGCTCTGCCAAACCAATTTTGACAAATCAAACTAGGGAAACTTTGCCCTACTGATATCTTTTTTGAAAAATCGGTCTCTGACATTCACTGAGTAAAGACAATTTTCCTACTTTTCGAGTGTTTTTTTAGAAGCGAAAATTTTGAAAAAATTCCAGGATGATCCGAAATCCGTCGAGTGCCATTTGTAATTTTCACCATGTGAGTTAATAGCAGAAAAAATCGAATACTTAATTTATTTAAAAATTCAGCAAAAAAATCTATATTTTGACTTTATCCTGGTTAATTTTCTATACTACTTTTCTGAATACGTTCTAGGTGGAAAATGAAAGCTGTAGTCTCCCTTTGAGGCGAGGTGTTTTTTTTCTGTGGTCCAGGGAGTATTGGGGCGGACTGAAACCATGTTTTTGAATAGCACGGACTGACGCGTTCTGCGCATGCCCTTCCCGGTCTCACAGTTGTTTATTTATAATAATAATATAATATTGAAGTAAAACTTATCATCATACCATTTTAATGTTACGAATAATATGTCGAATTCTGAATTTCTTTCGATATTCGGCAGAAATATTTTAGAGGGCAAAACGGAATCTGTTGTTCCGAGGTGGAATAGATTCGTGGGATCGCTAATCAGCGACCTTTCTTTCGTAAAAAGCAGTGTAATTGGCTTACTATTTGTGAATTCTACGCCCAGTAATCGTAACACTATTTATACCGTATTAAAATATGCTGCTGAACACAATAAAGAGATAGGCATGAAAACGTGCTATGTAACTTTTGACCGGAAAACTGAAATTGTGAAATATTAAATATAAATATAAACCAGAATATTATCTGTGTATTTTTTTTTATTGAAGCCGTAAACATGTAAAGAAAGAAATACATTTTCGAAACAATTTTTCATCTTTTCCTTTGAGATTTTTGATCAAAAGTCGGAGTGAATACATTTTTATCCTTCTCTTTAATTATTCGATCAAACGTAAGGTTTTCCGGAAAAAATGTATGGAAACTTTTTTGTTCCTAAGTTTCCTAACATAATATTTGATTTCTTGAGATTTTTTCAATTTCCAAGTTTATTCCGAGTTACGGCCGGAAAAACTTCGGAAAACCCGTTGAACAGGATTTTTTGGTGATTTTCACAAAGTAGGGCCCGGAACTCATTGAATACTTATTCCTCTTATTAAACTAACCCTATACCAAATTTCATGGACTTCCAATTTAATTTGCAGTTTCAGTGATTTTTTTACTCTGAGAGCTGTACTAATATAAAATTATCTATGTCAGTAATCTAGATTTTTTTTAAATAAAATTATTTTTATTCAAAATTAAATGTTTACTCTGGATTGACTCCTATTAACTAGTGTATTGTTCAATATGTAGTAGATTACTGTCCTTGTTTTATCTTTGATGTAATATACTTCTTGGAAAGTCATCACAGATATATTAATCGACGATTTCTTTAAAATACATCAAAATCACCAACCATATGAGTAGAATTTTAATTCTCGAAACGTTTAAATAGGAAATACAATATGGCATATTTCTCTAATCAAATACTTCAAGAGATATTTTGTGGGAGTTTCCCACAAATAATACTATATAATACATTCATCGAGACTATATATGTAATCATCTTATAATAGGAGAAATATCTTGCATTTACATATTTACACATCCTCACAACACCCTTTGAGAATACCAAAATGGTGACGCTTAATGGTAATTAGGCTCATCGACTGCCACATTCGATCAATAATTTATTCATCATTATAACATACGACGCACTTATGTTTATCTATACGTTCCGGTCGAGTGAAAAATTAGAGGAGTGATTGATTCGTACGGCGTCCGCGGGCGATGTCCGAAGAATCGGGCTTGAGAACAAACACAGGAAACGTGCCGAGTGCGAAATTTGCCGAAGGCTGAACGAAAGTCTGCGGCGCGGCGTCCAGAAGCTCCTCTCCCATAGGGGTATCAGGATAGAAATAAAAACGTGATTTTTTTTATTTACTAATAATCAACAGCTTATAGTAAGATTAAGAACATAATGGGTCATATGAATAAACTTTGAGTAAATGTTTCTAGTTGGATTTCTTGAAGAAGACCTATTTATTCATTAGTTATGAGAGATACAAACTCAGAATATTTAAGCGCTAGCTTTTATTCATACCAATTTTTTCACATAATTTTCAAGGTAGAAGCGCGCGTTGCAGTATTACCTACTTTTAACATCATAGTGTTTCTGTGTCTTGAAAAAAGTTTTTTCTATGACAGTGCGTAAACTAAGCTTTTAAGCACTGTTGAGAGTGTGTAAGTGATACTTTTTCTCACAAGTGCGTAAAAAATCGCCTGAGCGTGAAATCATCAACTGTACGTGCAGTAAATTTTTACACAACACATTTATGCATTTTTGAAAAATACAGTAATTATGCGCCAAATATAACTCAGAAGTCATCTTTTGATAATTCAACGACAATTCATAAGAAACATTCAAATTAATGATACAATTTCTACAATTTGGCATTATAATAACTTTCGAAAAAAAAAACTTTGATACACTTTCGTAAAGGGCTTTTTTCTACGACTGTGCGTAAACTAAGCTTTTACACACTGTTGACAGTACGTAAACTGATACGTTTTCGCTCAAGTGCGTAAAAAATCACCTGTACTTAAAATCATTAACTGTGCGTAAAGTATATTTTTACACACTGGTTCATACATATATTACTTTTTTAAAAATACAGTATTTTGCGTTAAATACAACTCGAAAGTCATAATTTGATAATACAACGACAATTCATCAAACATACAAATTAATGATACAATTGCTACAATTCAGCAATAAAATAACTGTCGAAGAAACCACTTTATATGATACACTTTCATTAAGGCCTTTTTTGTACTAGCGTGTTAGCTATTTTGTACTCGCGTGTTTGTTGAACTCGGCTGCGCCTCATTCAATAAACCTCACGCTCGTACAAAAAGTTCCCACTTTACGAACTTGTATCATAAATAGCTATTTTCTACAAAAATAAGTTTTTACGCAATGATCACAGCGCGTAAACTGACTTTAGCACAAATGTGTGAAAAAATAAACTTTGCGCAAAGTAAGTGTTTGAAAACTATTCATACATTTACGTATTCTTGAAAAAGACAGTACTTTGTGTCAAATTTCACTCGGAGGTCATCAATTAGTTGAAAATAAGATGAAAACTCAAAACTTCATAAGATGAAACATACAAACACAATTATGGAAAGAATTTTTTAATATAAATGTAGAAAAAACTTTGTTGATTTCAGTAAAGATTCAGTTGGACAGGACAAACATTTTTTTATGGAATACGAATTATTCAAATACATAATTCGTTTGAGAGACGAAATTGTAAATGTAAATGATGATATATGTACTCGAAATTTTTCGAGTACATGAATTTTCTTTGAAAATTTACTTTGAAAATTCATGTACGAGATAAATTTACGGCAATTAATTCAAGCACGAGGGGGATTCGGTAAGAAAATTTCACACCGAGAAATGAAAATCATCCAACAATTCATAAGAAATAACTAACGATGGTTTCACCTGAACTATTTATAACCACTGAAATATTGATATGTAAAATACTTAACAAAATTTTCATTAATAAATGTGTTTAAATTTGGAAAATTTCCGGCAATAATTCAAGCACTTGGGAGATTACAAGTGAAAATTGCTATTATCTCGGAATTCTGGCTATTTAGGTATAGGAACATGATATATCAATTCGAAGGGAATTTAGTCATCTTTCAGGATATTTCATAATATACGGGATGTTCCATTTAAAAAAACGCACTTTCAACCCTTTTCGTATCTAGCAGTAAGATCATGAATTTTGAACGACCCTGTATAACGCAGAACAAACTTCTCTATACAGAATCAATGTACATGATCTTGATGAACTCAACACAAAATTGCAACTTCCTAAGAATCCAAATACCGCAGAAATAAACATTCAATTCGAGCTATGTTTTGGATAAAAAATATGGAAAATAACCAATATCTCAAAAACCGTTAGAGATAGGTATAGGGGAGTGACCCACCCTGTATATAGAAACAAGTTGCTTCAGGAAGAAGCAAGACAAACTCGGAATACAATACCAGGAAGGATTAGTTTAGAACATGACGAAGTTATGTTTTATTCTATACAGGCTAGTGGACCTTCTTAAGGTAATTCGAGCACAAAATTTAAATACGGATGCCAATCCTGTCGAATCCGTGGCCACATGAAATCATATGTGAATCACATTTAACTGATGGCAATATAGATCATAAAGAAATTATAATACCATACTAATGTTGCGTAACTCTTGCTTTCGAGAGTGAACAAAGTATCTAAACAATCGGTCTTATCCCCCATAGGATTTTAAGCTTATTTAGAACAAATCCAATATTGGTGATGACTTTTGAACAACCAAAGGAATGACGTTTATTCTACACAAAAGCATTCGCTCTAGGTTTATTCGTACGACTGAACGCGTCTCATTAGACAACAAGACAACATGACGTGGATGTAAACCCAACAAGGGCCCTTCCCTATAACTGCCCCCAAAGGGGCAACCACTGCCTCGATACATCACGTCGTCGGAAAAGGGAGACGTCGAATTGACGGCTCAATTACAGCCCCAAATGCTCCGTACATAATTCGCACATGAATAACTCCGACATCGTTAGAATGGTTTAATGACATCTCTATTGGCTTACGCAACGCTGAGAGAGCAATCCGGGGGTTTCGAGGATGAGGCGCCACGTATTTTCCATTGTCGGGTCACGGCACGGCCACGCAATCAATGCCGCATTGTGTACTCGGTATCGCTAAATTGAGAGCTTCATTCGCAGCAATAGGCGCTATCGCCAAGATCGTTGTCGCATCGTTGATGAATATTAATGACGTTTTTCGAATTAGGATCTTGTGTTGCGTCAAGTACTCTAATCGTTGATATGAAAAATCTCTGGATACGAGAATGTATGAGCGATATACAAAGTCGTGAGTACCCAATCTGAGAATCGATTCGGAAAAAGAAAATAACTTTCCATTATTTTTTGGCTTGGTGGGATTCCATGCAAGCAATAAAAATGCCAGAATGAAATGAGACACATTTATTCCTTCATAATCTACAATCGTTACGTTCAGAGTTAAGATCAAGAGTGAAGTACCACAATTAACCGGTCGGTCACCCGACTTCTTCAATATAATTCAGGCAGATTTGTTTATATTCCTCAACTAAACATCGGAGAGGCACACCGGGCTATGCATACAATTAAATATTCCTATTCGGTGAATCGGTGAAGTGTCAATTGTTCATGAACCTATGTTTTCTTCTGATGGATGTGTTCATTTTTGATTCGACAACTAAGCCTTCGGAAATCAGCTTGGACGAACATTGTGACATGGGATTTTTATATATACCTATGTTATAACTGCAATAACCGGCGTGGCCCGGGTATCTTTTAGATAATTTCACTTGAGTGTCTCTCCAGTACAGTCTAGAACGTTTCAGAGACTCTATTCTGATTCATTCCACGGAGATACAGATTTTTTTTAAACTTTCCAGAAGCTTTGAGAACATTCTAGATTTTCCTTTCTTATATTCTGAAATTCCACCACCATATCTTCTCGCTGGTGGCCGAACTTTCAAGAACTCACTGTTTTCATTACGTTCCAGAGACGTCCGGAACATCTGTTTATGTTTCATTCAAAGATTTCCTTAAATTTCCCAGATTCTCATTCGAAAACAGTCCATCTTATATTTCAGAAAGTTCCACGCCATCTCCCTAGTGGTCGAACTTCCGAGAACCACTTTACTTTTTTTGAACACGCTCTCTCCTTCAGCTCCTCCGGTAAGGATAGTGGCCTTTGTGATATTCCTCACCAGCTCTGTTTGTGACACGTAGCCTGGTGTACTTAACTAACCCGACTTTATTTTATTTATTTAGAAGATTTCAGATGAGAATAGAGTGTTAAAAAAATCAAAAATGGTTTTTATTTAGGTAATGAGAAGATGCTTGTTCCCACATATAATTTTCAGTGTTCTGTAATTGGGGTTTTCCTGATTTCTCCTTGTGGCTAGTCTATCCGCCAAGCCAAGTGGCTTGAAACATAAAAGCTAAACTTGAGCTCGAAACTCTTCTTCTATGATTTGGTTTAGTTTCAAGCTATTGTCAAGCGTTATTAACCTTTTCAAGCTCTTTCAAACTCAGCAAAGTTTTTTTGTTCTGTACGCTGAAGAACAAGACCAGAAATGAACTAGACAAAGTTCAAAGGCTGGCCTGCTTGGGAATGACAGGCACCATGAGAACGGCACCAACTAGAGCTCTTGAAAATCTACTAGGACTGCTACCCCTGCACCTTGAACATGAAGCCATGCGTACCGCCTACAGACTCGAAGGCGTAAAAAGGTCGGAGGAGAAACGAACAATCCCTCATCTAGAACAAGGTACAGGAGAGCTGTCCCATACTACTGATGGAAAAGGACAGCACTCCGCCAGTTCACAAACTCAGGAAAGGCCCGAACTTTGTCATACCGACTAGGCAAGATAAGATTGGAATGACATAGCATCGAACGTGCCCCCTGCTGACAGAATAGTCTGATACACAGACGGCTCGAGGTCAGGGGGTATGTCCAGAGCAGGGGTATGAAGAGAAATCTTTTTTCCTCTAAGCGAATACGCCTTAGGCTGAAGTATAGGTTATACTCACCCGTGTCTAAGAAAATCTCGTCAATAAATGTCGAAGACCAATTGCAATTTACTGGGCACTGAGATCAGACAGGAGCACATCCAAGGGGGTGTCCGAGTGTATAGAAATGCTTCGGAAAACCTGATAAAACAAAGAAAACTATGTCTCGTATGGGTCCCAGGACACTGGAATGTCCACGAAAACGAGACAGACAGGCCAGCCAAGGAGAGGATCAGGAAAACCACCAAGTGAGCCAGAACCCATCCTAGGAATCCCCAACAGCTTATAGCTGTTGTTGCAATGGAAGAACTGTTGCAAAAACAGTTTATAAAAACACGGCAGGACTCGCCTGGCATGAGACCATCGAAGCTTAATACAGGGTTGCCCACTAGGTTTTGGCCTCTGAAACGAGCAATTACCAAATTATTTAGGTTTATGGTCACCCTGTATATTTGGACAGTCCTTATTCTCTGTGATGATTAAAACAAGGCAGAATTAAAATAATCATTCATATTTTATTGAAAAACGTAGTGGGACAAATGATATTGAAATACCTGTTGTTTTAAAACTTATCGTTTTAGACTACAAGTGTGATAGTTGTTGGAATCGTTTTATCGAGAGGAACATAGAAATGCCAAAATATTCAGGTTGTCCCATTAATGATTTTAAATCTGATGTCACGTGACCGAAAACCAAAAGCTCATTGGGTAACATAATATCAGAAAAAGCTGCACCAATTGTTTAAATTAACAACCCCAAAATTTCAATTATCTACTACGAGATATTCCCTGGCCAAAACTTCGTGGGCCACCCTGTATATCCAGGCCTTCTGAAAAACTCGAAAGAAAAATCCTCTCTCTTGGGAGTCGACATCTCAAGCTAGCGACAAGGCTCCTAACGGGACACAATCACCTAAACAGGCACATATGGCTCTCATTAGGATCATAGATGATTCCCTCTGTAGGTAGTGCCTGGAAGAAAACGAGACCCCATAACACTGCCCTGAACTGGTGCGACAGAGGACGGCAGCTTTTGGGAACAGTATACTGAACCTAGAGGGTGTCAGACAAATTCAGCTGAGGAAGCTGCTGACACCCGCCCATCAGTGGCAGGAAGTGAGTGAATGACAGCAACGGCCGCCGTGATTCCTGATTAAGTCACGCTGAGGATGACTGCGGAACTGGACGATTCTAGGCGTTCTCGGCATTACAAGAGTTCTCTATGATTCGAAGAATATATACACCGAAAATTATACCGAAATAATAATTTATACCAAAATATTAAATATAACGATCTATATAGCGAAAATTATAGAGTGTGCCACCAGAAGAAGTGGAAAACTAAGTAAAATTTGGAAATTTAGACCAAAAAAATTACCTTTTATAACTGTAGGAAAGCGCAGCATAAAAATTTAGACTGTGAGAATCCTCTTTTCCTTCATCAAACATGGAATTGAAGGTTTTGGTATGAGATTAAGTTTTATAATAACTCCCAATAGGAAGATTCAAAAATATTTTTTTTGAAGAACACACGACAACGCGAAAGTTGAGGAAAATGTTCGACTGTTGAAGGTTTCGAATGATCTACACTCATATCACAATATTCGCGGAAGGTAAACGCTGGCATATTGAACCGAATTGCACTAAAAGTCAAAATACGATCATTGGAATCATTTCAAAATCAAACTTTCACTCAATAAACTGACGATATTTTTGACGGGTGACATGTGAAGGTGCACGATTGCCAGTGTTCATCAAATGTCCATATCTAGGACTATTAAGGATTTTCAATTGAATTGTCGGGGGTAATACCACAAGAGTTCAGATTTAACCGGATATTTTTTGTGGTTGTTTTCGAATATTTACTTTCATTGGCAATTTAACGAGAGCTGTTCTGACAAAATCACGAGAGCGTAGCTCGAGTGATTTGTCAGAATAGATCGTGCTGAATTATCTATATGAAAGTAAGCATGAGAAAACCACCGTAAAAAATATCCCGCTAGAAACTCCGCGTGGTATTTGTTAAGACAATCCTATGAATAGAACATTCAATTCAATTAAACTTTATTTAATAAACTAAAAGAACAATAAGTAGAAGAATAATGTTTAGAAATAAACAAATTCAAATCTCGACAAACTTACTGGAATATTATTTGCTGTTTTTAATTCTGCTTTTGACAATTACAACTGTCAAACTGATGCGACGCGCAATGCTTGTTGAACGAATAGTAAATGCTAGCGTTGCTACGGCAACGTAATTTATCCGATATTTTTATCCACTTGCATTTCTGTTTCTTCCTATTTAGCCGATAGCAAACTACGATTTTTGTACTCGCAAATGGGAATTATTATACATGATTGGGATTGTCTGAAATAAACGGGTTGAATAATTATAGCATCATTTTGTTTTCATCTACACATGCAGAGGGTATTCGTTGTGCAATGAGTGTACAACCAAGACAAATCACGAAAAAATGTACGATCATCATCGATTCTCTTCTATTCTTCACTCGAAAATCATAAAAACATTATGGGAGCGCCTGAGTTCGAGAACATCGCTGTGTTTACATCTATGAAGGTTGTCGTACAAAAAAAATTGTGTAAATCGTCACGAAAAGCTCTTAATTTCAAATAAATGAATAATACAATAAATAATAAAATGAATTAATAAATAAATGAATAACTGAATGAATATTAAATACATTTTACAGATGCGTTCGCATATGACACCATTTAATTTTTGGTAAATGGTGGCAGTTCACTCTGTATGGGAAAGGCGAATTGAGCAGACTCCAGAATCCAGTGAAGTGCATTGGGTGCTTTATGTACTCGACTAGAGTAATTGACTTGTCAGAGTTTGTTTATTGTTAATTGTGAATTTTTAATTATTCAGTATGTCTGAAATTTGTCTATGGTACAGAGCGACCCATTTGAAAGCGGGCCACCCCTCTAAAACTGTTATTTATTATCCGGTTTAGAAGTTTTTTTTTCAATAGATAGAGTATCAATAGTTATAGTTAAGTGTCATTAATTCGAAATAAAAATAAAAATTTCAAGGCCTACTTCGAATTTTTTTCAAGGTAAAATGTCCAAAAACATACTAGCGATTTTTCTAAATAGAATTTGATGACGCCTCTGAATTCACGACATTTTCAAGTGGTTAATGTGAAAATTGCGTAGGAATGCGTCCATGAATGAAAAAGTTATATGGGAATAAACTTTGAAAATTATGTCAATAAATCAACCTACCACTTTAATTTCAGAACGTTTATCAAAATGCTGACTCACTGGATTCAGCATATTTCGAAATATATTTGGTCACAATTTCATCGAAATCTATTCATAAATGAAAAAATATAAAATAATTTTCAAATTTTATTCCCATATAACTTTTTTATTGATGGACGCATTTGTACGTTATTTTTAAATAAACCATTTGCAAATGTCGTGAATTAAGTGGCGTCGTTAAATTCTATTTTTTAAAATCTCTACTATTTTTTTTGTATTTTTGCACTTGAAAAAAATTCAAAGTAGGCCTTGAAATTTTTATTTTTATTTCGAATTTATGGCACTCAACTAGAACTATCGATGCTTCATCTACTGAAAAAAAAAAGTTCTGAATCGGATAACGAATAATTATTTTAGAGCGTATAGCATTTTTTTTGAAAGTGTTAATCCAGGAATGAAGACCTAGCTTTCAAAATAATACCCAGTAGAGATTACCTCATTGGAGAAAAACGAGGAGAAACATATCTACCAATAGTTTTTCAGAATTTCTGGTATCTTGTCGTAAGTTTCTTCAAAATATGAAAGTGTTCATGTAGAACGGAAAACTGTTTTCTCACCTTACACAATTCGTTCAACTTCTCCAATTACTCCAAGAAACCACGTTCTTACCTGTAACAAAAAACAGAATCCTTACAAAAAACTGCGAACACATCTTTCAAGAAATGAATTTCAAATCCATACTAGTCCGGTGGCCAGCTGGCTTGACGTGATCAAATTAGGCCCAGAGCTGGAATCATCAGTATTTTATGTTTTTTCGCTGGATCCGAATATGTTTAAAATTTTCCTCAAAAAACCTATTGTTCGATTGTTATCAACAATAAATTTCAAGTTAACAATTGGCCTGGTTCTTCGCCCGAGTCACCCGGAGACGTCCATCCGAACTTTTTTCGTACGTTACAATCGTCTGAACCTTAATTCAAATAATCACACCGCCAATGCCAATTGTTACCGAGAAAAACAAAATATTATTAAAGGAAAATTGACGTTCAAAGTCAGAAGGGTACATTATCTCAAGATTTTTTTTTATCATTTGTTTTTATGGAGGTTCCCCTGTCTAATTATTATTAACAATTTGAAGTGAATAAAATTCTCAAATGATATTCCAAGCATTCTGGAAAGTACAAATGGGACTTTTTTTAACAATCTAGTCAGCTCAAAGACGAACTCGTCTAATACAAGTCTATAACGTAAGCAGTTAAATAAACAATATTTGTCAAAAAAAAAAACTGGCATTAAAAGTCACGAGGGTACATTATTCCAAGGTTATTGGGGACGAGGATCACGAATTTGCCATTCGTTTTTATCCAAGACCGCCTCCCTGTCTAAATATTATTAACTTTATAATTTTCTGTTAGACTTATTAATTGTTTATGGAACTGCTTGTCGGATTGTATTGAGTAACTTCGGCTGACTAGACGATATACGGAAGTCATGTATGTCATTTCCAGAATGCTGTGAATATCGATCCACCAATTTTTTTTATTTGAAATTGTTAATAATAATTAGACAGGAGGTCCTGGATTCACGAGCCCGACAACCTTGGAATAATGTACTCTCGTGACTGCTAACGCCAGTTTTTTTCTAAACAATTCATTGTTTATCGATTGTTTATTGAACTAACGTCTTTGGGTTGACTAGATAGTTTGAAAAAGTACCATTTGTACTTTCCAGAATACTGAGAATGTCGATTGAGCATTTTATTTACTTTGAATTGTTGATAATTGGATTAAAAAAAGGCAAAATCGTGATCCTCGCCGCCAAAAACCTTGGGATAATGTACCATCGTGATTTTTAACGTCAATTTTACTTTAAACAATACTTTGTTCATTGTTTTTTTCGGTAACAATTGACATTGGCAGTTTGACTCTTTCAAATTAAGATTCGAGCGATTGTAAAGTACCCAAAAAACATAAAATATAAATGTACCAGCTCTGGACCTAATTTGGTCACGTCAGACCAACTGGCCACCGGACTATACAACAAAAAGAATAACAAAATTGTTCTGTTCAAATCAGAAATTCCTCAGTCTGATAAATAATTTTTTAGACTTCAACTACTATCAAGGCTATCATCAAGAGTTAGTTAAACAGAACGAATCACATTAATAATTTCTAGCAGTTCACAACTGTAGTGGCGAGGAAAGTACCGAAGCGTGTAGTTCATCTACTCGAGACGTAGGTACTAGCTCATTTCAAGGTCTTTCTTGTATGTAATTTGTTTCAGAACTCATTAGAAGACATTTTACAAGCTCCAAATACAACGACATCTCCTTATGTAGCACACATGAGAAGAACACATTTTCGAAGAGCTTGTTCCCCATCAATAATAACAATAATCGATGGGAGAGAAAATGTTACAGTGGATTCGCGATATTTTCAAATGGTTCATATGTGAATAACGTTGGAATGCGTAAAATAATAAAAAAGTTATAGGGTAATGAAATTTGAGAAATATGCCTTTTAATCAACCCACCACTTCAATTTCAAAACTTTTATAACAACTTTGACTACAACACTGGATTCGGGGTGTCTTGAAATATTACTGACCATAATTTTATCGAAATCTGTTGATAAATAAAAAATAAGAAATTTTTAGATAAAATGACATTTTCCTGAAATTCCATTTTCAAATTTTATTTTCTTATGATGTTCTTATTTATGAACAGATTTCGATGAAATTTTGACCAGTGATATATTGAGATCTCCTGAATACAGTGGTGTATTTCGAATTTTGATAAAAGTTGCCATAGACCTCCACAACTCGAGGAATCGTTCGAGCGGTGGTAGCCGTAGAGTGTTATACAGCAAAAGATCTGGTTATAAAACAATATTGCCGCCACGAATATGTTTGAAATTTCGTATTTATGCTCTTTGAACCTCAAACTTACAGGAAAAATGAGTGCCATACTAGTACAAATCGTTCAAAATACGCATCAAATTTTACAATTATGAAAAAATATTGTACACGTTCGGCACCTCCCAGAGGTATGGCATTATCAGACTTCTATTAATGATCATACAAAGAACTGGTAAAAAAATTCATAGGGTGGTACAAATAGTTTTGCAGAAAAATAAAGAATTACTCCTTTGCGGTGGTATGGCGGCCATTTGGAATCGTCGGAAAAGTATGGCATGGTGATTTTCGTGAATGGTTATTCGACGATGATTAGCTGTGCACAAATAAGCCTGGTACAAATTATTGAATTTTTTATTTTTATTTAATATTTTCTCGTTTGTATGGCGGGCTGTAAGCCACACCGGAGAAGTATGGCATTACGCTACCGCCTACTTCTTTTTTCATGGCCTTTCGAAAAATACAAGAATTTTTGTGTAACAAATCGTTCGACTTTCCTAATTAATCCGACACGTTCAATTAACGTCCACGAGATTGGGCCGCCATTTTTCTTTTCATCATTACGTAATTAGAGCCCTTGGTACAAATGACCGGAAATTTTGTTACCACTCGGTCTCGGTCTAATAGGTTTCATCAGTCCAGTTTCGCTCATACCTAAAATTTTGTTAAAGAAACTTTGCAAGTTAAATTGATTGGGATCGAAAATTACCAGAAGATATTAATAATCAGGTTGAAGCATTGTTGAAACAGATCAGTTTCTTAGTTTACGCAAAATTCTTCGAATGTTATTTAAAAATGTCAATTTGGAAGATTCAGAAACGACCAGCATTCATGTGTTTGTGATGCGAGTCAAGTAATATACATTTGAGATCTAGCATTGCTGAATACTAGAAATGCTTTTAGGAATTCTATTACTTCAGAATATAAGAATTTAGAAACATAAAAACATATCTCTGGATTGATTCCATGGTGATACTCACATGGGTGAAATTCAATAATAATTGGAGAACAGAGTTAGGGAAATAAGAGTTTTCAGAAAGATTGACGAAGGAATCATGTTCCTGGGAAAATGAACCCAGCAGATATTGCATCTAGGAGATGTACCATAGAATATTCATTAAAAAGTAGTTAGTGGAATGGCCCAAGCTGGCTGTAACTAATCCAGAGTATTGGCCATTCTTCGAGTGAGATAAAAACTTAATTTTATTCAAGGTGATATAAACTACTTATAATAAAGGATATTTACGTTAAGTATGGTAATTTTGTATATCCGACATAACAACGTTAAAATGCCCAATGAAATGCATTCAATAGCGATGAAATGAAATTTGACTAGCTTCATCCATATTGAACGCATTTCATTGGGAATTTTAACGTTGTTATGTCGTATATACAAAATTACATGACGTAATTCTCTTCTTATCGTAAATAAGTCCCCCGTATACTCCCGATTGATATCTCATTAACGAAAGTCACGGTCCAGTTGCGACATTACGGAAGGAATTCCACGTGAAGACAAAGATAATCGAGATGTCTAGTTTAACAAGCTAGTTAATACATGGAAATGAGTGGGCCACATCAGCTAGAGAATATGAGGAATAATTAGAAAACGTATTAATAATTCAATTACGAGCGATGCCGAAGCGTGACTAACTACATAGGTACATATATTTTTAAACTATAATAATTTTCGTAAAATATTTATAGCTCCCGATAAATCTGCCAGCACGGATACTAACTGTACTGTCCGCAACCTATCATTAACTATGATATAGGTAATTGAATTACTTAAAACGCTGCTTCTAATAGCAAGATATTCCAGAGTTGAAATAATAAGATAGTGATTCCTATACTAACCAAGAAATTAAGCAGTAGCGTAACATGCATTATGAAATATATCAGAAGTATCAGTGGAATAACAACGAACATGACACTTTCTGCGACCACACAGGCCGCTACATTTGCGATGCATTCCAAATGTAGCTCGCATTAATTTAAAAATAATCGTTTTATTTATTAACAGATTTCAAGTCAATTATAAAAATATTAAATTAAGTAAAAACAGAACATAATGTAAAGTACAAATGAAACTAAGTATAATCTGAAAGATGTGTAGTGCCTTCCTGCTCATAAAAGAGAACATAGGCATCTCCGCTCATGAGGGATTTGGATGAAATTGGGGTAGCACATGAATCATTGTATTCATGCCATGTGCTCGCATATGGATGTCTACAGTAGGCTGTGTAGTGTCCGCTGTAGGTAGTTCCTCTATGATTTAAATTTAAATGTATCCGGCCACAGACACTGTACGCTATGTTCGCTAAGTTCTGAGTAGCCTGATGCATTTGAACTAGTGCAAGTTATATTTGGAATGCATCGCGAATATAGCGTACATACCGCCATTTGTGGCCGCGTGTAACTGCCGCATCTCTACGAACTAGCGAAAATACCCAAAGATGAGGTAACAAAGAGAACCACTACCAGCTCCAGCTACTCACCAACCTGAAACTACCAACGTACTTGCTACCGATAATCCTGCCACACTATACGTGTGTTTATGGGGGATTATTATTAATATCCTGCCAGAGGTGACTCTGCTTTAACTGAATACAGCGGATCTAGACCCAGAAAAATCTAGTTATACAAGTATTTTTTCAAAAAAATCTTATAGCTGCTAATTGAAATATTGTAACCACTAAATTTTCTCGGATGAATGCAAAATGTAAACATTTTCAACATGAAACAGGTCTTTTTTTCAAAACGTTCTTTTTGTCTCTAAATGTTACCTTTTAGTTTTGACAAAGAACACGATTGCAGTTAAAATATGGTATTGAAAAAACAATATTTAAATACGTTATTAAGTGAGAGATTTTTAACAGTAATACAATTGTTTTGAAAAAAAGACGTTGTTCATACTGAAAAGTGAACTATGTTGGCGCCTATTCAATTCAGAAATCATTTAACGGTTATACAATTTTGTATTACAGCTAATAGATATTTCTCTCGGTGTAAGGAAAGTTAAAAAAAATCGCAAAAGTCAAGGTGTGTGAAATCTATGTCGAGGATTTAAGACGTTCGGACGTTTTTTGGGAGAAAAGAGTCGATAACCCAAAAACGGTTCGTCGTATCGATTTCAAACAAGGATAGGCTTCTAGAGGACTTAATGTTAAATTTTAATCGATGTGTGATATCACATTTTGAAGATCATGAATTGTAGTTGGTGCTCAGCGTTTACATTTTGTTGCAAGATTCTTAGGTCTGACTCCATTATTTTCTGCCTTTTTTTCAACCGCTGAGAAAAAAAAATCATATATTTTTTCAACATCAATAATAAGGTAGTTTATTTTAATACTACGCCACTTCAGACTTATATGAATCCGTATTTGGAGGTCTGAATCTTTATTCATTGTGCACCTAACTGAGAAAGATTCTGAAAGTGCCAAATGTGCAGAAGAAAGGAATATCAAAACGTAAGAGAAAGGGGGACTCTTAAGCCTGCTTGCTAACGCTTGATTCAGATACAGACTCGGATGGTCCAGTTGCTTACACATCAACTAGGACCAAACTGATTACGACGATGATGAAGAGGTGTTCATGTGCAATACCTGCAAAGACCTAGATGATAACTGTCACAATTGAGAGTAATTATAATAAATAAATGGGTTTTATGTTGAATTATAATGCAATGTAGCATTGTTATTTTATCATGAGATTAACTTACCCATATCACGACATTATATGTCCTCTCACGACATTACCTCATTTTTCCGCCTCAACAGAAATCCATCCAAAAATTAAGGTTTTGTGATGATAAATCTAATTTTTCATGAATATGTTGCCTAAGTATTGTACATTCACTACCAAAGTTCGAAGATTGATTTCCTTTATTTTTTAGAGGGAAAAGCTACAGTTTCATCAGAATATCACGACATAACCTTACTTTACCCTACTTATGCTGAAGACCCTGAAGACCATTGATCGAAAGGCAAATTTGAGAGTGGGGAATTTTGTCTCCTAGGCAATCTACTCGAGAGAGTATCTTGGTAGGAGCAAAGTGGAAGTTGATGTGGAATAGCCGTAAGCTTTTGCGGACAAGAAATGTAATGGAAGATATCTCGTGCGTTGTGTCATACCATGTTAAGGTATGTACACACCAAAAAACAAACAAGAACAACACCAAAAAACAAACAAGAACAAACATCAGCGAACAAATGATTTTGTTCAGTGTGGACGGTGAAAACAGCGAACAAACTTTTGTTTGTTCTTGTTCACAAATGTTCGAGTAGGAGTCGGTACAAAGAGAAATTTTGATCGTGTAGTTTTGGTGTGGACGGGATATTTGTTCGTCGGAATGTTCTTTTAGTTCAAACTAAACACGTAGTTTGCCACGAAAGACCTATGTAGTTATTGTATCTGAAACTAGAACTATTACTTAATTTCGAATAACCGTTGGTCTGATTTTTTTTTGAGTTTTTGAATGTGGAATGGACTAATGAAAACCTGTTGAAACTGATAGACGCTTGTGGCGTCGTAAAGTAATATGGAATAAACGCCGAATGATAGAGTTTATTCATAGGCACCAATAACTATTGTCTATTCGTACTGAAGTGAACAAGAGTGAACAAATATTTGTTTGCGCCATGTAGACAAAAAAGCGAACAATGAACAAAGAACACAAACAAACAAGGTGGACAAGAACGAATGTTTGTTCTTGTATGTTTTTTCGGTGTGAACATACCTTTAGGGATTACCTAAATTTGTTGCTGTGTTGTAGATTTGAGAGGAGCGTCGTTGAAAAAACACCATCATCACAACATATCATACTTTCTCGTCCCATGAATATTTGTCTTTTTGTGTGTAACACTCGTTAACGAAATAAATCAGTTTAATGTTCATGTTCGTTTACTTTAATGTACTGGATGTCATTTTTGAGAGAGTTACATTTGGCAAAGCTATCATTTTCTGAGCAATAGTTGTTCAATTATTAAATTATTCATTTCAATTTATAAATTATTCAAATGCTACGTATCAAACGGTTGGTTAGTGGGAATTTTGATCTCATTTGTTTGCTATTGCGTATAGGACTAGAGGTAATAATTGGGAACCTTTTAGTTATGACCAAGATCAGTGATTGCAACACTAGGTTTTGTCTCATAGGGTGCTTCTGGGAGGTCTGCAGATTCATTTCGGAGTCTGAGATTCTTTTGGAAGACCTGCAGATTCTATTCGAAGACTGATATTCTTTTTAGAGCCTGAGATTCGTTTGGGAGGACTGAAGATTATTTTTGAGGATTTACACTCGATTTTTAGTATTCGTTTGCAGATTTTTTTGACACATTTCTTTTTGTGAACTGCAATCAGCTACCCTCAATTTAAAATGTGGTGCAAATTACACCATTATGATACACCTCGATGCAAACGAATGAACCTTATAAGTGTAAGACTAAATGACAAAATGCATTATATATGAGGACTGGTTCATAGACAGGTCAAGAATTGACAAGGTACGCGATGCGATACATTCGTGAAAATATGAAAATAAAAAGCAGACACATAATTTTCTATGGTCAGGGGAATATGAAGATAAAAAGCAGACACATAATTTTCTATCAGGGGAACTGAAGATTTTGATGAGTCGAAAAGTGACATCCAGACTAGAGAGGAAATTATAGAAGTTTTGAAAATTTTAACAGAAACTAGAATAAGTATGAAACTATTTTCGGGATCAAAAAAGTCGACGAACCATCCAACAGGGGTCAGCCACTGCATTTCATATATGACAACAAAAATACTATGTAAACGTATAAAAATCAAACTCAGCAACATGGCTCTGAATGAACAACCATACAACTCGAATTCGAATTAAATTATAGTAACAATAATATCCTAGTCTAATAAGGCCACCAACGGCGCAGAGAAGTAAATTACAAATATTACCGATTACACCGATATGTCATAGTCACAATACGTGCCTAGTCAGCAAACTTGATGATCGTCGTTGATTACTTTCCGCAAGTAGAGCATTGCAAAAATTTCTCTTCAATGAAACCGGCGATAGTAATGCTCTTCCGATTTGAATGAATAACCATCAAGATAAATATAATATTTCCGAGATATTTCAAGTGGATAATGCAAAAAGCAATATCTTTGTTGCATCCAACAACAGGGCCGTTTCTAGAGTTTTTAGGTTGGAAGCGAACACGACCCGAAAATGCTGTAAAAAAGTTAGACAGATCGTCATTTTTTCGATTGAAAGTAACTCACAAGAACATCGCAAGTTTAACGATCAAATCAAAAATATTTTTTCGACAACCGCATGACAAAGTAACCTTTGGCGCGTTTAAATCTCAACGCAAAGTTAATGTTTTCTGAGGAATGTCATTAATTGACAGCATTTTCGCTCTAAAGCGACAAAATTGAGAAAACGCTCACTTATTCAGATGTTTCCGATTGGACGGCGTGTATATTATAAGTAACGTATATTGGAGGTGTCTGCATAGACTAGTGATTAGACAATCTGCGCTTTATGCCGGCCACTGGGGTTTAAATCTTCGACAAGTATTATTTTGCTATGTGTTAGAGATAATATGTATTGACAGAATTTGTATACCGACTATGACAATATCTATTGAAAATTGTCAAAATTGTACCTTCAATTTTCATCTATTAAATATTAATTGAAATGAATATTATTATTAGGTAATAATGTATGATCAATAAAGTATCGAGTGTTTTTTCTGTATCTGAGATTTGTGTTTGTCGAAAAAATAGTGTGTGTAATTCGAGCACAAAGTGTTATTGCCGGTCTCCAAAGATTACCTATCTTTGTCGAGCGGCAATCTATCACTTTGCGCTCTAAATACACAAATAGCTATTTTCTACTTTTCACTTTTCCGCACTCATTTTAGTTTTGAAAGTATCCCTTTTCTGCACTAGTGTGGAAAAGTAAATTTTAGTTTATGGGGAGTATACTGACATTTGAATATTTGAAAAAACTAATATATTTATATAGGGTTTCAGTTTACAAAATGACTGAAAATCAGGAAATTTATTAGAATTCTGCTATAATTTTTAATAAAAAGAAAATGTGTCAAGTATAAGAAAATGTGTCAAGTATGTTTGAATAATTTTTCGATTGCCCTGGTATAATCCTCATCAAATGTCACTTTGAATCACCTTAGTGTTACACTAGGTATAGTTATTATAGCCACATTTTGAAGCCTTGACGATTTTATCGGTATTCCGGTTTATGAGGAAATTACACCAATTCTTAATTTATTGAGAGATCACCCTATGAAACATTTCACTGAGTTTTTACAGCGATTTGATTAATTCAGACTGAGTTTTCTTCGGAACCTAGAATACTGCAATTCATTTAGAATCATTATAAATGACAAAAAATTATGGAAAAATAGGTTTCTTGAAGAAAATGACGATGTAAAAATTCTTTAAAAATATTTCTAAACAATTTTTTTTCGAGTGAAGAGCTTGACGACTAGTCATTGATGCCATTCGGTCAAAAGAAAGTCCGAGATATAAAACAATGTTTGCCTTTATATGGTGCTCTGCATTCAGCGATAACCAAACATTTAATGTTCAGGCCAGATCTGACGAGATACTAGAGGCAAAACTTAAATGTTTCACCAATTTATAGACTTTGCACCGTTGTGACCCATATACAGTGTGACCAATTTGAGATGGAAGAACTCTTATGAAACTTACATTTTTCAACCGATTGGAATGATTTTTGTTTCGTTAGGTTAGGTTAGGTTAGGTTAGGACTACACTACTCCAATATGAAATATGACTCGCGAAATCGGATGAATGTTGGGAAGAAACGATCCTGGTGTTTTTGAAAGAATTCGGAAGTCACTGGGGAGAAGATTTTTAACACTTTCTGGAGGAAATCATTATCAACAGTTTTTATACATTACGAACCCTCACATGTTATTTTTGGTAATGAAATGTTAGTGTCGAAAATATTTTCGCTCCGTATCTGGAAACAAAACGGGGTTTCAAAAATGTTCAGGCTAGATCTGACGAGATACTAGAGGCAAATCTTAAATGTTTCACCAATTTATAGACTTTGCGCCGTTGTGACCCATATACAGTGTGACCAATTTGAGATGGAAGAACCCTTATAAAACTTACATTTTTCAACCGATTGGAATGATTTTTGTTTCGTTAGGTTAGGTTAGGTTAGGTAAATATTCTTAAAATAATTCATGGAATAACCTCATTAATGTTCATTAAATCCATATTCGGAATATTTTAATTGAAAACTGTCTTGGTATGAAAGTTGTTCTGTATTTTCGTTGTTATATTTTTGTCTAGATATTTCGGTTCATCTATTAGATGTCATTCATGTATGTACAATTTAGCAAGTATCAGACCAACTATCCAGTTTGACCAGAAGCGCATTCATATTTTTAGGTTCAAATGGAAAGAATTTATTGGAAATTGCGATTTGGTACACAATTACCTTTCCAATGATATACCACAATCATACTTCCAATTCACAAACTACTGATATACTTGAGATTTTATAAAAAAATAACTTTTTGTATTCAACATTAACAATAATTCGATGTTAAAGTTTTCACACTATGATTTGTATGCAGACGTAACTATTTTCCCAACTTTTTTTTCCTATTCATTTTTTTATGAAGATAAGTTGAAAGATTAAATACAAATGTAGGTATCTTCATAAAAAAATAAATAGGAAATACAAAAAAGCAGTTCTTTCCATGTTTTGTATTCTAGTATAGAAAAGAGTTTCTTGAAAAAAAATGAGTTTATTGATGTTGAAAAATAAGAAAAACAAATATTGGGAAAATAGTTACGTATGCGTATGCTAGTGTGAAAACTTTGTTACTCACATGCTATTGTTTCAAAAAAATTAGACGCGCTTTCAGTCAAACCGGTGTCATATTTAATCTGATACTTTCTGAATTGTACATTCATGACATCAAATAAATGTACCAAATTTGAAACATCTATACAAAATGACAACGAAGATACAGGGGGGTAAATTGGTTTCGGGTCACCTGGTATAATCTGAACACTAAAAATGATTGACATTTATAAGTACTCAATTGCATTTCTTGGCGTAGAAATTTTTGTTTATGACTAAGAGAAATTATTCCTGAACAACCACCACTTTTGAAGTAAGACATAAGGATTTTATCGACAAAAAAATCATCTGGTATCGAGCAGTTGGTCTCCTGAAACAAGATCATTATCATAAACTATGAATATCGCGGGTTTTAATTCAGTTCTAAGAGGAAACTCACATTGTGTTCTGCAATATTTACATATTCATTATGCACAATGCCCAACAACTGTACACAATATCAAAGACCTTTGCAAAATCTGACAGTTATCGAATACCTCAAACAATTTTGTAGTCAATGTCAATTTTAACATTAACATCTTGAGTGTTCTTACTTGTAACTATTCCAAATTATACCTACAAAACCCATTTCTGCCAGAAACATAGCTGAGCAATTTAATTTTCTTGTAACGACGTCCCATCTCACTCTTGCGAAAAAGAAAATAAGTAATTTCTCTAGTATAGGCTTTGGAGTGCGTGAATCCTACTTTCCAACAAATGAAAAAAAAATAACATGTTTCTCACACATTGCAACAGTCATGCAATCAAGGAAGAAGCAATTTATAGAAATTACCACCATGATGGCCGAACAATTGTGTAATAATGTCATTAATTTATGAACGACACGGTTTACTGAAAATAAAATGCATTTAACTTATTTTAACGATTCTTCTCAGTGATGTGGCATGAAATTCACATATTCATCTCAGAGAAAAAGTTTAAAAATTCTGGCAAACGTACGATACAGGAAACTTTGTTATTCTCTTTTTATTAAACTTGGCATTATGCCACTGTCCATGTTGCATATTTACTCTGTGTTATTGGAGAGTCATAAAAATGTTGATTTCAAAACATTCTTATATTCATGAATACAACACAAGATTGGCACGATTATTGAATTCTGAAAGACACATGTTGGCTGTCACAAAAAAATTCGCTGAATTTGTGTTTCTATACTGTTTTCACCCTTCAGTTAGATCATCTACATTAATGTCAGAAAGTATAAAGTTTTAAGTTAGATGCAGAAGGTGAAAAATGAAACGAATAATTTCGACGAAGTCGAAATCTCCTTTTCTCCGCACTATCCCACAAAGTGGAAAATTTCAGGAAAAAAGTGTATTACACCTGACATCTATTAGTCCAATGTTCCTCCAGCAGGACACAATTGAAAGTGCTAATTGTGATCAAGAATTGAATATTATTATCCCCCACCTGGTTGTCAAAATATTCGGTGGTTTTGCCAAATTAACGTACGACCCAGATCTCTACCGATCATAAAAACTACTCAAATTCAGCCCGTTTTACGGTGTTCCCTGTTGAAAAACCTCCCCTTCCATTTCTGATTCATTTTAATAAATTATTTATCGCTATTTTGTTACCACATACAGTAACCAGCGCCCTGTCCACTCTTAAAGGCGCTTGTTGGATCCATTTTATGCTAACCCTACTGCACAGGACCAGGAGTGCCTACCTTGTTGCTGACATGCTATCAGTAACTCAGATGTGAAGATGAAAAATTCTTTTATATTGTACCCCTGTTGCACGGATAGGACATTCGGTAAGAGAGAAGTTTTTTTGGCACTTCTGGACGCAGCGCTCTTATGCATTCGTTATTTTGATCGCAGGGCCTTCATTGCAGCCTGACAGTCGAAGAGAATGACATTACTATGGCTTGGGATACAGAGGCTTGAGTAAATACCGAGGCTTAGACTAATGTCTTTCCTCGGTCTCTCCCCGTTCATTCCAGCTTCTACCTCATTGCTTTTCTCAGAGCCATTTATGTACCAGATTTGCCCTTTTGACAGCATTGGTATGGCCTTTGATGTGACTTCCCCATCTTGTATGATGGTGGTGTATATTCCATCAAAGGAGTAAGTTTGAGTTTTGTCCGACGCCATCTCGGATGTGTAGATTCTTATGACCTCCACTATGTTGCAGTGACCTAAGTTATTGCCCCTCTATTGGCCCAGGAACTTTAACCTGGAGGCTTCTATCCTCGGTATACTGAAAATATTACTTTTCACCAGAACGTTATGTTGAGTCTCTCGCGGAAAAAGGATGATATCACAACGATATGGTTTTACCCAAAAGTCACATTAGGAAATATTCACCGTGGAAAAATATTGAAATAAAAGATGACGTAGATAACAACAACTAGTCATAAACTAACTACAAGCACATACTAAGTTTTGAAGGGGTCAAATGAACAGGCATGAAATATATTTAGATCGATCCTGCTATATGAAGAAATAACTTTATGCACTATGCCGTCAATACTAGGCGGTGTATGTAACTAAAATAATGATAATTATTATTTTCTATCTGTTTCCATACGGTGGTAGATAATGAATTAATAATTTCCTAGAACATACTGCTGTAATGGGACCGAAAGCAAACAAAAAATTTCTGACTTTTCGAAAATTGAAAAAACGCGACTAAACAATTTCGTTGAATCCACAAAAATGTCGAGCCTTGAACTAGTATTTGGAACAAACCTCACCTGATTCAGATATCTTGCTAAAAATGTCCCAACAGCGCGAACGAAATCACAACACAAATCGCTGATCTGATTAGAAAAACCGAATGAAACCTAATAAAAACTCAATAATTCTCGCGTCGATTCACCAGACAGCCGTCTTTCTTCAGGCTACAATATCGCAACGATCGTAATGCGAAAATCCCGTTTGTGCTGGTTGGTGATTGCGTTTGTTGCACTAAGCATACGTAGACCGCAGTTAATGAATGAACGAATTAAGAAAGTGTAAGAACAAGGTGTTGTTAAGCCGAATTTTATTCGACGTTTCCAACCGAAACAATCGTGTCAAAGATGAATGAAATTTGTGAATACCATAAAGTGGAATAGCCTGCATTCATGAGAATTATTTAGAGAAAAGAATTTTGAAGCATTTGAAGAGTACGATTTAACTATACTATGCTCGAAGGAAACTGAAATATAATGATTTTTTGGTCAATTTTCATGTACAACTTTGTAATATTTCCAGCATTGCATTTCCTTTGACTATATAAAAAACTAAAGTCAAAAAATAGTGGACAACAAAGGGTTTCGTCTAAACATTTGCGATCCCTACATGATATTAGCAATTCTTCGCAAAAAAAGTTCTTATGTAATACTTCAGAAATCGTAGGAAAATATATTGAAATGTTATAAAAGCAGCAAAACAACTATATTTTGGAAAAGGAATAAGCAAGTCCAACATATGTGTAAAGAGCTAGACAATTATTAATAATCTTAGAAGAAACAATAGTAAACCGTCCTTAAATACTAAATAATTATTATTATTATTGTTCTATTGCCGAAACTATATGAATATAAAAGCAAAAGATCCAGTCGCCTAATCAAAGAATGAATTTGTGAAAGATTCCTTTTTTCTATCGTCCACTAGCCCAGATGAATTTGTTAAATTGTTGTTAAAATTGTTAAAATTGTTTTTTCCGTTAACCAGCTGTCGTCCCCTTACCAACGGCAGCCCTCAAAAGTGGAAACTTGTGCGAGCCAAGGATTAACGAGGTCTCACCTTTTAACATGCGATTCCTAGCACTTTCTCGGGCCATCAGATAATAATCTGTAGTCGCTAAGGATTCGAACCTAGCCGACCAGCAGTCAATGATTTCGCGAAAGTCTCAACCACTGAGCTACATGTAGGCATGAGAATTTTATCACAATGTATTCATGTTTTTATTTTCGTTTTGTATCAAATTGTAATTTTGATTTATTTTAAATGTGTGTGACTGTTTATATACTTACGTATATATAATTGTTTTAAATTGTGACTGTTTTTACAGGGTGAACTACAACCACTCACCGAAAATTAAACAGTGTGCTCTCCCGAGCAAAAGAAGTGGGAAACTGAGTGAAATTTAGAAATGTGTACCAAAAAATTACTTTTTATAAGTGTAAGAGCGCGCCGCCAATAGATGAAAATGATAAGTGGGCAGCCGGAATATCTTTGTCGATTCCTTTACTGTAGGTAATGGTTTTAAATTGAGTTTTAGCATACGTCTCAATAGAAATTTGCAAATGTAAATGACTTTTTATAACACAACTCTTCTCCATGAAAATTTGAGTGAATGTTCGACTGTTTGGAGTCGAATGGACTACAGTGATATCCACAACATCACAATTTCACTGGTATAATATTTAAGAGTAAGGCGATTTACGATAAAGTAAAAATACAATCACTGTACACATTATTGCAAAATCAAACTTCATTCAATAAACACCGTCGGATATTATTGATGAGTGACTTGCATGATGACGTGCACGATTGCCGTATAAGTCGCATGTTCCTATTTGCCCCCGTCTCCACCAAGTTATAAGAGGGGTTCATTGAGTTACTTGTTTGATATTAGACCATTGGGCTTTCCTTTTTGGATTTTTTTTTTGGAAAACTAGAAAAAAAAAACAGGTTGAGATATTATTGTCCTTTTGTGGCGATTGTTATGCGTCCTCAGGAATTTCATGAAAAAAATCCAGCGCATGGTAAAGGAGCCATCCATGCTTTGTTGGCCTGTAAGACTCCTCTGATCATGTTATCACCCTGGTTAATGGGCTTCCAAAGATGAAGTATTGGAAGAATTCCTCAGCCTGTTATCTGATATATTCTTCGATGGAGGGAATATCGTCTAGCGCTATCAATAATGTAGTTTGCCGAATGTATCTTTCACTGTTGGTGACGCATACGTCATCGCTGGTCTGATAACTTAGATTATCACCTTGTTTTTTATATCAAGCTGGGAATTACTGATGGCTATTAACGGTTATGTCCTAAGTGCAGCCGCAGCTCTTGAATTGCCAAGACGATATGCTGCCCAAGAGTTAACCCCCTGTCCATCTATACGTCCAGGTACCGCACGGATTCGTTTATCCGATCCTTCAGAGGATATCCTCTTCGTTCTGAAAGTTATGAGCTCCGTTTTATTCACCACTATTTTGTTCTCTGCCTTGTAGATGCATCTTTATCTTTGCTGCGATATTACTTTGCCACAACTGGGCTTATTTCGCCGTGTCCTGGACGTATACAGGGTGTTTCCGAAATTGGAGCGATAAATGAAGTGGGAAGTAGAAAAAGAAAAAACAAAACAAAATGAAAGAATACATTCTTGTCGAAAAAAATTATTTACGGAGATATTGAATCAGAGGTCTACAGACTACGCAAACCACGCTGAAACACTGCCAGCGGGCAGACTCTTTATGGCCTTTAGATAATCAAACCAGTACTCATACAAAGGTAACTGAAGGCGATTTCATAACATTTCATAGAAATTTCGAAAATTTTTTATTGCTTCAAAAACGAAAATTCTTGTCATGTCGGAAACACCCTGTATAGCCTATTCGTGCTCGGGGACGCAGGGAAGTCATAGGTATGAAGCGAATACAAAAGTGGGGACAAGCTAGGACCCTGTCATTTACTCGAACCCTGTCATTTACTCGAACCCTGAAGGCCCTGTCAGCAGAGGTTCCTCAGCAGTACCGCGTCCACCTTATCCTTGCCAGGCGCCTTGTTCCTAGAAGGTATTTGTGTAGTTTCCCGAACCTACTCGAAGTTAGTCATCAACTTCAAGAAGGCTATGTTGCTCAGGGCTAGTAATTGAATCATGCTTTTGCATAGGTGCCCTAGTAGTACTCCCCAACAATTCGGCCTTTCACGGATTGGTCATCGCTAGTTATTGACCATTCTCTACAGTTGGGATTTTCTTCCGCTTCTTTTGGGGGCCTCTGGTCATCTTCCATAGGGAATTGTATCCGACATTGCGAGACCTCATCGTTGTGATTTTTTATGAGGGTGTTGAACTCATTCCCTATAGTTAGCATGTTCTGCTTATATATGGCTCTATGTGTATTTGGCCACTTTTTTCTCTCTTCGTTATTTAGTTTTATCAAATCAAGGATGTGATCTGGAAGCGGCTCCCTGTCCTCCCTTACTTTCCTCTTCTTGGTGGTGATATCTCTGGCTTTCTGGATATCTTCGATCAGTTTCTGAGTCTCCCTGTCTATGTTTTACTCTTCAAAATGAGGGTTTATATTGTTCTTTCCTTTATCCTTCTCCCGTACTCCTCCCAGTAAGTGACTGAATAATCATAATAATCATATATCATCCTACTATTCTTCGGGAGTTGCCCACCCTTGACTGAAAAGAGCACATGGTCGTGATCTGAGATTAACTCGGAAGCTGTTCGAAATTCCAAGATGTCTACAACGTTCGTGTTCAACACCACGTCCAATGGGTAAGCCATGCAGCCAACCACAAGCAAACTGATCGTACGATTGCCTGACTTCAGAACGACACTATTCGATTTATCCATCAAAAACTACTCTAAACGAAAAATAGAGGCCTTCAAGACGTTTCAACCCATTTCGTGGTACCTAAATTTTTTAGACAAATACTGATTGAGACTTAAACATCGAACGCTGGTTAACTAATGAATATATTTTTTGACAGTAAATAGTCACGACCTGAAAATAATGAACCGATTCTAGGTTGATTGGTCTCATGAATCAATAATCCACGAGCAAAACTATTATCCATTTAACAAGGTGTTGCAACAAGCATGATTTTATTCATTGGTCTGTTTGTTAGTTTCACGTGGGAAGCAATAAATCAAGAAAAAGTTGCAGGTCGTAATTAAGTTGAAGAATAATTGCAGTCTGAATTGCCCACGAGCTTGTAGGTACAGGAACAATATTTCAATCCTCCGTCCGTTCTCTTGCTTCGGGAGACTCGAGAACGTTTCAGAATTCTCTAATCGAATCAAAACAAACCAGTTCCGTGTTTATTTTGAATTATAAGAGCAAAGCAATACTTCGACGGACTCAAGTCAACAATCACGTTTTCAGGTCTCAATACATTCCATCAAGATTTACCAATAGCATCTATAATTAAAATCAGAATCATCACTCGTTGTAATAGAATGTGGTTCAGAATCAGAATAAGACTGCAACAAATTCTTTGCGATGAATTATTAAATACAAATAAATCAGAAAGAAACGGGAAACTGAGAAAATTTCAGAATTCTCCAGTCGAATCAAAACAAACCAGTTCCGTGTTTATATTAGATTACAAGAGCAAAGCAATAATTCTGCAGATTCCAGTCAACAATCACATTTTCCCGTCTATGCATTTCATCAAGATTCACGAACAGTGTATCTATAATTTATAATTGAAATCAAAATCATATTTTTTTTTCCTTTTGTTCTCCTCGTCAACCAGCAGCACATTTCGAGCAACCTACCTATAGATGTTTTCGAGATACTTGAACGAGCTAATGAATACGAATGCATTATTTTAAAGTATGTCATTTTACAGCTTGACAAATCTAGCTGTGTCTCTGAGATGCGCGAACGATAGGCAGAGAGTCTAACTGTCCACTACCAACTTTATTGTAAATGACAAGGACGCCGAACGGCTGGTCTAATGCGCGCCAACTATTCAGAGGCACAGCTAGATTTGTCAAACTATACGTTAGTCACCCATCCAAGAGGTGGCCGCATTTATACGGGATGACACATGACACTGTAGTTTTTTATTGAAAAAGATGAAAATTTTAAACCCACAGGGAGTACGTAATTGATGATGGCGCAAATGGCCATTTTTTTCAACCTGTTGTACCGAAAGTAATCCCAATTCCCTTTTCAAACGTCAACCTTTATATGTCTCCAGCCTATCTTATTTGCTAAAATCCTCTATTCAACTATGTACACAAATTGGTCGCCAGCTGAATTGCATTTTATTGAAAAACATTAAGTAGGCTATGACCCGAATGATAGATAGCTTGGTAGGCTTTGAAATCCAAATACCATTAGTTAGTTAAGAGACCATGAACGCGATCATATTTGGGATGTTTTTTTTGGTAAGAGAGTCGATAACTCAAAAATGGTTCGTCGCGTCGCGCGTCGTATCGATTTCAAACAACGACAGGCTTCTAGAGGACGATTGATTCTATCTACGTCTGCTGCAGTGGTATATCTCTTCCATTAAAATTTGAAGCAATCTTTATCCAATCGAAATGAATTTGGTATCAAAAGAAAGGTAAAACGTTGGTCTACGTACGTGTTGTAATGTTTTTTTTTGAAATATTTATTTATCTACCCAAAAATGGCTTGAAAGTAACTGCATTTTTGGGACATTTTTGGGATTTTTTTGTGAAAAAATTGAGTGAAATTTCATTTCCAGTATAGCACGTACATAGAATCAAACATACGCTAGAACCCTGTCCTAGTTTGAAATCGACACGACGAACCGTTTTTGGGTTATCAATTGACTCTTTCTGCGACTGCGGACCTCTCGGTTTGTCTCAATCGACAATTACGCTTGTGCTCGACTAGGAGGGTAAAGTCTAGATAAACTCAGAGACAACAAAAAACTGAAATTCCATTTAGGGTCGGCGTATCTTTTAAGAAATAAAACCTAATTGGAATTCCACAGCGACAAAAGTCAAAGACGGTTGAGTCTCTGAACTCTCTGACCAATTAGAAATTGACAGCGGCCAACCAGGCCTACCAAAAGCGTTCGATTGTCATTAGGCACTCCCCTTTTACGTCGACTGGTAGTCCACGTGGAATAACGTGTTATTTATGCCTATGCAAATTATCAGCGGCAATTTGTATATTGATGTAACCTCGTATGATCGGTTGGTTCTGTGCTGTCGCAACTGAATTCGTATAGACTATACCAATGCCCCTTGTCATTTGTCCGATATAAACCTAATCACAATTACATGGAATCCTTAAACTCCTGCTAATTTGAGTGGATCTCTGCTCTTTTGCTGATCACATGGCGATGTTTCCCCAGAATTTCTCCAATTCGGTTGGAGACACTTTCTATGTATGGCAGATAGACAATGCCTTGGGGTTGCTCTTCACTGGTGTTCCTTTTCTTCTTCCTTGGAGGCGTAGCACAAATTATGTCTACTTTGCTGTTTCCGTTTGTTTGTAACAAAAGTGTTTGGTGTTTCATTTCATCGTCGATGTGCCTTGGTTCACATATTCTCATCGCAGTATTTACGAGTGTCGGTGATGGACGGTGCGTTTCTGTGTTGGATGATGGTTTGATGCATTGTGTAGATATCGATCTGTATGTGTTTTCTTCTACTTATGACACAACTAACTGCCTTTTTTGGAGACCAAAACATCCAGAAATTGGAGTTGACGGTTTCTTCTAATTCCATTGGAAATTGGACTTTTGGTTTAGAAACCATCTGAATAGTTTTCACGCCCACACAGATCAGTATCTACATAATGGATCCAACCATCATCCAAAACAAAAACGCACCGTCGCGTCATAACTTTTTGTCCTCTGACGATACAATTTGTATGCTTTTGCTACGAGATAATCGGTAAGTTCTGCATTATTTTTCGACTTTCTCAACTCTGGCCTGACATCATTCAGAGATCCATCACTGGACACGGCAAAGTCGTTATATAACTTTAACGATAATGCTAAATGATAATGATAATGAATACATTCTTTATTTCTGTGAAATTCAATATGGCAACGGAGATATGGCGAGAGTATTTTTTCAAAAACAGTTGAGTTCCAAGTGCATTTTTTACTTGTATGCGTGAAGAAAGCACGCAAGTCATGCCTCGAATATTCTGTGTATTGTCCAGTTTACTCTGAATATATAACATACCATAGAATTACAAAAACAATAACAGGAAATATTTTCAACTTCACTGGACTACAGATAAAAGACATATGCTTATTTGTACGGTATTGTTTTTATTGAATAGAGGATACCATGAAATGAATTATCATACATTATATAGAATTTATCTTAGACGGTAATATATACGACTGAGAAAAAAAAAGTACCGGTCACCTAGGTGTATGTTATACATATATACGATGGTAATATAACGATTCTATTACACACCTTGGCGCTTAGGTAATGTGCTCGCTTGCCAATCCAAGGTACGCGGGTTCGATTCATCGCGCCGTCACCTGTGTCGTGAATGGCATCACACGTAAAAGGTACGGGCTGCGTCTTTTCTAGCTCACACAAGTCTCTCGACGACTTCTGAGGGTTGCTCGTAAGTGTGTAGCCGGTTGACGGAAATAAAAACAACAACAATAAAACAACCGTTAAATCAAGGAAAAAAAAATGGGTAATGAGGTAGAACCCAGTGAACGTTAGTAGCTAGTTTTGAAGTAGCAGTATATCTAACTATGCTTTCAAATATGACCATGACGTCAGTATCAAAAATTATATTGAAAATATATCCATAATTAAATTGTTGGAGAAAGCAGATACTTTTCAATTCATTGTAGAGCTTAAATAAGAAGTAGTTAATAGGCAGGAAATGGAAAACAGAATAATACAACCGAATTGGTTGAGTTCAATCATATAGGGAGACAAAATGAATTATCAGTCAAACAAAATAAATAGAATTGAATTAGTTCTGAATGTTATTATTAGTAGAGGGTGAAAGTTGAATTTGAAATTCTTGTAATGCCGTCTGTCTTTGATATATGTGTCGAAGTTCAGATTATTTGAATGTGAGATAGAAGTGGGTGAAAATAGAATTTCAAAATTTACATCATTATTATTATTATTATTAGTGAAATCGCGTTTTTTGAGTGAAGACGCCTATATGGATGAACTTTAGCAAAACCTTATCTGAATACAAAGTATTATAAGTATAATCGCGTTTTTTTTTTTCAGGAAAGCCGACTATATACATGGACTCAAGAAGCAAATCCTTATCTAAATTCAAACTTTTATCCAAATCGTTAGAGCCGTTTGCGAGATCCAAAAATTCACATCATTATTATTATTCATGCATTGTCATCTACTTCTGAGCTATGGTCCAAATTTCAAGTATCTAAATAGCTCATGGGGAAGTTAGTTTAAAATCAATTGCAAAATTCCACCCAGACAGACAGACAAGAAAACGAGTTAAAAAAATGATGAAAAACATAGTAAAAATAAATCTCACACTTCCAATTGTCGTATTTGAACGAAAGGACAATGGAGGTGGTAATATAATCCTACGAAATCCACTGTCGATTCCCGTTCATACTGAAGGAACAATGTGTTAAAATATATACACCAAAACCCTTTTAATCTGAATTTGATACAGGAGGTGTCCTTTTACTCGGTTAGATTTTCAAAGTAGGGTCCGAAATAATCAATATGCAAATACAGAGGTGGAACATAAAATGAAGAAATATCAGAATGGAGCTTCGCTTTTTTACATGCCTCCCAATTTATTTCACAAAAGAAAAAATACACCAACAATAATTAATTCAAGGCATCTCTTCTGCCCGTGTTTCAGTGCAGAAAATCTCAAAACTTCATTCAAAGTTAATTTCAACATCGCAAAAACACGAAATTAATTGATGACTTTTCTCTTTTTCCGACTTCCAATTTGTTATGAACATTATAAGACAATTTCACCTAGATTTTCCTGAACAAAGCACTCTAAACTGTAACATAATGACTAATTCCAGAAATATCTTATTCCCAAAAAGAAAAAACTGTGCATTCTCAGCTGTTTATTTTCGCTGGACTTTCGGTTGGAATTTTGCCAAGAGGTCTCATGAAGAATCTGTCAACGTTCTAAAAACATGCGCCTACTTATATGTAGAAGTGTTTGGAGATTTATGGTAGGTACATTCTGTGTATCATCTCACGAAATCATTCAAAATTAGGTGTAAGAAGATATAAAATCCAATATTCCCATACGAGAGAGGTCAAACGAAAACAAAAAACTGAAATTCACATTTACTATACATACGAGTTTTTAAAAAAATTTATTGTAGGTACCTTTTTTAAGTGTTGTAATATGTATTATGAATAAATTTCGCAGTCAAATCACAATGAAGGGAGTCTGTTTTTCTATTACCTACTCACAATCGAATTTTGCATTTGCTGAAATAGTCAATTCATAATCACAATCGTCATGAGTTATCTGATATACTGAAAGCACTGAAAGCACATTTCTTACAAATCATCATTAACAAAATGAAGAAGTTTTTGTTAGTTGTGTTAGAGTAGGGATTTCGAGATTTCAGCTTGTACCTACCGAGTTATATCTGTATTAGTTTTTTGAACTAATATAATAACCATTATTATTTTCTGTCACAATGACAATGAGAATCATTTTGAACCTGTGTGTCACCGTTGCTCTTTGTACTCTACTGAATATAACACAAGTTTTAATTAAAAAATATATTCGACGTACTGTAGAATTGTAGCTACTATTTTACAAATAACAAGAAAGAGAAACAAAAAGTATTTCATTGCTTAGGTAAACCTTGAAAAAGTCAATAGTTTTTTTATTGAAAAATTTCATGTTTACATTAAAATAAAATAATCGAGATGACGCACAATTTCTATTTTGACACTAAGCTGAAATTTTCATGAGGAAAATATCATCTCCCGATAATCGCAGAAATTGATAATTCTGAAACCGAATTCTATAACAAATTACTAAAATTCTCTCTCTTGAGATTGAAGAAATATTCTTCAACACCTCTATTCCAATGCTATTCGAACTATTTTATTATGTCCCTAGAAATTGAAAAATATTCTCGCACTGTTGTAGCAATAATAACGTTAGTCCTGACTGCAATCGAAGGTCGTTAATGCAGTTTTTAGAGTTTTTATTTGAATTTTCATTCCACCGATATATAATGCAGTGTAGTTCGCGTAGAAGCGGTCAATATACCAGTCGTCACTTAAGTTTAGGTATTGTAACGAAGCCGTAGAGAAAATGATAGCAAGTGGAAGCAAATAATTTTTCTTTCATTATTTGAAAAATTTAATTTTCATTATTGACATAAACTTTGTTGAGTTTATTTTATATATTATTTTTTATATGTATCTTTTTTTTGTAGTATATAAATAATTTAGGTTAAACCATGGTAAACCACCAAATTTTTAATCTAACCTTGGTACAGAGTATACTATTCTATTTCCAATGGCTCAAACTTTAAGAGAAAGATGGGATTTAAAACCTCACTGTAGGTTTGGTTACTTGCCACTAAAATTATAATACTTTTCCTGGTGGGATGTTCATTTGATTATTTTCTTCGTTTATTTTTAATTTCAAATATAGATATCTTCTATACTGATGTTTTGCAACAGTAATTTCGTGTCGATGACTGTACTCGGTTAAAATTCACATGTTGGTGCATTTGTGAATAAAACTTGCCTCAATTCGATATTTACCAAAGAGTTGGACATTTCGAGAGATTTTATCAGACACATTTCTGATAACAAGTTATTCAGCCGACAAATTATGCATATGAATACAAATCACAGGATATAATCTGCAATTGTTTCATTCATAATTCAGTAACTGATGAAAGTTTGTGATACATTTGGTTTGTAGAAACTTCTTTGTTTTGGAAGAATATGATTTTGTTTATTCATTGTTTAAATTATATTTCACTGAAAAATTCCAAAGATCCGTTTCTCCAAATTCAATACTTATATACCGGGTTCAATTCCAGCAGGGTCACCAGAAAGAATTTACGAGCGCCTAAATGTCAAACTGAAATCCCTAAACTGCGAATGCGCTTATAATATTGAGGCGTGATTGGTGATCACTGTAATGGCGGGACGTTTAAATGAAAGACAAGAAAAAGGCAAACTGAGTTGAAAATCCGTAAAGGACAGGGCACAAAACACTATGAAAATAGCTTTCCGCAAAATTTGATAATTATTGTATAATTTGTTTGTTTCTAGACCTTAAACAGTTTTGCCAAGTTATACGAGGATCGTATGTTTCTACAGAAAAATCATACTTTATTTGATTGCCATACATTTTTCATGCAAAAAGCGTATCAAACCGATGGTCAGTGATGTTTAAATGTGTACAGTGAACACCAAATGTCAATAGTTTGAGTAATTACGTTTATAGTGAAGGAGATGAATTATTAAAAAAAAAGTTCAGTATCAAAACACTCAAATCTTCAACGATGAGTTACGTAGTGTAAGAACATGTAAGAATGAAAATATAACTGGCTGTTAACTCGTTCAAAGAGTTTCCGAAGCATATCGCCAATAATTAGAAAAAAAGAATTTCGTTGAAGGAAGTTTAGGAAAGTAAAATTGTTTATTTTGGATATATAGGTATGCATTTCTTCTACAAACTGAAAGTGATTAGAAGTAGAGGAATGCGCTCGTATACATAAACATGAGTAACAGAATAATTATACAGGGTATCCACCATCGAATTAACATAAAAAACACAACTTGTAAACCTATGCTTCTCTTCAGTACAGTAACCACATAAAAATGTAAGCCACAAGTGAAGAATGAATCGCAGAAACTCGGCACATGACTCGATATAGTTAGTAAAAAAAATGTTTACCAAAAAATCAGGGGTGGAACCCAAAAAAAAAATGTATTTAAGAATATCATATATTTTTTTGCTGTTGTTTCGGAAAGTATAAGATTTATCAAGAAACAATTTCAACAAGGTGAAAGAATTTCTCACAAAATGCGCTCGTTTTCGCAGAAAACATAATTGAATTCCGATATCAAATTTCAGGCTCGCCTTAACCCGCCACTGCAATTTACGGCAGGGCCGAAAATTAGATTTGTCATAACTTTGCTAAAAATTATAGTAAAAGGAAAAGAAAAAATGTATATCGTTCCTGAAGACTTGTACTTCCTTATGCAAATATAATATGTGCACGGAGAAAAATGTATATTGATATTTACAATAATTTCTGGTACTATATGTGACAGCAATAATTTATACTAACGTTAACCATAAAATATTTCAACTATTTATTGGTATTTTACCATTTACTATCCAAGTTATTAGGATTACCAAAAATTATTGTAACTTATTGTAACTATGATAATTTCTTGAATATACCAATGTTCTCCAGATTTCTCTCAATGTGAGTACCTGAGTACCCAAAATGTGTTTTATCCCACCTCACATAACCCTTCTACGATACTTACGGAGGATACGAAAGTCATGGATATTTTAGTTGATATGAAATAACTATACTGAAGCAGAAATCAGTACCCTCTTTGGACCATATGCAACGATTTTAGACTAGTGAGACAAGTCTCACTTATACATGCCAGAGAAAAAACTGGGTTTTACTCCTATCTCAGTTTTAAATTCGCTCATAATCCCGGCAATTTCTTCAGTAAATGTTGAAAATAATCGCTCATACACATCCTACATAAAAAATTAAGTATGTGATTTCAAGCTTCAGGTTTGTTAAACATATATGCAACATTAAATGAAGATAATGCCGGTTTTATGGGTAAGTTGAAAATGAGGTAGGAGTAAAACAAAGTTTTTTTTGGCATGTATAGGTGGGATCTATCACACTACTCTAAAATTGTTGCATATAGTCCAAAGAGGGTATGGGTTGCTGCCTTAGTATAATAATTCCATATTTACTAAATTATTCTTGATTTTCAGATAATCCGCATACATCTCTGTGAAGTGCGTCATAACACATTTTAGTTACTCAAATACTCGCATATTAAATTTGCATGAGAAGGTATGAGTCTTCAGAAACGATATGAACTTTTCCTTTCCCTTCTCCAATCATTTTTAGCAGAGTTATGACCACTTAAATATTCGGCTCCGCCAAAACTCTCAGCGGCGGATAAGCGTGAACCTGAAATTTGATGTCTGCGTTCAATCACTCTTTCACTTTCTAAGAAAACGAGCGTATTTCATAAAAAATTACTAGGAATCATTTATGTGGAGAATTGAATTATTTTTCACCTTGTTGAGTTATTTTTCCGATCATATACTTTCCAAGATTACAGCAAACATCTTTTTATTTATTTTTAAACGAAAAAGAAAAATATGTTCCACCCCTGGAATTTTGGTAAACATTTCTTTTTTCGTGTTTTTCATGGTTGCAACAACTAGCATACCAAGTTTGGTGGTGTTAGAATCGATCCTCGTCTCAAAACCCAATCGTACTGGATTAAGAAGAGTATAGCTTAACAATCGACAAGATTTTGATTACGAGCTGAAAAACTGTTTTTCATTTGGATACGTTAATATTACTTGAATTATTCGGGTCATCGGCTCACGCCTATCTGCAGGATCAAATATGGAATGCAACAAATACGTTGGTGGATATTTCATACGCTTTTTCTTCATGCTTGGAATATCCCATATACATTAAAGCACTTGATATAATACGACTGGACATACCCACTGTCCTAACTCCAAATATACATATACAGTAATATAATGAAGAGGTAATGTTTCACAGCATTTCTGAATCTGTAAAAAAATCGTACATAGCTTGATGAGTCAATTGATATTCATTTCTGATGATATCTCCACATAGGTGCTGAATTGAGTTCAAAGTCTGTTCATAATTGACTAGCTCTGTTCTTCAAATAGAAGCCACATGGCAAATTATTGTATACAATAATAACATATATTAAGAAATTCAGTCAAATAATACGCAGTTAAAGTCGAAATTAGAGATTTTAACTAAAGAAAACCATGAATGGCAAAACCTGGAAACCAACCAGTACAGTAGATTATTATCAGGCTAAGATTTTTTTCCAGATTCATGAATGCAGTGAAACATATAAACATTATCATTTAATTCCATAATAAGAATGAAAATGATAATGTATATTTCTGATCATGTCAACTTGGAGGGAGGTATACATAGCTCATACAGCGATTGATATAATATGGTATCTGGTATATTTCAGGTATGAAGAGCGTACCTATAAAGTGCGTACCTATAAAGTCTCCACCAACGTATTAATTGCATTCCATATTTGATTCTGCAAATAGGCAAAAGTCGATTACCTAAATATTTCAAGAGAAAGACTTATCTAATCATCCGGACAGAAGCACAGGTTTTCAAATTGGGTTTTCTAATTTCAAATGTTTTTTTTTTGTAAAATTTCGTTTATTTGTAAATAATTTTACGAAAAAGTGTTGATTTAGCGAAACGGATTTCCTTGCATTATTCCATTCGAATTGGAAAATATCCAATTTTACCAACGGCGACTTTTCTTTACGCACCTCATGTTGCCCCTCCCATACGGCTGATAACGTGAAACGTGAAGAAAGGGATCATACAAGTTCTGGCACAGAGTCGGATTTCAGATTACTTGCTTACCTGCGCCTAGACATTTTTGTTGTGCTATATGCCTACAACTACCGGTTATGATATTAAATGAAAGTACATTCCATTAAACTTGGTCGAAATTGTTCTCAAACTTATTTGGATACAAACTCTACAGCTGTGTGTTCATTATACAACTAACGAAAGGAAGTTTGTTTTAATTTGAAGTATATATCATTTTAAACAATAAAATCATAGCAACTTTGCTTCAATTTTTTGAGATGTTCGCAGAATGTACAAGCAAATATAGAGATTGCCGGTTTTGTTACAGAAATAGAATAAACTGACCTATAAATGAAGAAACCATAATGTAATCAATAACTCAGAACTATATTGAAATGGAAAGCAACTACTTGCAAACGAGAAAAAAAAAGATTATAATAAAAATAGGTAAACAAAGCACTGAAGGAACTTGTGGAATGAAATCTCCAGGTACTTGAATTCCTCGTTATTCCCAAGTTGTTCTAACAATTCTTCTAGATTTTCTTCGTTTTCCATACTTTCGTTAAGGACCTTTATAAAATTGAAATTTTTCTAGATTTTTTCAATCATTTCCAAAGTGTTTGATGAGTTGTTTATATTATTGACCACTGAAGACCGCTATATTATTAACTTCACTAATTTCAAATTATTGACCTTCTGAAGATAACTTTTTTGTGATTCCATAAAAAACTATAGTCGGCAGTTTTGTCTCTGACATCTCATGAATTCAACCGTAATGACATCTTACTTTTTCTGTCGACAATAGAATCCTATGGTACACGGAATCCCACCCCTGATGGCTGAAATGGATATTTTTGCTTATGATTCTAAAAGTCAAATGGAGATTGCCTGTTTTATTGAAAATAAGCTCAAAGGTTATTGTAATAAAACATAAAATTACGAAGATTTTGCTTTCATTAACAAAAAAATAAAATTGCCGGTTTTGATCATAAGCCCCGATCCTAATCCACTCAATTATATACCGATACAAAAAAAATCCCAATTAACGTTCTCGATCATCAAATTTTCATTCCTTTCAAATTGTGATGTCATGTGGACAATAAATTACGTCATATACCATATGGTTGAATTCAGAATGGAATAACAAATTTCAATGGAAAAAAATGGGGTTTTTCATTTGAAATTGAAAAGTTGATGTCACTTCCGGTCAAACCGGAAGTTCTATTTCAGACTCGAATATGAACTATAATTGAAAAATAACTCCCAAACATGTCCAGAATTCAAATTTATATCTTTGTAAATAACCAGATGGTGTGACTCAACAAATATCGTGGCCACCCGGTATATCTCAATCAATTGCAAATAGTTTTACAACATGCATTTTTTTCGGTGAGCTGAACTGAAATACAAAATTTCATTTGTCCTCCTCAAGAGACAATTCGTATTAAAACGTTCCAGATAAATTAAATCCCAATTAAGTCCAAAGAAAGCCACCGCAAATTAACTAATTGGCCGTTTACTCATCACTTCTTCATTTTCATTGGCTGGTCCACTTATCTCTAGGTCTGGCATAAACACCTAATTAAATGACTTATATTTCTAGACAATAAACCGATAATCGAACTTAATTGAAAATAATTATGTTAGTAAAGGAGTGCGCAGTTTACCATTTGGAAAACGCCGGAGAAAGACCTTGGAATCCGTCATGCACTCTTAAAGACGAAAATAATAAAATTTTACAATGCGTTAACCTCTCCGTTTGAATTAAATGAAGTAGAATGGAACAAGTGAAGTGGAGAAGCATTTTATGCTGTACTTTGGATCATTTTTATAACGGCATACATTCAGGGACAGAATGAGCCTTATTTCCAGTCAATTTCAGAAAAAAAATATTTCGAACTCGTATCTAGTTTTCGATTTTTTTATTTCATCAATTTATCGAGTCAAAAGTTATTGAAAACGAAAAAATAAATTACCAAATTCGAACGATCATAAAAGTTGTATATTAGTGCTCAATAAAACTCTAAAAATTTGCCACCTCGTACAAGGCTGGTAGCATTGTTGAATGTGAATAGCAATTCTAGTTATTTTCTAAAAAAAATGCAAGAGTCGCGAAATGGTGAAAACAGAGAAAACATCATCCAACATCGTTCCCCAATTTTGCTACCATTTCCAAGTTAGGCATCAGTGTGAATAAATCATTTATTCATACTTTTCTAAATTTAAAAGAGTAACGAACGTAAAGAAACGTTCCCCTCGCCAAATAAATTATTTATTATTTTCTTTGTTTTCACCATTTTGCGACTCTTTTGCATTTTCTCTCTACGAATACATAACCACAATTGTTTATAATTAATAATTTCAACAATGTTGCCTGCTGGGCTTGTAGGAGGAGGCAAATTTGTATAGTTTTATTGGGCACTACTAGTTGAATTTCAGGGAATGGTGGAAAAAAATTAAAGTGTTACAAGGAATAACAATTTATCATCGTGACTTTAGTAAATTAACTTAAGGAATTGAAGATTTTAATTTTTTGTTTTCAGTTTTTTGATATCTGAAATTAGGTAAAAGTGTAGTTCAACTGAGCAAAAGATTCAAAATGTTGTTCAGATCTTATAATTTCTGAAAGAAACGTATACGTCTATTTTCAACATAATAACCAGCAAAGACTTTTGTTTACGGAAAGTTCTCAAATCAAAGTAAATCACAAATAATCAACGAGTTTTCATATTACTTTACCACGCACTTATTCAACTTCAAATATCTCCAAAACGAAAACTAATGCATTTTGTATAGAACATATTAAGAATAAAGAAAAAGAGACCAAATATCAAACCAGTGGCGTGGAAGTTGGGTAGGGGAGATTAGGGGTACCCACCTACCCTACGCCGTTGTTTGTAGTAACAAATTAACGCATTAAAAGTTGAAACTGAATACTGTCACATAACATTGACATACTAAAATACATGGAGAAATGCCGAGCCGTTGTAGAGTAATTATGAAAAAAATATGTTTTTACACTTTCAATACCCTGTTACTTAATAATTACTCATCTTAGAGGATATGTTTATTGAAATTTTTTAGCCCTAAAATGAAGTGAGGATTTTCATCGGAGTTTGTCCCGTTCATCTGGGACACCTTGTAAAAATTGATGTTACGTTTCAAGTCGCCTGGGACTATATACTTAAAACTGCCAAAGATAAGTTTGACGATATTTCAGAAGAGCAACAACGACAACGAAAATTCCTGGGAGACTGAAGACTGACAAACAAATTTATTTTATTTCCAATGGAATGTAAAATCCTCCGTCAAATATTAAAATAGAATTCTAATAATAATAATATTTATTTCTTCAATTCAAAAGCATACTTATATAGTACAATATAGTATATATAGTGCAATAATATAATATAATAATAACGAACGATCATAATCAAGAGGCATATAACATGTAGATATAATGTTTAGTAAAACCCCATACAAGAATGAAAAGTTCAAGAGTACAGATAAAAAACGTACACGATAGGACAACTAGCAATAAAAATGAAAACTACTACTTGTGGGGAGTGGTGGCACGTGGGTAAAGCGTTAGCTTGTTAACCCAATGTACATGGGATCGAATCCTCGACCGGTCACCGGTACTGTGCATGCGGCATCACAGGTTAAAAGGTAAGGGCTACGTAATCCCTAGCTCGCATAAGTGTCTTGAAGACATTTCAACAATTTTAACAAACAATTTAACTACGTCAAAAAGGCAGACTAATGTAAGTTCAAGTGTTTAAATACAAACACCTCAATAGAAGATATACACGTTTACCAAATATCGACGATAAACAAATACTTTAAGTATATTAATAAATAAATTGAAAATATATATATATATAAAACAAGAAATAAAAATGAATAATATACATTTAACAAAAATCATCTTCTATGGCAGAGCTCACAGAAGAGAACATATGCCTCTTCACTCAAAATTGATGTTGGTGTAGTAATTGGTGACACCCGTGAGTCATTGTACTCGTGCCACGTATCTGCGTATGGTTGTCTGCAGCAAGCCGTGTAGTGTCCTTTATGTGTGGTGCTACTGTGATTTGAAGAAGCATATAGATTGTAGCGACGAAAGGCTGCATTTTCTGTTGCATAGTTGCTCATAAACAATACTGAAGGTATACTAACAAATCTGTCTGTCGGAGAAAAACTTATCAAATGGATCACCAGAGTTTTTGGAAATTTATGAATCGATATAGTTTTCGTGCACTTCCTACTCTCTTTGCATTTTGTACAAGTAGGTTTCTCGTCATCATCCAGAATTCCCTCTCTAGTAAATAGTCCAAACATTGTGAAAGACTTAGTTGGCCTATTGTTTTCGGAATCTGTAGAGAGAGGTACCAGAATGGATCAAACCTGACTGAACAATGACCGCAGAAATTCATATTGAGAAAAAATAAATAGAAACGAAACAGCCCAAAATGTTGGATGAAACAATTAAGGAATCCAAAAAAAAAAATCAATAACACAAGAAAATCATGACAACAAGATAGAACAAACCCAAAGAAAGGACAACAATATGAACTGAACATAACATAAAGATAACAAACACGAATAGGCCAATCAATAGAGGATTTTTCGTAACAAAAATACGGTTAGGAAACCGACTGTGCCATCACATCGAAGACAGTCCGAAGTTATATTTTGTTACAAACATATAAATACAAAAAAAAACGTATTTTTTTTGTTTTGCTTATAAAATGAAAACTAATCCAGCATTCTGGTTGCTTCAATGGGAAGAATTGTAGAGAATTTAAATTCGACCCGATAGGATCATTAGTAACGGGAAAAAAATGGAAAACCCGGAAAATTTTGCGATTTTATATGGGGTTGACCGTTTTCCCGAAAGTAGCGAATCATGTGTACTTCATTTATGCGCAAAACAGGCGCTGTCGCACTATCAGTTATGGCACAATTGCAATTTGAATTTTTTTTGCACTATTTTTCAGCGTTCTTGAATGCTATAGTGATAGCCCAACTTCAATTTCTCAAACAGATTTTAAAAGTAAAAGTATTCTACTGCAAAACGTATAATCTCATTTCTCGCTACAGTGCCGCGAAATGGGTGAAAAAAGCTGACAAACATGACTGAAAACCAATATCTTTAATTTGGTCATGGGATTTAAGTCCATGCCATTTGATGAGCACCAAGTGGATAGGTTATCTAGATCAGATTGCAGAAGAAAAAAAGCATCTTCAAGATCATTCATAATTCTGAAGTATTTTAGATCATCCGCAAATAATAAAGCAATTTTTTTTGGAAAACGTGCAATCCCAAGCACGGTCGAAAATTCTTACTGAAAATATCGGTCAAAATATGCCAGTCATCCATCCAAAATTTAATAGCTCCCATAGTTGCTTGATTTTTTGGATCAACAACACCCAAATTATCCACTACAGCTATTTTCTCAATAACTGTTTATAAATGTTTTTAAATAATTCCTCATAGTAGGGGACTGTTCTGATTATTATCAAAACAATTCATTCAAATGTTTTTATTGAAGAGATGTATAATATTATTGATTGATTATCCATCATCATTTTACTTTTTACACTAGCCTAGTGTTATAAAGAATTATGAATTTATGCATAAAATGAAAAGTGAAAGAATTCCACTATTTTTATAGTAACACATCTCTTGACAAGTAGGTACTGACCTGGATTTTCAGTGATTAAATGATAAACAGCACGGGCTGCATGGTCTTCTGAAAGGAAGTCCCAGAGGCCATCACAAGCTATTATTAAAAAGTCTTCTCCTCCATCTAATGAAATTTCTCGAATTTCTGGAATGGCTATAACATAGGGTTTGTAGTCGGCATCACCTGAAAAAAATTTGAACCCTTTTGTGAATTATAAGATTTGTTGTACAGAGATTTTGGAAATCAGTATTAGCATTAGCATTATTAGTTTCAAAAAATGGAGGGTTCTTGATGACATTAAAAAATTATTATAATTAAGTTTGTTTGACTACAGAAGGATTATTGTGCTTTCATCGATAATTTAATTTTTCCCATCATACTTTGAATATAGATTTTTAAACATATGATGAAATTATCAGACCCCAGTTGTATGGAGCTAGAAATAAACTCCAGCTAAGAGTTAGAAAGCTATCTGTGAAGATATTTTCTCTAGTTATCTGATTTGAAACTATAGGTACACATTTAGTCGTCCAGTTTCAAATGAAAAGAGGATCAGTCTAGAAAATATACAGTGTGTCCCTAGACCAGTGGGTTAGGTTAGGTTCAAATGTGAGTGAGCCCATATCAGGCCCTCCACTGCGACCAGTGGGACAATTGAATATCTCTTGAACCAACAGGAATTTTTGAAATATTCCAATTTCATATCATACAGTTCACAATATAGAACAAAATAGATTTCGTGCGCTTTTCTTGAGCACCTTTTAAAAAAAATATGTATGAAGATAGTTTTCATAATGCAATGGGTCCAAAAGATATTTAACTGTCACACTCATCTTGGGACACACTATATATAAAAGGCACCTATTACTGATCTATCTGTTGAGGATTATATTTGCGATGTACTTTGAAAAAATAACTACTGTGGAATCACAAACAAATTACTGAAAAAGTGAGTACAAAAATCACAGAAATAAATGAATCAGATTGGCATGAACCGACATCTGTACATATCCGAAATTAGGAAAAGTCTCTCAAGCATTAGAGAAGGAGTTAACCTCATTCTAGATTGGAAGTGATTTCTGGTACTTAGATCTAAGAGTTTGTTAGCAAAGTGGCCACAATATATAGGAGTGTGTTTCCAAAGGTAATTCCTTGTTTTGTACTGCATGTACTGGTGTGTGATGCATGGAAAACTTCATTTTGGCTAGATTCAGAGTAAACATCATCATTGTAATAATAATCGTTGAACTCTTCCTAAACAAAATTGTGTTGTAAGTTAATGTAAATGGATAGCTTTTTTAGCAGCATCAGTGATGATATATCCTGCCTCTGTAGAGGACAATGCTACTACTTTCTGTTTCACGACTCTCTAATATTCATTCAATAACAATCCCTACTCCCTACGACCGCTGAATCAAATCTGTTATATTCTTGGCAAGTTTTCGATAGGAACTATTTTGCAATGCTTCTCTGAACCCTATAACCAAAATTATGTTTAGATTCAAATGGGGGAACACCTACTAACTGGTTTTATGGTTATTGCCAATCAATAGCAAAGGCTAGCTCACCCAACTGAATTGAATTCATAAGATAAACAGTGAAGTATATATCAAGTGCCATGGAGGCTTGCCTACAAAAATATCTACTATATATAGAAGGTAAACTTTCACGACCTGTAATCTCTGAACTTTCGGTGGGAGACTAAATTTTGATACTGTTTTTTTTAATTGTTATTGCCTATTTATCAACCTAGAAAGAATTTTGTTTTGGTTTTCGTGATTACCTGCCTCCATGTTTTATTTAGATTGAGGCCTTCTTCATTTCGGTTGAAATTCTCAGGGTGTTTCTGAATATTAATGGCCTCTCTGAATATTCGCAGGTAATACCCCGAGATCCTATACAATACCTGGGTTTTATCGAACAGTTGTCCTCAGTTAGTAGAACATGCTCTGCAACCACGAATTTCTCGGAGTGCCCATACCTGCAGTTCCTCATGTGTTCAGTTTGGCAGGTGTTTATGCTCCTTTTTGTCATACTGATACATACCTCACCACAGCTGCAAGGTCTTCATAGTTTTAAATATCGTTTTGACTTAATTTATTCTAGAAGCCCAACTGAGACTGAGATATTGATTAATTGTTGTTATTCCAAAGCCAACAACAATAAATACAAGTGATTGGATTGTAATAATTCTTGTAACTGAGTCGAACATTTAATTAAGTGAATTTCCAATTTCTGTTCAAAACCTTCGTCAAACAATCCCACCTTTTATGATTCAAACATTTCATCATATCCATTAAAAAGGAGGGGAAATAAAGAGAAATATGGATAAGAATACAATATTGGTATAATGGAGATTTCTCGTTCTTAAAGAGAAGTAGATAAAACTAAATTTTTGAATACTGTTAAAGAGTCAATGGGAATAGTTTTTACTTAAATTATTATGATACATGAGTACAAGAAACAGATTTTCCTTTTTACTTTCTCACAAAAGATTGGACAGCAGAAGCGAAGAGGCAAACAGAAGTATGCATAAGAACTGTTGATTCATGTATATTCAAATCATCTCCTGTAATTTTTTGGTATAAACCAATTATGTAATACCTCAGCGTTAATAGTAACTGATTCATGAGCTCAATCTCATCTTCAAATATATGGATCAATTCCATCACCGAATGTTCAGAATGACTAAACCCTTGAAGGGAATCAATATCATAATTTTCAAAGAAATTTTTTGTATTTCAGGATATATATATATATATATATATATATATATATATATTATTGCAACAAGAATCAAACTTTCCTGCAATTGGTGTAGTATCAACTAAAAATACCTACTGGGCAACCGACCTCTTTCGGGGGGAGGGGTCCCATTTCTTTTCAAGAAACTATCAAACTCTTCAATTATATTTCACCCACTATCAGATTCTAAATATGTTATTTTCTTTTTTTTTTTAAGTAAGTGTGACATGTTCTTCTGTTTTCTCAAGCAATTCAAAAACTAATTATGAAATATATTTCACATTATCATGAAGAGAAGAGACTTCTATAAATTCAACAAAGTATTAGAATCAACCTACAGTCAAATTGGATTCTAACTAGTTATTTGGTCTTCCTCCCAGATTTCTTTGGAAACGAAATTCTTGTCATATTTTAAGACCAGGAATTTGACATTCCCATCTCACTTTGATGAGATGTTTGATAAGAAGTTTAGGTGTCCAAGAGTTTCTAGTGGAGTAATTTCTATGTGATAAAAACCAGTCCGTTACAATATAAGTTTTCATATTTGTGTACATAGTATAAATCACCTATTAAATTATTTCACACATTAACTTAATTCAAAAAATAGAAGCTATCCAAATTGGGTAGCTTCCATTTCTTGAATTTCTTGAACCAAAGGTTCCAAATATTCATTTTCAATAATTATCTTAACATGTCCAACAAATTCAAAAACTAGAGCAAGTTTTTCTTTAAACAATACTCCAAAGTCGTTATTTTTCATTTTTCTTTCTGATAAAAGACTAATTCGTAAATCAGAAAAATAGAAATTTTCATTTAAATACATGTTTTTTCTTTCACCAAAAACGTCGTCAACGAAAGAAACTGTACCTTCACCAATAAGTGCTGTGAACACCTTTGCTAAATCAGTTTTCTGTTTATTGAACAAATGTGAAGTTGCTCCATTACCGAAGCCACAACATTGTTTATTTCATCTAAATAACAAGAGTTTTTCTCTTCATTTTGAGCATCATCATCTTTATGTTCTGTTTTCTTGCACTTATGATAGCAAAAATCGTACATTACTGATTTACTGATATGAACCTAATTCAGCACTGGAAGCGGAACCTAAAACTACATATATACATAAACAATGCATTCGGTTGAAAATGCTCAACTTTTCTCTAATTTGATCAACATCATATTCCTAAACAATATTATGCATGAGCAAGACTGAGCTATCAAATGTTCACAATCCTTCATTGAGAAAAGTCGAATACAAAGGTCGTTTTAACAAATTGTATGTACCTATTGCCCTGGACACTGCCAACTGTCCATTCACTCGCCATGTTCCCCATAACATTACACAGCCTCCTTGCTTCTCAATTCTTTCTCTTTCGTCCTGAAACATCAATACATCATTGTTATTGTCAACTTGCATAAATGCTTTATTTAAAATTAATTTTTTCTACAACTGTCAAAAAAAGTCCACTTTTTTTGTGTGGTTTGTGTGCGTAAAGTATTACAATAGAGATATTCTTTTTACCAATTTTAGCTGAGATCAAAGTAAGATTCTCAGCACAGCTCAGTTTATGACAGTTATCAGTCTTAAGTAAATGTAACATGTCATATACCTGAGCTATTGAGCAATGCTAATAATCTCACTTAAATCTCAGTTAAAATTGGTAAAAAGAATACTACTAATATTTCACTATCAACATACGATTTTGTTATTAAACAGAAATGCGTAAAAAAAGTGCACTTTTTTTAACGGCTGTTGCTAGGCAACCGACAGTTTCATGCAACAACAGTGACAGATCCGAATAATAACGAAATCCTGTCATAAACCCAGTTCTCATTTTCTTTGGCAACTAATAACCTATAAATATTTGATATACAAATGTTTCACCAATAATATTCTTAGCATTCTTACTGTTGAATAAGTATTATCAAAATTCCAAACTATCACTGCTAATATATTCAAAATAATAGCATATACCTCTAAGGAACTATTGGACCTAATCTACACTAGGTAATCCAAGGAAACTAGTTGACAACAATAATTAATGAAATTTGTGAAATTAGGCATCTATCCAGATAACGAATTCTTGATAACTATAACTTTAATTCAGGTAGAAATGAAAAGTGCTGAAGATTGAACGGAGAAAATCGTGGATAGTGCAAATATGAGATTTCCTTGACATAATTCAATGAAAGAAAAAAGTATTCGTTGCTTCAAGAGGATTTTGTTTATTCAGTTTGAATACAAACCTAAGAAAATGAAAAGGTACTTCGATGGACTAGTTATTCGAAAGTCAAGTCAACATGAATAATAATAATATTGACCTCGATGAATATGTTATTTCAATATTCCCTTAAAATTTTCCATTTTGCGGGATAGTGTGAAGAGAAAGAGATTTCGACTTTGTCGAAATTATTCGTTTCATTTGTTTGAAACTCAACTCTCCGGAATACTCTTCGAACTTCGTTCGAATAATGAATCAATAAAAATATGCCAAATTCATTTCATATTTGCAAAGAAATATTAATCGGTTATTTTTTTTGACAGTTGTAGAAAAAATACTGCATGAAACTCGTGAGTAAAGTGTTTTTTTTTTACTCGTAGGACTCGTCAACATTTCCTACTCGTAAAAAAAAGTATCACTTTACTCACTTGATACATAAATTACTATTCTAATATATTCTAATATATTCTATATAATTTGTTGGCATGGGGGGGTGACGGGTGGTGGAATGTTATGGTCAGTTTGTTTACATTTAGAGTAAGAAGGGCCATAATAGAAACGAAGAATGACAACTTGATCCGAATGAAATGAGTGGGCATACACGAAACTACCCGAATGAATACAGACTTAACACGTGTAAGGCCCTCGCTTGTAAACAAACAAAGTTATGATGACTTCAAGACAAGGATGGAGAAGGCATCTCTATGGTCTTTTATTACTCTGAGATGTTTAGCAACGATCTACAACAGAAATAGTAATTTACGTAACAAGTCCGGAAAACACTGTCTCTTTGGACAAGTGGACAAGATTCTAGGACGAGCGAGTCCTGGAAGTCTGCGAGTCCAAAAAAACTGTTTTCGGACGTATTGCGTACACAATTTTTTCGGCAACCGTGTAGAATAAGAAATCGAGACATTTATTTTTTACATTTCTTTGTAGAAGAAAATTTCGAACATTTTAATTCATATTTGTATTAAATATCGAAATTCTAACAGAAGATTGGCACTAACAGAAACATTCTAATTCTTATTTACTTATATAAATATTTATATTGAAATTCGAGCATTTCTCGGACTAGTCCGGGAAGTGATACTTTCTCAAAGAAAAATCGTCCGGGAAGTAGGTACTTAGTAAACCCTTGTATCGCAGGTATTAGAAATTCTATCATAACAAATGTATATAACATATTTCACACACAATTCAAAATTATTATTTTCAAAATGTAATTTTTTCAATAAATAATTTGACAATTTTCATAAACTATTTATAGGAAAACGTATATCGCATTGTTCACATTGTACAATCCTAAAGTGGCTTTTATCCACATGTACTTTTCGAATGTGTATGTGAATAAGCTGTCAAATGCACGATTTCTATTTGGATTTACCGCTGTCAAGTAGTTAAATATATAATTTCTATTTAGATTTACCTAATAAATATTTACATTTGAAGCACAAAAAGAAACTAGGTATTTGCAAAGTGAACTTTTTTTTATATCCATAATAAAAAAGAAGTTAATCTTGACTGGAACCGAAGCTATGGTAGAACAAGCATCAACACTCTACCAAATGAGCTAATTCGTTTTCCATTCAGTTTATGAAAATTCATTATGTATGTATTTTAAAAAACAAACAAACCACCATGCTAATAAAATGATTGTCAAAAGAAACATAGACTACGTTTATCTCACAACTTTGGATCTGCTCAAAATGGGTTTGACTTGACTGGATCCGATTCATCTAATCGATATATACAGTTTTCGGATTGGATTGGACCACTCAAGTCAATAACATAAAATATAGGATTGGACCCAACCGATCGCCTTGTAGAGAACGAGTTTGAAATTGACAAACGTCAGGTAAAGGTGGCCAAATTCAGATGGGTTTTTTATCGTCTCAATTGTCTGTAATCGGATGAGTTTTTCTTTCTCAAAATAGAGAAAAAAATAATAATAAAGAAAGAGAACATATTGTCCAAAGAATAGATCAGTTTTTTCATTTAACTGATTGAGGAAAAACGTTTTTTGGGATACATGGATGAGGAAAGGATTAGGGTTTCGCATATTTTCAACAACGATTCGTAAATTAATTCGCAGAAAACAAGAAATTTTACGTTACGAAATTCGACATATTGCTGTGAAGTTAGGTTTTTTGAATCGGATTGAAGCATAGGATTCCTCGATCTACTTATATATTGCGACATAAACTGAAGGGTGGTTTAACTTGACTCAATACTATCGAATTTGAAGCGGATAGAGACCGTCGAGATAAACTTAGTCATTAAGTTCATTAAAAATAGTTTCTATTTGTCACGATATATTCACTTTGTGGGAGAGTGTGGAATTGAAATTATTCGTTTCATTTATTTGAAACTCTCTGGCATAACTTTTTTCAAATTATATGATATATTCAGACTATTTCAAGAAATATGAATGATTTTAAAGTTAATCACTAAAAGTAATTCTTTCAAAGTCATAAATTTGAAATGAAAACACAAATTCAGACATACTGTATATAAAAAAGATAATAAATGCAAGAATAAAATAAATAAATAAATAAATAAATAGGGTTTTTATTTCAAAGTTTGCAATTAACAATACACAATTTATGACATGTCACATTTTTTATGCCCCATACTTCTTAACCCAGGGGGGTCAGGGGAGGATGGGAAAAAAGGCGCAGAAGTAGCGACCCTTCCGCTCCTTTTCAGGGGAGCTAGAAGGGTGCCCTGCCAAGTCGGGCACAGAAACCCCCAAGAGGGGGGCGCTGATGCCCGGCCCCGCTGATGTTAACGGAATGACCGGACATTTCATAAAATTGCGGCGGCGACTGATAAGAAACACGCCTCCTGCATCGCTTATGCGTGTGGTCTAATTTTATTCGATGTAGATAAGCCTTGAACTGCGTTTATAAGGTTGGTTATTTCGATGATAAACCCCGGAAAAGGCTGAGGCAAAAAACCGGGTCAAGGTACTTCGCGTTTCAGGTTACACCTCTCGTCTTGGTTCCCTACGGAACCGGTTCATCACGTCGTTCCTGGAAGATATCCAGCGCCTGATATATGAGCCCGACGTGTTTGCGGGGCTCATTATCATATACCCTAAGCTTGGTAATGTCCTTGGTGAGAGGACTGTTATGGAGAGAGTACTTATAGAACTTGTAAGACAAGTTCTTAATGTATGTCGGAACTGAGTCGACGCCAGCAAGCTCCCTTAAAGTTTCCAACCGAAGGTACCTCCTACTATTAGTGATAATACGGAGCACCTTGTTCTGCATCCTATCCAGCCGCATGAGTGGGGTGGTTTTCAGACTGCAGAACACTGGACAAGCGTACGTCATTGCGGGTCTTATGATCTGCTTGTAAACAAGCAATTTATTGTCAAGACTCATTTTAGAGCCTCTGGCTATCAGAGGGTAGGTGCGCTTTAGCGCCGCTCCAGCCCTCTGAATAGCCAAGGTTATATGTCTGCCAAAATTGAGCCGCTTGTCCAGCTGTACTCCCAGGTATCTCGCAGTGTTCACGTTTTCAACAGCTTCGCCGTTGATCACCAACTTCCGATAAAGTTTTGAGTATGTGTACTTTTTCGTGAAGTTGATGGTCTCCGACTTCGCCGGATTCACCACGATCTTGTTCTCAGCCAAATAAGGTATGACCTTCCTATCCAAGTGAACTTGGATCCTATATTGGGCAGCGACGCTCGAGAAGGAATGGGCAAATATGGCGGTATCGTCGGCATATATCGCCGTGCCCATATCCGGTCTCTCGCACTGAGGAAAATCATACGTATTTAGCGAGTACAAGTGTGGCGACAAACTTGAACCCTGCGGAACACCTGCTTCTATCGGAAACTCAGCGGAGCGAGTGTTGTTTACTCGCACCATAAAAGTTCTCCCAACAAGGTAAGAGTTAATCAACCTTACCATGTATGAGGGCATGCCTGCCAACAGCAATAAATGCAAGAAAACAATAGTGTTTGCTTCAACTTTATATTGATTATAATCTCAAATAACCTCCAGAATGAAAAGAATAGTTTGAAAAATATACACACCAACGAGTGAGCAACAAGCTGATTGCCACAAAACATTGAGAACTAATTCCATAAAGCTTTCTCTAAACGGCAGGATTAACACAACTAAGATGTGAGCTAAGGCATGAGTTATAGTATTAAAAAAATTGAATATTTAATTGTTTGTTAAATTCTTTATGAAATCGGCTCAGAATCTATAAATATCCAGTCAATTTGAGATCAATGCATTTCTCAAAAACATTGATAATGATTAAAATCGCAAAAACATTGAGTATCTTCAAGAAAAAAAAATCAAAGCCTACCTGTCTGCTTGGTTTATGAGGATTAACCAATTGTAATACCCTTCCTTGGTTAACCAGTAATGCCTGTGAATCCCCAGCCCATGCTATATACAAAGTGTTTTCCTTCGGACGTAATAATGCAACAACAGCAGTAGTACCGCTAGTCAAATTCTAAAAAAAGAACAAAAAAGTTTATGAGAGGTAAAATTTTATATATCAGTAAATCAATGTATAGACAACCACATGCTTCAACCTTGGTGGTAACATTTTAGCAAGTTACCTGTATATAGGAGATTATCATTGAGCTTGGAATGTGTCGTAAATATTTAACAGATTTCTTATGGAATGTCACAGATTTCATATTTGCAGAATTATTATTAGATGGAAAGGGTCCAGATAATCCATCATTTAAATTTGGTTGTAAGCTTAATCCCCTTATGGGTATTTCCGAATTCATTGCAAGAGCTTTGGTCTGGTGTGTCCCATCATATGGGCACTAACGTAGACGTGAGACAGAAAGTTTTCAAAGGAAGGAAAGATGAAGGAAAGATTTTGGATTGTCGGGCAGGTGAGTGCTGATAGGGATTAACATAGGTTTGAAGTATTTGAACCTCTGAGGTCTCGCGTATTCGTTGCCAAATCCTAAACTTATTGTTTGATTTGTTCGAAATTTTGTTAGTGTAAAGGATGTCTGACTTCATGATAATCAACTCAAATGCCGTCATTTATGCTTCAACATACTCCGCTCCGACATATATAACCATCAACTATAATTCCTGCACCATCAGCAACATGTGAGCATGAATCAAATCAAAGGTGGGTATGCTTATCTGGGCCAACTGTCATAAGATTTTGCACACTTTTAGGTCTATAAAAAAGAAACATTTTTCTAAAATTTCAAATTCCATACCATTCCGGAACATCTTTAAATAAGTTCTTTTAGAGAAGAGTTTGTAAGGCAAAATATGATAAAATAGACATTTTGCCAACAAAGCGTATGTGTTTATCTTGGGTTTCAATGTACAATAAATGGAAAATGTCAGTTTTGACAATTAGTTATTGAAATAATTCAAGAGCAATGTTGCCACTTTGCATTCTTCGAAAATATTTGATAAGAACATAACATAGAAGATAACTCATTCTAGATTGAAAAAAATTAAAATGTACTACTGCATTACTCATTTTTAAGCATTTGAGAGAATTTAAATGTTTTTTCATGAATAGCCCAAATTTCCCTATCAAAAGCATACCCTCCTTAGAATCAAATTTAGTGTATGAATCAAAAGTATATGTGAATTTTATTTTTATATGCGAGTAGTTTGCACAAAGGGAAACTTATAGGAAAGCATTCATAATATTTTGTACTCAAAACATGTTTACACTATTCATTTGTTGAAATAATATGTTCACTATAACTTCATGAAAGTGAAGAGTTTAGTTTCGAATTCATCAAAATTCTATGTTCCCAGGCTTACTTCTGAAATATAAAAAAAAAATTTAAATACTGAATGTATCCCATCTACTTTTTCAGAAAGTGAAAATAATATTTACAGTACTCATTTTGTTTTCACATTATACTTTTATAGTGTTGAATATACTGTACAGTTTAGTAGTTAGCAGTCAGTAACATGAGGCTCATTGGAACAACTTGTTCCTTTGGGGCATTGAGTTTGTGCTTATTGCTCCTATTTGATAATCTGCCACTGCTCAGTAAAGTATATGAAAATAATATCTGGCAATGCTTTAAAAAAATTGAGTATTTTTTGACTACCTTTTCTTAACATACTTTTTATTGTATTTTTAGATTATGGTTCATGGTCATTACAATAACGCAATTATGGTTTAGAACATAAATAAAATAAATGTAAATAAACTTTCTGAAGAAAAGGTTTTATTTCAATGCACTAAAAAGAAGAAAATAAGCCTTGAAGTAAATCAGACACATCATTTTGTTACATTATAAAATCTTATATGATATAAAAAAAGCTTGTTGCAAGAGGTACCTATTTATTTCTTCAAAATTAAATTTAAAATTACCTGTATCAGGATTTATTCTCATGACAAGCTTTTATATCACATAATTGCGGTTGCACCGTATCCCAAGGAGTAAGTCCACCAGGAGGATAATTATATTTTTGTTGTTGTTCTTGTAATATTATTTTTTGTTTCTTTTTGAAATAAAGATTTTACTATGAATTTTGTGTTTTAATAGAATTGGAATGTGGTTAATCAGGGATTTTATACAGGGTGTTCCTTAAAGACATGCTAATATTTGAGGGGGTGATTCTTTGACTTATTTTAAGGAAAAAACTTTCTATAAACGTATGTCCTAAAAGTCCTAACTTTTGAGATACAGGGTGATAAAGTTTTGAAAAAAAATCAGTTTTTTAATAATAACTGATATAATATTGTAGACGTTTTTATAAAATTTGGTACATGTCTTCTATGCATCAAGGTGCATTTTTTAATGCACAAACATTTTCATTTTCTCAACCAGTGGCGTCCGTACGGGTTTTGCATTGAATATTTTTGTAGAAAAAAATACTACGCCACTGCTTTCTCCAAAAAAAAAATACTTTTGAGATCCTCATTTATTTTTGAGCAAATTTAATCTCTTGAGTTTTCTTTTTCCGCCGCATGGTTTTCGCTTAAAAAAATAAAAATCGTTTTACTTCAGATCAATGATTGTGCATCGACTTAAAGCAAATAAAGGGATCAGATTTGGTCCAAAATGAATGAGAATCAAAAAAATATGGATTTCAGCTTGTACAAAAACGAATTTTATTTTATTTTATAAAAGTAAGTTTAAATGAACGGATCAAATTCATTAATTATTGACAATACTAACACTGATTATAAAAATTGTTGGAAATGGCCACCTTCACTTAATAGGCATGCTTCCGCCCGTCTACGCATGGAATTACGCACCACACCGCATCAGATTTTTGAAGAATTGATCCTGAAATGAAACGATTTTTATTTTTTTAAGCGAAAACCATGCGGCGGACAAAGAAAACTCAGGAGATCAAATTTGCTCAGAAATAAATGAGGATCTCAAAAGTTTTTTTTTTTTCAGGAGAAAGCAGTGGCGTAGTATTTTTTTCTCCAAAAATATTCAATGCAAAACCCGTACGGACGCCACTGGTTGAGAAAATGAAAATGTTTGTGCATTAAAAAATGCGCCTTGATGCATAGAAGACATGTACCAAATTTTATAAAAACGTCTATAATATTATCTCAGTTATTATTAAAAAACTGATTTTTTTTCAAAACTTTATCACCCTGTATCTCAAAAGTTAGGACATTTAGGACATACGTTTATAGAAAGTTTTTTCCTTAAAATATGTCAAAGAATCACCCCCTCAAATATTAGCATGTCTTTAAGGAACACCCTGTATAAATATGAAACTATATCACTCATTCTTTTCAAACTCACCTCAACTTTACATTTATCTAGAAATAAAGCGTCAGTTTTACAAAAGGCATCTAGCAAGGCTTGTTCTGGATTCGTAACAAAGTATTTGCTTTCCGCAAGGTACTGATGCAAATGGGCCGAACTGTAGGAGGCAGCATCATGGCCTGCATGACCATCAAAAACTGCATAATAACTGGACGGACTCGCTTCCTGAAATCATAAAATATTTGAATTGACATAAAATATAAAATAAAATATTTTCACAGAATAGTATTTATCTTTCATCTTATGCTGAAAATTTGTAACCTCCCCACACAGATTCTTCTTCCTCTTGAAGATGATCACATGGTGATTGAAACAAGTTCTTCAACAGCAGATTTGTGAAGGCAAAAAATGATAAAATATTTTGACAACAAAGCGTATGTGTTATAGGAATAACCCATGAGGGTTTCAATGTACAATAAATAGAAAAGGTCAGTTCTGACAATTAATATTGAATGAATTCAAGAGCATTGTTTTCACTTTGCAAGTTAGGAACATATTATAACATAAGATAACTAATTCTAAATGAAAAAAAAAATTAAATGTACTACTACATTATTGATTTCTTAGGATTTAAAAGAATTTATATAATTTTTCAGGAATAGCCCAAATTTCCCTATCAATTACATACCCTCCTTTCAATCGAATACCATTTTATTATTTTAGCAAATTTTGCTTAAAAATACCTTCGCAAGGAAAATTCGACATTACGAGTAAGAATTTTATTTTACTCCAAAACCAGTGAACTGATAGTTAAATTAAAAATTGATAAATTAAAAAAAAATAGTGTTCAAAAGCTAGTTTCCATAATAATACTGTAGTTTTTTCCCAGTGTCTATTGTTCATTCAAATTGAAATTGTTTTCTGTGAATCAGTATTCTGCCCACTCTTCAATTTGATATCCAATCGTCAAGTGATTTTCAAAAATATTTGTTTAACGATATGGGAGAACTATCATCAGCAAACAATAGGTATTGATTCATTTTCGGAAAATTAAGTTATCTAAGTCATTGATATGAATCAAGAATTTGTTTTCGTTTGTTGTTCCACGTTATCATAATTTCTTTGTATAAAAAAATTACATACAGGGAGTAATCAGTTATATACAGTACGATTATAATCATTTTCATTCTTGAAAAAGATCACAGTAATATATAAATAATAATAAAAATACTCCCTCATTACCGTTCCTAGAGTATAAACAAAGTCATAACCTGTGCGGGTAGAGGACGGCTATTATTACTATTTGCCGAGAAACAACAATTTGGTGTACACCTTATGCAACAAACATGCATTAACAATTCACCTTTGAGATATATTCAGATATACACAAGAAATATGATTATTATAATATGTAGCACAGTAACCACAGACAAATGTAAGCCACAAGTGAAGAATGAATCGTAGCACTTTGAAACACGGCACATGACTTCTTGACATCATGCATTGTTAGAAAAAAAATTGTTTACCAAAAAATCAGGGGTGGAACAAAAAAAAAATTATTTAAAAATTATAATTTTTTTGCTGTTGTATCGGAAAGTATAAGATTTATCAAGAAACAATTTCAACACGGTGAAAGATAATTCAAGATGGTAGATAATTTTGTTGGATTTATATACTGTGATCAGTGTTCAATCGCATTTCATACATTCTGTGATCTTTCTCTTCCGACATCACAAAGAACAGACTAACTTAGACTCTTGCAATCACTAGAGAACAAACTATGGTGATGAGAAACTGATATGTTCAAAGTGCAAAGAATGAAGAAAATGCACTAAGTCTCTATTGATTAATAAATTCCCAAAAATGTTAGTAATCCATTTAAAAATGTTTTCTCCAACAGGAAGATTAAGAGGAAAATTGAATGTCACCATTGGTTTTTCTCTAGAAGGATTAGATATGAGCAACGTATGATGTTTGATATTTCTATAGTTTCTTGAGTTTGATGTACTTATACCGTTTTCCACTATAATAAGCTTCACGACGTCCTACAAAAATCAGTGCGAAAAGGGTATAAGTGCGAAATCTCGATCGCATTCCATATAGGTATGCCCCGGTTCCAGAAATGTATGATGAATTTTCTTTATGTGACCTGTTTTCACCAAAAATATGAATAGTTTACATATATATCTATTTTTATTCTGACTCCCACATGAATCACTACATGCAATGTTTTTTTTTTTTTCGGGAGTTGCGACTTGATAAACTGAAACAGGCAAGACCCTATCTGTTATGAACTCATTTCAGATACTGTCTCATGTTTATAACGCAATAGAAAAGACTGTCTTCTATGAAATGTACAGAATAGAAATAGTGTTAAATCAACAATATCGCATCTAAAGTGAGTTCAAAACCTTTATAAGTGCACTTAAACCGTTTTTGCAGGAATCATTTTCACAAACTCTGTGAGTAACTATATTCACTGGTCACTATATGGCAGTCGCGCTCAGTTTAAACACTTATATCGTTTATGCACGGGCATAACTTGGTCTCAGGTATACAAATCTGTAATAATACCGAAAATCAAAATGTTGCACTTATACCATCTTTGCACTAGGCCATTCATATTCAATTTTATTTTATAAATGTTATTACTGATATATTTTATACATAAGAATTGTATTATGCAAATAAAAAAAACTCATTTGTGCTTACCTGAATATTGAACATGGTGTTTAGGTCGTGTATCACAACATGTCGATCCTCCATCCTTTTCCTAGTATTTTTTACGGCACTTACACTAGTTATGCAGTAAGGAGTTCCTGGCGATGGAAGGGAATATAACATGCTATTGTCTAAATACCTTAGGCAAACTTCGTTTGTTTTGGCCATAACAGTTTGCATCAGTTTCAGTGGTTCGTAAGCTAAAAAAAAACTGAAATGAACTGGAGAATTACTCAAAAATATAACTTTGAAATACCATCATAGTTGCTACTATGATTTTGAACAGTTCGAAAAGTGTGCCAGAGAGTTTCAAATTATTGAAACGGATAATTTAGACAAAGTCGAAATACTTTTCTCTCTACACATTTCCCAAATTGGGTATTATGAGGCAAATATAATAATAATTTCATCTGTCATCTATTGGTATAACATTCCTCTAGCGAGACACTAGTTCAAGTACTAATTGTAATCAAGCATAGAATATTATCCTCCATCTGGTTGGGAATGAGCACCTGCATACATGACATGTTTCAAGGTTCTAACCTCTAATCAGTGCTAGTATAGGTCAGACAGCATTAGAGGCATCCTGTACCAACCAACGAATGAGAACACACAAAGCTTAAATTAGTTTCTTTGGATACCAACTTTCAATTGATCATTAGAATTAAAAAACTTTCAAAATATTTAGAGACATTTCACAGAATACAATATCAAATTAAATATCAAATGTGTCTTTCAAGTCTCAAATTATGTTAGACTGGCAGTATAAATGAAAATGTAATGAACAAGGACTACAGATAGATAATCTGTGATCAAGACTTCAGTTATATTTAAAAAATATGCTTTGTGTTAAGCGTCATTGGAATACGCTGGGCTCTACGAGATCTGCTTTTCTAGAGAAAAGGCATGCTTGGATTTTGATTGCGTTAAATTCTAGAAGGTTATAATATACCCATTTATGAATTTTGATAAAGTCCATATTAATATAAATAACATTCTTTCCCCAGAAACATTATTCATCATTCCAAAAATGCTGAATGACAAAAACATGTGGCAACTTATCAAAGTGTAGTTCACAGTTATATTACAAGAAAATATTTTACTTGAAGTCCTGAGGAAATAATATAAAGCATCAAAAGATACATCACAGAAACCTGTACCTGTAATATTAATGTATATCCAAATACTTTTGTAATGAGAAGGGTTCGAAAAGAACCAGTACTACTTGGTAATTTATCAAAAACTAATATAGGTATTATATAAAGTTTATTTCTCTTAGTTTTATATAGGTACATATTTATCAATGAGAAGTGCACATGTTGCCACATAATTACCTATTTCTTATAAAGACTCCTATACATAACTGATCTTATTAGATCTCTTTGAAAAACATAAACTCCAGAATATTAATCCAAATTTAGGTTTCTGGTTATGTGCTAAGAGTTATAAGGCACAGATACGACTCGTTCTGATATATGAAAAATTAGCCCCTAAACACACACTGAAACTTTTAGATTCTATCCAAAATAGAGCCATAAATCTCTTTGGTAATACTTCGCCTACAAGCTCGCCCACCGCAGAAAGGTTGGTTATCTATCTCAATTTAGCTTATGTTTTTTCAAATAACTGAAACCACTATTGATCCGTTGCAGACGTTTCAACTTTTATAAAGTCATATTCAGGGCAACGAACATGGTGGATAAAACTCCTAATAAGGACATTTACATACAAGTAAATCCTATATTTCTTTCTCAATTTCACAGATGATATCATAAAAGTCTGAACCCTGCTTTCTGTCAGTATCTGTCTCTGTTTTATAGATATTTTCATATACGATGCTCTTTTGAAATATCATCAATCGTTTAGAGAATATATGCCAAACATCTTTTTCCTGAGGCTTTGGCTCCTACCTAATTTCTCTCGGCTCACAAGATTGTCCTTTTCCTGGGAACCAGAACACAAAAACAGTTCAGCATTTGAGACTATATTTATATTGTTAGTTTAATTCTTCGTTTTATATTTACTTATTATCTTCATGAATCAAGATTTTCGAGAAATAATTTATATAATTCTCCGGAAATCATTCACATACCATATGTACAAATTGTACCACAGGGGCAAATTAAAGTTATTATTATTATTATTATTAAAATAAGGATTTCAGAGCTTGTTTTGGAGTGAAATTTTTGCAAGTTCTCAAAACAAATCTTAACATGCAGTTTCTTTTCGCAACAGATTCAATGTAGGATGCAAACAACATACTCAAGTCATAGATGACACCAAGATCCTTCATCTCATTGTCTTGTCTAAGGCTCTCATTACAGAAGTTATATAAGTATACAATACGAGGATTTTTTTATTGCGAGTAAGGGAGATGGAACAGCATTGGTCCAAATTTAGAAAGATTTTGTTATCTTCACCATGTAGAGCGATTCCAGACAAGTTTGCAATTGAAACATTGTAATCCATTTTGTCATAGGCTTTAGTGAAATCGCTTACACAGAATCAACTTGGATTTGATAATCAATTGCCAAGAGTATGTACTCACTATATATGTGACAAATTACCTTGGGGACAGTAAAATGTTGAGATTTACCAGAAAATGACTGTAATATTAATGTTATAAAGTACATAAAGCAACTGAAGTATACCATAAAAAAATATTAGCATAACGAAATACTTACCGTTATCTGTGGGGTTGAAGCCACAATTGACTGGTTGCTTTTTGCAAGCCTTTCTTATTTCTTCTATCACTATCTTGATAAGGGGTGCAATTAAATTTGATGGACATTTTCTAAAAAAATATGTGTTATAATCAATAAGAGTGTACATGTTACAGAAATTTCACACATAACGGATTTCTACAAGGATAACAAAGGATTTGAATGAAGGATAAAAAGTTTTATTTTATAGATGATGGAAGAGGTATTCAAAACTTTATTCTCACCAACATTCTGGACTCTTCAAAAAGTAACGCTTGAATTATGAACTGTTACCATATATTATTATATAGAACAACTTAATGGGATTACATAAAATATATTTGAATTAAAATCTTAGATTTCAATAAAAATTAATAGTGTATATTAAGAGTTCTATATGCTACTGGGTAGTTCATTGATTTTTTCATTAGAGGGGCAAATCCCATTTCAACAATAAACAATAATAATTCGATATGATCTTGAGCAGTTTGTAAAAATCCATAATTTTCAAGGGTATTTTTAATTTTCGAACAACTTTCCTTTTTTGCATTGGATTTCAAGAAAACTTTTTCTGTAATCAGTTTGTATTTTCTACCTTGGTTGGGCTGGAATGGGATGAATCATCCCAAAAAAAATATTTTGTCTTGCCAACGTTCTGACTTTTGTTACGTTCGTCTTGAGTGGTTTTTGAACACTATATTTTATTTATTTTTGGAATAGATTCATTACAGATTTCTCAGAAAATTTCATTCTTCATAAAAATATCTTTAAAATGTCGAAAATCACACACTAAATTTGAGTAACTCACCCAACTGATACTTGATAAGTTGTTAGTCCAAGGGTTGCTTATAACTCCAACAGATTTCTGTATATATTTATTCAACAAAAAAACAAAACAAAATGTAGGTATTCCTACAGTATACTCATCCCTCATATGCAATATGTATCCACATGAATTACATAAAAATCCTGTGAAGTGAATACAAAGAAATTAATTACATACACGTTTACAGATCATCGCAAATAGCTGTCAGTCACTTCCTTAATTGAAAAAATTAATAAAAATTAATAAAAACAAATATCATGAGATTCGAATATACAATAAAGAATATTCTACGGAATAATATTTCTACAGTCTCTGTACGTGGATAATTTGATAATTTTATAACTTCGTAATATATCTGAACACAAAGCTCATCCAACTACAATGCATGTAGGCTATTATGTCAAATACCTGCCTGAAAACAACTACTCCTCTGGCTAATGCCGCGACGGGTATTAAATTGGATCGTTTTCTGGGTCAAAATATGGTTTTACTTTACACCATATATTTCTGTGACATTAGGTTTAGGTCATTTTATTCTTTCAATTTCAATTTGTGTTTGTAAGACTTGTCTTTACAGGAATCACATTTATAAAGAGAGTGTTCATTGGCAGAGGTTTAGATTTCTTCTTTTCTTAGCAGTTGATATTACTTTTGTATCTGAAATAGTTCAATAAATTTTTTTCAGAAAATACAATATTCAAATGATATATACATTTTGGACTGTGCTTTGTGGAGCTTAATATTACAAACTTTACAAAGAGAAGTACCTATGCACGTGATTATTAATTTCCCTCAAAGTAGCAGAGAGCAATTTGAAAGACCTTGAAAAATATTTCTACTGAACTGATACTGATATGATAAACAGCAAAACAACTCTCCATTTAGAAAAGTTTACACAAGTCTAACAATTATATTATCGTTACCTTTCAGCTTATCAGTTAATTTCAATTACCTCGGCACTAATCTGAATTTCGGTATATAGCTGAGGAAAAATCGGCTCGATACACGGAGACTTGCAAAATGGTAAAATACATACAGTATTAACCATTATGTTAACATTTTATGTCAGAACTTTTTTATGCGGTTCAATTTGGGAATAAAAAATATTAATCTAAATTCCTGTTGTTTCCTGTTTCCATAAAACTAGTTTTAGAACAAAAAAATACAAAATAATGAATGATATGTACGTATTTATGGTAGGTATCTCTTAACGGGCTGGACTGAAAAGTTGTTCTAATAGGAAAGATCCGAGAGGGAAACCACTGGGAAATTTTGGTGTACATGCCTTGAGTATTAGTGGTATTAGTTGGGTATCAGTCGGGAAGTAGGTCTATTACTTCAAAATTATTGGGTATCACTCGAAAATGAATGGGCATTACTCAGTAATTCTAGGCAGTACTCGAAGTATTACAAACACCGGTGGACTTCATAATCGTTCAATAAAAAAAAGGTCTCAAAATAGTACGTGAGAAAAAACCTAACATTCCGACAGGATTCAATATTTCTATTACTTTTATTACTCGGGTATTAGATGAATTACTTGGGCATTACTGGCTTTACTTCGGGGTATAAGTTGTTGGTCACCATGTCATTATATAAGTGTGTTTCGTCTTATTCATTTTTACATTATAAATTTATTTTATTCGTATATTTATTTTCGACAACAGGTATATATTTAATAAGTATGTGTATCATAATGTATAATCACCTATTGTGGTGATTTCTATATTGACTTTGTCGACAAAATGTGATTAATCATTTTAGACAATAAAGCATATCTATCTATCTATCTATCTATCTATTACTCGGGAATTCCTTGGTATTAAAGGTATTAGTTATGATTTTTGGGAATTAGTGTACACAATTTCCTCCGCGGTTTCCCCCTTGGAAATATTCCTCATAATGTACGAGGGGAATGTCATCCCGATTTTTTTTATACAAATTCTGAACACCGTGTATAACCGTTTGGATGGTGAAAAAATTGTATATTCTGAAGATTAATCGAATGACGGGTTGATATCCGAAATATCCCCAGTAATACAGTCGGTGTAGAAATTTCCTACACAATTATCTGGCATGTAAATGTTCTCTCATATTGTGTTAGTAGAGGTCCCACTTATCACTAAAACACAATAACTCGTTTTGGAGGAACATGGCTTCATCCCTTAAAAACCACCACCTTGGTAAAAAAAGCTTGTTTTCGCCTTGTCAACCGTTAAAAATATCAAACAAAAAAGTATTATCAGAAAAAATAAAGCTTGAACATTTTTCTAAAAGAAAGCTATCCACAAATGTTTCTGTGTAAGCTATAGTTTACGAAAAAGATTGCCAATATGGATTTGAGCATCAGTTTGTTCATTTTAATTTCTTCGCGTGCGGCCTATCGATAAAAAATATGTGCTCGAAAACTACTCGAGTTGGTGATGAATTCGAACAAAGCCCGAAAAATGTCTGCAGGTGGTCCTTCCCGACCAATGGTGGATAGTATTCAATTCTCAATTGCAATTAACACTTGCAATTGTGTTCTCTTGAAGGAACATATTGCACAAATCGATGTCAGATGCAGGGTTCGTAAATATATTTATATAAATATCAAAATATCGGATACATATTGATATATTTCCGATATATATCAAATATGGATATTCATTTACTTTTTTTGAGAATGCCAAAAGTGGAAGAATATATATTTTTTGAACAAAACAAATTTCTATTGGAATATTCAAAAGCGCTAATCAGTATTTATAGATTGTTGAATCTTAAGTGTTAAATATTTTTATAAATTGACCGATATTACTGGGTGAGTCAAATTCTACCCTCATCGATTTCTCCAAAGCAGAAAAAGGTAGAGAGTGTGTAGAAGACAAAGTTACATATTCTGGAGATCAATTAAATGGTGAGTTTTTTACCCAATGTTTCCAGGCTTTTGAAAGATTTTCAAGAAAAAGTAAAATACAATTTTAACTTTTGCTTTAGATCACATCTATTTCAAAAATACCAGACAAAGAAAAATTATTTTCTGTAATTGCATAAGCTAGGTTTTGATGTTTCGTGTCTTTGGGTTATCATCAATTCTATATTATTCTCATTAAAACTTTTTATTTAGTTGACACACTGTGATGTTTTGAACCGCTTATCCTTTTCAGCCTTTTTACTTCAAAACACTACCTAGGTTTAAATGGTTTAAATGTGAGTGAGCCCATATCAGGCTCTCCACTGCGGCCAATGGCACTACCTAATTTACCTACAACATGAAGTAGGTACATCTGAAACATAAGTTATAACATTAATTAGAATGGAAGAAAATAATGTCAATTAAAATTCGAAACAATACAAGAACTTGTTTGTATACATTAAAATAATAATCATAATAATAAATTGTCTTTATTTTGAGTTCAGCTTTCGCTATTTTTCCAGTCAACCAAAATAATACATTCGTATGACATTAAGGTAAAACACGATTACATTCGTATATAATTATTTATAATTGCAGAAGTGGTTTGTATTTTATCGGGTAAATTTGAGTTGTTTAATGAGAAACTGTTTCCTAGCAATTCGACGACAATAACTGTCAACTATTAAAAACACGACACCGAAGGTGCAGTGTTTTTAGGTTAACAGTTATTCGAGTCAAATTGCTAAAGGAAACAGTTTAGAATTTGAACAACACAAATTTACCCGATATCAATACAAACATCGTGTGTAATTCGGCAGGACAATTTAATGAATAAGAAATTCAGGAACATATCAATGTCAAACTATTCATGTCAAACCACTAGTGAATTTGTCGCTGTAAAAGTTAAAGCTAAGAAGCTAACTTTTGCCGCTGTCAAAGTGACAATTACACTGTGGCATATGCGATTTTTTATACATGAATTAAATTGTCTATAGAAGATAGGTTTTTCATGAGATAACATGACATATTTGACATAATGTGAGTCCAGGTGTGATCACTGTTTATTCAGCAGGATAGCTTTAGTTTTATATTTGAACACTGATAACGAAAGAGCTTTCAGTCCACTCGTATAGGAGTTTTATTCAGTTACAGCATTGCAAGAGAATGATCATTCATATATTGCTTAGGAATAGTTAGAAGATCAATGTGTCGAACCTAGCATGAGAATAATAATGTTTTACATAGTTAGATACATGCTCCATATTTTAACGCGTATACAGGAATTCTAGTGATCTAGTGGCTGTGAGTAGATCAAAAGAGCCATAGTATTTAAACAGAGATAGAATAAGTATGCAGTTTTAAATTTTGAATCAAGGTAATGTCTATACAGGTGCAGTTTTTTCAGCATACCATAATCTGGATTTCAAAGAATTCATAAGAGGGGAGAATTTTATTTTTTCACAGAATTCCAGTTTCACATTGTTTACGAAAATCGATATATTATTCTTTTCTGCGCTCATTTCGATTTGAAATACTGATGAGTCTGAGAGATTAGCTTTATGGATCTTTCACAGAATATTCTAGATCTTGTTTCAGTGTCTGGCTTTGAACCAGGTCAGTCCTTCGATAATGTTCAGCTATTCCTCTTCCCATTTTTCAAGATATGTTATGCTGTCCTTGTTAGGAAATTTACAGGATGATGCGGAAGGGGTCTTTTCCCCCATATTTACACCAAAGTCAGCAGCCTTTGCAAAATATAACGAAAATAATAATAATAAATGTTGTTTATTGAATACGAATTACACTCAATTCAAAAGGCTATGGACCGAGGTCCTTCGGCTCATAAGTACAATTCTGTTTTTCATTATTTCAACATCTAGAAGGACATAAAAAATAGCTTATTGTATTTAATAGAAAAATATCTACATTTATAAAAGTATATATTATTGCAGATTGATGGAAGGTTTCTTCTGGGTAGCGGTGTCTTTGCTCCTCATTAGTGTTTCTTCTCAGGGCATATTTAGTGATAACCTCCATGTTTTGCTGGTTTTTGTAAAAACTTCTTGGAGCGATAGTGTAAATAAACCTATATCGGCACGAACAGAATGCGCGTGCGGTGCTCGGGCCGATCCGTTTTTTTATCGATTTTTTTGTGCTCACTGTGGACGGTGAAAGTGTGCTTGACATTCTGTTTGCGGTTAATACAGAGATTTTGAACTCAATTTGAATATTTGTACGCAACTGGACTGCGGATCGATGCTCAAGTGCTAGGAGACACTATGCCAGCCTGAGCTCTAACCGAGCAGCCTGAGCTTGACTCGAGCATCTCATGTGCTCATTCGGTGCTCATGCAGAACGAATGCTCTACTGAATACGCACCTTTATATCTACCCAATAAATCGGCATGGATATTTTCATGAACTGTTAGTAGAGGTCCCATCATGAAACCATAGTAATCCGTTTTGGAGGGACCTGGAATTACCTCTGAAACATCACCCCTTTGGTCATAGATTTTTCTGTATAAGCTATAGTTTACGAGAAATCGATGTCGAAATTTTGTCAAGATTGCCAAAATGGATTTGAGCGCGATTTTGTTCATTTTAATTTCTTCGCTCGCTGCCTATCGATAAAAATAATTGCTCGAAAACTACTCAAGCTATGATGAAAAATCAAGATGTAATTAAAGGTAATGAAAAATATTTGCAGTCCTTGCCATCTTCAGTGGTCATAGGTAGGTATAAGTATATAATAAAACATAATTAGTGTAATTATCCATTGATATTTCGTGTTCATGACTCATACCACGCTACGAAAAATAAAGGGCTTCAATATAATTCGTAAATGTATATTCATAGTTGAATGGTGTAAGTGTGATGCACAAAAGGTAAAAATTAAATATATTCCATTTGAAAAAATTACCAGTATCTTGAACTTTGCAAAATTTTCGCTGATTGTTCACCGTTCAACTATAACTAAACACATTATGTTGAAGCCCTTAATTTTTCGTAGGGCTGTATGCAGTTATGAAAAATATCAGTGGATAATCACCCTTACTTTATGTTATATACTTATACATAGGTTAGGTTAGGTTTAAATGTGAGTGAGCCCATATCAGGCTCTCCACTGCGGCCAATGGCCTATTGTGGCTCTACTTATACCTACCCATTACCATTAGTTTTAATCACCTTCAAAACCCAATGTGATTTTTTATCTTAACTTAAGTACCTATGAAACGAAAAATGTCGACAAAGTCAAATTCCCCATCTCTCCACGCTATCCCACAAAGTGGAAAATTTGAGGCAAATATCTGTCAGAAAACAACTACTTCCCCTACGAACATTGGTCCAGGGCCGATATATGGGATAAATATCATTGATATACATCGTGATATTTATTCGTTGATATCATAGATATACAGTATCGGAATATTGAGAGAGCATTACAATTTCTCCTCTACTCGCTTGAGGAAGGGATATCGATGTGAGCTGTTAATCCGTCGGGCGAGGTAAAAGGAAAAGGGGAGGCGCGCAGTAGTGCGTCTCTCTTATTTATGTGGTATTATCATATCATATGGCGTTCCTTGTTGCTCGCGTAGATTTCTGTCTATACCCCAGATGAAAAGTTCCCGATACTGTATATCACTCGATGTAAAATACTTTGTTAAATAGGTTGAAACCTCTTCTTAAATTGAAAAGAGAATGGTGGGGAAACTCCATAATCATTCAGTTTGCTGTTAATTGTCGGGGAATCCGATATATTTGATGTGTGAATCCCCTTACTGTGTCTGCGCTTCTGTTTCTGTTCGTATTAACAACAAAGCGGTTCACGATCACGATGTAGCAGTTGTGGGTGGAAAGTGCATTTGATAAATAAAAATCAACAAAAAGTCTAAAGCTAAAAGTGTAGTGTGGTTCAAATTTGAATTGGCCACTTGGTCTTGGTAACGAAAAAGCGGGAAAACTAGTATTTATTTTTAAGTGTGAAACAGAATCTCTCGAAAAAACAGGCTAATTTGGAATAGATATGTCCGGAAGAAATTCAACCCTGATCAAATGCCGAAGAATTAGAAGTTGTTGATTTTAGTTTCATAAATAATATAAATTTGTATTTTTCGAATATATTTTTTTTGACTCCATTAAACTTACACCATTCAACTGTGACTGACTACATTTACGAATTATATTGAAGATCTTTATGTTTCGTAGGGTTGTATGAGTTATCAACACGAAATATCAGTGAATAATTACACTGATTATAATTTATTATATACTTATACATACCTACGACCATCAAAGATGGCAAGGACTGCAAGTATTTTTCATTACCTTCAGAAGCCAATTTGACTTTTCACCCTAGCTTGAGTAGTTTTCGAGCAATTAGTTTTTATTGAATTTTCAATCCACTTTTTCATAAAAAAAAATCTCAAAATGTCCCAAATATGCAGTTATTTTGAAGCAATTTTTGGGTACATGATCAAATAATTTCAAAAAAACATTACAGCACGTACATATAGATCAACGTTTTACCTTTCTTTTTATACCAAATTCATTTCGATAGGATAAAGATTGCTTCAAATTTTAATGGAAGAGAAATACCACTGCAGCTACCTTGACTATCCATGAAAAGAATATTGAGGTGCTGTCGCAGACATAGTTACATACTACATAGAATCAAACGTCCTCTAGAAGACTATTTTTGTTTGAAATCGATACGACGAACCGTTTTTGAGTAATCGACTCTTTTACCCTAAAAAACGGCCAAAATGTAATCGCTCTCATGGCCTCTTAATGTATACAAACAAGTTCTTGTATTGTTTGGACTTGTAATTAATATTATTTTCTTAGATTCTAATTATTGTGATGATGTATGTTTCAGATGTACCTACTGTTACTGTGATTCCTGAAAATAAAGCTCCTATAAATACACAAAACACGCACTTCAGTCTTCAAGTAGTAGGTAAATTAGGTAGTGTTTTGAAGTCAAAAGGCTGAGAATGGATAAGCGGTTCAAGACATCACAGTGTGTCAACTAAATAAAAAGTTTTAATGAGAATAATATAGAATTGATGATAACCCAAAGACATGAAACATCAAAACCTAGCTTATGCAATTACAGAAAATAATTTTTCATTGTCTGGTATTTTTTAAAATAGATGTCATCTAAAGCAAAAGTTAAAATTGTATTTTACTTTTTCTTGAAAATCTTCTAAAAGCCTGAAAATATTGGGTAAAAAACTCACCATTTAATTGATCTCCAGAATATGTAACTTTGTCTTCTACCTACTCTCTACCCTTTTCTGCTTTGGAGAAATCCATGAGGGTAGAATTTGACTCACCCAGTAACACCGGTCAATTTATAAAAATATTTAACACTTAAGATTCAAAAATCTATAAATACTGATTAGCGCTTTTGAATATTCCAATAGGATTTTGTTTTATTCAAAAAATATATATTCTTCCACTTTTGGCATTCTCAAAAAAAGTAAATGAATATCCATATTTGATATATATCGGATATATATCAATATGTATCCGATATTTTGATATTTATATAGATATATTTACGAACCCTGCATCTGACATCAATTTGTGCAATATGTTCCTTCAAGAGGACACAATTGCAAGTGCTAATTGCAATTAAGAATTGAATATACTATCCCTCATTGGTCGGGAATGGCCACCTGCAAGACACTTTTCGGACTTTGTTCGAATTCATCACCAACTCGAGTAGTTTTCGAGCACATATTTGGAGAAATCACGTTTTCTGAGAAAACGAGCGCATTTCATAAGAAATTACTAGGAATCATTTTTGTGGAAAATTGAATTGTTTTTCACCCTGTTGTGTTGTTTTTCTGATAAATCACATACTTTCCAAGATTACAGCAAAAATCTATTTATATAATTTTAAAAGAAAAAAATATATATATGTTCCACGGAATTTTGGTAAACAATCTTTTTTTTCGTGTTTATCATGGTTCCAACTACTAGCATACCAAGTTTGGTGGTGCTACAATCGATTCCTGTCTCAAAACTCAATCGTACTGTATTATTATTATAATTGACATAATTGCAAACACCATCAAACAATTGCTGTGACCAGTAATGTCTTATGAGAGATGCAGATCCACAACAGTTGAAAAAGGTTCTACTCCCATGTTATAACACTTTAGAAGATAGAAATTTGCTGAGAAATATACCTGGTGAAATTTCAGGAGAAATTGTATCACCCTGAAATATGTTTCCATTGAATGATTCTTTCACAAACACTCATACTATATCTTCGAAATACCCATCTATTTTTGTCAAGAAAACCTTCATTATTAAATTTTCAAAAACAGTAAATTTGCATATACCATAAAAACTGTTTTGATTTATTTGAAAGCATTCTGGAAATAAATCTGCAAATTGTGAAAAATCAATAAGTACTTAATATGACTACGATAATAGATTCTTATATATTTTAAATATTGTAATAACGTTTGATATTTCAGAGGATCAATAAAAACTATTATGCAATTGAGAAAATGCAAGAAATAATTTTACCCAAAGGCATAGCCTGTGCGGGTAGAGGACGGCTATTATTATTATTTGCCGTGGCGCTCCGGGGCGACTTACTGATTTTTGGTGGCGTATTCACTTTTCAGCTGCAGAAAAACCCAGAAAACCTACAGCACTACCTGAATATTAGCCATTCATCTGTCCTACAGTAGAATATCCCAATTGACCCAATTAGTTATATAATTATCAAAAAAACTACAAAATATTTTGTAAAAGGAACATTTTTTCAATATTATATTGGAATTTGAACAAATCTAGGATTAGGTAATCTCATTGTCAGTTTAAAAAACCCTGGACTGGTAATAATCTATTGCCTGAAATGTAAATGGTACAAACAATTCCTAAAATCTCCAACTACTTACAACCATATTTTATTCAACCAAAATGTAGATGTTTCCTGAAAACATCCATTTTAATAATGTATACTTCCCATTCACAAGATGTATCCTGTGGGAATTCTATATTTATTTGTTTTCGTATTTTGTCAAATAAATATTACTACCATTATGATTTGTGTATTGGCAAAAATAATACAAAAAATATGATATTCAAGAAAAAGTTCACCACATAATATTTTTATTTGTTTTATAAAAAAATCCAATCAGTTTCAATAACTCAATTTGATTTTCCAAGATTATGTATGCAATGGAAAACATCTGGCTACCAGTACTTCTTTTCTGAATGTAGCAATTTTGATAAAAATGTAAACTTCAGATATCTTATATGGGTCGGTATTGATCACATTGCTTTAGTTCCCAAACTAAATAAATAAAATTGCAGAAAATCTATTTGTAAAGCATAATAATCAATAAGAATAAATGTAAATCATATACTTACTCCTTTCAAACAAAAGGTAATCGAACAAATCGAAATGAAACTAAAAATTAAAATAAAAAAATTTATTATGTGCATTACCTACAGAAATAATAATTTTGCGTCATTATAAAACTAAAATGTAATAATATGCTATTCAGTAACAAGTTTTTGCATAACGCAAATAGGTATAGTCTTTCAATTTCTCTTTGAACAAAGAGCCTTTTTCTTTCAAACAATTAGTGTAAAAACTTCTTACAGAAGAGCAAAATTAATAAAATTAAACAATTTTACAACCAAAAAATATTCAAACAAATCCATTGCAACCTGTGATTGCATTTCAGAACATACACATATTGATATAAGAGTGAGTTTTAGTTAGGGTTAACTATAATCATTACTGTAATGTATCAATTATATATTCATTAATAATAACAGAAAAACTTCTGAGAGAAAAAATATAAATATATATTGAATTCATATTTATTCTTTGATGAAATTATTAATGAATAGTTATTTATTAAAAGTATTCCTATAATTTTTTACGATGGAAAAAAATTCCTAATTGTCACCAAAACCTACACAAGAATGTTAGATCCGGTAAGTACTTCAACAAAATCATTTAGTCATGCTAAGAATAGATCCCTTTTTAAACGCGCGACTCGAATTTGTTTAAAACGGCCCTCCCTCGCGGACGATAACCAAAAAACGCCCCTCCCTCGCGGACGAAGATAACAAAAAATAAATCGTCATTTAGAAACGCGTGACTCTAGTACTTGTAAACGCCCCTCCCCTCGCGGACGATAGAAATATTACACGGTAAACAAAATAATATTTCATGAAAAATCTCTCTGGATTTCATTTTAAACGCGTGACTCTAAGTTATTGGCAAACGCCCCTCCCTCGCGGACGATACGAAAATATTACGCGATAAACTCAAGGCAGGTGCACTCAAGCTTTCCCACCCATTTCTTTTTTCCCCGTTTAAAGTATATTTAATTCATACCCCATATAAATCATGAAGTTTGACTTTCAAAGGCTCAGGAAATTGCAAGTAAAACTGTCTCCAGTTTTCGTCTCCGCACTGCTGCTTGAAAGAAAGCAATACATTTCTAATCATTTGCTTCAAGTCTACTCTAATATTGATCCAAGATGCCGCAGCATCGCAGAAGAAAATGAAATAATTTTTATTGAATTCCGGATGCCTAACTATCACTTCGCTTAAACCTCGGAAAGCCAAGTCTTTCTCATCCGAATCTCTCACATTCCTGACTAGCATACAACAATTTTTGACTATCACGTCCATATCAGGAACAGTTACATCTGGACAAACAAAAAACACAATACACAGAGAGATTGCTACGGTTTTGTGCATTGTCCTAGCGACTGCAGGGGTTCGTAAAATGTGCACAAAGGCATTTAGAATTTCAGGAAGGAATTGCTGGATACTGTTTCCCATGACTGAACATAACTTTCCTATAACCCAGGCAGCATTGTTGCAAACACCATCAGTGTGCTCATCCAAGTTTTTAATTATGAGGGGTATGTACTCATTAACACTAGAAGCTAAAAAGGCGTAACACAGACCAATGAGCTCACCATACAAAGCAATAGATGTTTGTCTAATCAGATTAGAGCTGTCTTGCATAGTTGTGTAGAGCAAATAAATCAAATTGCTGTTGGTTACATATTTGACAAAATGAGTTTTCAGCCCCAAAGCCATGCTGTAAAGTACATCGTGGGCTACATTCATAGGCTCTTTGTCTGGGGGATCGTATTCGTTTGGGTTTTGCTGGTAATTGACAGAAGCAATGAGAGTGTCGTTTATCAGCTGCAAACAATGCCAATAAACTATTTCCGAAAATGGCAAAAATGATACTTCCAAAGCAGGTATCACATTAGAAAGACATTCCAATACAGCAATGAAGTGATCATCATAGAAATTTTTTAGTTCTGTGAATTTATTCATAAGTGGAGGTAATAATTTACTAACGTATTCATCTTTGCTCAAGTGATTTCCCACAGATTGTGCTAAAACACCGATTGCATCATAGAGTAGGTACAAGCTTCTGCAATGGAATTGCTCAAAACCATACTTGAAACCTTCCAATATGAAATCAATGTATGGAATGAGTTTCAATTGTGCTTCCTCTTCAAATATACAGAAGGCCGAAATAGCGGCTCTCTGCACTCTTTTATTTTCATCAATGAAATGTTTAAGCAAAATTGTCATGACTGGCACGAAATATTCTTCTGGATTATCTGCACGAACATTAACAATCCATGATACATACCGACTCAAAGTCCAACAAGTAATCACACGAACCACAGAATGTTCATCATTCATGCAACAAATTAGGAATTGAATCAATTCCGGCAATTCGGATTTTAATCCGTTGAAACACCCCTCGGCTATTGCACCTAAAGCTAAAATGGCAGATTCTTTAACTAAATGATCTGGATTTTGTAACATTTCACTAATAAGAGGAATGAGCAATGGTAATATTTCATCTCCAAACTTTACCGCAATGGAGTCCAATGAGGCAGCACTACACTTTCTCAATGTCCAACCTACGTAGAAATCATCAAAGTCGTCACTCTGCTCTTCAACTTCATCATCACTGTAACATTCTTCACCTTCGGCAGTATTATTTCGGTCTCTGAAATGGAATGGTGAAATATCTTTCGACAAATCCTTCTTATTTGCATCTGACCCAAGGCTATCCTTGATCATGTTCAGCTCACTAGCAGAGTAACGCATATTCTTTAGAAGAGTTGGTAAAAGTTTTTCTATATATGGTGACAAAATATCTTTGCAAGTGTTGATTTTTGTTGAAGCTAACCAAAATTCGCAGGCTTGCAAAGCAACATCTTGATCTTCATGGTGACATTTTTCCAATAAATAACAAATTATATTATGCAAGTGAGGCAGTAACGTTTCCTCATGATTGTCAATGTAAATAACAAAAGTGTGACAAACATTTTTTTGTAGATCCAAATCATCAGTGTTGGCTAATTGCATCACATTTCTTAAATAGATTCCTAAGTCGATAGATTGTTTCATAACAACAAAATAGTCTTGCAAAAACTGATTGGTGAGCCTTACTATATTTTGACGAACAGTACATTTTTCAACAGCAACAAATTCCACAAATTTTGGAAACACTTCTTTGGTAATCTTGTAAATTTCTTCTTGGGGTTTCTGACTAGTGATCAATTCTTCGCAGATTTTAAATAAGGTTGTTAGAGCTACTTCACTATATTCATCCTGAGCAACAAAACCCTTTGTCAAAAAAGGAACTAGTTCTGGCCAAGTTTTCAGGTTGTCTTTAGCAATAATAACAATAATATTACTGATGCTGCTCCTCACTTCACGCGAAGGGTCTTTCAACAAACGAAGACATTCATTTTTAATTTTTTGAGTACTTTCCACACTCAGGTTACTGTAAGTTACTTGAATGTTGTTTTTTAATAATATTCCACTCAAAGACCGAATATCTTCGGCAAATCCTGAATTTCCTAATATGAATAACAGATAGTTTGGAAAATCTGTCAAATTTTGCATAAGGATGAGCCTGTCCTGTACCGTTTTTTGGGCATCGCTGTTTGGAACTAATGCTAGCTGAAGGGTCTCCTCGATGTTTTTTATAATGCTTTCCTGGGGTCTCCAATCGCCCAAATTCATTGTGAGGTCATAGAATCTAAAAAAAAAAAACAAAGGTTATGTGTACAAGCACAAGCTCCACATTATTTCATGTTTGATATTCGTATCGTCATATTATAAAATCATTTTCAAAATCAAACAACATTGTTTACTTACATCACAACACAGACGAACAGGGGCAATTCCAAAAATTATTTGAAAAAAACTGCCTTTATATCACCAACAGACGACAAACGATGAAAGATGGAAGGAAATCGACATCACAGCGACAAACGACAGTAAAAACCGGCATTAGCAAACAGAACTGAATATGCGCCGTTGCCTTGTTGCAAATAGATGGAAGCTAATACGTCTGCGCACGTCAATGAAATCCTGTAGAATTTGAATTTTTGGGATCATGTATTCTGACTGTTCTGCGAGTGTTCAAGATATACGAGGTAAATTTAAAATATCCAATGGACCACTATCATAATTCAAATGGGAATTTTTTTCACGATAAGCTTTGGTTTCTTTAATAACTGAGGAAAGTGAGGAATAGCATTTCAATACAACTTCTAGTCTGATTTTCTTGAAATTTGAAATGGTGTTCACAATGCATTATAGATTTTTGTTAGAGAAAAAAAAGAACGAAGAAAGAACGGTTTTGAGGTCTGAAATGATAATATTTTTTTAATTAAAATTCATAAATTCAAGATGTTAGCTCCAATATGTTTCACGAGTTTAATGATTGTGGTCCGATTCGATTCAAACTTGGTATTTGGAGGGTCTCGGGGTCGGAGATTAAGAATTTGTCTCAAAATGCATGCATTCAAAATGATTACGGTCAGACTCGATTCATAATTGGTATGTAGAGGTTTTCGGGGTCGGATATTACGATTTATTTTTTTTTAATCCTTAGATTCAAAATGGCGGCTCCAAGATGGCGGACGATTCTTGTGATTATGATTCGATTCTATTTAATTTACGATGCAGACAAACTCAAAGTCATCTTCACAATTTAATATGACAACCCAATGTGATGTAATGGAAGAACGATCAAATACTATCGATCAGTTCAACAGCATCATAGTAGTACTTGTAAATGCACTGAAGTTGCTCGACTGGCATATAACATATACAGTATCGGAAAATTTTCATCTTGGGTATGGTGGTTTCATGAGAGCGTAAAGAATAGCTAGCTATATGTTGAGAGAGAATTACAATTTCGGGATATCGACGTGTATCGACGGTAGTAGAGGCGCACAGTGGTGTGTGTCTCTTGTTTATGTGGTATTATCATTTTCCTCTCCATAATTTAAACTTAGCTGATGATGAACCTATATATTCGAAACATGTACTACTAGGATAATGTTGAACTGATCGATAGTTTTTGATCCTTCTACCATTACATTGGGTTGTTATATTAAACTGCGGAGATGACTTTGAGTTTTTCTGCATCGTGAATCTATACCACTCCACTTTGACACACAATGGACTTGTACCAGGTTAATGAATGCTAGTCGAGCAACTTTAGTCCATTTACATGTACTACTATGATACTGTTGAAATGATCGATAGTTTTTGATCGTTCTACCATTACATAACATTGGGTTGTTGTATCAAATTGTGGAGATGACTTTGAGTTTTTCTGCTTCTACCACAGGTGGATTCTATTTAAATTTGGTATGTGGGGGTTTTAGATTTTGAATTTTTTGTAGAAATTCATAAAACTAAGATGACGGACTAGTTTTGTAATGCAATGGAATTAGTTTTATAGAGATTTCTACTAGCTCCATGAACCCGATAAAAAGAGACAAAAGTTCTTATTTTTTCCATCTTTATTGCCAGGGGACGCGCTCTATTATTGGTCAATATAATGGCGGAAAATTCAAATGATGAGACTGCTGCGTATCAGACGTACAGACGTGAAGCGAGAGAATCTTTAGGACCACTTCCTCAAAAAGTACGATAGTTCCTTTCACCAGAAAAAGAAACATATACATCAACAGAGTTCTTCGAATCTTCAGTGAAAACCTGCGGATGTCAGGAGAGTGGAAATAACAGTCTAACATCGCTAATGATGAGGCGCTCCTTTTGCAAAACATGAGGACTAGGACCCAAACATTTCCTTTGGTTAGTCACAGCGATAGTAAGACCCTCGAAACTTAAGGGGTCATGCTGTGTATGCGCGGAAACTAAGAAAATGCATATGGTTGTAACAGGCGACTAAAAGGGTAGCAGCACAAGCCACTGGGTTCAGGAGGGTCAAAGTAAGGGCCTGCACGCAGGAAACTCTCCCAATCCCATCGCCGTCCACGTTCGGGTTAGCGTAATATCGTGGACGCGCCTGTTCTTCAAGGTACCGCAAATGAATTAGAACTCGTCGTAGCTGGGCTACCATGCTCAAATCTCTAGGAGTGGAATGATACTTAGGAAAATGAACTGACAAGTTCCCGCCAACAGGCGGGTCTCCATTCAAGAGCTATTGCTCTACCTAGGGCTAGGATGAGCCCCCATGATGAATACACCAGATTTAAATGCGACTATTGCTATATAGGCTTTTGTTCCAAGATCGGAAGATTAGTACAAGCTCAAAGAAAGCATTCGAGTACAACCGTGATATTGTTATGGACAGGGTAAAGGTTGATCTATGCCAATTGAAAAAGCTGCTTACAAGGAATTGATTCGGGAGCTCATCTGGATGCAGGCCACACCTGTCGTTATCGAGGTTTCTATTGAGGACCAGGAATTCATCGACATAATCCATGTCCTAGCGAACCAAATCGCGGAGGAAAAATTGGGCGACAGAACAGCCACGTTAAGGGCATTGATTGTTAGGTAAGCCGTGAGGACATCACGGATTCGCTCCTAGAGAAAATCCGCCTTGCCGGGCACACAAAAAGGTATTCCTGTGCAGAACTTAATCCGTGAGGAGATAATACGATAGAAATATCAACTCACAAAGGAGCAATGCAGAACAACTGAAGCGCAATGCGTGCGGCAAATTCTGGGTGACGAGAGAGTCGAACCTTGGAGTAACATCGACGGGGAAGCCTTCCACCAGCACTGGCGTGGAGTCTTCAAGACTTCTAGCCGAATGGGGTGCTTCCCACCAGAACCCATGACAAATTATTGGGGCAGGTCACCTCCGCGAAGGACAAACGCGCTTTTGTCGTAAACACTAAAGCTCCTAGGATCGACGGTATTCTACAACAGGATTGAAGGAAAATCCCCAGCCGGATTATTGCCATCCTCTTTAACTCTGCTTCATGAGGAAAGAAACGCACCTCGAAGAATTACAAGCGTCTAGAACAGTCTTTATCCCCAAGCACATTCAGACACTTTAACAATTTTCTGAGTGACATTACATATGGTATAATGTCGAAGAGCTCCTTCATGAGGGACGCTGACTTCGTGCATTACAACAACTAGGTCAGGTCAAACGCACTAGCACTAGCTCACGCAGATGAATTCAAGGGGTCTGGAAGATAAACTTCTAGAAAATTCGAATAGATTGAAATCGACCAATATGAAAGGAGAACTTCAAAAAAATGTAGAGTCTGTAGGAAAAACTTTGAAATTTTGAAGAGCCTGGAAGAGAAATTTCTAGAACTACACGAAAACAAAGAATCTGTGACATAAACTACTAGAAAATTCGGCAAGCTTGAAAACACAGAAAGCTTTTGAAAAAGAACTTTGTGGTGTGACGAACTTTTTCGAAGAAAGACTAGGAGCCGTATAGGAAGAGACAGACAAAATTAGAGGGTAAATGAACATGAAGGAAATCATCAGTGATAAAATCAAAGAGGAAGTCGAACCGAAAATGGACAAAATGAAGGAAACAATCAGTAAGTATAAATGACGAATTGATAACCGTTAACGAAAATTCAATGCTGGACCTAAGTTTGAACTTGGATGAAGTTACAAGCAAGATAAACGATTTTGAGGTCAGTTCCGAAGCCGCCTCAGTTCGACGGAAAAAGTCCATGGGCAAACTACCGCCGACCATTTGCAGCTACGGCCAAAACAAATGTGGAATGCAGGGGAAAAAGCCGTAGCATTGCGGGGAGAAGCAACGAATATTTCGCAAACCTCCACCACCCAAGAACAGGAGGACAATGAACAGCTGATAAAACACCTAGTACTATGGTATGGCCAGACACACCTAGAACTATGGTATGGCCAGACACACTTAGAACAGGTACACCACTCAAAGCTGAAAAACGGCTGTCAGAAATCAAGAAAATCCTTACAGAAATTTGAAGCATACATTGCACGCTTAGTTCGTCACACCGGCAAATGAAATGGAACGACTGGCGGTTCAACCATTTTTGGATGGAATTTGTGACCAAGAAATCAGGCAAGTGTTGGCACTAGCCCGCCAACACATCTCGTAGATACCCTGGCACGCGCTTTCAAATTTGACAAGAGCAGAGTCCGGATGATTGAAGAACAGGAGATACTCTTGAAGCTGTCATAATGACAGTGATGAAGAAAGTGTTGCCTGAGAAAAGACAACTAAGATGCTGGAATTGTAGAAAAAATCGGCATGTGCTCAGCAAATGCCCAACATTCAAAAAATCGACACCTACGCAGGAAAAAAAAGTCGATGAAGAGGGTCAATCGTCGGCCTGTATCCAGCAAGCCTCGGTTAACAATGCATATGTTGCTACCCTTCAACGACAAAACAAAGGTGCATTCGTAGACGGTCTCATCAACAACAAGCCTTGCACCATGCTGCTAGATACAGGTACGAGTAGGAATATTCTTAGACCTACATTTGCCAAAATACCGGCAAGAATGAAACCGTCAACTTGGAAGCTACGCACAGCAACAGAGGAGCCCGTCAGCCCGCCAGCCACTGTGTATGGTAATCTACCAATTGAGCTGATTTAGGTCAGAACTAAATTGAAACATCGAACACGTTGCAATCATTGGAATAGATTGAATAGAATAGATGAATTCCAGAGGATTCTTAAAAAACGGCGTCCTACGTGTGAGAAAATTGGACGAGTTGCAATAGGGAAAGTCCTTCTGCATGTTGATACATTTGTGCCAGTAAGGATCATGAATGCCAATTTATACCAGTGATCTTGAAGAAAGGAGCACTTTTGGGGCACTGTTCGTCAGTTACCTTTGTGATTAGGACTGTACACGATACTGCTGCCAAGCCAGCAGCAACAACAACCATCTTCAACATCTTCGATACCGGACAAGGCAGGAGAAGCTGGTTCCGCACAAGATTTATAACCGGGATACCCGACCAATTCGACAGTCACCCAGAAGACTTTCTCTGGCCAAGAAGGACGAAGCTAACAAAATAATCAAAGGTACTCTCTGACTACCAAAGAGATTGGGACTAACCAGTACATCCATCTGTTCCTGATGGCCTATCGTTCAGCAGTGCACGAGTCAACCAGCCAAACACCTGCTAGTATGATAATGGACCGAGAGATACGGCTCCCCTGTGACCTGAAGTTTGGGAAACATCCAGGAAAAGAGCAGAATTCTTTTAGTCACGGCGAGGAAAACCTAGGGTCGAACATTTCAATCGGTTGGCTCCTTAGCAAGTTCGCATCTTTAGACCATCAGAGAATGAGAAGACGTTCCAGAAGTTCCTGTATTTGTACTCAAATTGACAGAAAGTTTAACATGTGGTTTATTTTGTCAAATGAATGCGACAAAATCAACTTTCAGATTTCAACGTATTCAACATTTAATTTTTCTTCTTTCTCCGTGAAAAAAAAAACAGCAAGTTGTCAATTGAAATCAGAAACATATTTTTCATTATTTCTAGAGTGGTGGGAGGGGGTCAAATGAATGCGTCAAATCAACTTTAACATTCAACTTTTTCAACACTCCATGTCTCAGTATTTTTCGTAAAAAAATCCCAACCAGATGATATAGAGAACCAGAAACATATATTTCATTATTTATAGAGTGGTGAAAAGGGGTCAAGTGAATGCGACAAAATCAAATTTCACTCTAAATAAAATCTCAATATTATTTATAACCGATGCCAAAAATCAAGATTCACTTTCATTAGTTCAAGATAGGTACATGGTTTCGTAATTGATTGAAGTGCTTTGAAGATAAGTTTTCATCTTCGCAGCAAATTCAAATAAAAATATTTTACCAACACAGACGAAAATAAACGTGATTAAATGAAAATCCATATGTTGTCGCGATACCAAGCACGACTTTATCGAAGCGTAGCGCCTCCCGTCTTGCTGGGATGCCGTATGGCTGCTTTCACTCAGGTAGCCGGAGTGAAAGAAGCAATACGGTCGTGCTCGGCAGCAGCGTATATGTAGTTACCGATTTTATCACGTTTATTTTCGTCCATTTTTATAAGAATTTGCTGGGAAGATGAAAATCTTATCTTCAAAGCACTATAATCTACAACTAGGAAGAAACCTCGTATTTCTTGATAATGAAAGAAAATCATGATTATGGCCTCGCTTATAATAATATTGAAAATGTATTGATTGAAAAATTACTTTTTAGTAAAATTCCATTTTTTAGCATTCGTTTGAACCGCATTCACCAATCTGGAGAAAAAAAAATCTGGCACTCTATATCATCTTTCACGAAAAATGTTGAGAAAAGTAATGTTGGATAACTTAAAAGTTAAATTTTATTTTGCCCATTCATTCGTTTGATCCTTATTTTCACCACTTTAGATATAATGAAAAAAAATCTGGCTTTCATTATCATCTTGTTGGAATTTTTTTCACGGAAAGTATTGAAATACGTTGAATGTGAAAGTTGATTTTGTCGCATACATTTGAGCACCTTACACCATTCTAAAAAAAGGAGAAAATGACAGTTGATTTTGTCATCCTGTCACATTCATTTGACTCCCCACCAATCCAAAGGAAATGAAAAACTGGCTCTCTATATCATCTTTTTCGGATTTTTTAACGAAAAATATTGAGAATTTATTCCTAGACGGGTGGGTGCTCAGTTGAATACAACAAAAGCAAATTTCATTAGAAATATGATTAATCGATGATTTTTTGATGAAATAAATTCTCGTCATTATTATAAGCAAAACCAAAGTCATGATTCACTTTCATTAGTGCAAGAAATACACGGTTTCCTAGCTGTTAATGTACAGAGAGGCCTTTTCCAACCCTGTCTTGAAGGCAACATAACTGACATAACTTTTTTTGTTCACAAGCGAGGGTCTTATACCATGTAATGTCCGTATTCAATCGAGTAGTTTCGTGTATGCCCGCTCATTTCATTCGGATCAATTTGTCATTCTTCGTTTGTTTATGGTCCAACTTACTCCAAATGTAAACAAACTGTCTATAACGTCTCACCACTCCTCACCAACCGTCACCCCCCTCGCCCACAAATTTTAAGGCCGATTCATATACATGCGTGCCCACCCTTCATTTTTGACCCTGCATGAGGAATGCATACCCATCGACGTTCACACTTGTACCTTGTGCCTGTCGGCGTGCGTAAAAAACGCGGAGTGAACACGCACGGAATTAGAACATGTTCTAGTTCACATTAAAAAAAAAGGAAAGAGAGTGTAAAAAAAAGTTATAGTCCTTAAAAATTGTTCGAGAGCTGGCACTCTTGGGGGTCCTGAATAACGGGTATAAGTTTGCGACGGTTTCTAGGTTGTGTAGTTTTTAGCTTATAACTCGAAAAGTACGCATCCTACAGAACATGTCACCTCTCCTTTTTTAAATAAAATTGAATTTCGCGTCGAATCGAATTCGGTCCAGCCGTTCAGCCGCAATTATTGACCGTCAAAGGTAGGTGATTTTTTACAAACTTTGCTAATGAGTTTACAACCCTCAGCGCCTGTAGGTCGGCAAAGTTCAGGCAAAGTTTCCTGCGTTAGGCTGCCTTTGCGGGTCTTTGTCGCTACGAAATTTTTGTTTTAAAATTCATATCTCAGCTCTAAAGTGAGCGAATTTCAAAAAGAATATGATTCAGAATTAAATTTCCTACATCTTTGATCCTATGACATTTTTCAATTGGAGTAGTCATTTTCAACCTACAGAGGTTAGCTCGGGTTAGAGGTTATCAACTTTTTAGCGAAGTTGGTAAAAATCGTCTATCTTTGACGGGCAATTGCAGCTGAAAAGCCAGACCGATTTCAATGTTTTGAACGCCATTCGACGCGAAAACGGATAGAATATCAACCATCGCAAACTCAAATACCCGTTATTCAGAACCCTTAAGAGGGAATGAAACGGGTTACAGCTCAGGAGCAATTTTTACGGGCTAGGACACTAATTTGCTTGGACTATCACTTCAAAACAGGTAATTATGTAGGAATGGCATTTCCACGTCTTTTATTACTCTGAGGGCAAAACCACCAATTACTTTGACCAACAAAAATTATTCTAAGGTAGTTGAAGATTAGTTACATTTCGTTTATATTTTCTGACTTTTCATTCAATAACTTTGATTTCAGAAGTACCAATCAATAAGTATTGTTTCAACATTTCTATATAAGCTACCCTTTACAGAAAATTGCTAATATATTTAGTTTCCTCAAATAAAGTGACAATGAAGGTGCTGCAATAGGAACTCATTTTTGCTCCTTGTCCTGTCTTAACGACCAATTAGATTCATGTAACTCTCTGCTCCTGAATTTTGATACCAAGGTTGGGCCCCCTGATTTTGGGAGACGTCCACAGCTACTTTGTCAGGTAATAAATGACAACTTGTTTTGACAAATCAGTTATGCTACCTAAACCTGTAAGCCACACCAAATAGATTACATACAGAGTCAGTGAAATGTATGGACCCGCCCATTTTTCTCAGTTAATATTAGAACAATGGAAAAAAAGTTGGATGATATTTCACTGAGCATCTTTCTGAGAATTTCAATATTTTTTTTATGTGCCATTGGTGGAGAAGTAACGCCATCGGCAATTTTTTTACATGGAACCACATGTCATGTTTGATATAGTTAGAAAGATTGTTTTTTTCTCGTTTCAGTATTACTAATATTATTGCAATTCTCTCGATAGATACAGTGTGTTTCGTAATTTGTTGTCCACCTCTGTAATTCACTTATACCAGCTATGGCTTGATTTGTTCAAGAATTTACTCAGTTGGGGAATGTAGACAGTCGGAAATTCTAGAGATACGGCAATTCAACTCAGACAGTGACACATCAGTTTTCATAAAAAAAGTTTTTAATTGCTACATTAACAGTTATTTCATTAAGAAATTCCACTTACGATGTTTGCCATAATTTTAGATATCAAAAACTGGAATTAATCCATTAATAGTTGAAGAAATATTTGATATGAAAAGATAAAAAAATTACTTCGTTTTTGAACAAAAGTGTATTAAATTTAATCCGTTTGTCCATTAAGTCTGTCAACATAGACCATACTTTTGATATGGACAATTGTCCATGATATGGACTTCATGCTGGCCACACAAATAATAATAATAATAATAAATGTTCTTTATTGGTAATAATTATAAAACCAAATTGCCATCAACCAAGGTCCTTCAGCCAGTAGTGATTACAATCTTGTCTTTACAATTTTTCTTATTTCATTGTTATATATATATATATATATATATATATATATATATATATATATATATATATATATATATATATATATATATATATAGTAGAACGGTAGTCTTTGCTGACTAGTTAGGATGCAATTTGGAAAGATTATTTGGGTAAGCAGCAAGCAAAACGTGTACTCTTTTAACACTATATTTCCAATATTTCAACAGTGGTTACTGTCATCTTCAGGGAAGCTACAATTAATAAGCGAATATATACTAAAATGGAGTGAAACCCAGTAACAGCTATACTTACTGTGTCTTTGAGGTTGATTGCAAAAAGATGTGATGAAAGTAATACAACAATTATCGAAAGGGAAACATGAAGTTGATGATAAAATAACATTAAAAGGTCAATAATTAAAATAATTAGTCAATTAATATACATTTTTTAAAATTTATATGGATAATTTCCACGTGTGGACATACTCAAGAGGATATACACGTGCTTGAGTATGTCCACACGTGGAAATTATCCATATAAATTTTAAAAAATGTATATTAATTGACTAATTATTTTAATTATTGACCTTTTAATGTTATTTTATCATCAACTTCATGTTTCCCTTTCGATAATTGTTGTATTACTTTCATCACATCTTTTTGCAATCAACCTCAAAGACACAGTAAGTATAGCTGTTACTGGGTTTCACTCCATTTTAGTATATATTCGCTTATTAATTGTAGCTTCCCTGAAGATGACAGTAACCACTGTTGAAATATTGGAAATATAGTGTTAAAAGAGTACACGTTTTGCTTGCTGCTTACCCAAATAATCTTTCCAAATTATATATATATATATATATATATATATATTTCGAGATATATTTATATATACAGAGTGACCCATTTGAAAGCGGGCCACCTCTCTAAAACTGTTATTTATTATCCGATTCAGAAGTTTTTTTTTTCAATAGATAGAGCGTCAATAGTTCTATTAGAGTGCTGTGAAGTCGAAATAGAAATAAAATTTTCAAGGCCTACTTCGAATTTTTTTCAAGGTCAAAAATCCAAAAAACATACTAGCGATTTTTTTATATGAAATTTGACGACGCCACTGGATTTGTGATGCTTTCAAATGGTTGTGACTAAAATTTCACGATGAAATATGTTTTTTCAACAGAAATATAGCATAAGTAAAATTCTTATCACTTTATCTAAATATTTGGAATTGTCGTCATATTAAATCACAATATTATTAATAATATCGTTTAAAATGCTCTTTCAGGTCGTTAGCAGTCGAGCTTGTAAACAGCAGTTATTCAAAATGGTGTCAAATTATGTTTCTTTCAAACAGAACTCTATAAAGAATGGAAGATAGTTATGTCCATCAAAACACTGCAGTTTTTTTGTCAACAGAGAAATGAAATATACATCTTTACATCAAATAGTAATCAATATTCAATAATCAATAATAACCAATATTGATGAAATAAATGAACTACAACAAAAAAATGGATTGAGATGAGAGTGCCCAGACATTAATTTCCGTACTTTGTAACCAATTTCCGATTTAATTCGATACGTTTATTCTACCATTTTCTATTGCTAACTAATCATAAGATTCGATCAAAATTCGATCATTAGTTTGGGGTAACATTTATGCAAGCCTGGTCTTATTCTTTCACGCAGTTCCTCTTTGGTGGTTGTCAGTTATTTCGAATATCTATCTTGGTTTCATTCAAACATGTTTGGGATGCCACATTTCGAAAATATTATTTTTATTAGAAGGCTTTAAAACTTAAGTTGCCGTAGAGATGACAAGTCATTAAAATAAAAGACGAAAAGACACAAATTTGTCAGTATTAATAGTGAAGTTTATAACTCTTCAAGTACCTACACTAATAAAGAAGTATGGCAGATAATTTGACTTTGCAGGAGAAAATTGAAATAGTAAAACTTCGTGGTAACAACGACAGATCCGAAAGGGAAGTATGTAGAATTTTCAATAACATGCATCCGGAGCGGCGAAATATTAGCAGAGCTACAGTTGGAAGAGTAAACAAAATTTTCAATCAGTATGGAGCTGTTAGTAAACATATCCTGAAGAATATCAATACTGTACAAAGGCAGAGACGAAATAATTCTGAACGAATTCGAAATTATTTTAATAATAATCCGAAAACAAGTGTGAGAACTGCAAGTTTGGACATCAACTTACCGCGTGAAACAATATGGAGAAATCTTAGGAAATATAATAATATGAAGCCCTTTAAACCAAAGTTTCTTCACACCTTAGAAGAAGGCGATAATGAAAAGAGGATGGAGTATAGTTTATGGGCTCAAGGAGAATATCTAAATAACAGGAATTTTCTGAAAAAAAATTTGTTCAGTGACGAGGCAACATTCACAACCAATGGAACAGTTAATTCTCAAAATTCAAGGTACTGGACAGAAGAAAATCCACATTGGATAATAAATTGCAGAAGACAGTACTCCCAAAAAATAAATGTTTGGTGCGGAATATTACATACCAGAATAATTGGCCCCTTTTTTTTTGAAAACAATTTGAATGGTCAAATTTTTTTGAATTTTTTGAAAAACGAGTTTTCCAACGCTATGGATGAACTTCCACTAGCAGAAGAGGCCCATATTTATTATATATATATTTCAATTAGATGGCTGTTCCATCCACAATAGCACGATTGTTAGAGATTGGCTGGAAGAAAATTTTCCTAATCGGTGGATAGGGCGAAATAGTTCACTGATTGAGTTTCCCCCCAGATCCCCGGACTTGACTCCACTTGATTTTTTTTTATGGGGCACCGTTAAGGAAAAAGTATACAAAACTCGCCCAACGAGCAAAGAGGAACTGCGTGAAAGAATAAGACAGGCTTGCAGAGATATCACCCCAAATCAATTATTGAATGTTTTGGTTAACATTAAAAAACGATATGATAAATGTATCGAATTGAATGGAGATTTGGTGGAACAGTCCAAAATTTAATGTGTGGGCACTGTCATGTTAATACATTCTTTTGCAGTGGTTCATTTATGTTTTTAATATTGATAATTATATTATGATATAAAGATGTGTATTTCTATTCTTTGACAACAAACTGCAGTGTGCTAATAGAGATAACTATATCGCACATAAAGTTGTTATGTTCTGAAGAAGTATTTTATACCATATTATTTACAAAATTGTTATTTAATATACAACTATTTGAATTATTTTGACAGTGATTGGTATATTTTACTTATGCCATATTTCTGTTAAAAAAAATAATTTTATCTTGAAATTTTAGTCACAGCCATTTGAAAGCATCACAAATCCAGTGGCGTCGTCAAATTTCATATAAAAAAATCGCTAGTATGTTTTTTGGATTTTTGACCTTGAAAAAAATTCGAAGTAGGCCTTTAAAATTTTATTTCTATTTCGACTTCACAGCACTCTAATAGAACTATTGACGCTCTATCTATTGAAAAAAAAACTTCTGAATCGGATAATAAATAACAGTTTTAGAGAGGTGGCCCGCTTTCAAATGGGTCACTCTGTATATATCAAAAAAAAATATTCTGGAAGGTGAATTTGGTCATCATTCTTGCAATTCTATTATTGATTCCCAAATTGATTTTTCGGGGTACTTGGGAGTTTTTTGGCACTTTTCTGCATGTTCCTTACAGTATGCTCTAAGGATGTTGATATTGTTTATGTTGTTCTCTTTTCTTGTGAAATTGCGTACTAAATGTTTCTCAGGGCTGGTTATCGGCTGTTCGTTTAAATATATAATATGGGTATATTCTAAAATAGGACGGCAGACCATCTTTTTGCTGCTGTTTCAACACCAATTCCACTTTTTTCCACTGATTTTTAATCGTTTTAGTGTGGTGGTTGAAGTTCAATTTGTTGTCCATGTTAATTCCAAGATATTTTGCATTATGTTGGCTTCTGAGAGTGTGACTGTTGATGCTTATTATTGGTAAATTGTCCACACAAATATTTCTTCAACTATTAATGGATGATAATTTTGAGTATCAGAAACTGGAACTAGGTAGTTTCTGATACTCAAAGTTATCACAAACATCGTAAGTGGAATTTCTGAATGAAACAACTGTTAATGTAGCATTTAAGTATAAACTTTTTTTTATGAAAACTTACGTACACCACTGTCTGATTTGAATTGCCGTATCACTAGAATATCTGTCTGGCTACATTTCCCAACTGAATTACAGAGGTGGACAAAAAATTACTGTATCTATCAAGAGAGTTGAAATAATATTAGTACTACTGGAACGAGAAAAAAACAAGCTTTCTATCGATAATACACATGGTACATGGTCCATTTGGCAATGGCACATCAAAAAAATATTTGAATTCACAAAAAGGTGCAGAGTGAAATACTCTTTTATCCAATTTTTTTCTTTTTTCGATAGTTCTAATATTGACTGAGAAAAATGGGCTGGTCCATACATTTGACTAACTTTGTATAATTACTTTTTTATATTAACTATATATTTCATGAACTCATTATAAACTATAGTATTAAGGAGAGTAGTGGTTAATTAAAATACAAATAGTCTCAGTAGAAATCATACAAAAGTTATTTTTCTTCATCAAGTATTTTTGTATATATAATTCTTCAACAATTAACACAAGAAATAAAATAATTTTGAAGTAAAAAGAAAAATTATTCCATTTCCACACCTCTATTCTCACAAATTATCTCTTTATTTTTATAAACTCAACTATCAAGTATTAAAAACAGGTTGTCTCATTGGAAAATATCTGACTGGGAATACCTATTTGTGTAAATTATTTAAAGGGATGGCTTCAGTAACAAATTTGAGGTGATGGTAGGGTATAGAATGGGATGCTATACCCAATTATGACTAGGAATAAAAAGTTCATCAATATTATATCTCACTTCATGGAATACCTAAATTCATGGAAAAACCACAGAGGATCCAGTTACTCCCTAAGGTAAAAATATTCTCATTATTTTTGGAGTTTTTTGACTCCATGCCTTTAATAATTAATGAGCCATACCACATATACATTTTCCTGAGAAATTGATCTAGCTGTATAAGCACAGAGAGGAAAAACTAATCTTGTTTGTTTTATTCATGACATGTCATTACTGATTTACAGTACGTTTATCCGGTGAAAGTTTCGAGTTGTGTTCAGGAAGGAAGTGGTGAGAATAAAGTTGTTCTATTTAATTCATAATCATTTCTAGAATAATTTAGCGTATAGATAGTATGTTTATCTTACTTTTGCGTCAGATACTGAGTGGTCCAGTCGATTATTCCTCCAACTACCTCTACATTGACCAATTTATAACTAGCCAATTTAACAGGTAGCTGGTCATTGGGGTTAACAGTTTGAGCGAAATTTTCGAAGAACTCCCGGTAATAAGTCAAGTAATCGTCTTTGTTGGCCATGTCACAATCTCTAAAAACTTCTCAACTATCACAGTTTGTTCAGTAAATAAACACGAATTACTTTAAAACTTCACAAAAATTGACGTTCACAATGCAGATATGTAAATTTGTACTACTTTAATTGAGGTTATTTTCTGGTATAAACATTCGCTTATATTTATTGTTTTTATTCAGATCACAGATTATCAAATCAGTATTCATTCATAAAACACCCTCAAAATGACTCATCCAGATCCAGCTAGACGTTAGGCTATGCTATGACATTAAATTGACAACTTGAATCTTGACCTTGACAGATGTTTGCCTGTCTTTTGGACATGCGTCGTGGCCCCAGCCCCAGAGTTGTAGTAGCTTGTGTTGGTAGCATGTAGCGCATGCAACATCGCAACACTGTACCATTTTATGGTGCTTGGTGCGTTCGTCAAAATACTCGCGTTCCGAAATTACTGAAACTACTAGAGGACCTATTCTCGAGTATATGCGACTATACAATTTTGATAGTCGAGCGCAAGAAAACGATACAACTACCGTGCACTGGATAGAGTGGATAGAGACAAAGACTAAATTGTATACAAAATTCAGTCCCATATACTCGAGAATAGGCCCCCTAGTGACAGTTAAACTGAACAATATATATATTTACCTTATAAATAAAATAATCAAAAGAGAGAAAACTAATTATCTACGATTACCACATCACGACGTTTCAACTGTTAAAATCTGCAGTAATTTTCAAGTGATTTCCATAAAATGAAGACTGAGGCAAATATCTCTATCAGTCAACAACCATTTCCCCTTATGAACATTGTATTTCAACTGACATGTAGGTATTTGTTGCCTCTTGTCTCCTGAGTGAAATAAATGATACTTTCCCGCCATATCCAGATGCTTATATGGAACATAAAAACATTATTTCGAAATTCGAAGTTAAAAGAATGACACAAAAAACATTGAAAATATATTTATAGTATGACAGAATAGAATATTAAATATAGAACGACTAGAATGCAAATGCAAGATACTCCTCTAAAGCTGCTTTCCATTTAACGTAAGGAGCTCCTCAGAACTACCCAAAGCGTATAACCAAACAAAGTTATATTGCCTTCAAGACAAGGATGGAAACGGCATCTCTTTGGTCTTTTTATTACTCTGAGGGTGAGGTGAGTTCTATCCAAGGATTATAGACAAGAGAGACAGGATGGCTCATTTCGTATCTCCGTACATTGGACAAATTTCAGCGCGACAATTGACGACTGTGACGTCATCAAGCCTACAGAACGGTTCGTCTGCCACAAGATGCTGCCCAAGAAATCTACAAAAGAGCCTTTTAAAGGTACCTGTGAATACTCACCATTCAATAGCAAATTTGCTGTTGCTAAATTCTGTACTTCAACTTGGTAATCTACTCCTTTATAATTCAAGCTTAATGGTATTCAAATATGAACATTGAAAAAGACCTATTGAAAAAACGATCTGAATGAGGTTAGTTTTGTTTCCGATAATAACAGAAAATTAAAAACAACTGGGAAGTTGGGTGATTACTATGGTGACAACTATGACATTAAATTTTGGTGACAACTATGACATTAAATTTTGGTGACAACTATGACATTACACAGCTGATTCGCGAAGTCATTCGATGAAAACCAATCAAAGCCATATTTTCTCGATACATAGTTTTGAAATATTACAAAAGTCTTACTGTTGCACATTACAAAGAATTCACAAAAGTATTCCGAAATATGAACATAACTTGGCTGACTCCACTGTAAACTTTTGAAATATTTCAAAACTATGTATCGAGAAAATATGGCTCTAATAACCAAAAACGCCTAAACGTTTTGGAAAATACCAATTTAAAGTGGTAAATACCGAAACATTTTGGTCATCCGCTATCCGCCTAAATTCGATTCCATATTTTCATTCTGTTGTTGACGTTTTATTACCATATTTTCAATCTTCATGGTTGCCAACACTATTCTGATCTTTGAACGAACGCTATAATCGAGTAAACGAGTATAGGAAAGTGCTAAGTGCTACACTTTGTCGCATCATAAAACAACAAACTAGTTACCACCATGCTAAAGCCTCGACGGACGACAAAGATTAAAGTAAGGTACCTATTACTATTACTCTACTCTTTGACAACGACGAGTCGACGAATATAAAATTATATCTGTCCGACACTTTTCTAACATCATTATTACCTATAAAAAACAACTTTGCAAGAGCTCTCTAAGACAAATAGTAATTCGAGGGGGTAACCAATAAACATTATTGGTAAACGAGGGAGAAGTAAATAACAATAATTTACGTTCTGTCTCCAGTCGATGCAAAAGTTGAAATATTTTCAATTCTAATATACTTATAGGTATTGTGAGATAGTCTATCTTGTTCATGAATGAATATCCGTATACGTACCATAAAAAGAAAGTTTTCTTGTGTCTTCATACCTATCACAGCCTGACACAATAATTGTCAATTACTTGAATTACTCTTGTCTCTTATCTTATAGTCCATCAGCGATCAGCGACTGCGACTGAGTGCGACTGGTGATAATAAGTCAATAACTGATAAAGAGACTGGGAATAGTGGAAATCTTTGGACAGTGAGTTAATTTGAATTTGCGATTTGGCTTATGAAGCTATGATGATATGATTGTGATATATGTATATATACTCAACGAGTCAACGGAGTGATTGGCAAATTCGAAATTATTGGAAAAAATTTTCCTGTCGATTATCGGTCCTATAATTCAATTAAATATTTTGTTTTTAATAACACATAACCTACACAAAAAATGTCTCAAAAGCTTCCAGAGTTTGGCTTCATTATTATTTCCAGATTTCGAGACTATTCGAGTAGCATTGTTTTGATATTATTGACTCAATTGTTGCCATGCTACTCTTATTTCCCGATGTAAACAGAACGCTCAAATCTCATATTAGTTAATGTTTGTATTATTGTATAATCATTAGTTGGGAAGTGGAGTTTTGTGACGACTGTGAATGAACTATTCTTATATGGCACCAACAGATACTTTTTCGGCGGACGTTAAGAACACCATAATATTCAATGCTTCGAAACAAGAAACCTTCAAGCTAAATGAGAACTTTAAAATTTTTCAAAGAAAGCTGAAACTATTTACAAAAATTGTGGTAAACAAAGATGAAATATCTCCACAAATTTTACAAAGCTGTACTATTCTCATCTTGGGAGGATCACAGTTACCTTTTGAAGAAAATGAAATAAATTGTCTCAGAGCTTTTATTAATGATGGTGGGCGAGTGCTCATTTTACTAACAGAGAGCAGAAATGAGGATTTGTGCAATATCAACATTTTACTGGAGCACTTTGGGATCGTTCCTAATATTGATAGTGTTATCCGAACACATTACTACAAGTATTTCCATCCGAAGGAATGTTATGTGTCGGACAGCCAAATAAACACAACTTTAAATAAAGATAAATTGAACTTAAATTTCATATATCCATTTGGTTGCACATTGAGTGTAAGCAAACCGAGTGTTGTTGCGTTCACTAGTGGTTCTGCTTCATTTCCTGTAGATAGATCAATAGCAGCATTGTATTACGATGAAAAATTTGGCGGGAGATTGGTAGCTGTAGGATCTGGGTACATGTTTTCTGACAAATACATAGAGCAAGAAAATAATGATAAGTTAAGAGAACTGCTAATGGATTTCTTGTCTGGCCAAGAACACATTCACTTTGCTCCAACAGATCATGATGATATGGAACTAACTGACCATAATATAGTTCCGGATACAGCGGAGTTGGCTGAAAAACCTAAACTCTGTTTAACAGATGCTATAAGTCACAGTGGTCTACTCGATTACACAAAGTTGTTTGATCATAAACTGTATTCAATGAGCACCAACCTTGTTCCGGAAGCTTTGAAGTTATACAATGAACTAGGGGTTAATCATGAGTCTTTGAAAATAATCACTCCAAAGTTTGAAGCACCTTACCCTCCTTTACAGCCGGCTGTTTTTCCTCCTTCATTTCGCGATTTACCTCCACCACCTCTGGAGCTTTTTGATTTGGATGATGCTTTCAGCTCTGTATATTCTAACCTGGCACAGTTCACTAACAAATGTTTGATGAACAATGAGAATGACTATGAAAGGCATCTGGAGTTTTATATTACAGAGTGTGCCAAGATTTTGAGCATTGAAGGTAGTGCAAGCCCAAGTGATATTCTGCATAAAATTGGAGATGAAATATCAAATTTCAAAAGCAGTGAGACTATTAAACTATAAGATTCAATTGTTGGAAAAAATGCATTATATAATTATGAAAAGTGTACTTGTGTTTCAATTTTCATCAATCAATTATTGTGTCTATCAAGAATGCTAATCTGTTACATTATTGTACAAAACTTAACATTCGTATCAAATGATGGCGGTATTTCTCCTTTCATTTCTTTTGATTTAACATTTAAATAGGTATATTCATATTCTTTTTGTATGTATTCTGGCAGAGGCTTGTTCCAATCTTCAGGAGGTGCTTTTCGTTTTTCCCAAACATCATTTAAGTAATGAGGGCGCAACCTTTCTATCCTTCTATGTTTTTCACTTTGAACTAATTCATTCTAAAAAATATACTATAATTAAAGGAAAATTAAGTAATCAACTTCTTACAGCTGCTTTCACGTTATTTTCATCTTTCCATTTATAACAATTGATTGAATCTTTTTTCCATTGGCTGCAATCCAAAGTTTTTCCAAAAATGAAGTACTGGTTGAATCTAGCTTTATAAGATGTACAATCGCTATATTCATCATCATAAACAGTGCATCGACGAATCTGCAGGATTATTATAACATTTATAACTAGTAACATATATCTTACATATTTATTCAAAATTTTCTACCAACCATCCATTCATCTTCCACTTTAGCAGGTAATTTTTCATCTCCTTGTCCTAGGTTCACAGTTTCAGATTCCTCGAGAGAATTCGAACCGGAATGATCTTCTGTTTCACTATTGGAATTTGTCATTTTTAATTTGTGATTACATTCAAAATTCAAATATTACATAAAAATTATATTTTAAGTTTTGTGGTTATGTTTATAAATATTTGGCTGTGTGTTATGGCGCCATCTACTATTAGATAGAAAAATAACCACGAAAAAATGGTTTGATCACTGACTAATAGTAGGAAATTACTAGATGTTTTTTTCTGTAATTGGAGTTTCAACTGATATTGAATGGTGCCGCCACTATCGCTAGGAAAATGGCGACTTTTAACAGTATTATCAAACAACGGTATATTGGTTCATTGTTTTTCACTCCAGAGACGTTTCCATCAATATGAAGGGCAGCTCGGTACAGCCCCGGGATAGTATTTTACGTTTCCAGGAAAGCAAACAGACAAAGCATTTTTGTACGTGGTCTGAACCGAGCACTATACGTTAAATCGACCAGACTTCCTTATAGGCCATCCACATGGACTAATCAGAAGAATTGGTATGTACAGTAACATCCAATATCAAAATATTCAGACAGAAAATATTAGTTTTTACATTCTTTCATTTAACTTGCTTTGTTCGTATGTCTGTCTGTGTATCTCTCTGTCTCCGGTTCAAAATTTGCAATCCTTTTTTTGAAGCAGTGGCATCTGATTGAGCATTGAGCTGAAATATTTCGTAACGTATGAGTAAGAACCGATCTATATATTGTCTGGTTCACAATGGCGATTTTGTCAAAAAGCTGATCTAGACTACCGAAAATTATGATTTTGCTCTCATTCAATTCGAAATGGAATCTGGAAAAAATATTGAACTGGAAAAAAAGGCCGGCAAAAATTGCAAAATTCAAAATTTTATAAAAAATTTACCAAAAAAAAAAGTTCCGCCTCCCGGAATTCTACCGATAATAATTATAATTAAAATTCACAGGTGAAGATTGGCATAAAAACGGATAATGGACTTTGCACGCGCGTTGACCGAATTAGAAGCATGATCAAAATAGTTATTTTTGTATCTAGTTGGCGATCAGTGTGCCCTACCGGAGATTGGGAGGCCCGGGTTCGATCCCCGGCTGGTCCACACATTTTTATTATTTTCTTTCAGTTTTTCAATTTCTCAGTTTCATGTATGAATTGCACCAACACATATTCCTTCATATTATTTGCAGATATCAAAACTATTCAACTTTGTAATTATTTTGGCTGAGTCATGCATACTTGAGATTCAAAGTCTGAAGTTAGTTTGATGATCCCACGGATCGATACCGCCTGAAAGACCAATAGAGTCTCTCTCGGTATGCATGCGTGAATGATTTTCATTTTCATCATAATAACCACCATTTCATTTACTAACATGAAGGATGAAGGACTGAACGAAGAGTGTGAGTCGCCGGTTTTCGAATCAAGGACCGGTAGCATAAAGTTCAGTGTGCCTGATATACTTCTTAAAATGGGTTGCCTATCAAAATATGGTCCCCTTATTATTGACATTATCAAAAAGTTGTTACAAGGAGGTTGTTCAGAATTGAAAACAATATTCAAATTTGGAATCACAGCCAACGTAATTTACTCTTGATCAAAGTTCTATTTTTTGTGCCCCCCTGTACACCGTTTGAAAATTTGAAATTTTGACAACTCTTATGCAAGTATTCTGCAATGCACTAATTTTGGTGAAGGATAAAATTTTCTGACAAATCGATAATAATAATAATAATATTTATTTATTTCTTTGGTTAAAAAGTACAGTTTGAATAAACAGTGCACAATAAACAAAGAAAACGGCAGCAACTTCATAATATTGGAAATAAAGTCATGGTATAAAATTAAAAAATATACCTATGATTTAAAAAAAAAACATGATATATACAAACATACTCATACTATACACATATACCCCCACTTACATATAAATATACACACTTACACAACTATAAAGACATACAAGTAAAAGTATAATCATAAAAAGAAATCATCCAAGGAATAACAACACTTTGTGATTAAAAATTTCTTCAGCCTTGATCTGAAAATATAAACGTTGTGGGATGACTTTATATTATTATCCAGAGTGTTATAGAGTTTACATCCAATACAATAGAAATTTTTTTGGTAAAGCGATGTGCGATGATAATCAGGCTGCAAGAGATTTCTATGACGGGTATTGTAACAGTGATTATTATCTATTGTAAACTTATTTTTGTTCTTGTTGACATAAGAGCAAGCTTCCAGTATGTACAAACTGTAGATTGTTAATATACCAAGTGATGTAAAGTACGGTCGACAGCTAGTTTTCATATCGATACTCTCAATAATGCGAATTGCATACTTTTGGAGGATAAAAATTCTATTAATACCGGTACTGTTTCCCCAATTTAGTATACCATACTTCATATGGGAGTGGAAGTGCGCAAAGTACAGCGTTAGCAAGATATTTTTGCTGCAGTTATTCTTCATATATTTTATGCTGTACCAGCCTAAGGGCCGGTATTATAAAACTATTTTGACAGAAAACTAGAAGTTAACTTGTGGAATGACGTCACATCTTGCAGTTAACTTCTAGATGAAGGAGTTAACTTTATCAGGTGGAATGGGTATCAGAGTTGAATAACTTTGTAGGAATTGATGGTTATCGACAGTTTTTCTGTCAATAATTCAACACATACTTGAGTTTATTGTTGTATTATTTTTCTGACTTTGTTAAAACGATATCCACTTTATTTTTGAGGAACTTTCAACCGACGATGAAGATACTGGTTGAAGGCCCACCAAGAATGTTTAGATATCGGTTGGACTATTTCAACTTGTGGAATGAAATATAATTCAAAAACCGATTTCGATTATTCAGAGAATCTGTACACATTAAAGCAAATTTAAAATAAAAAATGGGACCTTTATAAAACTGACATTCTAAAGTAAAAGTTAACTTGACTGTTAAAATTAAATTTAACTGTCAAACATTTTCGTGGGGTTGCTCCACTCGCTACGCTCGTTTCGCTATGTTCCCCACTCACAAAATAAAATGCCACTTTTAACACTTGTATCATAAATAACTATTGTTCGTCGTACGCTAAATCATATTTTTTACTTTTTAGTTCAATAGTTTATAAAAAAATGTTTAAGGTTTAAAAAATTAGCTTATTACGTTTATTTATTAGTACATTTACTGAACAAGGTCAAATGAGTAATAAAAGATCAATTTCTACTTTTTATTTCAGATAAATATATGAATACTGAGCAAATATTGACAGTTTTGTCTTTCCTGTTGCTTTCTTTGGAAATGATATGTGTTGGTTATTCCATTATTATCGGAATTACTGTAGATAATAAGTCCTGTAATAAAACTCATTTTAGATATCAGTAAAACGTTCATTCCCGATAAGAACGCATAGAGGTTACCTCCCTGATTTCAATACAAGATATGGCTCAACTCGAGGGAAAATATGCCAATGAGAAAAATGAAAATTTGGACGAGTATTTCAAAGGATTGGGTAAGTTTTTGATATATTACGACTTCGAAGACAGTGGCTTCCGCATATTGATTTACGACTGATATATACAGGGTCATTTACGTAGGGCGTACATTAATTAGAACTGTTAAAATTGGCAATAGGATTGAAAAGTAAAAATTTGCTAAGCAGCCATAATCAATCAATTACTTTCAATACCCCATTTATACAAGATACACAAAAAATGCATACGTCTTATTTCAAATGGCACCCTACATTACATTTTTTCGCATGGTTCGATTAGCCTTCCGATTCACCATAAGTTCACATATGTTAAGTTCACATATTATGTGAACTTATGGACCACGGTGGCGCGTGGGTAAAGCGTTCGCTTCTCAACCCAATCATCGGTAGGTGCGTGGGTTCGACTCGCAGCGCGCTAACCGGTCCCGTGCATGGCATCACACGTTAAAAGGTAAGAGCTATGTTTACTCTAGTTCGCACAAAGCTCTCAAAGACTTTCGAGGGTTTCTCGTATGGGTGAAGTCGTTTGAAACAAATCATCAGTTCAAGCCGTGTCAGGACGTACGGAGAGCTAAATGCTCGAACGTCATCCTGCAATTTATTATCATTTGCTTTTGTCAAATGGTCCTACGATTACTCCAGTACCCACTAAAAAACTTAGCAATAGATCCATCTATGGAAGCACACTAGGGCATAATAGCCTTGTTAAGTTAGTAACATTTGTAATTGATATAAGCTAAATTTTGTAGATCCAAGGTCATTCCATGTTCCATGTTGTATTGCGTCAATTGTGTAATTAATTTGAATTTTGCTCGATCGTTGAGAAAATTCCAAAAGTTCTGCAAACATGGAGTAGTATTGAATATATCATTTCATATCACGAATCAAGTTTGCAACCAATTCAACTCTTAAGGAACATTTTTTTATTGATAACTAATATTTTTCTTTGATATACCGAAAATTCAAAACGTTCTGCAAACTTGGCAGATGCATCGGAAAAATGCAGATTTGCAATCTTTTGACCGGAACATATATTTTTTTAATTCGTAGTAATTTTTTTGGATCAAGGTAGTCTCGAAATTGTTACAAAAGTTTTGAAACTTTGTTGCAAATTTTGACATCTATTCTGATGCAATCACAAATTTGCAACCTTGTACATGATTCTTAACTTCATGCAATTTGCAAAAATATATTCTGTAAAATAATTAGATATTTCAAAACTTTTGCAATTATTTCGAGACCACCTTAATCAAAAAAATTACCACGAATTAAGAAAATATATGTTCCAGTCAACGTAACAAAGAAAAACGTGTATCAAAGAAAAACATTATAGGTCGATAAAAAATGTTTCGTGCACTTGAATTGGTTGCAAACTTGATTCGTGATATGAAATAATATATTCAATACTAGTCCAAGTTTGTAAAACTTTTGGAATTTTCTCAACGAGTATACAGCAAAATTCAAGTTGCTATTTTGACAAAATGTTGCGTACTTCGGAAAAGGTTACAAACTGAGATTTATTGCATTCTCGATGTAAAATTCACTTGACCTAAGTTTGAAAACTTTTGGAATTATTGTAGTTATCGATTCTTCTTGTCTATCTCTACTGGCCTATAGAGCCTACGAATATTTACATATGTAAGGTTTTTCTGTACTTCCATTTTCCCCAGAAAATCAAAGAAATTCAATTGAAGTCCAGAAAAACCTTACACAAGGTGAAACATTATCAACTTCAAACAAAGGAATATTAACATAATTTTAATAATCAAAATCAAAATTTTATATATGGAATGGGGAATAGTTGGCAAAAGGCCATAATTTCATAAAATCAAAATAGATTGTCAGTATTTCAATTTTCTGTACTATAAGAGTTTTGTCGGCAAGCCTCGAACAGTACATAATCGAACAGAGCCCCTTACCAAAATCATCTCTGCCCAACACCTGGCAAAGTTTCTGTACAAGAACACACTTTGTAGTGCTTCCTGTATCAACTAGAAAATGTTAATCAAGACAGGTAACTATCTGCATACTGCATAGACGGTACTGAATATTTATCCCTAAATTTTGCCATGTTAGTAAATATCTAATAATAGCTATAAAGGATCTATTGCTTTTGATCTCTCCCTCTCTGATAAGCTCCTAATACTCACATGGAACGGACATTTTACGAACTTTCATATCATACTTACTAATCAACTATAGGTATTTATTGTTCAATTATTACAAGTATAGCGTTGAAGAATCTTTTTATTTAGATTGTTTTTATATTACTGATTAGTAAAAAACTGTTGATACTGCAAAAATTTGAGATATATCTCAATTTAATGGGATATGGGTAAATAAAACATCCATGTGAAAAAAAAATTGAAAGAAAATTTGCAGAATTTTTTTCTAATTTTAAACTTTCTTGAAACACATTATATTCATGATGTATTTTAAAAACTTAAATTAGGATTGGGCAAAATTTAATTTCAATCGGAAAATTCTTGTACCTATGATTCCTCACTAATTAAATTTTTAGATTATACTAATTATACCAATTTAACACCCGATCGGTTTTGAAGACGATTTCAATCTCACTCGAATCTGAGCTGTTCCAGTTAAAGAAAAGGCCATCCCTGGAGTCCGTAGCTAGAGGCGGTTATTTTTTGGATGAAAAAATGTACATGTAACCTAAATATTTCAAAAATTATTTTTTGTGTGTCTGTGGGAGAGAGTCCAAGCTTGAACCTTGTAGGGGGCAAACATTCTTAGTTACGCCACTGGAAACAGATTTTCACCAAATCCACTTATTTGTATTAAGGGCCCAGCATAAGACTTGCCTCACACGGTCAATACTACTGAAGCAATATATCGTTTCAATTTTCTTTAATACCTATTTTCAATATTAATATTTCAGTTTAATCCTCAAACGATCAATGTATTGAACAAAATCGGTATTGACTGTGTAAGGGGGGCCTACGGGAGCACTTTTTAATTTATAATATACTCCTATTAATATTCATTGAAAATATATCGTACTTACTTATCACAGGAGTGCCCTACATACCAAGAAAATTGATATGCTCGACCCGTCCTACGCTGGAAATATCGAAAAAGAATGACGAATGGTCCATAACTTCCTCAACACTTTTGAAGACAACTAGTGTGAAATTCAAGCTTGGAGAAGAATACGAAGAGAGTATGCCAGGAGGAATAATCAAAGTGAGTTTGCGTTATTTGACATGGAAGTTAATTGACAACAAGTCTCGTAAAGAATCATTAGAACCATATTCATATTTAAATATTTTTTGGAAAAATAAAAAGATTTTATAGAGACTGCCATTATTATAAAAATGAAACTTACAATAAACAATTCTTTAAAGAGAAATATTACAGAAAAAACTCAGATAGATATATTGACCATGAAGATTTAATTTGTGCCCAATGTGTTGGATGATGATTTAAAAAGTACCTGGATGTGAGATTACTCTGTAATGGGAATATAATAAAAAATTCACTTTTCAGAATGTAACTGAAATGCAAGGAGACAACAAATTATTCACAAAATCACATGGTCCTGGCGAAGTTCAATCTTCACGTGAATATGAATTTAGTGGCGATGAATGCGTGGTTGTAAGTATACGTATACACCTATATGTTCATTATAAAATTAAAGCAGTATCTATGAGCATGTTTGTTACTCTTCCATGATGCAAAAACTAGTTATAGATCAAGCAAACAGTCTGTCTAAACATTGTTCAATACTTGAAAAAGATCCTAAAAGCCTATTATTATCAGTCCAACAGCTGAGGGACCAAAAATGCAACAGTTTTATAAAAGCTGAAATTTTGATATTATGTCGTAAATAGGTTGAGTTGAATACTAGCATGCCGTCAGTTTTTGGTACAACTGGCGCGGGGGTATAAAATCTGGAAATTAATCTGTGGATAGCAAGACAACTAACAAACTATGTGGACATAGTCAGTCAGCAGAATATTGGAACAGTAGAAGGGCACGCCGCGCATTTAATTTATACAGGGTGTCCCAGAATGAAGGGGACAAACTCCGATGGCAGAATTAATCCTCACTTCATTTTAAGTTTTAATAAACATATACCCTAAGATAAATATAATAACCAAGATACAGAGAGATTTTGTTTATACAAACATTTCTCGATATTCAAAGCTCACATGGCAACTAACAAAATAATCAATAATGAGTATCCATATCACATACACACCAACTTCTTCAATTTAAAATATCTTGAAAACTATTGATATTTTTGATAACGAAACCCATACCTTTTTATACAGAAAATATTGGGGATTAAGAAAAAGAAGACGAAATCGATATTAATCTAGTGGTGGGAAAGCTGTGGAGGGGCGGGGGTACCCACCTGCCGTACGACCCTATTTGAAGTTACAAACACATGATTTGCATTGAAATTTGGAACTTAATGCTTTCAAATGAAATACCAAATTTCATTAGGAAAAGTTGATCCGTTATGGAGTTATTCAGGAAAACATTTTGTCACATGTCACTTTCAACACCCTATAACTCGGTTATTATTCATCCTAGGATATATATTGATTGGAACTTATAGCCTTTAAATTAAGTGAGGATTGTACCATAGGAGTTTGTCCCCTTTATTCTGGGACACTATGAATTAAACGCGAAGCGCGCCCATCTATTGACTGCTGACGGTGTGTGTGTTCCACAAAACTTTGGACTGACTATTTCAGTCTTGTTTTAGGTACTATGAACTATTTGCACGAAAATTTTCAGATTTTATAAAACACTTCCACAAATCAAATTTTTTGACGGGTTTAGCGGGCTGCTGACGCGTAGTGTTCCAACATTCTGCTGACTGACCATGTCCACATAGTTTGTAAGTTGTCTTGCTGACCACAGGCTAATTTTCAGATTTTATAAAACAGTTGCGATATACATATTTTTTAACAAGTTCTTAACCACCTCTTCGCCAGTTGTGCCCCAAAAACTGACTGGCTGACTGACGGTAGGCTATTAATATTCAACCTATTCATGACCTAATATCAAAATATCAGCTTTTATAAAACTGTTTGGTCCCTCAGCTCTCCGACTATAAGGCTATTAGTGTTGCTTCAGTGACTGAAATATCTACAATACACAATTCATACTGGGATGTTTCTTATTGTTGAGATTGGGTTGTTTTATTGGCTTCTGGGGACCAAATACTTTACCTTTTACCAAAAGCTGGATAACCGGCTGGTCATACCATGTTGAAACATCATCAAAATTGTAAGTTCAACAGAAGAGATCAAACAACAAACGTCAATCTTTTACGGTTTTTGTAAAAATTCCTTACTATAACTAACAATGGAGGTGTAAAGAGACTGGCAAAAAACTCGCGGAAGAGACTGTCAGACAGTGCTCTCTGTAGTCTAGCTTCGACATTGGCTTGCAGAAAGTTCGCGCGAGCATCTAGCTCACTTGTCTAAACACACATAATATTAATTTCACGAGTGCTGTTAATATTTCCAGTTTGATTCAATATTGCAGTGCGATTTCAAGATGTCGAAGCAGAAAAAGAATCACTTCCACAAGTCAAATTTATTGAGAGTGTAAACAGGTCCGCGAGAAATCGAAAAAGATAGATTATTGTTGCACTTGCCGACAGTTACTTGCGAAAGTTATTGATTACATGCAATGTAAACTCATACTGAAGTCGCTCGCTTGAGAATTGTTGCAAGTAACTTGCTATAGTCTACCTGCACCCTTACATTCAGTAAAGTGAAAGAAGCTGATCTTACAATGGGCCAAAAATCACCCTAGGTTGAGGAATACTCAGTGGCCATTTCAATTTCATGTGTGACTCCCCTGAGCTGTTCAGTTTTCCACACAAGGTTCTTCTGATGTCGAGGAGCTTTATTACGTATGTGTGGATTGTCACAAGAGGCTCCCAAAGACATGTCATTGATTCACTATAAACATTTCCCAGAATCGAATGCTTGCTTTTCATTAAAACTGGAAAAAACCTATGAACTAATACTGTCGTTCTCATTTAACATCAATCTGAATGTTTGATATTAAATAGGTCATTGGAAGCCTCGAGATATAACAATAATATTCTCCAATTTCACTTTCACTCATTCATTATTATTATTTTCATGTCTTCAGTTAAGTTTTCTTTCTTTCAGACTTATTCGAGTGACCAAAGTCCACATATTGCCAAGAGATACTTCAAAAGATGCTGAGTTTTTAATTAAAGTAATTCATTTTATATTTTGATTATAGATATTATATTTTAATCTTAGAATGAATTCAAATAATATATTCTTGTCTCGAAAAATTATGTTTGTACTTATGATTCCACCTATGAAATTTCAAGAGAAATTAGTTGAATATTACAAATTTAAAATATCACTCTGTATATTTTTACACACAGCAACTATTTCTGGCTATTTTTTTATTGACTTTAGATAAGAATTCACGACCTACATTACTTCTTCAGATATTTCTGACCATGAGGCAATAATGGCATATATTCCGCTAACTCATACTTGTTCAACATACTATAGTGAGCTATTCTGCTACCACTCATCGATAGGCATGACAATTTCACATTCAGAGCTACATTTGCCAAGCTGTATGATACATTTGTTAAAAGTGATTTTATTTTGCTCGTGGAGTTGCTCCACTCGCTAACCCTCGTTTCGCAAAATTCCCACTCACAAAATAAAATGACACTTTTAACACTTGTTACATAAATAATTATTATTTGTATATGAAACAATAAAACCACCCCCTCTGCCCAGAATGTATAAAAAAAAACTTATAATAAATAACAGATTTATTTTTTATAATACACCCACCTACATTCATTTTAAATATTAATATGTCAACAAACAAAAAGAAACTTTGTTTAACAAACTTAGTTAATTTATAAAAATAAAAATTATTTGGCAGCCACTTGAACAATAAAATGAGAAAGTTCGATTTTCTTTTCTTAGAATGACTACTTTTACCATGATCTATTGTATTTTGTAAATACGATAATTATATGGTTTTGAAAAAAAATTACTGTCCTGAATAAGCCATTGTGGTTGTGAACAGCACCTTCTGCTTGAACTTTTTCTTCTTCTTTCCTGACCCCTGCTTGTCTGAAATGAATAAACGAATATTAACATACCTGAAACGCACACCGTTTCTTCTAATGTGTGTTCCAGTAAAGCAGAGTTGTAATACAATCACAATATATTATAATAATTACAAAAAGTATATGGATTTTTTTTCATTTGAATGGATATGTTCCTAATGCAATAAAATAATGTGTATCTAATATTATTTTTGAAAGTCCTTTCAAAGAACTTTGCCTGACTGGTACACACTCAATATGAACTAGTTTTTACAGTGCTTAAATGCATCAAGCACAGTGCCGTGCTTTTTTAAGGGGATCAAAATCACTTTTATCCTCATTTTTTTGGAGAAATAAGGAAAGTATATTAGTTAAATCTGACCTTGAGAGAAATGTAAAAACTTCACCTATAAAAATGCAGTATGATTGTTTTCAATCCAAATAATAAACTCCTCTAATAATTATGAACGGTTTTTCTTACCATCATCAGTTTTTTCTGCTTGCTGAAGCGCTTGAGTGAGAGCATCGCCGAAACTGCTTCTGAATGAAGGTACTGGCTCATATCCTTCTGGGTCAACATCGCTCTCACTAGATCTATTGGTATTGACTGTAGCCCTCATTTCAGGACCAGTGACGTTGATGAGTTTAGGAGACACCAAAGCACTAGAGGTGCGCTGCTTCAGATTAGGCCAAACAGGAGCTTGCTTTTTTTCTGATGCCAACATCTAAAAATTAATAGAAATAATTACTATCAAGAGTTAACAATTTAAAAACATGAAAAGCTCTCAGGGACAAATTATTTAGAAGGTAGAAAGAATATAAAAGAAATGTATTGGTCTGGGATTCATACATTACACACAATAAAATATACAATGTACCTATCTGAATGGTTAATTTACAAAAGAAAACATAACTATGAACATAAAATATCTTTTTAAAAACAGGCTTTTAATAATAAACTATTGCTTGAAAGTCAAAAATAATATTCAGTATTTCAAAACACAAAAACTTTGAAAAATCAAAAATCTTCCTAAAAGCTCGGGGCTTTATTTGAAATGTTATACCTTATGACATTTCAAGCCTGAATCTTTTAAAAATACAAGCTTGTTTTTTAAAATATTTTGTACGTTTATTTCATCATGTACTTTTTTGCATTAGTATTTATTTAATTAACTCTCTGAACTGTTTATTTAGTGTACATCGCTATAATGATAGCTTATGTTTTATTAGGTATCCATGTAATATTATTATTCAGACTTTTGTTATAGTTAAAATGTTATTTATATTTTGTGTCCTGAGTTGGTTTGATAATTGTTGTTGTTGTTTTGTTTGATATCCCTTGCCATTAAGATTTTCGGCACGTACCCTACCTTAATTAATGGACACATACAGGCCAAGCTAAGAAAATCATTTGACTGCCTAATGTTTTTCACAACTTTTACGGATTTTTTCAATTGAAATGTTTTCGAAATCCTACACTTTCTCTATATATCCTTTCAAAGAGGTAGAGTAGTAAAATTTTTTGAAATTAAATCATTCAAGGATCCGATATTTTTCTGAATTTTTATAAAAAATTTTAATTTCATTTTCGCGACTTTTCTCTTGTCTCTTTTTTTCTTGGATGCGGTCCGACCTCTCCAATTGAATTTTTTTGTTCGTGATTTTCCACGTCTGAAACAATCAGAAAATTTTCAGGATTCCGTTCTCTATCATTGGATGGTCTCAAGTTTTTTTACTATTTCTAGGAATTTTTACAATTTTATTTTGACGAGTTTTCACATTTTTTTCGTAGAGAGAGAGATTCGAGCCATCCGGCATTTTTTTGGTCGTATTTTCGACGTCTAAAACGGTCGAAAATTTTTCCGAATTACTAGGATTTCGGGCGGTCATGATCATAGGTGTTAACTATTTCTACAATTCATCTGATTTTATTTTGGCCATTTTCTTCGAATCTATTAATGGTGTTAGGATGTATTTTCATCTATATGTATCTACCCACTTTGTTACTGAACTTGTTGAAACACTCGAGTCCAATGTGCCTTGGAGAATGTGACCTATTCTAAGCATGAAAATTTCTTGTGTTGTACAGTGCCCTTCAAAGAGTTGGCATCATATGGGAAAACTTTTATCAATAATTTTTTATGAAATTTGACTTGGAGTTGAGTGGTGCTTTGAAAAAGATAAAAAATGGCCTAATCGGACAAAGTCAAATAACTTGCTATCTGTCAAAAGTTGTCGCTGAAAATAGGCTTATTTTTCGAATTTTAAGAAGAAAAGTAGTTTCGATTTTGCACATTTGTGCCAAATTTGAACGTTTTGTTGCAACTTTTGGTTTTTGCCATTTTTTTAATATCTACCAAATTTCTGATATATTAAAAGAATTTTAACATCAACAAAACAATTTTGTACCAAAAGTTTCAAAGCCATCAAGTTTTAATTACTGAAAATCGATGAAACTACGTTTATCTTTAAGAAAATGAGAAAACCATTTTAAATTCCTGTTTTCAAACAATCTTGTAAAAATATAAATTAAATTAAATCAGATCATTTCACATAACAACTAAAGTATAGTTATAGTACAACATAACAAAATTTTAAATTTAACTCCAATGATCACTCATGTTTTCATTGAGGAAATCTCGACGTCATAAAATACTTCTTCCACAAGAATATGTCAGATTTTCTGAATGAAGTGTTTTGTTTGATGCAAAGTTGATGTATCTTTGTGTATATTTGATGGAAATTTGATTTAATCGATTTTTGTCAGTACTAAAATGATACCAAATTTTTTATCTTTTTCAAAGAACCACTAAAGGACCAAGTCAAATTTCATAATAAATTATTAATAACGTTTTTCCCATATAATGCCAACTCTTTGAAGGACACTGTATGAACATATGTGTTCCTTCTTATTAAAAAAACCTTTAAATTCTCCCATTCTAAAATAAAAAGGGGCCGTTTTTTTAAACGGAATTCGGGTTTGTCCTCCCTCCACCAGGCGGCGCCACATCCAAACAATTCAGTAAAGAAGAACAGAACTTCTAGATCTTACATGCAATGATTTTAATCTTCCTTCCTTGTCAATGGGAGCTGGATGTGTCGATGAACGTTTAGTGAGACCATCTCTGCTGAAACCATTAAAATTGCCCGCACCCATACACAAATTGTGTGAGTGCAATTTTTGGAAGTGCCTCTCTACTTCAGGGGGCCGTTAAAAAATTAATTTCATATGACTAGAGGAAGGAATGATTGACTGAAAATGTATAAAAACCCTGGTGTTTGGACTGATTCGATTTTGTTTAGATTTCGAAAACAAATTTTCATGTACCTAAATTTGAAGACTACAATATAAAATGCATTATAGGTAATTCTAGCTAGTTGTATTTCAACAAAAATTGAATAGTTTTTCTAAAATTGATATTAGTAACAATTAAATCTACCTGGGACAGTAGTTCTGTATATTCCACTCATTATGCTGTTTTTCATTTCATAGTCCTTTGCAATACTCGAAATTTCTATTCATCGAAACTTACCCCAAGAAGTAAATCGACAGTGGCGATACACGAAAGTATTGCAGAACATTCGGAGACCACACCACTAGTTCATTTGTTTTCCCATTAATCAAGTTCCAAATTACAAATTACATTTTTATTCCACAATAAAAAGTGTTACAGTGATAAAAACAAAAAAAATAATACGCAATTTTAAACTTAAAATGGTTTTAAATATAATTATTGACCTATGGCTCATGTCGTAACTTACCTTATGCACATGTATTAACAGCCATATTTACATGATCCTTGCATAATAAACTATTGAAGAGATTCAATAGGAAGTGATCAATGAGTTCGGAAAGAAAACAAGAGCATTCAAAATGGAATTGTAGTAGAGGGGACTGACCTTGAAAAATATTATAATGAATCAAGGTTAATTAACCTCACAATAATCTAGCACAAATGTTTCGAAATGACAAGAAATCATTCCTCAATAATACATTTTGTGCAAACAAGAGGCGTGAACTAGGCAGTAATTCACGAACAAACTCACAATATACTTACAGTAGCAAATGATGGACCAGTGTGAGCAAAATCAACTGAAGAACTAAAAGAGATCGTATTGGGTGAATTGTTTTGTTCCATGGAAAGCCCACTTTCCGACTCCGTTCTTGATCTCGATTCCAAACCAAACTCTGGAAACTGAATGTTGGATTCAAGATGTAAGTTTGCTACAGGAAATTTTCCAATCTTCCTATTCTCTTCAACCTCAATACGCTTTTCTCTTTGTTTCTCTTCTTTAGATCTGTGCTGACGTCTTTTTTTTCGCATTTCTATCTGATCTGAAATAAATGAAATTTATTTTTCATTTGTTTTTGTTGAATATGCAATCAGATAATGTTATTTTTAGAGAAAAATTTTAAAACATCAATTCTTTATTTATTAGCTCAAGTGCCTAAACAGTTTTCATTTAGTATGCAAGTATTCTGTCATCAAGAATAAATAAAGTTAAAACTACAGAAAAAAGAGTATTGGGAAACTGAAGTGAAGTTAAAACTACAGAAAAAAGAGTATTGGGAAACTGAAGTAAGGTTGGAAATATCATTCTCAGTTAATTCAGGTAAATTACTTAGTGACATTTTGTAAGGTTATATTCCCTTTTAATGGGTTTTTCACCTAAACTTTATATAAACGATGCAAGGGGGCTAACTCTTATTGGAGAGGAAAGGGTCCTGGTACGATTGTTGAATCCCATCCTCACATCAATGTTAACAGTGTCACCAATTATCACATTATCAAAGAACAGCTCATCAACTGCTGGCTCATATTTAGATACAATGAAGCCAACATCTTGGCTATGCATGAAAGCTTCAATTATCATATCTCTCTCTATGGTATGATTATAAATTACATCCATGGTGTAATCATAGAATTCTCACTTTTCGTCGGCACTGGGTAATTGCTTTAATTCTAGAACCAAATAAAAAAAGAAGAACTAGCTATGAAATGTTGAGAATTCAAATAAATAAAAGTGACATTGACAGTAGAGAATAACCAAAAATGTTTTAAAATAAACAAACATCTTTTATTGATTTTATTAAAAATTTGGTGGAGTATTCAGCAGTATTCTTTGAGCTGTAAAATAAGAATTAATCAACAAAAACATTGTAATTCATATTCAGGAACTTACAACTCAGTGTTTTGTGGTGTAAAAATGAAAAAAATTAACGTTTGTAGAAATACAACAGTTATAATTTAAAAATTTCAATTTGACATCTTCTAACTTTTGAATACCAAGTGGAAACAAAAAATGAGGAAATAAATGTTTCTCAACAGTTCGACTATACCATTGGGGTTGAGTAGAAGATCAGAAAACTCTTTCCATTCGCTGGCTACAAAGAATGGGAACGTACTCTAACTCCGCCGTTTTCAGAAAAATTATTTTTTGACTAATTTTTATTATTATTATTATTAAAGAGAAAATTACATGCAGTATCCCAAATTATTTTTAGTTTAGAATAAAAATATACCTCACTACACCTACTATGGAAATTATAGTATAAAAAATTGTTTGAATAATCTTGGGTAGCTCTCAAATTTAACAGCTGCTTCCTCACATGACATACCAGTACCCCATTTAATTTTCGATAAGTGGTGGTAGTTCACCTTATGTAAATCAATATAAACAAACACCCCAATACCTTGAAATTCTTCCAAGGTCTCTTTATTAACCACAGGTTGTTTGAGCTGAATTTCTGCAACTTCAAATTGACAGGTAACTGGCAAATGCTGGAGGTATCTTAGTCTCTTGCGAATATCTTCCGTCATTGAACCACCTTCTTTTTCCAAAATATTTCCAGTTAGAGTTTTAGGTGCAAATTCTAGGGAGCCATAGGTGTGTTCCAACATTCTGGCATTGATTGCATGTAGATAGATATTTTGGCCATCTGATGCTAGAAGTTGAATAAGATTCAAATAAAAGTTTTAAAGCATAATGAAGCTGCTGATAAGCATTCACAAACTCTTAGGTGACACTTTTTTGAATTGAAAAAAAAAAAATTGTGGATTATTGAAATGTACATGAAAGCATCAGATGCTCACTTGTACGAATATTTCAAAAAATCAGTTTATTTTCCAAAGATAAAATTTCACAAAGCCTCCGATGTCAGCAGTGTGTACTCAACACTTTGGAAATATCAGATAACAGAAATATTTTAGCATTATTCCTACCTTGATAAAAGTAATAGATCTTGGGTGGTTGAGTTCCAGATATGCCACTCGATCCTTCAGTGTCAGTGGGTAAAACAGTTTGTTTTTCATTGTGATCCAAATGCAATCCAGTAAAAGTTTCAACCAACAAATCACTAGCAACAATTGTACCCCCAACAACTTCCTCTCTTTCTTGCAGTAGAGATTTGGCCTGCTCTATGAAGCATCTTTCAGGGGAATCATTATCTTCTTCTAGTTGTTTGTTCAATTCACCATTTTCTCTCGAAATAATAGACAAGACGTCCTCTCTCTTGGCCAAAAGCAGTTTTGAATAAACATCCTGGGCATTTTTGTCAGAAACATTGAACATAATATCATTTTCCTTGACATCTGCATCAATTGGATATGCGATTAAACTTCCTTTAGACCTCTTCATTAGTTTAAATGTTATTGTCTCAGTTACATTGAATGTGGAATGAGGAAGCACAACAACACTGAAACATTAATTCATATGTAAAGAATATTCAAAAAGTGCAACAAAAAAATGGTATAAATTGGTGTAATAGGTATTTGAGTAAAAACATCAGCATTAAGATAAAAACACTTTACCTTTTTAGATCTTTTTTATGAATAGATTCGAAGCATATTGGACATTTCCTTGTCGGATGGTCAGATAGAGACAAGTAATGTAAAACACAAGACCAACAATAAATGTGACCACAACGAGTTATTTTAGCAGCCACAGGCAAATAAAGGCATATTGGACACGTTGGAAACTCGGATACTTGAACGTTCTGAAACAAATTTTAATCCACATTGAAAACTTTTCAGTAAACAAAATAAAAAATAAATTAAAAAAATTTTCAAGGAAGTAGGCAGATTGTATAAACTTTTTCATTTCTACACCACAAGCTGTACTGTAATGATCATTTCTGTAAAAGATATTTCATTTCCCACGACTTTTATGCACTACTAGACTGTCATTATAGGTATTAATTAAATGTTACGTGTACACAGCTTCAACAACTTCACAATATAGGTATTAACGAATTTTATGATCATAAATAATATAAGATCAAATCAAGTTTGTTAAGGTATGTCTAATAATTCAAAATTCGTTTAAAAAAATAAGTAATTGAAAATGAGTAGTGATAGTGTAGCCAAGTGAAGGATAATCTGCTGCTTGATTACAATAAGCATTTGCGACTTGGTCTTCATGGATAACGTTGCACAAATATCTGTCAGATGTAATTCAATATCTGTCGTATTAGCCAGGGAAGTAGTTGTTTTCTATCAGATGTTTGTCTCATATTTTCCACCTGGTGGAAATATTTAGAGAGAAGGGTACTTCGACATTGTCGATTTTACTATTTCATTTGAGATCCATTGAATATTTATATCGGAGGTTAATTTCACTATTTACTTCATTTGCTTCAACCTACAAATATGGACGTCAGATAAGATTAAGACAAGATAAGACCATTTGACTATTTTGAAGAATTAAAAAAAAATGGATATAAACTAAACTACATCATAATAAACATTCACATCAATAAATGATATGTACATGAATTATTTTTTCAACACATAACCTGTTGATGTTCTTTATTGATGTTCATTTAATAGCAACAAATTTTAAAATTTATTATCTTATGCATAGTGACTAGTGTTGAGGAGGCATTAATCTCGTAGGAATTAGAGATAGTGGACTATGAAGATATTCTTATATAACTGTGTCCCAGTGTCCCAGATCTGTGTTTTTGAAGGTTCATTATTTTTACACAGAAATAAAAAACAACTGAACTTACCACCTGTTCAACCAAATCCCAGTTAACTAAGGCATCTGGGTTATTCAGATATTGCTTGTAATCACCAGAATCGTTAACAACAAATTGACAACTGAAACGAAATAAAGTATAAACAATTATTTCATAAAAAAGAGTGTTTAAGTTAAGGTGGGATAGACTCATTCGTTATGTTCAAATCTTCACATACATATGATTATACATTTCATTTCACTGTAACTCTGTACTTATTCATTCTTGCCTAGTTTGTACATAATTTCTTACTTATTTATATTGGATTTCTTGTTACAAGATATACTTTTTCTAAGACCATAATACAAAAATGCTATTTCTTGCTGTTTTTTTATTATAAAATGAAGCACAGTGAATGTCTTCAATTTCTATTGTTCACTTGATAACAGAATTATTGCTTTCATTTTCGTTTGTTACACCAGGGATTCTTATTCAAACTCAATCATTGGCTGAAAAATGTTATCTTTCAAAGTACAACAATAGTAAATATAGAATAAAAAGTCCTGGTGAGTGAAAATCTAAAACCTACAGAGCTATTGAGGTCATTACATCATCGTTGGTCTTTTTCAAGACATTACTGCAGCTGCAAATTATACATTTATAAATTTGGACAATGAATTATCAAATGAAAAGGTTATGAGGGAATGAAATTTTTATTTATCAACAGATAATCCAGTGGTGTAGTCAAAGCTTTGATAAAAGTTCTGAAATTGAATTGGTGGGTTGATTAAACGGCATATTTTTCAAATTTCATTCACTTATAACTTTTTTATTGATCGACACATTTCAATATATTACATATGAACCATTTGAAAATGTCGCGAATCCAGTGGTGTAGCCAGATTTTTTTAGATTTTTGACATTTAAAAATAAAATTAGTTGGCCCTGGAAAAGGAGATTTATTTATGACATTTGGTGTCCTAATGGACTTTTTGAATGCCTACTTAACAAAATAAAAATCATTCCAATCGGCTGAAAAATGTAAGTTTTATAAGGGTGCATTTCCAACTTAAATGGGTCACACTGTATTAGGTTTTTTCTATAAAAAAAAAAGATTTTTGAATTTTCAATGGAGAATGTTTCCCTTTTCAATATTTCTTGTTTTTTATGCACATATGATAATTATCAAGTTATGTTATGATAAATGTTTGCATTTCCAAATAGAGACTAAGGAACTGTTCAAGAAGGTTGTACATGAATAGTTTCCACATAAAAATAGTAGTTGCTTGTCTACCAAACTGGAAAAAATCAGTTGATCTATACAAACCATAATAATCTCCAAATCAACAGGTGTTAAAAGTTTACAACAAAATAAATTATCCATAGGCATTACGAACTAGTCACACTTAAAATTTTAATTTAAACTTTTTCAACAGAAAATAACTATTTATGATACAAGTTCGTAAAGTAGGACTTTTTTGTATGAGTATGAAGTTTGTTGAATGAGGCTCAGCCGAGTTCAAAAAACACGCGAGTACAAAAAAACTCTTTATGAAAGTGTATCATACAAAGTTTTTTTTTGACAGTAATTATATTGCCAAATTGTATAATTGTATCATCAATTTGAATGTTTTATGTTATGAATTGTGGCCGTTTTATCAAATGATGACTACCCAGTTATATTTGACGCAAAATACTGTATGAACAGTGTGTAAACATTTACTTTACGCACTGTTGATGATTTTACGCACAGGTGATTTTTTAACCCACTTCTGAGCAAAAGTGTCACTTTACGCACTGTCAGCAGTGCCTAAACACTTAGTTTATGCACTGTCGTAGAAAAATGTATTTTATGCATTGAGGAATTTATAATGTAACCTTTTAATAAAAAAAATCAAAACTCTTTCTGCTTATTATGTTATCATTAGATGCTTCAGTTAATTATTTCTACCTTACTACTTCAAAAACAGATTTTTTGTGATTGGATCTGTGTTCTAGTGGGCAGTACCTTCTTTAACATCGGTTGATATGAAACATTTACCAATAATCAAAATAGCCTACATTCTCCAAGTATATTTTTCAGTGCAACTCACTTACTTGGCTTGAAGAAAATTTTCCTTATTATACTTGTGTCTCTTGGTGGAGGTCAGCATTCTGCTTCCTCTGTCACCACTGCTGAATACTTTCGGTTGGTTACCATCTCTTGGTGCAAAGGAAAAATTCAGTAACTGATTCCAATTTTGCTTTTTGCTGCCTGGTGAAAAAACTGAACCTACTTCAGCTCCATGTTCTTCTACCCGGGACGCCTCATTTCTAGCCACTGCACCTGTGCAGTACCCACTTCGAGGCTTTGGACGCTTATCAAAGGTCCTATCACGTTGAGGTTGGGGTTTACGATACTGTTCATTTTTTGTTGAAAGACTGCCGCCGTTGGTTTCCCGGCGGTGGGAACCGCGTGGCCACGATTTGCCACTAACACCATCTGAATGAAAGTTAATGAATATTATTTCATCAAGTTTACGGTGAAAAATAAAACAAATAGAGCAACAAGACTGACCCAAGTAAAAGTTCTATTTGGAAGTTAAATGTTCTGCAGTAATTTTGAGAACAAGAAGTATTTTTCCCTTTACCACACAAGTAATTCAATTCCTAGATACGCATTTATCCTTATCTGTAAGTATTACTAAACTGAAGTAAATAATCAGAACTGTATCATTTATACCCTAAAATTAATTACTATGAATTAATGTTAATTATAATGTGGAAGTGATCCTAGCTCTAATACACCCAGTAGTCATCAAGTAAGATCACACCCAAGTTGTAATCAGCAATATCCCTGCTACACTTGTACTTGTTGAGGACACTCATATGTCAGATCACAGATTTCAACTATGTACATTTGTTTTACCAACACTTCAGATCAATAATACCAACATGTTCTATAGCTGAATTGACTCAGATAATAACCTGATAGCTTTTAGGAATTTATTAATTTATTAATAAATGAAGAATGGGAAGATATGTACAAAATCACAGATGTAAATCAATGTTTCGATACTTTTTATACAACATTTAAATGTCACCATTATAATTGTTAAAATTGTTTTTTACGTTAACCAGCTGTCGTCCCCTTACGAACGGCAGCCCTCAAAAGTCGAAACTTGTGCGAGCCAAGGATTAACGAGGTCAGATAAAAATCTGAAGTCGCTAAGGATTCGAACCTAGCCGACCAGCAGTCAATGGTTTTGAACACTTCAGTCTCAACCACTGAGCTACTTGACCCTTAACACGTTCAGCGCCAAGCTCTGAGGCCAAACTTTCGTAATTTTTATGAATTTAACTTTTTTTGTAATTTTAAATATTTAAGGTATTTTTAGTGTAATACAATTATTTTCAGCTTTTTAACCACTTATATTTCAGTATTTTCCATGTGTATCTTTTTCGATACACTGGCCTGCGAAAAAGTTTTAGATACAGCGTTCTTTTTCCCAGGCCATAGGTGTGTATCAAAAGATACATGCTTCTTATCAACATGTTTGGTTCCATCTGCTCTAACTTGTTTCTTATGAATTAAAATAAAAAGAATGTTACTACAATTTGTATCCGTCAATAGGTGCTTCTTAAGTGCAACTTTAACATATAATGATTACGTGTTGCTTTCATCTAAGATTTCAGGTAAAAAATATGAAACAAAACCATCCAACCTAAACCACAATTTGAGAGGAAAATCTAGGAGGCCAGTGCTTATAATTCCCCATGTAAAATGTACATAAAGTGCGTGCGTTAGCGATACACACGGACAAAACTGAAATTGAGTCGGTGTATGTTTTTAGATACACAATGTTTCAACTGTGTGTATCGGAACAGATACACTGGCGCTGAACGTGTTAATAATGCATTTCCACTTAGAAAAGCTAGGGGGAACAATATAGACATATTAGGTTGCGAGCACATAATTTAATAAAGCTTTTCCCTGGAACTAAAGCAATAGATATATGGAAGTAGGTACTTTTTCGAAGATCAGATACTTGTCGAAATTATATAAACTTAGTTATGTTAGTTTCGAAAATTATTCCTAGGAAATGAACAATTGTTGTGTTCACATAATAAATACATCATTGGCCTTTTTCAGTTTTTGGGAAGAAATAGATTAGATTCAGATAGTTACGTGTTGAATAATATATGATTCATTTAGTGAATCTTAATGATAATTTTGATTGAAACACTGAAATTTCTTCGATTGTGGAGGGGTAATTACCCCCCTTACCCTCAACCCTCTTGTATACGAGCCTGAAAAGGCATGGGCAATATAGTAATAATAATAATACTACCTCATCAACACTCGTTAGTGTAACCAAAGGCATAGTCTGTGCGGGTAGAGGACAGCTATTAATATTATTTGCCGTGGTGCTCCAGGGGAACTTACTGATTTTTGGTTGCGTATTAACTTTTCATCTGTAGGAAAACCTGGAAAACCTACAGCACCACCCATATTTGAAGTAATATTGTATTATCATTAAAAAACAAAGTAATGTAGCAGACCAGACTAAAACGATTCACTAGTGCCACTACTGCCAGGCAGGGGTGCAATCTCTGAAAATAATTACAGAATGCATTATACAGACAGACAGAGACAGTCAGACAGACAGACGGACAGAGACAGACGGAGAGAGACAGACGGAGAGAGAGACAGACGGAGAGAGAGACAGACGGAGAGAGAGACAGACGGAGAGAGAGACAGACGGAGAGAGAGACAGACGGAGAGACAGAGAGACAGCGAGAGGTATGGGATTCACAACTGACCAAGGAATCGAAAGCAAAGGTTGCCACGTTTATTGGTTTTTTGTGCTTTTGGTGGAAAAATATGGTATGTACATCGTTGTAACACTATATTTGAAAGATATCTGAAATCCAAGGGAGCGCTCAGAACGAAATTTTGCAAGGGGCGGGGGGCATACTGCCCCCCTTTGCCTCCCTGTGGCGCCGCCACTGAGAGCAGGCCAGTCATATTAAATACCTTGACTTGCAATTGACCAAAAACTAACTTGGAAAATAGACTCAAAAATGAGCAGCTTGTGCTTTGTACGGAGACAATTACAGGGAACTGTTTCACCACAAGTACTAAAATTGACCTACTTTGGACTCGTAGAATCTGCGATGTATTATGGGCTCGCTTTCTGGGAAAATTCCGCCCATATGACAAAAGTATTCACGGTGAAAAAACTGATAATAAGATGTATGGCAGATCTATGTCACAGAGAATCCTGTAGGAATACTTTTACTGAACTCTTTTTTAACATTGCCTTCATTGTATATCTTTGTCATAACAATGAACGAAAAATTAATCAACCCACATTAAAAATAATATGATATATGAACATAATACTCAAAATGGTAATGAACTGAGATTACCTTACTCTCGACTGGCTCTTGATCAGGGCTCCTCAAGTTATCAGGGTATGATCTGTTACAACAAAACACTTCAGCTATTTGGAAACTATACTTGCTTTATATGTTCTAACTAGTCTGAAAAACTTTTATATCTGTATTGTAGAAACATATAAAATTTTTAATGATGAATAAATTTCTATTTTTCTGCGACGGGAAAAAAGTTTGACATTTTATCCCCGTTGACAGGTAATAAAATATAACTTTTAATGAAATTACTTTTTTCCCGGATATATGTACACATAGGTTGAGGTAGATCTTTGATTAAATCGTCGTTTTTCCCGTCACAGAAAAAAATAGTGTATTATACATGGGAAAAAGATTAGATTTTAGCTCTCGGTTTTTTGTCTCCCTCTGCTTCGCGTTGGGAGACAGCACAGCCTCGAGCTAAAATCTAATACTTTTTTCCCTTGTATAATAAATAACTTATATTCTATGCCAATAATAGGTAATTATTTCTTTATTACTTAAATAGTTTGGTATTTAATGGCCCATTATCGTTATTGAGCAAAGACTTCAATCCATTCTTGTGAATAACAATATTTTTATAACATTCTGATTTTCTATAACCATTCCCTGGATTTAATATTCTTAAATTTTCAATGTTAATTTTACTGTGAGTTTCTAGTAAATGATAAGCAACATTAGATTTATTTTCTCGCATATATTTAGCAAGTTTTTAGAAACCAATATTTGCAGATCTTTTGGTTTGGCTATAATATAAATTATCACAATTTTAACAGCTAATATCATAAATTCCTGATCTATCTAAAGTTGGGATTTTGTCCAATTGTTATCAGATAATAGGAAAGACAAAATCTCAACTTTAGATAGATCAGAAATTCATGAAGCTAGCTATCAAAAATGTGATAATTTGTAAAATGACCAATCTACGAATATTCGTTTCCGCGAAAATTTAGCCCATGGTAACTATTTGAGATAATAAATCAAGTGTTGCTAATCATTGACTAGAAACCCATTATAAAATTAATATTGACAATTGATTTGAAGATTAGTAAAACCAGTGAATGATTATGGAATATAAGATTGTTATAAAAGTATTGCGAAGCCTTTGCTCAATAATAATAATGGGCCCTTAAATTCTACACTATTGATAGGAATAAAGTAATGATTACCTATTATTAGCATGCTTGGGTGTGATCTAACTTGATGACCAACAAGTCCCATGTAAAATCAACATTAATTCGTAGTAGTTAATTGTAGTGTATAAATAAGACAGGTGTGATTATTTACTTAGTTCAGTAACACCTACTGATAAGGATAACTTAGTTATCGAAATGTGAATTGAATCACGTGTGTGGTAAAGGAGAATAATACTCCTTATTCTCTTTGATTGATACCACAGGCGTCCAATATCCCATTTATAGTAATTTTAAGAAAATAGTGATTATACATTATGCAATATTATCCTACTTTGTTCAACAGCTGCTTCATGATGTAAACCAAATTCTTTTTTTTTTGTATTATCAAATTGAACCCCATGTCTTTCCAGCATCAAATCAATACAAAAAACATTACTTGAACAAAATCAGCTGTATGACGACGCAGTTTATACAAAGGATTTGAATACATAATGACCTTGAGCCTTGAGCAATCATTACAAGATCGCATATACAAACCTTTTTTGGAGTCAGTAGCAGTGCCCCTCGACGTGGGTACATTGCGAATTCCTTTCTTCTCCATCCCGTCCTCCAGTCTTGATTACTGATAACTCAGCGAAGTTAGAAGCACCTCCAAAAGGAGTGGCAACGTGTACTTTCAAGGTAGACATTTTCAACAAGCCATGTTTATAAAATCACAAACAAAAAAAACTCGATCAACAGTAATTTCCAATTTTGATGAACACAAAGGAGTTGTGTAAGATGGTAAACCAAAAAATTTCGGGAGCAGGAAACTCCCCTTCGTCGCTAACGACGAAAAATTGCCGCAAAACACTCTCACGATCACGTCGCAATAATGGCGACGGGAAATGAATTTACTCAATTTACTGAATTTTTGGGTGCATTTGAAGTAACGCGCAAACGCAGAAAGATAAACGTCAATGGAAAGGAAATGACGTCATCATTTCAAGTTAGGCAGTTTACATAAGCGATTCTGATGGACCTATCAGAACAGCTGAAGGGTGGGGAAAAATTGACATAGAGCAAATTTCACCTCGAAAATCAGCACAAAAGTTCCTGACTTCTTTTCGTCCAAATTCTAGGGACTAACTTTGTGATTGATCACTACATACAACTAAGTTTGCATGCTGCTGTCTTGTGATGTAAACTTCCCGCCATTATGGTGACCAATCACAGAGTGCGTTCCCTGGCAACAAGAATGGAAAAATTAAAAACTTTTATCTCTTTTTACTGATGGTTAAGGCTACGGTTATATTGGATGCGTACCACCGACATAACCTTAAGGTTATGTCGGTGATGCGTACTCTGACGACTATCGAGTCGGAAGTACTCGTGCTTAGTCGGACAACCGAAACAAGCAACGGCTGACAAATTGAAACGGTTATATACGAATATTCCATCATTCGATGAGAAATAGTCGTCAGTGTACGCGCGTATATGCACGACTGATGTTGAAATTCAAACTTGTTTGTTTTTTTTGGCTACTTCCGTCCATAAAAACATCGTAATTTCGATTGTTTTTCAAAATATATTTGAACATTTCAAGTATCATCAACAAATTTATATGGTTGGCGTAATAACTATTCAAGTAATACGTGGAACTCGTATATATCATTCACCCATATTTTTCTTGTATTTTCTAACATCAACAGAAGTATAAAATTGTTTTCCTATAAGTATTCTGCACGGTCGGTCATATTGTTTGAACTGTCTGTCGCAATTAAACCATTAAACGTATGCAATGCGACCACCAAGAACATACGATCATATTCGTCCGTCTACGTCCGACACTATGTTCGTCAGAGTTCGCATCCAATATAACCGCAGCCTTAGGGGGAGATTCAAGTTTGCTGTGGTTTCTACTGTTCCCACCCACAGATGTTGGCAGCAGTGGCACTCTTTCACCACCTTACGTCTGTGTCCCCCGAAATCTCCAAAAACTGTTTTTCGCGCCTCGCCGCGGTAACTCTGTCAGTAAGATGTCTAAAAACCCTGATGTACCGACTGATTAGATTTTGTTTAGAATTTTTTGAAGACAAAACAAATGAATTAGTGGTCTACTTCTGTAATCGACTCCAGAGATGGCGTCCTCTTTCTCGAATCTCGAAGGACGATTGTGATTGCTAATTGAATTTTAAGGAATTTTATTAAACTTTTTCATTACCATACGAAAGTAATAGTCCATACTCGAAGTGGAAGATCAAGTTTCATTGAAAAAATAACACTACTAAAATTGTGTAATTTTTTCCAAAAAAAAAATCTAAAAACAATTTGAAAGTCAATATAGTTGTGGTGTAATAAAAAATATGTTGGGCAATTTCCTTATATTATTGATGTGTTTCATCATTTTCCTTATATTTTAATAATTTGAGCATGCTCCGTTTTTGTGCCGACAATCCAGAAAGATGAACAAAGTAGGTAAGTAAACTATATAACTTATTACCACTTAGAATTTCTGTAACATACTTTAAAACAGACATTTTATTTCAAAAAGCCATGCCATATTTTATGGCAAAAATGTTTTCTAATCAATTCAATCAACTCTGGGTGTGTTTTTATATCTTACCGTTTCTTGAAAACTTCCATAAGTAGCGAAAGTCCGCAATAGAGTAAAAAATATAAATTTTTCTCCATTCCCACTGAAATTTATCAATGTTTTGTCTTCAGTAAGCAGCTTGTTAAGGTTTTGGTTATTTTACCATGCATTCCTTTTATTTTGAAATGGTAAAATCTTTTTAGTGTAGTTAAATCAAAAAATACACTTTTCTGTCGAACAAAATTGCACAATAGAAATATTTTTACTATTACTTGTCATATTGAACGGTTTTTTAAAAGTGGAAGAACAATATAACACATTAACTCATCACAAATATCAAATCTCAAATGCAATTAAACTCAAAGCGACAAAATTATTCTTTATTTCTTTAAAAAACTTTATAGTGAAAACTCGGGCACAAATGCACATATATCAGCGCGAGGGCATGCGCAATTGCATAAGATTGACATCAGATGCTAATGGTGAATTTCCATGTGATACAGTTGAACTCATAGAAATTATAATATATATACTTGAGTAAGTATATATAATTTCTATGGTTGAACTGCAATACTTCTATGTGAAATATGAGCCAATTGTATTTCAGCAAAAAAAAAATTATAAATCATGTCGAAAATGTAACAAATAGAACTGCTTGGGGACAGTGATTCCGTATATTCCAATAATTATATTGTTTTATTAATTTCATGTTCGTGAATCGTGGGCAAAACTTCAAATTTCTGTTCATGAAAATTAACCCTAACAAGAAAACGGTGGCGCTGCACTCAAGTGTCGCGGGATATTTGAAAAACAATCCATAGTTTCATTTGTTTTCCCGTAATCAAGTTGGCGAATTTCTCTTGTTTTATCCCACAGTTGGTTTTGCAGGTACAAGGTACAAACACCAGGGTTTTTAGGCATCTTACCTGTCAGTGTTATACAGTATCGGAAAGTCTATGCGAACAACAAGGAACGCAATATGATAATACCACATAAATAAGAGAGACGCAATACTGTATGACTCCCCTATACCCATACCCCTATTACCTCGTCCCTCGTCCGACGATACGACGAATTAACAGCCACGTCGATATCCCTTGCTCGAGCGAGTCGAGTAGAAATTGTAATGCTCTCTAAAGCTCTCGCAACATAATAGCAAGCTCAGGCTTCATCAAAAGAACACCTCGCGATTTTACTGATATAACTGCAGTAAAAGCTCTCATTGCTCCTTGAGTCCTTGGTTAGAACTAATCTTGATTACTGTTCAACAGTCTGCGAGTCTGGTCCCCTTACTACACAACCTATATAACGAAAATTGATAGAATTCAAAATAACTTCCTTAGGTACGTAGCTTTCAAGTCGGGTCTTCACCGTGAATATGCACTACTGGAATACAATCTAAATATTCCCTCTCTTGTGGTCCACAGAAAACAGAGATCTCATTCTACTCTTCAATATTATGAAAAATGGCAGATAAGATTGTCCCAATCTCCTTTAAAAAAAATTAATTCCTTGGTACCTTCTCGGTCAACTAGACAAGTTCAAACATTTCACATACCTTTCCACAGGTCCAAAAATACTTTCAATAACTACATCTCACGAACACTCAGATTGGTAATTTCCCTCAACGAGCTTCCATTATTTGGTACATCATAAAGTATATTTAAGGCTTATCTAACTTATCTTCAACAAGTCAACTTATGAATATTTAAATATTTATTCTGTAAAATGTAAAGATCTCATATTATGTCATGATACCACTGTACTTAATTTTTTTTTTGCTTATACAATGTAATAATTTTTCTTAAATGGGCTTGCCCGTATACAATAAATAAATAAATAAACTGAGTGACCGAACTTATGGTTTCATAGATATTTGTTGTTGCTGAATGCATTTCAATGCGAGGATGAAAACGTTAGCACTTCTCTGCAAAGAGAGTAGCATTTTCAGGTGTTCGTAATTGGGCCCTTGTTAGTCTTGCACATACGTCCAGTTGCACAGGATGTCAAGAACAGTACCCCAAGAATCAATAAATAAATCAGATAATGTAACCAACACTATATTGTCAAAAATGGAGATGTCAAACTAGAAATAAAGAAACTCAGGCCTTCAAATCATATTTTACTGGAACATTAATTTACAAATTTACATGATGTATTATGTGAACATAAATACCAGAAATTCTTGCCTTCGTTGACTCCATTTCATTACTTGATCAACTTTTGAATTAATGTTGGTAACTTAATTTGAAATAATAGTTTATTATTATTATTAGTATGAACACTTAGAAAATAATATATAAATAAATAAACTTTTTTATGGTACAGCTAAATGACGTCACTACTACTAAGAGATTGATTAAAACAAAAACAACACATGTTGTACCTGTCAAATAATAAATAATTTTATTTACTAACTAAATCACATTGCATCAAAATGGAACCTGTGCGATTCAGACATTCGTTCCTTTTTATCTTCTTGTTTCTCCTTCCAATGTAAGACCCCAATAATCACAGTGATGAGCCCACAAAGTGTGGTAAGCGCAGCTACAGACATTAAAATAAGTTTACTTGGAGTCACAAACAGCTGCGCTTTCCATCTGGAGGTGTCATTGGTTGGCCACGGTATAACTACCATTTGAGAATTCGGTATGATTTGGTTCCAATATCTGGAATGTTTGGAAAGTCCAACCGTCAACTTGTCTACAAAATTAGGAGTGCGCCCCAAACCAAAAATAGAATACGGCAAGTTGAGGCTGAAATGTGCAGATTGTGGTAGCTGAGCAGCCAGCCCATGACGAACATCGCTTTCCTGTGTGGTAGTCTTGTAAGAAATAGAAGGCCCTGGTAGATTAGTCCCATATGTTCTACGCTTTTTACCAACCCTTCCCATAATCATTGCATTATTTTTGTTGGTTAATCCAGTCAAAACCATGATTTTGACAAAGTTAGCATCATAATCCAAGCTGTTTTTGAAAGCAGCAGTCTTGTAATCTTTACCATCATAGGATACTATAATACAGTCTAAAATTCCATCCTGATAAAAATCGAAGAAAGATGCCATTACAGTTCCATTTTTGAATGGATTGAGAGAACTCCATTTGATGGAATAGGTTCTTTTTAATTTACCACAAGCATTTTGACATGGTACATTTTCTAAAAGGAATGATTGAGGAAGGCTGTTATCATTTTGCACTGGAGAAAGAGTGGCCAAGATATCTGGGAATCCATCCATGTTGAAATCTCCGCTTCTCAATGTTATAACATCAGTATACTTGCTGCCGGGTTTCAAATGAAAACCCCACAAATTTGAGTTGTCATCTTTAAAATCAACTTGTAAATTTATCCATCTCTGTTCCATTTTGCAATAGAGCATTAATGCGCTATTCTTACATTTTTCATCGAAACAAACCGGTGTTACCAAGTCCATTCTTCCTAGGAGCTCTATGTCTATAAACAATGATTGTCCAATAACTGCAGCTGCTTCTGATTTAACAGAATTTACTGGGTGCAGAATGGTGTTGTTGAAAACAAATTTTTTCTCTTCATCTTCTTTTCCAAGCCAAATTTCAAAATGAGATTTTGTTGTAATGAACAAATCTGCCATGTAGTCATCATTTAGATCTGAAACAAATTTCATAGTTTCATGTGTTAAATGTCTACAGACAAAAGAAATATTAAGTTTCAAAATTTGAACAGAACTTTAAGAAACTATTTGGACTGATAAATGAAATCAAAGAACTAGTACTGAATGATGATGATAATATTTCTCACAGTATGAGCAAAACATGGTTTTGAAAGTAAGTAAGCTATGAGAAATACGCTACTTTTCATAGCAGTTGTAGAAAATGATATATTGTGCAACAAATGGGTAAAGTTCAACTTTTCTCACGAGTGTAGTACATATACGTATCTAATAGAACTTGAAATAGAATGTTCAAAAAGCTATGTTAATTCGAAGAAAAAAGCGAATGAAATTCTGAAAATAGTTTACTTCTTTATCAAAACACGAATAAAAACTACCATTAGTATTTAAAAAACTTCTATAGGTGATCTGACAGTTCTTGACAGCTGTGACAACTACTCAAAGCTGAACAGCAGCCAACTAGTTTTTGTTGATATTTGTTGATTCTCCATATTAATGTATGTGGTGTGGGCCAAGTGCCGTCAGAAATAATATTTCTTACAGTATGAGCAAAACATGGTTTCGAAAGTAAGTGAGCTATGAGAAAAATACGCTACTTTTCATAGCAGTTGTAGAAAAAAGAGTTTGTGTTTGGTATCAATTACAGTGGAAATGTATTTAACTTATCCACAAATATTCGAAAGGCCATACTCCTAGATATCTTCATCATTCTCACTTTTATCTGAGTCAAGGTGGTATAGAGAGATAAATTTGATGTTCTCAATGGTGGGATAGCTGAGGTAGCCAAAAAAAGGGCAAATAGTAATATTTTATACCCAAGTCTGTGCAGCTGCAGATAGTGATATAAAAAATCATCAGACTTTACACATTTCACTTCAAGAAGGTCAACATATTTCAGTTATTCATAGAAAATTCAGTGTTTAAGCAATAAAATCTTAGCTTCTGTTACTAATCCATGAAGAATCCTAAATTCATAAAATTTCAAGGGTATAACTTGAGTTTAGCTTTTTGTTGCCCTGTGGAAATTTTCGTTTGATCTGCAGGGGACTCATTGCTGCTTGCTACAGGGGTCCACTGCAGGGGGCACTGAGGTGAGGGATCCCTGACCCAGTCATTCTGCCACTGGGTGTTGTCATTTTCTCAAATAAACTAATTCAATTCACATTGATTCTAAAGTTTTCAAACTTTGGTCAAGAGGTCATACCATACATCTACTTAAAATGGGACAGGCATATTAATAACTCATTTTCAAAAATTATACACACTTGCTATAAACTTGGCATGTCATTACAACAAAGCATGAATAATAGTGAGTGTCCAGATTTAGCTGTTTTGATTCAAATTTGAAGCTAGGTCTTTTCAGACTGTGTAGAATACTCAAAAAAACATACCAAAAAACCTTCAGATGAATAAGTCATATTATTCCCTAATATAATGGTACGATTTTTGATTACTTTGTGGTTCTTCCTTTTGCATGTGCCTTTATCTTAATGATATGGTTACATCAATGTGAAGTTTTTTTTTTATTTTGACTGTATTGAATTTATTTTTGACTGAAATAAATTGAATTGAATACCTAAAAATGCATGAGCATGTGGCCGGCTCAGTTCAGACATTGGCTGCCTGTTATCCTTCATTCTTATTGGGGTTGGACTAGTTCGGTTTTTATTGAAAACCCAAAACATCCTATTTTTGTTTTCGTCTTGACCAAACAGATCAACGATCATATCACCATTGTAATCTATTGCTAGAGGCTGTCCAATCATTTTAATCAAGGGGTTGCTTTCTTCACTACAGTTCAAGTAAGTAGCTCCTCCCCAAATTATATACACAAAGGTATATGATACTTCCGAATCACCATCTTCCGTTCCAGAATGTTTATGAATAGTTGTTAGTAAAACATCCATCAAAGCATCTCCGTCGAAATCACCAGGAACAACACTGGTGATCAAATGATCAGTGAAGTGACATGTTAAATCATCTGAGGTGTGTCGCCTTAGTAGTGGTTCTTCTTCATTAGCGAGTAATATTTCGACTGTTTTTCCTTGTCCTCTTAAGACAAAGACGTCTGTTAGTTCGTCAGAATTGAAATCACCAAAGGCAGCTGGCATTCCATCAGTGGCATCTCCGAAGGCTAGTTTTGTTATATTACTGCAAGTGACGTAGGATGCTAGCAGTACCGTGCAATATAAAATACCTAAAATTGTATGTTGTCCCATATTTGAGATATTTTTGTATTTCACATTATTGAAAAATTTATTTTTTACAACAATATTAAAGTGACAGAATAAAATGTTCTGTCACTAATCAGTCTAATCACTAGAACTATGACATGTGACAGACAGCGAACAGCTGACAGCCCTGGCAAATGTCATAAATTCATGAACACACTGTAGGCGTTTTCCATTTAGGAGTGTTAAGCACCGGGGCTTCTCATTCTAGACTCACTATTGGTAGATTTTAATAGATGTCAATTTTCAGCCAATGATTGAACTAGAATAAGAAGCCCTGGTGCATCAAACCCTTAAATGGAAAGCAGCTTGCGTGAACACTTCACATAGGCGATCGGCATAGACCGACCAATCAGAACAGTTGTGGGGTGGGTGGTGTGTTCAATTTGAAATATTCTGTTTATGGTTAGTCAGATTGGTTTAGAGTTGCCTAATATTTCAGTCATATTCAATTAACAAGAATTGTAACTTTTCGGACCGTATACCTAAGTTTTTCAGAAAAAATCTACCTCTCTTTCGTCAGTCTTTCCCCACCCCATAGCTATTCTGATTGATTCATGCGGCTGGCTCATGTGAAGTCAGGTCGATAAGAATTCTTGCAGCCATCTGCTGTGCAAATTTAAATTTCATGAAAGAACTGACGGTAATTGCGAAGTGAACATCAGTATTGTACTTGTTAATAAAATTATAATAAACATAGGACTGAGACTTGTATTTATCACCTTTATTTATTTGCCAACTTCAGAAAATGCTGTTAGGTTACTTTTGTTCTTGACGAATTTTCACATTGGAAATAGAGCGCCATCTATTAATTGTAGTCTGCTTTACGGTTTAATTCCTTTAGACAATGTACAGTGTGTTCTATAGAGAATGCGTAGTGTAGCATAATTTCAGATGACAGATGTGTTGTGATAGTATCATTTTCTATAATTTGGGTATTGTAGGTATATAGGGAAGTTATTCAATTCGCAGTGTGCGCAAAGGTCGCGACATCTATAATTATTCGGTTGAACTGATAAAAGGTAATATCCCAATCATTTTTGTAGGAATCGTTTTATAATACCGGATTGGTGCATTTTCCACTAAGAAAATCCGGGAAAACCTCGAGAAAGAGACCACTTTTCAAAAATTCATAATTTCTTTAAATCTCTAAAGCTGGACAAACAATATTGCGGAAACTGATAGATAATATCATGTGGTTCAACTGCGCGCAAGATGTTTTTTGTCCGATGTGAAGTTTTTGCACAATCCCGTTATAAACAATTTAAGGGCCCATCTTGCAAGATGCGCCTATTCAAGGAAACTCGTTATATTCAAATTATGTTGAAGACATGTGGAAGAAGAGATCAATATCTACAATTTGTAAATTTTGAATTTTCACCTGAGAGGTAGGAAATATATTGAAAATATCACTGAAAGTAGTAGAAGTTGCTCCAAACGGTTGAAAGGGTATTAATGGCAGAGTAGAGTAGCAGTAGTGGGGGAATAGCGAGCAATTGAACAATGCAATTCCTCCACTATCGCTCCTCGATTCTGCCACAAACGCACTTATAAGCGTTTGGACAAAAGTTCTATGGACTGTAAAACGATTCCTTTAATACTTTTTGAGATATTTGCAAAAAAATAAAGAAGGTGTAATATTTATTTTTCACTATTTCTTGTTTAAAAAATTTCACAAAGCGATTTTGCTGGGGCGAAAACCGGGGTTTTCATTTACGAACTACCTTATAAAAAGTAGTATAGGCCATTTGCATCTTATATTTTGTGTGAAAATAGCCTCTTATTTTCATCCACAGTTTGGCCCATTGGAGTTCAAACCACAGTGGGAGCAAGTAGAGATTTTATTTATTTTTTAAATTTTTAATGACAACTTTGTTAAGTTTTCGTTAACCCAGAGTTGGTTATTTCTTATGAATTTTTTGTTTTTCATTTCATTCAACTAACAGTTTTGATTGTGGAGAAAGCACAGTCTGTTACTCGGTTAGAATGAAAATTCGCGATGATCGTGACCGCTCGCCTTTCGGCTCGCGCTCCGGAACTTTCCAGTCGCATCGAATTTTCATTCTAACCTTCCAGTATAAGCCATATTTAACGAGAAAATCAATGTTGAAATTTTGTTGAAATCCCATTATGGATTTGTGCGTGAATTTGTTCAATTACATTTTTTGAAAAATAGTATATTGTGCATCTAGTAGTAAAAGCATTACATTCCCGGACGACAATGTGAATTGTTGGCCTAGGCGTTAAGTAACAATTTTTGATTGATGTCATTATTGTTGAGACGCCTGCAAATATTTTCCCGGATCGTTTTTGATACGGGAAAGTTCGTTGTCACTGTTTTTTATTGTTGAGACGTGTCACTGTTTTTTATTGTTGAGACGCCGGCAAAAATTTTCCCGTGCCGTTTTCGATACGGGAAAGTTCGTTGCTTAGCAACGGGCTAAAATTATAGATTTACTAGAATTTAATTTTTCTGAAATCGCTCAAGGATGCGTACTTTTTCGGAGCAACTTCAGACCCCAAAATACGCTAATCTAGAATTTTAGTCCGTTGCTAAGCATAGAACTTTCCCGTATCGAAAACGGTTCGGGAAAATTTTTGCCGGCGTCTGGACAATAAACAAACAGTGATTGTCAAGGAAACGATTTCATAGTCAATAAGAAGACATCAATCAAGAATTGTTATGCATTTATAGAAAGTTCTTAATTTATGATAAGATTGATTGCATTTTAGAAAAAATAATATGTGTACCTCGTAGCAAAAACACATTCCCAACCTTCAATGCTTGTTGGCCTCGGCTTAACGCCTCGGCCAACAATTTACATTGTCGTCCGGGAATGTAATACTTTTATTACTAGATACACAATGTACTTTTTCTCGAAAACTATGCAAGCTATATCGGATGGAAAAATCAAATTTGGTTTTGGAAATGAAAAAATAATGCCATGCCATTTTGAATGGTCATAGGTGTGAATAAGTATACATATAATAAAACATCTACTGATATTTTGTATTATTCATAACTGCTTACAGTCTCAGGAAAAATAAAGGGCTTCAATATAATTTATAAAATATGAGTTCAATCATAGTTGAATGATATAAGTTTGTATAAAGAGTAGAAAACAAAAATATTCATTTTGAAAAAATTACCATCATATTGACATTGCCAAATATTGAAAAAAAAAGAAAATAGGGAAAGTTAATTCAGTATTTCTTTATAAAATATATATATTATTTATTATGACGTGGAAAAAAGTTTAGAATGAAATAAACCTATTTTTGTGCTTTTCCAACATTTTAGTAAAAAAATTGTTAAATTTCAAGATACCGGTAATTTTTTCATAAAGAATATTTTTATTTTGTACCTATTGTGCATCAAACTACCTAATACAATTCAACTGCGATTGAATATTTTCAATATTAATATGTTTCCTTATATATTTATATTATTTTTTGATAGACGGAGCGCAAAAAATTTAAATAAACAAATGTGTTCAAACCCGTAATGGAACTTTTGACAAAATTTCGAAAATTTTATGCAGAAAAATTTCCTTTAGGAAATTTATCAAGATTCTTTTTGATAACAAATACTTTTGTGCTATTTTCAACAGTGGACGAGTTATAAGCCAAACCACATGGAGAGAACCGAGCGAAGATAGGTAGAAATTGGTATTGAATTTCTGCAGGCCTTAGGAAACGCTTCCGAGGCAGCGAATTCCAGCTCTGGAAAATAGATACTCGGCATGTCTCCAAAGTGACGGCATATGGATGTGAGGACTAAGCTTCATGTGTCAGTCTCGATGGTATCGACAACGGTGGAACGATTGATGATATTTTGGAAGAGCATCACCATGAAAATATCTATCAAACAAAGACAGATCACCAACGTGTCTGCCGTGTCCCAGAGAAGTGAGCGAGCTTGTGAGCGAAGTATCACCGACGAGACGAATGTTTTTTTTTTTTAGCAGAATGTAAAAGTTTCAATCTGTGTTTAGCTGCTGCTATAGTATTCTAGGATTTGAGCCTTATAAATCATAAATAATCAACGGGAAGTGAAATACTTCTGGGTATGAAACAAAACCAAGTTTTTGAGAGCCACTTTCGTCAATGGACATCACATGGCACTCACTGTGAGATCGGCTTTTCTAGAGAAAAGACATGCTTGGGTTTAATACTTATTCTTGATGTTGAAACCCTACTCTAGAATTTTTGCTAATTTTTTATTCATTTTGTTCATGATTCTTCTGATATCATAGCTTTGAAAGAGAAAGCGGTATGAAGGGCGTGAACCGGATCCCTGTGGAACATTAGCATTTATTGGTAGATGATACTCAATCGACTACCACGTGGAGGGATCGGCCTGAGAGAAAGTTGGTTAGGGTAGCAATGAACACAACTGGGAAGGCAAGCCATAAGATGGAAGTTTAGCAGGGAGTTCCTCTTGCCAAACGCGATCAAACGCCTACGAGATATCTAACGCAAGGGACAGAGTTTTACGAATGATGGTTTTCCGGGTTTTTAGGCCGAAGTTTATTCAGAGAAAATCTCGACGTTTCGCCAACACGAGTGGTAGACATTTTCAAGTATGTTTACAGCTTCGATCACTGAACACTTCTTTCACAATTTGTAAGAGTTTCACCACATTTGTTGACTGGTGATAATTCCTCAGCGTTCTAGATATTTCATGAGCTCGATGTTGATGGATTTTTCCATGACCTTCTAAATACCCCCAAATTGTAAGAGAGGTTGAATAACTTGCTAAGAACTGGTATATGTTAGTTCGGGAGCACGATCGACGGAATTCCTTCAGATCCACTGGCTTTATTTGGTGTTAAGATCTAGCAAACTGCTAGGTTGTTTTCCCGACGAGTCCAGCACAGAATTTGCAGCACAGATATTGGCTTTTTCGATCGTTGCTAGTGTTCTATCTTATTTGGTTATGGGAGGAAATGAGCTGGAAGTGAAATTTCTTTCCTTGGGTTTGACTCAAGGGATGGTATTTCAGGAGGAAGTCATTTCCTACCAAAATGGATCTATCTGGTTTTAAGCTGTATGGGACCTCTACTAACAATTTTTGAAGAATCAATGTACTTTTCGGATAAAACAGATAATTTTGATAAAAATAATGCATTCCATAACATTTTTATAAAGCTTAAAGATCGTTTAAATAATTACTTTATTATTTAGGTGGCGTGTTGATGATTATGATATTTTTTTTAATAGGTAGGAATGTGTCTTTTTCTACTTTGAAACAAAGCAATTTCAATTCGATGCAATATTCTTTTATTTCACACAAACTCCATAGGCCATAAAGGCATGTTGATAAATGAGTTTTTTGCCAAGAACTACCTTCACATGCAATTAACGATTTAAGCAGGGTTAATATATTTCTTGATAAACACGAGAGTCATAAAAAAGACCGATAAGGGTTGCCGGTTTCGAAGACTGAAAAATACACATTCTCTGAGGTTAGAGGTTAATGTTCTTATAGTTTTTGTCGTTTTTGACGAGGTCGGAATCGTTCTTAAAAGGAACAAAAAGAAAAGATTCATGATACGGTTGGAAAATAATTCATTTCACATTCTTAGAGAAAAGTAATTATAATTTTTTTAGCAGAATGTTTAACAGTCCAGTCATCACAGATTGCCTTGAGATGAATGCCACTTGCATGGTGGTTCGGTATGGTGTAGTAGTGCTCCATCCCATTTATGAAAAAAAATCCTTGTGGAATTTGAGGGGGGAGACGGAAAATCCCGATATTTTTACACTTTTTTTAGTTTTACTTCGGGTGACTAGTAACCACTTTTATGCGCTCGAATATCACTAGAAGTAGCATCAAAGCATCTAGGTAATAGGTGCCCATTTAACCCACTGGCCCAGTTACCCACATTCAGCTTATATAGTCATTCCACAAGTTTATCAATTAGGGTATATAAGCGGTTGATCAGTGAGGTCGGTCAAGTTTGGCAGTTAGTGTGGCGAATAGTAACCAAATAATTCACATATCGAGATGACAGCTGCAGTGGATAAGTCGAGTGGAGTCGATCAGAGAAGCCAAGCAACTGTGGGAGCGGATACTGTTTGAATGAGTGATCGGCACGCTTGGACGGACACATTTTCAGTTAGAATTCTCGACCGTGCTGGGGTCGCACGTTAAAAGGTAAGACCCTCGTCATTCCCAGATCGCACAAGTCTTCTGAAGACTTCTGAGGGTTGCCGGATAACGGTTAGAACAAACAAGTTTTCGAATCAATTCAATATATTCAGATACTATGACTAGTTTCAGAAAGTACGCATCTCAAATTTTAACTAAAGAAATTGGCGAAGCGACTGTTTCTACTGATGAAATAGTTTTAAAACTTCCTGGTCCTATTGAAGACTCGAGAAAACATTTTCAAGATTTAATACATTTTGATTTCGATTTAATTCAATATAAGTATAGTTTTTTGTAAATTATATTCCTCCTTAAAAATTAACCTTAACGTATTTTTATTTAGGTATTCCAATGTGAAATATAAGTTAAAAATGAAGTTATTAATTTCTCTCATTTTAACTTTTTTCGATTCCGATATTTCCAACATTATTAAAATAATACTAGAGAATGATTAGAAATGTATGCTTTTCAAATCTTCTAAAAAATATATTTTGTAAAAATTGTCCAAACCCTTCCCGTGCTTCCCTACCTATTGTTTTTTCGGATTTAATTTCCCATCATAACTCTGATACTGGAAACACAAAAAGGTTGTTCGGCAATTATTTTGCAATTTTAATTAATTCACCTATTTCGTTTGGAACTATGTGAACACTGTTCACTGAATAATATTTCTCCTATATTATATGTTCTGCACTAGAGTCATCAACTCAACCATGGAAACATGTTTTTCAACTCGAGCCTATCCTCTGAAACAGCAGCCTCCTTCGATAAATTAGAGCTTTATTTTTGTCACATTTATTTTTAATTCATATTGATGTACCTACAGAGAATAGAATGAGAGATATCTAGATAGAGGTGTTAGTATAATTGTGTGCGGGAGTTTTTAGGCCAATTACGCCATAGGCGGATCACTTTTATTTTGTATTTGGATGTGCGCTTCGTGTGGTTATTTTAAAGCCGCTTTGATTTCTCTAGGAAGAGACAACACTAGAGAACACTTTTGAAAAATTCGTCTATGCTTCAACTATGCAATTAATAAATCGTTTGAAGATCTGCCTCTGTATGGCCATAATCTGCTTATTCATAAGCGCTCTCTTTATACTTTCGCATATACAGTGTGTCCCTAGACCAGTAGAACAGTTAAATATCTCTTGGGCCAATAGAAAGTTTTAAAATATTATGATTTATAAAATATCATACTGCATTATGAAACCTATATTCAGTACTGAATATTTTGTATACGATATATAATTATAATAATAATAATGTTTATTGATAACGACAAATAAAAAAACTTCACAGCAGAGATATTTGAAGAGTAAATAAACAAAGGAATTCACGAAATCGGTAAAAAATACTGCTTGTATGTGAAGTAGTTATACAGGGTGTAATCTCAGGTGTCTAATCTTTTGCACTCCCGTGATGGTCAGGTGTATAATGCCATTTTATAACGAAAAATTGTGTTGGAAAATTCGTCAAAATTTTGGGAACAGTTGTCCGCCGAATGTCAGCTGACCGGAGCAGAGGAACTGCCGGATGGAAGAAATTGTGTTGCTGAGGGTTATTGGGACGACTCCGCAGAACAGAAGAAAACCATCTCGAATAAAATTCTTTCATGTACTGACAACTTGCAACCGATGCAGTTTCCGTCATCTGCATGCACCTTGCAATCTACGAGTCTTACTCTTAACAGCCGTTACCACCAACTCACTACTCTGGACCGGCTATTCTGAATCAGTTGCAGAATGCAACAAATTGTGTTTTCAACATTAATATTAATAAAAATGAGCGGATTTTCATTGAATGTTTTGTATGTTGAAATAAAAAAAATATTTTCAATGTACTCTTTGAATCTTTACGCGGTCGTAGATAAAAAAATTGTCCTAATTCATGCATAAAGTGTCTTTCCCGCCCTTGACTGCTTGCCCAACGGCAGTCGCGTGCGGAAAAGTATCACTTTCCGCACTTGTTAGGAAAATAACTATTATTGATATCTAGAAAACTACGAATACTAAGAGCAGTCTTTAAAATTCTGCAAGGACATGTCAATTCTGATACGATCATCATATACAGTAGTTCCATATTTTTCAACCAAATTTGGCTCACTTCTATGAGACCATAAATTCCACTTTTTACGATATCTGTCTTATTTATGAAGTCATCCGCACAAGCGTGACGTCATTTGTAGAAAAAAATTTAAATTGGAAGGTATTTCAGTTCTGTATACAACAGTGCATACATTTACAATTTTCGCCAACCGTCAAGGGAGATAGGTGCATTTATATTTTAAATTTATTATTGTAGCCTATGCAAATACGTAGGCAAATTAGTAGAAAGTTATTTTTCCTACGAGCGTGCGGAAAAGTAACTTTTCCGCACGATTTTTCGTTTTGAAAGTTGTACTTTTCCGTACGATTTAAAATCGTTCGGAAAAGTTACTTTTCCGCACGATTTTTACTTTTCCGTACGATTTTTACTTTTCCACACGATTTTTGTATTTTTGAAAATGTTGATATTTAGGACTAACTAAATGATCTATGTAACTATTCTGTCTTATAAGTCATTTTGTAGCATTATTATAAAAACTTGTTTATTAAAAACCTTGTTTTTTCATAAATAAGATGGACAAAACACTCGTAGGAAAAATATTGTACCTAACTCATACGGAAACTGTCTTTTACGCCCTTAACGGCTTGCCCGAACTCCGCTCCGCGTCGTTCGTGCAACTGCCGTCGCGTGCGGAAAAGTACTACTTTCCGCACTTGTTAGGTAAATAACTATTGATAACGTAGTGAATATCCATCTAATAATAATTGAAAAATTATAAAACTTTTCGCTTATGATTAGAAATTGTTTATAAATAATACATACCGTAATTCGTAGTGGCATAACCATATTCTATTGAAAAAAGCAGTGTATTGCTTCAGCTGCAAAAGTTTCAATAAAATAATTATTCAGCAACAAATATGAAGGGAGCCATGGAACACTCGATTTTGAATGTGGTTAAAGATACCATATTCACTTTGCATATGTGAAATAAGAATATACATTATTCATAATATAAATGCTCATATCTCCCCTAACGGTAGACAAAAATAAAAAATGCATACACCGTTGGATACAGAATTGGAATACCTTCCAATCAAGGTGCCATACGACCTACCTTTCAATTAAATTTTTTTCCCCAAATGAAAAATATTGAACCATTAAAAATATAATTGGGGGGGATTTACGTCCGCACTGTATATACTTCAGATTTGTTGGGTCTTGTTGGAAAATTTTAAGCAAATTAGCATCATCTCTACTGAGTTGTTTGGAAATGGCAGAATACGTTTGGTATGCAAAGAAACAGCTGTGCCTTTGTAACGGCCGAAACAGAAATAATTTTCGATTGTTTTGATCACATATGGGTTGATTTCATCGAATTATTTTTTATGTTTTTAGGAAGAATAACTTCTACATAATCCTCATATACTTTTGGTGTAAAAATAAAAATATTGGAATTTGGCCCCAACACCAAACCACTATTTTTGAAACCTCGACAACGTGTGAGAACAAAAAGTATTTTACCCCTTTACCACACAAGTAATTTAATTCCTAGATGCGCATTTCGATAACAAAGTTACCTTCATCAGTAGGATTACTAAACAGCCGTTACTCTGATACTGGAAACACAAAAAGGTTGTTCGGCAATTATTTTGCAATTTTGTTTAGTAATCCTTTACTAAACTGTTTAGTAATCCTACTGATGAAGGTAACTTTGTTATCGAAATGCGCATCTAGGAATTAAATTACTTGTGTGGTGAAGGGGTAAAATACTTTTTGTTCTCATTGAGTGACACCACAGGCGTCCAATATCCCATTTTCGATCGACAACGTGTGTTAGTCACCAAGTGGCCATAATCTAAAATGATAATAAAATTCCAAATATTTGCGGATTTCTAAAGCACTACGTTACCTTGCGTCAGTACCTTCCCAACAAGCGTATGAGCTATTTATTTCAAAAAGATTGTTCCTGCCCTAATCACGATACGCCAATGTGCTACAATGTCGAGCTATATTTCATGGGTCTCTGCGTCGTTTTTGCCACAGTCGACACTCATCCAGTTCTAATATTTTGTCTGAGGCGTGTTATGGTTGGACGCCAGCCAGGACGCCTCGGATAGTGGCGTCGCCGTCGGAATTCTAGTTTAAACGAGGTCTTTCGACGGACGGCAAACGGCGTCGTCCGCTTTCTCTTTCTGGCTCTCATCATGGGTGGCTCTGACTCGCACGGCTAATGGCGCTAAAACTACATTCCAGAAAAATACAAATAGGCCAGTAGCCACGAACTTTTACCATTAAATAAATGTCAAGTTGATGAAACCTGGAGTGATGGTTCGGTATGGTACAGTAGTGCTCCACCCACCCCATATAACGAAATTTCCTTCTGAGTGTATAACTTTTTTCCCTTGCATCCTACGACTTAGATACACCTTACACGTGTTTCAATCACCAAATAACTTTTGATACGATTTTTGGGTTTGTAACCTTCCACAACGAAAAGAAAATGTTGATCCAAAAAAATCTGTACAAGTGTAGAAGGGCAAATCAATTGATTTGCCCGATAAGTTACTGCGTTCACAAGACTGCTGTCTTGAATGAAATTAATTTTTGTCAGTAACGTATCCTACACTGAATTTGCCTATCTGAAAAAATGAGATCAAATTAACCAAAAATTACTTTTTCGAAAAATGTTGACGTTTCAGAGACTGTATCTGCCTCCGTTATCAAAACGAAAAGACGCTGGAAACTGTATTTGAATTGCGGTTTGGAAGTAACAAGATATTTCTTTGACAGAGTCAAATGAAATCTGCCATACATTCTTTTGATTGACATTTGCTATCTTGATACATAGGGTGTTCGGTATCAATCAATCACCATTTTATTAGTTCTCATTTCATCTCTGGTGCGGTCCATTTCGATGGAATTTGTTGAAAAGCAGTTGTTTGATGAAAGAATGCACGCAGTTTCTTTAACTTTCTTCTTTCTTGATTTGATTTTCTCAATAAAATTTTGGTATTATTCCATTCCATCATATGATCGCCACCAGATGTTAGAATATGTCCGTATATTTTCGAAAAATAAACTATTATTTTTCGATTTCTGATGTAACTGTAACTTTTATGTTCTTCCTGGCGCACAATCAATGGTCTTGATTTTTCACCTATATAACTTTTAGCACACGAACAAGGTATGTTGTAAACACAATTTTTTGAACATTCATCAGTGTTTTTGGGTTTCCTATGTGCGAGTATTGATCTCAATGTATTAGTTGTTTTAAATTTTGTTCTTAAATCATACCTTTGGCCAATCCGTTTTATCTTTTCAGACAGTCCAGGGATATAAGGTTTAATGTTGGTTGTTGGATGTGTATGGGGATGTCGCACTTCTGTGTGTTGTGTTGTTCGATTGTGAAGTGTATTACTATTATCAATTTCATTAATGGCTTTTTCCACAAATTGATTTGGATAAGCATTTTCCTTGAGAACGGACCTTATAAAAATATATTATTTTTTCAAATTCAGTGTAGGATACGTTACTGACAAAAATTAATTTCATTCAAGACAGCAGTCTTGTGAACGCAGTAACTTATCGGGCAAATTAATTAATTTACCCTTCTACACTTGAACAGATTTCTTTGGATTAACATTTTTTTTTCATTTTCAGATTGTGGAAGGTTACAAACCCATAAATCATGTCAAGAATCGAATTTCCTCCACAAAATCAAACTTTCAATAAACACCAAATGATCACCTTCAAGAGGGAAGTTTGAACGTGGTTAGGTGTTGGGATAAAACTCTGGTATATTCTTTACCACATCAAAAGTTCCAAACAGTGCAGTGCAACTAAGAAAAATATTTTTTGACCTCATATTTACAGAGCTTCAATAAGTTCAAAATTTCCCAAAACCCAGTATGCCGGTCATGTTCCACAAATTTCAAAATTCGAAATATTTCACTTGGCTGGGTAGCACCACCCCCAATTTGATAATTTTTAAGCCACTACCAATCGAAATTTCTTGCTAATATGCCTCATCAATATATTATTTTCAGGTTTGGAAGAACATATGAACACGTGGTATTCTAAATTGACGTATGTTTCTAACTTAACCTAAATAAGTACAATTAATAATTTGATAACTCGTAAATAGTGTATCTGGGTTCGTCGTCCTCAATATCGCATTCACTCACATTCTTCTTCTTCCTCTTGAAATTCAGGCTCAGGAGGGTTTTCGCATCCATGCGCGCTTCAATTTTTGCGAATGGTGAAGCACAGCACTGCTTTCTTGCAGCTGCAGGCTGCTATGTTGCTTTATTTTTTGCAATTACAGGAACTAATATTGATGATGTTGTCGGGAGATGCATTTCGTGAGGTGGTGATGGGGACGACCCCACTTCTCGTCAACCACTACCCCCATACCGATGGCTATATCTCAATTCCAAGTCACGTATACACCTACAGAATTTATATGTGCGGTGAGCATGGTGGGTGGCTGCATCTGTGGTAGGGGGTAGTCTCGCCAGCTATACTATTGGTTTGGCCACAGAATTACCAAAACCGCAGGGATTATGTAGCAGTGTTTCCTACATACAACTGTATAAGAAACTTCTTTCCTGCCTCAGCAATGTGACAGGAAAAGTACTTTTCCTCCCTAGGAAAAACGATTGACAATTCATTCAAAATAGGCACATGCCTGTGAGAAAATTAACACTGAATCTAAATCCCAAATGGATAAGCAATCCAAATATCCAATAATTTATATCTCTAACACAAGAAAAAAAAGGAGAACAATTTGCTTAAAAAAAAAATAACCGATTGCCGCGATTGAACCCAACCCGGTACCTTCAGTTTAGTAGTCAGCGTCGCTTACCACTACGCCATCAGAGTAATTTAAATGGGTATGAATTAATTTTTTATACTTTCCATCATGCAAGTATATAGGTGGTCTGTTTTAAACAAAATCAGTTGAGATGCGTTTCAAATTAACAAAAAAGGTTTATTAAGTGGGTAGGAGGAAAAATCATATGTATTACATGGGAGTAAAGTGCCCTTTCCTCCATTGGATGTTTACTGTCGACGCGAAGCGGAGGGCAAAAAAAGTACAAACGTCAAAAAATGACAAGATTCGCTCATTGACAGCAATATGCGAAGTAACACTTTTTTCATTTTCCTTCGTTACCATGACACCGTGCGCGTAAACTATATGGGATTTTCACATTCTAACCTATATGGTCCTCAATCGAGCAAAACTCCATAAGAAATCATTTATTTCTGAATGTTTAACAATAATTAATTAAGGCTTTTCAACACTTTTCGAATTGTGACAAAATTTTATACTACCTAATTTTATTTTTTGACGTTTGTAGAAAAAATTACTATTGTATAGAACTGGCAGCTGAATGATGAGACATTGCCTCTCTCTCTTTTTTGGAAATATATATTTTTATTGGAAGAGGAGGTGTCACCCAGCCAAACGATCAAAAGGTGAATTGAGTTACTTTTTGTAGTTTTACAATGATTACAATCGGGGGAGGGAGTCTGAAGGGAAGGAATTGGATTGACGCATGTAAAACATCAGATGCAGCTATCACAATACATTTCAATATGCTTGGTTGAAAATGTATGAGTGTGAGTAGAATTCTTTTGGAATTCAAAATGTAGTAATATAAAACTTATACAGTGCTAGTGTGAAGTCCGTTCCCCCCTACTAATTTTTGAACCACTTGGTATCGCAACGAAATTTGGAAGGCTCAAATAGGAGATGAAAACCTACTTTGTCATGAGAAAGTTCCAGCTAAAAGTTTCAAAATGGCAGCTGAGCGCCATCTTCAATAATTTTTTAAATAGAACACCTGGTATATCATTGCATGATCGGTTTGGGACGATCATAAGGAATCCAACAACACCAAGTTTGATGCTATTATCAACAAACACTATGGAGCTATCGTCTCTAATTTTCTCCATAATCCAAATGAGTGTGAGAGAGAATTTATTGACCCGCCAGAAAAAAATTCTCTCTCCCACTCATTCGGCTTATGGAGAAAGTAATAGGTGATATCTACATAGTCTTTGGAGATAATAGCATCAAACTTGTACGTCAATAAGTTTGGGTCAAAAAATCCGTTTCTTTGTGAAAATCATAGTTAATTGATCTTTCTACAAAAAGAACGTTATCTAAGTCGTAGTCGCCCCTCCTCCCCAAAATTCCACTCGGAAATTTTGTTGGATAAATTTTATTAACTTGGCATTTATTTCAAGGGACCCTCCTTCGTCAATCTGTGGTGCCTGGACTAAAAATGTAATTGCCACATTTATTGACACTATAGGTAAATAACGAACCGTGTGGTGCGTGGCATTAAAACATAACTGAGACAAAACTTGTCGTTTCTTTGTTCTATAATTGGCTGATAGACGTGTGGGAATGCGAGGCATCGTTAAGCAAAACATATTTGGACGCGAAAATTTAAACTGAAGCTTATACGTATGAGACCGCCAATGGGACAATTTAAAATAAATAATGAAGTTGGTGTCTACTTTTGCTACTACTCCTTTGATAAATTTTGAAAATTGGGAAAACAAAGGAAGATCTGCTCCACATACCTACAAGGCATTCATTTCTCATACAGAAATGTTATGCATTTCGGCAAGCTAACTTGCCTCTTCTTCAGACATTTTCTAAACTGTCAACTGAATGGCTAATTTTTGGAATTATCGAAGCTTGTCGGTGAGATGAATTATGGAAAATTCAAACAACTCATATTGTAATCTTTTTTTTTACTGTGAAAGAAAAGTCATTATCCCTGATAATCAGTGATGCGCGTGGTCAGGGACTGTCAGGCAAGTGTCAAACATAAATTATTTTGAACACATGTTATTATCAACCTTCAATTCGTCACGTTAGGAAAATGTATTTAGTTGAGAAACACCTGAAGTAAATCACTACCTTGCTTTAAACCCAGAACATTGAGTAAATTACCTTCACCCTGTATATTTTTACAATTTGTACAATTATTTCTTCAACGAGTAAAGATTATGCAGTCAATGAGAATGCTCAACAACTATTACAACTTACAACTAAGGAAACAACGACTAAGGTAATCGCTATTTTTAAGAAAAAGGGTGAGAAAATGCAGATCACTATTGTCTGATTTCAGTAATTTCCAATATACGTAAAATTATTCTTGAAGAATAATAGTTTTTTTGTTTTTTTGATTGGAGGCAATTTTACAAGATTTTGCGATGAACCAAAATACCTATTAGATGAAGCGATTGCAGATGGCCAAACGACGCGTGCGGAAAAAAACACCCAAAAGTTAACATAAAGAACATTTATTATTAAATATATATATATTAAACTATACAACCATACTTGGTACGCTTTCTATTTTAACCTTCTGCGACGCAATATTTAAATGTCACTATAATCCGCAAAAACTAAACAAATCTACTTTTCCGCACTAAAAAGAGTGCGGAAAAAACTTTTCCGTACTAGTGCGGAAAAGTGACTCCTTCAAAACTAAAATGAGTGCGGAAAAGTGGATTTTTCCGCACGCTAGTAGAAAAATACTTTTTTCGGTTAATATCCATTTCACTTGCTATTCAGAAATTCATTTGAAGTAAGTAGTGTGTTCTCTGCAGTATCTAAATCAGACTCATAATTTTCTTGCATTTTTGCTTCAATAATTTTTTCAACGTTCTACACACACGTTTCTCTTGTAGATTTTTCCATGAGAAAAATTCTATAGATTGGTACTGAGAATAATCAGAGGTTGGGCGATTTACCCCGAAGAAGTTCAATCCTCAGTTATACGAGATGGTCATCAGGTCCGAGAATATCACCGCACCCACACGGGAAACCCCATAATAGGCGAATAAAAATCCAAAATTACCCAAAAGGTAATTAATAGTACTGGAATTCCGGCCAAGGTATAGGTAGATTGGTGTGAAAGTGATGTTTCACTTTGAACATACCAAATCGCCAAGAGGAAGATTGGAGGATGTGGTCATTAAAGTATAATTTTCTATAATCCTAATTGAAATTCAAAATGTATTACTGAAACGAAACAATTTCTATTTTATCATAATCAGACTTACTGATAGCTAACAAATTGTTTCAGTCGTCAACCTGCCTACTTGACACACAGTTTCATCCGCTTCAGATATTCATTCATGAAGAGTACATGCTGTTTTCCGCAAGCTAAGCACATTATTAGGTCAGCATTTGCGCCATAATTGTTGAGGATTTTAGGCCCAAGGTCATCCTCAATGTGTCGCCAAAAGCACGGAAAGGATGTTCTGTTTTCCACTACCTAAGAATATTATTAGGCTCAGCATATGCACCACAATTGTTTCAAATTAGTGTTTTCAGTAACAGCCCGAGGATGAAGAAGGGTTTTGAGCCTATGGATGCATTCAGATGACAAATGAAGAATGTCAAATGTCATCCATTATGTGTCATATGTCATTCTTAATTCGTGTTTTTCATTCGTGTTGTCCCTCCATTTTGATGCATTTTACTAGCTGAGATTATGGGATTTTCCATTTTACTTTACATTTTCGCGACAATTTCTATTAATAAGGAAATATGTAATATTTAACTGGTGAGAACTGGAAATTGTAATTATCGAGGCACTATTCGATTGTACAGAATGGCACAGGTATCTTCTGCTTAAAAATTATGAAGGTTAGTCGATCCATGAGTAAATCAAGTAGCTCAGTGGTTGAGACTGAAGCGTTCCAAACTATTGACTGCTGGTCGGCAGAACTTACTTGAACATCCAAGTATAGGTACTTTATAGAGACTTTTTGAGACTGTATTTGAATATCTAGCTAATTTCACCAGAACAGCCTAAGGACGTCCTCAGGTTGGCCATCGACATTTTGAGTATGTACATCATTTCGTACGTCTCAAAAGGTTTTTATGAAGTCTAGGAGACATTTTCGAATACGTCGTAAGTTTTCTCATGACAGACTGTGAACGTCTTGGGAGACCTCATATAGGAATGTTCTGAGACGTTATTTCTAAGTGAATTACAGTAACAGGAGGACCTCCTTGGGTTGGCCCTCGATATTTTGAGAACGTTATTGTGAACGCCTCAAAAGGTATTTGTGCTACCTAGATAGTTACAAAGGTAGTAATGAAGGATTATCAAACTTCTTTGCCGGCCATATTTGCCTCATTCTTCATGGCTAGTAATAACTTTCTACTGGATATCTTTTGAGTGTATTTTTTTGTACATGCAGGAAATTGCTATCAGTTCTTTGGGTTGTTTGATTATGATAATTTTTTCAAAATATTAACAAACCCAATAAACCTACCAACAGTACCAACCCATTTTCTCACAAGCAATCACATTCCAACTTGCATTTTTAATATATTTTTTTAAAAACCTAGAGACTCTCAACTGCCCTGCCTTCGAGGTCATAATATTTAACTGACCTTGTGAAGGAAAAAATGTGATTTCTAGAGTGTACAACTACAATCTTTTTGTGTATCTACTCTGCAGTATCAATATTTTTTTTGAGTTTACTTGAATACGTCATCGAGAATTCCCCTGTATAGCGATTCGCCCATCCCTAACGAATTTATGACTTTATTGTGCGAGCATGAACCGTACACAAAGGTGTAGGTATTTTACTGTTGCTATGAGTTTTCGTGTGGTCAGGAAAGGAGAAAAATCGATGGAATCCGCGATAATCATTTGCATATCAGGGGTCAGCCAACTAATAGTCACCGACATGCCATCTAGCCAACACGTAATGCCTAAAAACTCTGAAGAGTTGCCCCTCTTATCAGAATTTATGGCCTTATTACTATGTTAATGTAATTACTTCCATGTAGGCTCGAAGCGAAGCTAAAACGATTGCCCAATTCGGGTATTTACATGCGAATTGATAAATATATCGCCGTAATAGAGATTATAACGGTACTTGATAGTTTCGGCTAACAAAGTGATGTGAAAACTGCCTTCGCTCCGAAAAGTTTGTGAAAAGAAACTCATTATTTTTACACTCCCAGATTCATTCATCAATATTAATAACTAACTCTTTACTTTGTTAAACTTACATCCTTCGTAACGTTCGTAAACTTGAAACGTTAAGGTTTCTTTTAAGTATAGTTGTTACCCAATAATCTTATGTGGATAAGCCTCACTTAACCTAAATATGTGCTTCGTTATGAACATATAGTATCGGAAACTCTTCATCTGGGATATACAGTATCGGAAACTTTTCATTTAAGGGGTATAGACAGAAATCTACGCGAGCAACAAGGAACACAATGATATGATAATACCACAGAAACAAGAGAGACACACACTACTGTTTGCCTCTCCTGTCATCCCACCCGACGCATTAACGGATCACGTAGCAATGCGACAGAGAGCACACAGCATACGTCGATATCCCTTCCTTGAGCGAATTGAGGAGGAATTGTAATGCTCTCTCGACATTAAGCAAGCTATTCTTTGTGCTCTCATGAAACCACCATACCCAAGATGAAAACTTTCCGAAACTGTAGACAGAAATCTACGCGAGCAACAAGGAACGCAATGATATGATAACACCACATAAATAAGAGAGACGCACTACTGTGCGACTAGCTTCTTATCCCACCCGACGAATGTATAGCTCACGTCGATATCCCTTCCTCGAGCAAGTAGAGTACATATTGTAATGCTCTCTCAACATATAGCAAACTATTCTTTACGCTCTCATGAAACCACCATAACCAAGATGAAAACTTTCCGATACTGTATATTAGGAAAACAGCTTCAGCTAAAACAAAATTTCACATAGCTCATTCACCTACAACACAAAATGCATCAAAATACTATATACGTCGAGTGCACTTGCAGTGTTTTATTTGGAAAAATCTTTTTATGCCTACTCCTGATCCTACACTATGGGGTTGGCAGTTGGTTGTTCGAGAATATCAGCCATATTGACAACTTGAGACCAGCACCAGACCATCTGTCAAACCTGATTAACTGTGCTTGCCAAACTACAGTTGAAGAACCATGCAACACCATGGAATGTACACAGTTTCGGTTTCAATAGTTTGTAAAAACTGTTGTGGAAAAAACTGTACAAACACAGGAGAGAGTTTTGATTCTGATAAAGATGAAGGGGAGATTTGATTTTATAAGAACTGCCTTTTATTGTTCAATGCTTGACTTCAAGAAAAAAATATATTTATTATTATCTGTTTAACCTGATTCAAATTGTGAGCAAAGTTGAAGTTATCTAGGCTCCGTAAGTCGCTTAAATGAATAAAAAATGTTTTTGAATTCATTTATTTGGTCATTATTGTGTTATCATCACATTTTAAATTTTAAAACAAATTTTCTTTCTCACCATGAAATTTCCTTTAATTTGGTACCCCACATGATTTTTTACGATTTTAAATAATGCATTTTGCGCAATAGTACGGATCCATTTTTGTTGCAATTAGTTCGACCTTTTTCTACTTAGGTATTTCTATTACACTACAAGGTTTTCAGTAATTCAGTTCAACTGAAATCCCCACCTACTCTGTGGTCTAGTATACATCAAATTCTGCCCGGCCTACAGGGTCGTCCAAATTTTTTTTTTGTTGGGTCATCATACTTAACCACCATCCATTTCCAGAATCCTCAGGATCATAGGTTTTTGCCCACTTTAGGAACAGGATCCATTCCGTGTAAGACATACAATCAACATATCACCAGTTCAAAACTAATTCAAGCTTACTTTTAAATTCATGCCTTCAATATCCATCCAACAATTTGGGACACTTTGAGCTCACATATGTGGACTCAACTCCTCTAAATCATGGAGAAAGAATCATCAACACTGGGGTGTTCTTATTTAAAAAAATAAACTTTCAAGTCGCTGCGCTTTTTTGAAACACTCTGTATAAATAAAACATAAACCATTAAAGGGATCAAATGAAACCCTACAACTTATTGTATTCAACTTTAAAGTAAAGAAGTTACGGGGGGGGCGACGGACTTTTGGTCCTCACTGTATAATTTCTATGAGGTAAATGATAAAAAACGTAATGCGATATCAATTTATGTCAATTACAGAGATCGACAGAATCCTTTCGATATCACACAAAATAAATAGACCTTATATGAAATCCATAATCGGAAAAGAATCATAATAGAATGAGGGAATTTCGTCCGTAGGATTGCTATTCGCGATAACACCGAACCAATGATATTTGAATGGGTGAATTCACCCTTCTATTGTACCCTGCAACGCGCAGCATCCCTTATTCTCCTCTGTATTCAATGCGACCACGCCCTAAAATCTCGTCATGAAATTTTTGCCAAGGGAGTTTATGAGACATGAGTAGGGTTTCTATTTCTGAAACTGAAACAGTTGAATACAAGAGTGATATGGTATATTTCTTGCTTCAGTCTATGTATTCAGTCGGTTATGAATAGAAAGGAGTTCCTTCCTAAACTTGGAGTTCAGCAAAACAACATTTGTGAATAGCTTGGTCTTGTACCTTTACCGACATCTTGAGGCGTCTACTTGAGAGGAATGTTTATGAGGATGAAGACATAGATCGCGACGAGAGAAGCAAAGGCCGTTTATTATAATTATTACTATTATATCTCAAAAAAACACCAATATTTCTTTCGTGAAACATTCCAATGAATTACACTCGTTCATAAAAATGACCAGATAATTTTACATTCAAGACTTATCTTTATCTTATAAAAATTGCACTCGGTTATTTTCATATTTTGTAAAAGAGCCCTCCTCCTTCGAACTTTCGCCATAATATGAAAATTAAATCGTGCAATTTTTAGAATATACGCTTTCTTGATGAATTATCGGTAATTTTTATGCACTTGTGCAATTATAACCAAAAACAAAAAACAGAACTCCAGATCCGTCAGCCTACTCTCATCTGTAGCAAAATTGATAGAACGTATTGTCCTGCAGATATTGGCCGAGCTAGTCGAAACGAAACGATTTGCCAAGTGAAAAATTCGGGTGCAAGAACAGAACTCCAAGTACTGAGGTTAATAAATGAGGTTCACTGCGTCCACGCTCCTTTTTTAATATACAGGAAGCGTTTGGAAGAGTGAGTGATAGCAGAGTTACTTAACAAACTACACGTTGATCACGTGCTCCTAGGTTTGAGTGGATTAAATCCTAGTTGCAGATCAAAGCTGAAGTGGCACTCTCGGACACGAGATATATCTCTGAAGGAGTTCCACAAGGTACAGTGTGCAATGTCTCCAATACTCAGTTCCGGCTTATCCTATAAGAGTATATAAGTAAGCGGCCGCGTAGGGCCCGTGCCCTGAAGGGACCCAGTTGCATATGACATGCAAAGGAAAGAACGTTCTCAGTTTCAGGTATAGATGCAGTGAATGAAAAAATATTTTAATGAGGTTGACGGCGGCAACAATAATTGACAACGGGTTCAAGTTAGAATCTGATGAATATTGAAGGAAAGTACTGAAACGTATCATGGCCAGAATTACCAATTTAATATTCTCAAGGTGTAGCTCTCGAAGGCATAGATGAAAATATAAATAGCCAGCATAACGGTACTTATTTGAACTCTTTGGTCTACCTTGCAGAATTTGATAGATAAAGAAAAGTTCAGTGTCCAAACGTATTATATAGTTTGTGATTTTTGTGTCCAAGAGCTCAGTCGAAGAACTGAATGTTATAATTTTACTGCAGGTGAATACACGATGGAAGAGTCGGTAAGTACCTAATCTAAAAACCAATTATAGTTTAGATATAGATATTAACTTTTCAATTTGAAAATGAATCACTTTTGTTTATTATGTATAATAATATGAACAGAGAAACCATTTCTGATAAATTTGAACTTGTCCAAGACTGGAAATCTAAATTTCCAAATATCTTGCCATTTGAAAATGTCTTTCACAATTCCCATATCGAATGCGTCTGGTGAAATATTTCTTTAGATTCTGAAAAGGATTCAAAACTATTTGAGATTTTGATCAGTTGCAAGAAAGAGTAGACCTAAGGGATGAAGACGAGTTGATTGATAATTTTCCGAAGAAGAACTTGAGAAGAAGATATGTTTTATCATTGTCCATTATAGTATGATAAAAAATGTCAGTTTATCGTTTATTTCATTCAACAGAATATTTTTCTATTTCATATATTTTATTTTATGTGATTCCAAGGAATAGAAATATTTTGTTTTACTATTTAATATTTCATTTACTTTTTCGTTTTTTATTGTAACACATAATATGAGGAGGGCCAGAAAACTTGAGCGCTTAGGGCCCGTGAGCTCCGTAATCCGGCCCTGCCAATACTCTATACATCTATAAGACGACGACACAGTCCACAGGGGCCCTATTCTCAAATGTCGACTACCCTATGTCGCCTGCGACAAAATATTTCTATCACATAGGGTTGTAGACATTTGAGAATCGGGCCCCTGGAGTCCAATTCTCAACTGTCTACCTTGTGTAGCATATGACTAAATATCTCCTTCTCTTTTTAATGCACATTCGAGAAAGGCGATGAAAATATTCTGTCGCATTCAAAATAAGGAAGTAGAGAAGACAGCTGGATAAGCCGAGTGGTGTCGATCGGGGTGGGTGACCAGCACGATTGGACGGACACATTCAGTATGAATTCTCGACTTTGCATGGTATCGCATCTTGAAAGCTGAGACGCTCGTTATTCCCAGCTCGCACAAATTTTCTGAAGACTTCTGATGGTTATTCGTAGGGGTGCAGCCGGATAATTCAGAATCAGCATCTCGGGGCCCTATTCTCAAATGGCTACCTTATGCGACATAAGGAAATAAACATTTTATAATCAGAGCACTGGGGTCCTCTTCTCAAATGGCTATGACGCATGCAACAAAATATGTCCATCGCCTTTCTAGAATGTCCATTAAGGGTCTTTAGCCCTCAAAATAAGAAACTTATATCGCTATAGTCTAGTTCCTAAATTGTAGATAGTGACTCATCCGTTGCACGGTTCATTATCCATATAAAACAGGTAGAATTAAAGAACAGAAATAAGCTAGGTACTTCGGCTTCAAATCAAGTTTAACTTTGCCACTTTCTTACATCCTCTCCGCAATTTCCAATCCAGTAAAAATCTGAAAATGTACGATGAGTCACTATCTACAATTTAGGAACTAGACTATAGATGGCAGTGCGTGTTCGAACGATTGAATAAATTCAAACTCCGCCCATTTGAAAATGCATGAATTAAAATGCTGAAATAAGAAGGCGTTCAGAAAATCAGATGTTGAATCATGTATAATAAAAACTTGTTAAATCAAGCATCTGAATGAAATTTTTGAGCATGAACTCAAAACGATAATATTTTGTGATTTACATTCTGACTCTCTAAAGAATTCCATCTTGGACTTTATTAATTCACACTGGCAAAATTATTTTTTAAATTAAACGAAACAATATTAAAAATAGTGATCAATAAAATACGAATCATAAACATTTTTTTGAAAACCATTCGATTTAATTAATTTAAACCACTTTCAAATTTGACATAAACGTGTACACATGCACACATACACACACACACCAACACACAGAAAGCTAGTCATTGTGAAAATTATAATATTTCGAAGTTTCATTCGACCAGTGAATTTTATTTTTTATAAACCCGGAGTACATCCACGAATATTCGGATCATCTGTAGAGTTTACATCCAAATGAGTGTGAGAAAACATTTTCGATCAAGTTAAATGGAATGTACTTTTATTCAATATCATAACTGGGAGTTGTATATTATAGCACAACAAAAATGTCTAGGCGCAGGGAATATTTCAAGTAATCTGAAATCCGACCCTGTGTCAGAACTGTATGATCCATCTCTTTACGTTTCACGTTATCTGCCGTATGAGAGGAGCAACATGAGGTGCGTAAAGAAATTCATTCCTGTTTCGGAATCGAGAATTGTAAGAAATGAATAATTTCCAATAGTCGTCAGCTGAAACATTCCTTCATTAATCGTCGTTGGTAAAATTGTATATTTCCCGATTCGAATAGAATAATGCAAGGAAATCCATTTCGCGATAACATCACTTTTTTGTAAAATTATTTACACATGAACGAAATTTTTAAAGAGGAAAATGACAATGACGTTGAACTAAGTAAATGATAGACTTCAATAATACAATGAAAGATCACAAAAATATTCGTTAATTTTGATGGTGGCAATCATGAAAAATGCACAAAATTGGGAGGAAATATCCTTTTCATTCATTTAATACTTCGAAATATTTTTTTGTTATTTTTATCTGTCTACACTCATACATGCCTTCATCAATCAGAAAAAAAATCTCCTATTCAGAAGAGGAACTAGAAAAGTGGTTTCTGAGATGGAAAGGAGCCAGGCTATAGAGCACTGTCAGCTGACGTCACAACATGGCGGTGATCAACTGATCGGGGGACAAACAAACAATTTGAGTCAGAAAAGAAAAGTGTTTTTTTGCGGTGGTTATTGATTAATTGTGATATTTTTGAACTCTACTAAATTTAGTGATCCTATTATTTGATAATATTTTGAAATACTCTTGTTTCAGATGAGAAAAGTATGTCTCTGTTCTCCACCTGTCTCTGCGTTGTTTGTATAGAAGGAAATTTGGAAATTTCACGTGCTTGTCGAGATTGGATCGGTTATAACAACCCATAACAGCACAAGTCTTCATGATTTATGTCCTCAAATCTAGAAGAGAAAACTGTTTGTATGATACCTATCATCATAGCAACGTATTTTTTTTTAAGAATTTTTTCCTCAGAAAATCCACAAAAAGGACACCTATTCTTATGGAAAATGGTTTTGTTTGTCCCCCCATCGAATGTTCGACAACTGTCAAATTACGTCACTGACATTGCTCTATTCTCCGAGCAAATAATCAGACTCTCCCAGAAAATAACCAAATACCACTTTTCCATGGCTTGTTAGGACCAGTTGAAATGTTATCATTTGAGTTAACACTGGACTCTGTTTCACAACACTATTTTGCAGAGTCATCAATTGTTCTCTACGAAGAATTTTAAATTCGTTCGTAGAATCATTAATTATTTCCACCACGAAACATTGCTGGAATACTAATATAGTAGAGTTCCAAACCGCTCCAATATTTTAAAAATTTAAATTCGTTTGTACATCATCATCATCGTTATCTTCTCTTCATTAGACATTCTGGTGGAATACTAAGGTGGCAGCATTCTTGATATTGCTGAAGCCAAACCGCCTTCGGCGTTAAGGAAGCTCGTCTTTGTGGCAGGGTTCCAATTTTTCTGGAACCAATCCCTTTCGATTTTTCAGTAATTTTGATGGTGATATAAAAGATGGTCCACAGGAATTTGAATTCATACACTTTTATATTTCATGTCCCCCCATCGGACATTGAATCTTTAGATTCTATTACCGAGATTTATTGCTGAAACTAATGTTACAGAATGAACGTACTGCTATTCTTTTTGTTAGGAAACAATCCATGAACCCAAAGTTATAATGATAGATAAGAAATACAGCTAGCTGAACCTGAGTATTTTAATAGACTAACTGAATGATATCATTTCAACAACACGATTACAAAGAACCACCAGAACTAACAAAAGTCAAAAACTTCCTGAATTTATTGTTCAATGACACTCGTCCTCATCCAGAATTTCGTAACACTCAGCTTTATTGGTTTCACCATCTTCACATCCTTCATCTGAAATTTTTTCCAGACCAGCCACTTTATAAGGGTCGCCTGTTAGTCTTCTGTCTCTCAAGTATTGTAAGCGTTGTTCTGTCGTATTCAGTAATCTCCTATAGCAATTCGTATTGGCTACGTAGTTCATTGCATAGGCGATATAATGTGGAGCAGCCATGGCAGCGACTATTATTCCGAAAGGTGGGATAAGCTCGAACCACATCTGAAAATATTTAATTTTTTCAATAGATCTCGCAAAAATACCAAAAAAATTATCATAAAATGGAAGGATTAATGATAATCCAGCCTTTCCGTGAATTTGGCTGAATTTTTGGTATGTTGCAGTTCTTGATGAGCTGATCAAAAGTGTCCATAGCTACAAAGCTCAAAATGGACAGTTTTCGAGATATGGAGCTATAAAAATGGATTTTTTCGATTTTTCGATATATTTGCTCATCCATCGGAGACCTCTCATTTCTTGTTGGGATGGAATTTCAATATTCGATGCCTAGAACCCGACTGAGAAATGGTCTTCCTCAGTTATACTAGGCACCGTTATCAAACATTTTTCATACACTGCTTCACAGTGCCTATGGAATGAGGTACAAATTCCAAGATCTTCCATACACCGTTCCAGGCTCAGGATGAATAATTTGTATTTTCGGAAAATTACATTTTTCGGATATTTTTTAAAGAGAAGAAACGACAATAACCGATTCCAAATATATCTGATGTCCAATAATATCTAATATGTTTTCCAAAATGTTCATAACGAGGCCCAGCGATCTGTAATGAGGAAAAATTTAAAAATCCTAATCATTTATCCTCATGGATAACAATTGTTATAATTATTGATGTCATTTAAATATCACTTTTGATTTGTTTCTCACAAATCTCGATAATCTAATAATGGGGTGCCAAGACAAGTTCCCCAGAATGGCTCGAAATGGATAATAGCTCCTCACAGCCAAACGAATCCGTGAAAATGTCTGCATTTTGGATACGAGATAGTACTTTCCATGTAGAATGGGGTAGTTGAGGTGTTGGAAGCAAACTGTGAATGGAACACCCAAATTGTTGAAAACACTACCTTTTTTAGTAGTGTTACATTAAAGTTAACAAATAAGAATAACTGTTTATTCATATGATTATTTACAAAATGAATAAGTAGATGAATCGAAAACAATATATAATTAAGAATAACATTCATAATAATAAATAATAATAACAATAATAATAATAAAGGACATCGACGAAAACAAAGTAAAAGCATCCATTGGAAATACAGCCCGTTGGAAATCGCTAGGTTTTGACGGCGTAACCAATTTTTGGCTGAAAATGCTTCATACAGCACATTTAACAACAGAATGATTGACAACAACAAAATCATTCTGAATTAGCTGACAAAGAAAAGAACATACCTAATACCCAAAAATGAAAATACAGAACTAGCAAAGATGCAGACATTTTCACAGATTCGTTTGGCTGTGAGATGCTATCATCCATTTCGAGCCATTCTGAGGAAAATGTCTTGGCACCCCATTGTCAGATTATCGAGATTTGTGAGATATAAATGGCATATCATATGTGAATGACATTATAGTGATCACAATTGTTATCTCTGAGGATATATGATTAAGATTTCTCCGTTTTCCTCCATTACAGCTCGCTGAGCCTCGTTATGAACATTTTGGAAAACATTCGATATTACTGGATATTAGATATACTTGGAATCAAATATTTCGGCCTCTCTTCAAAAAATACCCGAAATATGACATTTTCCGAAAATATAAATTATTGTAGCATTATCTTGTAGCATGGAAAGATGTATGGAAGATCTTGGAATTTGTATCTCGTTCCATAGGCAGTGTAGAGCAGTGTATAAAAAAAATTTGAAAACGGTGCCTAATATAACTGAGGAGGACCATTTTTCAGTCGGGGTTTAGGCGCTGAATAGTCGAATTCCATCCCAACAAGAAATGAGAGCTCTCCGATGGATGAGCGAATACCCCAAAAAATTGAAAAAATCCATTTTCAAATCTCCATATCTCGAAAACTGTCAATTTTTGAGCTTTGTGGCTGTGGAGACTTTTGATTAGCTCATCAAGAACTACAACATACCAAAAATTCAGCCAAATTCACGGAAAGCCATTTCCCATAAGAAATGTGTGGGGTCCTTTCCTATACTATAGGAGTTTCGTCGGCAAGCATTGAACAGAGAATAGACCACCAGCCCCATACGACTGTCGAATCATCTCGCTATGCTCGTGTTCCAATATTACGTCTGGTGCAAAAAACACGCTCATTTTGCAACTTGTTATATAAATAGCCGATTTTTTAATGTATTTTCTGAAGAGGGTATGTTACCGCTTTTGACTAGGTGACGTAATCGTTCATTGAAATATAGATCTTGTGATACTACGCTAGTGCTCTAGTCCTCCAGATTGGACTGGCAGACTCATGATTCAGTATTCTGTTATACCAATGGATCCTTTGGATCACTATAGCTTGAATGATGTTATTTATTGATAATAATGAAAAAATCTCAAAAATAAATAAAATATCAAGTTCTGATCACCAGAATCACAGAATTCAGTATTGAAAGACCTTTAAGATGACGTATCACAAGACCTATATATTCACGCGCGGATACAGGGGGCAGTGAAGATAATTGACCCCCTAACGACTCACGATATCAAACTGAAATTTGATCAAATTTATTGTATACAACGAATTTACCAAAAGATAGATGAAATCACACAAAAATTGGCCCCCACCCTAAACGAAATTGCCCCCCTAAACGAAATTGCCTCCCTAAACGAAATCCTGTGTCCGCCCCTGTATATATTGGTTTAAAAAAATCACCGATTACGCCACCACGTCAAAACCTGTGACGTAACCTCTTCAGAAAGTACATTAAAAAATCGTTGTTTAAAAAGAAAAATCGACATATTTCAGTATTTTTAATAAAAATACATTACAAATTGTGAAAGGCTTTCGCGGCTATCGTTTAATGAATGATGGTTTTGCTGTACCAAACAAGTAGTGTTCAATTATAGAAACTGTAAACATATCTCTTGAAAATGTCAACCACTCGTGTTGGCGAAACGTCGAGAATATCTCACAATAAACGTCGGCCTAAAAACCAGGAATACCATCATTCATAAAAACACATTGTTTTCGAAATAATGAATCTGTTCCATGATTTAGCCGCTCACTGTATAGGAACCACAGGAAGTGTTTCGATGTGAAGTTTTAGATGGTGTTTTAGGAAAAGAAATGTTTACAATTTTTCTCAAATGCATAATACTTATAATGTTCTTTTCTATCTAAACTATACAGCCGTTAGCTTAGCGGTCTAAGGAGCAGGTCGTTTGAAACTTCAGCTTGCGATGGCCGGAGTGTGAGAGAATTTTTCTCAATTGTATCGTAATCGATAGGCGACCTCATGACTTGCTGAAAAGCAAGTGTATTGTGAGTTGTCTAGATGCCAGTATAGTACTAGCTGGAAGTGCACACCAACCACCCGAGGTGGTGCTGTAGCTTTTCCTGGTTTTCCTTAAGCTGAAAAGTGAATACCTAACCCAACCATCAGTAAGTCGTACCGGAGCACCACGGAAAATAATAATAATAGCCGTTCTTTACCCGCACAGGCCTCAGAGTAATAAAATACCATAGAGATGCCTTCTCCATCCTTGTCTTGAAGTCAACATAACTTTGTTTATTTACAAGCGAGGGCCTTATACATGTTAAGTCCGTATTCATTCGGGTAGTTTCGTGTATGCCCGTTCATTTCATTCGGATCAAGTTGTCATTCTTCGTTTGTATTATGGTCCTTCTTACTATAAATTTAAACAAACTGTCCATAACATTTCACCACCCGTCACCCCCTCGCCAACAATTTGTATAGAAAAGAATAGTTCATGCTCACTTCAAAACAGGTATATGTGTACGTATAGGCAGTGCATCTCTATGTCTTTTATTACTTTGAGGCACAGGCTATGCCTTTTGACTGTAAGGAAGAATTATTATTATTATTATTACTATTATATTTAATTTTTTAATCTTGATTCCATGAAATGCCACTGGATTCTACGCTACTGCTAGCTGGAATCTTCGAATACGTTGGATGTTTGGATCTAATTGAATAATTCAACTCAGTATTCAATTCGAAAATATTATTATAACCCATTCATCTTAGTACTAGATACCATTTGAAAAAGAATCCACCCTGTAAAGTTCAAAACCGTATTGATGATCGCACATTCACATTCATGCATACTAATAACAAATCAACAAATCTCAATAGTTTTTGTTTCATAACGGCATTATGTGCGTATTTCTAAAGGCTGTCAGGAGTTTTGGAATTATAGGAACAAGTTTTTATAACTCTGATTAATGCGAAAGTGTGAGAACATCGTCAGACAAATATTGTATGTATTACCAGATGCTAGACATTTAGGTATTCAAGTAGGTTTTTATCGAAAATAATAGATGTTTTTATGCCATACTGATTATGGGACTCATCATCCCTTTGTGGGTTACATGAGATTAATTCTCTTGCATTTATGTTTGTACATTTCATCTATATTGTAATTGTATGTATCTATCCTTTGTAAGCAGATTGTATGTTTATACCACAGAACTCAAAGAACCTAGAATGCTGTAAGCCGCAGGAATTAGTGAAAAGCGAAAGGAAACACATGTATGCATTTAGTTACTACGGATCTTGCGCAAATCATTAACATCATTGCCAGTTCATGTACTTATTGATAATCTAATAGGTATTAATGCTTTTATGATTTATATACGTACAGTGTACATTGTGTACAGTCCCATAATAACAGCCAAAATTCGTCAATAATCAGTTGCTCAAGTTCATAAAGTTCACTACTTGTCTAATATAATCGAAACAGATATCGACAATAAGTGGAGCACATAAACTCATGATACGAACTAAGATTTTTCAAGAGATAAGTTGGCAACACTGTGTGTGTAATTCGTCTGAAGATTTTCAAGTTCAGAGCCGGCCTTGTCTCTTTGTAGAATTCACGGCAAAATTCAATATGTTTCGTATTTTACTACATAACTACATAGTCCATAGAATTTCATTCAAACCCCCCCTGACATGGCAGCCGTGTTACTGCGCATGATCATGGGCACCGTTTGGCGTACGTTAGGTTTCGTTTTTACACTATTACCCTACAGCATTGGCATTCTAGGTTCTTTGAGTTCTGTAGTTTATACCTATCATTTTACCCAATATACCCATAACTAGACTACTAATAAAGAACTCATGAGAGATTTAAAAACTAGTCTTTGGAGCCTCGTAACGAAGACAGGGGTAGATAAAGAACTCTAAATGACCTCGAGGGCACATACAATAGATCTGAGAAGGTCGCGGTGTAGTGGCTCGTAGCACGAAAGCCCCCAATCTAATCTAATCTACTAAATAAAGAAAAGAAACCGTTAAATCAATGTTATTAACTCACCCTTATGAAAATTAATAACTTCTTAACTTCTGTGTATTAATTCTTGAAAGATAAGAGAAAAGCCAGCATTTAATTATGACAGTCGCACAACTGATTTTGTTTCTTAGGGCCGCTTCACAGTTGAGTTGCAAAAATATTAGTTTTACGCATGTGCATTAGTATTTCAATCGTGGGCGTCGGTTGAATTAAATGTGAAGTAGGTGCCTATTTAGTATTTCGTTAGAAAATTATTCTTGAGATTTGTTTCTATAGAAAATATATGGATACAGACAGAGAGAAAACTCACTATCTATCATGACAAACTGAGAATCAATTAGCTCAACTTAAGAACTAGCTGGTTTTTGTCAGTATTCGACATGCGACATGCTCATACGTGGCGGATTTGCACGCTCTGCGCATTCAACTAAGAACCACGTGCATTTAATTAATTGGAACAAATTAATACCACGCTAATCAATTTCTATGCTCGATATGATTATTTGATTAAAATTAAAGAAATAAAAGCTCCATAAAAGGAATAAACGCTCGATTAACAGAATAAACGCTGGATAAAAAAAATGAATCCATCATAAAAACCGCGAGCGAAACACTAATTTACGCATCTTCAACTCAAGCTAGGTTAGCTTACTCAAGTTGGGTTTGTGTGTCAAGTGCGAGTGAAACACTAATTCACGCATTTTCGACTCGCAAGCTAGGTTAGCTTGCTCAGGTTAGGTTTGTGTGACAAGTGCGAGCAAAAAACTAATTCACGCATGTTCGACTCGCAAGCTAGGTTAGCTTGCTCAGGTTAGGTTTGTGTGACAAGAACGAGCAAAAAAACTTATTCACGCATGTTCGACTCGCAAGCTAGGTCAGCTTGCTCAGGTTAGGTTTATGTTTCGAGTGCGAACGAAACACTAATTCACGCATTTTCGACTCGCAAGCTAGGTTAGCTAGCCCAGGTTAGGTTTGTGTGTCAAGTGCGAGCAAAACACTTATTCACGCATTTTCGACTCGTCAGCTAGGTTAGTTTGCTCAGGTTAGGTTTTGTGTGTCAAGTGCGACCAAAACAATAATTCACTGATTTTTGACTCGCAAGCTAGGTTAGCTTGCTGAGGTTAGGTTTGTGTGACAAGTGCGAGCAAAAAACTAATTCACGCATGTTCGACTCGCAAGCTATGTTAGCTTGCCCAGGTTAGGTCTGTGTGTCAAGTGCGAGCGAAACACTTATTCACGCATTTTCGACTCGCCAGATAGGTTAGTTTGCTCAGGTTAGGTTTGTGTGTCAAGTGCGACCAAAACACTAATTCACTGATTTTTGACTCGTAAGCTAAGTTAGCTTGCTCAGGTTAGGTTTGTGTGTGAAGTGCGAGCGAAAAATTAATTTACGCACTTTCAATTCAGTTTCCCTTCTTCTTGTCTGTCATTTAAACGTCGTAAACATATACATTTATCGAGCATTTGTCCTTTTTATCATGCAAATGTGATTTTAATATCGAGCAATGCTATTGTGCGTTTGCATAATTTTATAAAACATTTTCAATTTTCCATTGTACAAATGTGCATTGGATATCAAACTCTTTATTCCTCTCCTTCATTAATTTATAGAAGGACCCCCAAATCCACTTTGATCTCGGAAACGGCTTTAACGATTTGTATCAAATTTTGTATTTAGATAAGGTTTTACATTTCAAGTTCATCTATATAGGCTCCTTTCCAAAAAAAAAAAACCGTGATTTCACTAATAATAATAATAATAATAATAATGTCGAGAATTTTTAAATTCAATTTTCACCCACTTCTTTTCAGCCACTTTCAATCGTCCGATCAATCCAAAATTTGGAACGCATATCAGGGACTGTCGACAATAAAAGAATTTCATGACATTAATGTAATAGTAATGATGATATTGATAATAATAATAAGACAGGTGACAGAGATTCGATTTCCAGCCGGTGCGAAGATTTTTCTTCACAGATGTGTAAGGCTGAATGATTGAATTTCGTAGCTGGCTGGGAATGATCCTCCACGTTCCAATGTTGGTTTAAAAATTGACAGTGCTGCTCCTAAAGTGGCGTAAGGAGTTAGTAAGACATCGTACTAAGAACACATAGTGGCTAATGATCATAGCAACCAAATAAAAAAATAATAATAATGAGAATTATAAAATTTAATTTTCACCCACATATCAAAGACCGATGACAATAAAATAATTTCATAATAATAATGTAATGGTAATGAATAGCAATAAAAATGAGAATTTTCACACTCTTCCAATAGTTCGAATAATCAATACACTCACATAGAGACATAAGCAAACAGGTCACCAGTTGATCTCTGGTGCCGGAAACCATATTGTCGAACATTGATAATTCCTGAGCGTTCTAGATATTTCATGAGCTCGATTTAAATGGTTTTTTATGAGCTTCGTGAAACAGATGGTAGTGCGTTAGGCCGTAGTTGCTATATAGGTAGGGTATTTTCCCCATACCTAGATTTCAATAGATATCACGATGTTCTTTGATTTTCGCGAAAACCATAAGATGAATAGACATTTGTTAGTTCGAAAATCGAGAAACGAGATGTAATTTGAAATTAGCCGACTACTCAGATAGTAGAAAATATTGTGAATGACCACTATGGATTTTCAGATAACATTATCTTTATAGAGGAATCTGCGCGCAGTTGAATAAAGGAGACCCATTCAATAAATATTGTGGAACAGGTGAATGTGAATATTTTTAGATTAAGTTTTCTGACCACCTGTCCTGTCATGGCAATTAATGCAGTCGTAAGATAATAATGTAGCTACAAATGGACAAAACCTTTGAATTACATGATTAAAATTCCTTCGTAGGAGAGAAACAACCGTCCAACCAGTAACTATTGCCAGCACTTGAAAGCTCAAGCCGCTATTTCCTAATAGCATTCTTTCAGTTATTTTTGAAGCAGACACCATCGCATTATTTATTCTAAGGAATATTTGTTTCCCACATAATCTGTGAAGCGTAAGAGATTTAAATTTAGTACGAAAAAACATTTCAGTTATTTCCGTATTTTCAGTAATTCCAAAACAAACATTCGTCTTCCGTGTTTGTTTAGATTGCACGTCGGAACACACGAAAACAATAGGTAACTCCATCATGCAGATTGAATGTCCAGCTATTTCTGACTATTTCACTCATCTTAAAATTATCACCTAATCTGACCAATCGGAAGGCAAAGACAACTCGTGTTATCGCGATAACACCAGCTGTCTTTCAATTCTGATTGGAGGATCAGCTTCGGTATTTTCAGCGACGTAACCATGACGAAATGAATACGTTTGACAGTTCGATCAATAATAAATATAGCTGGATATGTCAGAATGAGTCGCTTCACTGCAAATTCAAATGAAATTATGAAACGAAACATTGTAATATTGACGATTTTAATAATTTGTTTATGACTGTCATACATTTTTCGTATTCTCGTGATTGAATTTATCTCATAAGTCTGTCTTTTATTTCTGAACTCAACTGAATTGTTTTGAGAAAACACCACTCGTCCTGCCCACTCGTGGTGTTTTCACGAAGCAATTCAGTTTCGTTCAGAAATAAATCGACAGACTTATCGCGACAATTTCACTCACTATATGAAGTCGCGTCTCCTGCGATATGAGGACCAATCAGAATGGGATTTCGCGAAAGTACACGCTTCCTTTCGCTTCCTTTCTTTCCGATCCGATCTTGTAATCTAATATGACATAAACGTCAGGTTGACAGACTTCATGTTTATTATTCATTAGTTGCAACTATTGAAGAATTCACTTTGTTAACTCGATCAAATTTCAAATAATAACTTGGTTGGTTCGTGAAATTATCTCAATAAATACGACTCGTGCTCACAATACAATCGATAATTCTGTCAGAAATCAACGAGATCAAATTGCTCAAAGCAATTTGATCGAGTTAAAGATTTCGATTATCGATAGTATTGCGACCACTCGTGGTATTACCCCCGAAAATTCAATCACTCGTGGTATTACTCCTGAAAATACACAGAACCAAAAACACTAAAAAAACATAGCGATTCAATGTTGTGATGAGATTGAGATTGAGTAATAAACGCGAAATAAAATCTTTCGAATATATTTCTGGAGACAGTATTATTTTTTGTCATAGATCAAACGAAAATCTGGCTGCTCATCTGATGATATGATGCCATCTATGGCTAAACTCTGGAACTAATGAAAAAAAAACATCAGCATTCGAGTAAACTATGTACGCTTTCGTATGGCTTTATATGGGCAGTATTTTTGAATTTTCAGCCAAACGTTCAGTATAGGTTTTTTCGGAGAAAAAAATAAAAAATTCCTCATACAAGCATATGTCTCCACTTTCTTTGATTTCAAGCTACAAAGTGTCAAAGTTAGAGAAAAAAAAATTCAAAGTACATTAAAATAAGCCTCTCATCATTTCAAATAAGCATACCAAGTTTCATCAAAATCAGCCAGAAGGTTTTTGAGTAATGATTAAAAAACTGTTTTTTTCGAAAAACTTTGTTACTCTGTATTTCGAAAACGAAGCAAAATGGGACACATGCATGCATGAACAAAAAGATTATTTTCACCTAAAAAACTGATACTGAACCTGAAGCTATACACAGGGTGTTTCCGAAATTAGAACGATAAAGAAAATGGGTTGTTATATGGCACAAAATGTAACAATAAATTGGAAAAATTTTTGTTTTTGAAGCAATCAAAAATTTTCAAAATATTGTCGCTTCTTGTTATGTTTGTTTGGGGAGACACTGTCTGCCCGCTGACAGTGTGTTTCAGCTCGGTTTGCGTTAGTTATTCTTTTAGTTGTAAGAAATATAGATTCTCACAGATCATTCAAAATTTTCAACACTAAATTGTTCAAAATATTTGTGTTTATGGCAATGCCGCTTTTGTATTCGAACTGAAAACTATGCGCGGCAAGCTTTTCAATCTGTTACTCACGGAATAAGCTACATTACACATCAAAAGAAATTATTTTTCTTTGAGCGCATTTGAATTGAAGCTTGTCTTTGAATAGTTATTTATTATACAAGGGAAAAAAGTATTAGATTTTAGCTCGAGGTTACACATTTTTTTCTGTGACGGGAAAAACGACGATTTAATCAAACATCTACCTTAACCTATGTGTATATATATCCGGTAAAAATACTCACTTTTTTCCCGTGGGCAAAAAGTACTCACTTTTTTCCCGGTTCTTGGGGAAAAAGTAATTTCATAAAAAGTTTTATTTTATTACCTGTCAACGGGGATAAAATGTCAAACTTTTTTCCCCTCACAGAAAAAAGTTTTTTTTACTATTTTATTAGTTATTGCAGTTAACCAAACCTACACATATTGACAAAAGAGTATGTCTCTTCATTAATGTATAGGTAACTAATTGTTATTTTTGAAATTGCATGTATATAAATAAATGCAAATAATTTGCTCGTCATTGAAATTTACCAGGATATGTTAATCATGTCACAATTAGGAATAGAAAAATCGTCTGCAAACTAGTGGCAAATTTTTGAAATTGCAATTTCTGGCTCTTGGCTATATTTTTCATATATGTCACTGATTTTATGTAGCCAGACATTTTTAGTGAAACATATTAGTGCTCATCAGTTTTATAAATTTCAAATATACAGATAAAGATCGGACATCTGCTTGCAAATGATTGGAAATTTTTAGTGGCGTTGTATATTATAGATTTTTTCTGACAGTTTTCCTGGGTATTGGTGAAATAATCATGCGGTTGTCATACCTTGTATTATAATAAGTTGAATCAATTTCATGTGTAACGAAATGTAAAACATTTTGTTACTTTTTATTTTTTTTTAATTTCATGTTGGTATCACATGTTATTGAGATGTTCCAACTTATTTAATTGTTCAGTAATTGGTAACACTCAAGATAGACAGAGTGAGAGAGAGATCGACTTCCTTCTTTGAAAAGGCTTCTTCCTTCTTCGTTCCTTTCTGAATCGAGCACTCGAAGAGTCGGTTACCTTTTTGAATTTCCCTTCGAAAAAGATAAATTTTCCACAACGAGGAGATGAAAGGTCGTATATGTATTTAAATAATTAACATAATAAATTTTTGATCGATTCACTAATCGAATCGATATACATATCGGCATTCTTTTGGCTTATTTTTCTAAATTTTTAAAATGTATTTTTGATCTTCACGCTTCACTAACACTTCACGGAAACAAGATGGCCTCATGTGCGTCACTATTAATTATCTGTACCTATATTATCAAATTTTGAAAATAAATGTAATATCATCAATTTAATCTTATTCGAATAACATTTCGCACCCTCTTTTGACGAGTCGGTCCTGAAATGTAATAAATGAATTGTTTCTAACCTCTGAAAATGATGACTCACATGTGGCAATAATTTCTGTAAATTCTATATTTCAAGCGTTAAAATATGAATCAGACCAGAAAATATCAATCTGCTTAGAAGGCAAGCCTAGGTGCGAGCAGCAAACTAGAAGCAAAAGGTACTCCTCCTGAACTTGGATGGAAACCAGGTTTGGATGGAAAGACCTGGCCTATAGCCAAAAGAAACCCCAAAATGTTTTGACAACCTCTCTCCATGACAACCTTTCACTTCCAGTCGTTGTGACACAAATCAAGTCATCTGCTTGCTTTGTGACACCTTATAAAGTCAAGGATTATCTCAATACCGTCTCTTTCTATCTGTATATCTGTATCTATTTTTTATGAGAGAGATCAATATTTTCCCATGATTTTCCTTACATGTCAGTTTTCCTGAACATTTGTAACTGATTACTAAATAAAAAAAATGGTAGAAAACAATTTTTCATGAAATTTATTGTTGTTGTGCTCGTTTGAGACTGGACTCTTCTCTACCATTGCTTGAGAACATTCTAAATTTAAGCTTCATTATAAAGGACCCCGCACCGTTTTAATGGGAAATTGACTTTCGGTAAATTTGCTCGAACTTTTTTTATATTATAGAGTTTGTGATGCTGATCAAATGTCTATTGCGCAAATGCTCTAAATTCAACGGTTTAGATTATACAGAGTGCTGAAGTTGACTTTTCCAAAATTTCAAATGGCCATTTTGAAGCTATTTCTTCGAATATATAAACCAAATAAACCATGCATCGATTATTTATATAGGTTTAACAAATCCACTATAGAGTATAGTAATTCCTGCACATACCCACGATATACAGGGTGAGTCCAAGGCTATCAATTTAATGATTTGTAAAAAATTGAGCGCTGAAACTCCATTCAATTTCAGATATTTCGAAGGATACTGGGATCAAATTCAATTGATGATATTAGCATTTCTTGAATCAGACTGCCATATTTTATACAATATGTTTTGTTTCTCATGAAGCTGCACCTGTCCTGCTTGTTAATATATTTAAATGCCTGGAATTCCGGATAATTTGATGACGGTTTGCTCTGAAGAAGAACAAAATATACAGGGCCTATCAAAAATAATGGCATTTGCTGATGATTTCTTTGAAGTAGTTAGGGTTTTGAAACTTATTTTATTCATGCAAAGGCCATTATTTTTGATAGATCTTGTATATTTTGTGTATCTGCAGAGTTAACTCTCATCATAAACGACGACTAAGTTATCCGGAATTCCTGGCATTTCAATATATCATCAAGCAGGACGGGTGCGACTTCATGGGAAATAAAACATCTTGTATAAAATATGGCAGTCTGATTCAGAAAATGCATCAATTGAATTTGATCTCAGTATCCTTCGAAATATCTGGAAATGAATGGAATTCCACCGCTCAATTTTTTACAAATCACCAAAAAAATTGCTAGCCTTGGACTCACCCTGTATATTGTGGGTATGTGCAGGAATTACTACGCTTTATAGTGGATTTTTATTGGCCATATAAATAATCGATGCATGCTTGATTTGGTTTATATATTTGAAGAAATGGCTTCACAATGGTCATTTGAAATTTTGAAAAAGTCGACTTCAGCACTCTGTATGATCTAAACCTTTGAATTTAGAGCATTTGCGCAATGGAGACATTTGATCGGCATGACAAGTTCTACAATATATAAAAAGTTCGAGCAAATTTACCGAAAGCCAATTTTCCATTGAAATGGTGCGGGGTCCTTTATATTTTTTTACCTCAATTACATCTTAGAAACATTGTTTAGATCAGCAAACCTCACATATTTCTTTCCTAATACCCATATGTCTAAATTGTAAATTTAAATTTTCTATCTAAATTGTATCTTTGAAACATTTAACTGAGAAAATTTTACATAATTTTGTATCATACTTTCAAGAAAATTTGAGACTAGTTTTGTCCTCGATTTCGCATGGGCGATCTGTATGATATGATGATATGATATAGATATGTGACTCAAATTTGTCACAAGATACTGGTTTTGTTCACTTTTTCACAGCGTATATCGCAGCGTCCAAGTATCTGAGCTTCAGGAAAGATCCCAGACCGACTACATATCCTATCCAGCTAGTAGAGTAGCCATTGTTTCGAGACACCCCTAAAGGCACCTACGCCCAACGTTGAAGTAGCGCTCTGGAGTAAGTCTTTCCATTCATCGCAACGACTGATCATAAAATGTAAACGAACCACAAACCACCTAATCTATTGTAGGCGAATCGACTCTAGTAAAACTAGTTTGTATTTTTTCTTTCTAAAAATTGTATTTTATGTATGCATACATGTTTCTCCAATCATAAGTCAATTCAATTGTATTTTGTATATGCATACATGTTTCTCCAATCATAAGAGAAAAAAAATAAGATTATGTAATTTTATGAATATAGTGTTTTCTGAAATTCTAGCTTTTTACTGTTGAGAAGCACAAAGACTATCCTTTTCTGGTATTTTCATTTAATAAGAAAAGAACCTGGTGCCCATGCTTACCTAGTATCTCTCATCTCTGTCTCTGTAAATATTTGTCAAAGGATCTATCTTTTATACTGCAGATAACGATACCCACGACCTTCCGTATCTGAGCAGCTCACAGGCATTGCTGTATTAAATGAGCAAGTAAATAAAGACAAAGCTCTTATTTTTAGTTACACATGACGGAATTCAAACATCCAATTTCCAATATAAATATAAAAGTCACTGTTGTGATTCTGTGGGTTTTAAACGTAGGTTTACAAGGGTTCACGTGCAAAGGTAGATTATTATTATATATTAGGGACTTTCGTGCTACAAGCCTCTACACCGCGACCTTTTCAGATCTATTGTGTTTGTCCTCGAGATCATTTAGAGTTCTTTGTCTAGCCCTGTCTTCTTTACGAGATTCCACAGGCTAGTTTTTAGAACTCCCATGAATCTGGGAGCTCTTGGTTTTTCTTCTCCCAGCGTTAGAAACCTTTGCCTTGACAAGCCCTCGCAGTGGCATAGTATGTGTACTGATGTTTCCTCTTCTTCCTGACAGAACCTGCATAGCATTTCTTCTGCCAGGCCTATTGTACTCATGTTTGTTGAGCCTACAGTGCTCTGTGAGAAGTCCTACTACTATTCTAGTAGTGTTCTTCTTCTGGCTTAGTAGATAGTCTGTGAATGTTGGCTGCGGTTGTTTGATAAACTCTTTGGCCTGTCTCATCCCTGGTGCATTGTTCCACCATTCTTGAGACTTCTGTTGAATCCATGATTTGGTGTTTGTTTTTAGTACAGCTTTTGCTATACCGCAATACGGTTCTGGGCCATTCAGGGCCTTACTTGCTCCTTCTCGGGCTAGTGTATCGGCCTCTTCATTGCCTCTATAACCTGTGTGTGCTGGTACCCAGGCTAGTGTCAGTCTGTTCTGACTGCCCAGCTCTTTTGGAGCTTCTATGCAGTCCCAAACAAGTTTTGAGGTAACTTGCATTGAGTTGACTGCTTTTATCGCAGCTTGGCTATCTGAGTATATGGCAATGTTTTTTCGTGAAAAATCGTGCCTTATTAGCTCTTGTGCACAATGGTGTATTGCAACGATTTCCTCTTGAAATATCGTCGCATGTTTGCCCAAGCTCAGTGAGATTTTCATCTTCGGCTTGTTTCCGTAAATGCCGGCTCCTGCACCTTCATCCGTTTTGGAGCCGTCCGTGTAGACAGCGATTTCCGCATTGATGGGAGGCCCCCCCTTCCACGCATCCCTTGTCTTGAAAGTTTTGTCAAAGCTATATCTGGGAAGAATGCCATCTGATGGCATTCTTGTAACCGGGTAATTTCTCAACTATTCGTATATGTTGTTGTATTCTCTCCCGTGCATATTGCTAATGGGTGCTTGTCCTCTAAGCAACCTGCTCGTGACAGACCTGGCTTCGGTTTGGAGGGTAACGTACGGCTCTCTTTTGAATGACGAGTACGGAGTTGAGTAAAAATTGAGAACTTTTAGCCAAAAACATATCCCACATCTTAAATGAGAGTCAATTAAAGCAAAGGTTGCAGAAAAATTCAGTTCTCTCGCAATCACTCCAGTTGCAAAGCATCCCAACCGGTGCTTATACAGGGTGTTTCTGAATTCGATACAAATATTTTAAGGGCGTATTCCTGGGTTCAAAATAAGACTTTTTTTTTCGTAAATATGTGTCCGCAACCACTTTATTTCTGAGATACATGATGCTGAAATTTAACAAATTTCTCAATATCTCCAAAATCGAATCGCTTTGGGCTTTTTCTTTCAATTTTGGCATATTCCAAGTACACATAAGAATACATTTTTTCCATGATGAAGGTTTTCTTAATTTTCATCAGTGGCGTCCCTGTATGCATGCACTGTCATATTTTTGATCAAAATAATGACACGCTACTGTTTTTTTGTCAAATAAGTATGATTTTTATAATTGTCTTCTATCTTTTCATAAACATGGTCTCTGGACTTTTTTCGTCCGATGGACGGTTTTCGATTAAAAAAATAAAAGCTGGTACCCGTGCGATTTTTTGTTAGTCTCAATAAAATGCATTTTGTTTTTCAAATCGAAAAAAAACAACAACAAAAACAATATTAATTTGAAGAAAAAAACACAGTGGCATATTATTATCATTTTTGTTAAATTTCAACACCCTGTATCTCAGAAATGAAGCGGTTGCAGACACCGGTTTATCGAAAAAAAGGTCTTATTTTGATCCCAGGAATACACCTTTGGAATATTTGTATTGAATTTAGAAACACCCTGTATACATTCAGATATCAAGCAAAATATTGAACAGTCTAAAAATATTTTGTATTTCGCCATTGTTGGATCTATGTATAAAGGTTAAAGGTAGCAAATAGTTTTTGAATGTAATATTCGGGAAAAATACTAACAAGAATTTAACTACATATTTCTAGAAATAATAATTTTGATAAACATAGGTATAAAAATATTGTAACATTTCTGTTTTATGACTATTATCTTTAGTATTACATTCAATATGCGAAAATAGTTGATACGCCACGGAACATAATTCCCTGAAGCTCGCCCTTTTCAACCATCAAAACCCATCTCGTATATGCATAAAATTAATTAATTGAATTAGTTTCGTCGGTTTTGCGTATGTTACGTTTCCCACACCCACTTTTCCGCTTCGTGGCTGCGTGCCGTGCATGTCCACAACGAATCGATGCCAGGGGAAGAATTATTGATTTTGGCACTCCAACAAACACCATTACATATAGGTTTCCCGCTTGATTTAGAATGTTACACTTTCTAATTATCAATTTTACGTCGCTCCGTTCGTTCGCCTAATGGTCGATTTAGCCAGTTTGATTACTTCGTTGATGTTACCAATATAATAAATTCATAACCAGCAGGTGCTCTTTTAGTCCAGTTTTTAGAGTTTTTTTTCCCCTAACCGGGACCAAAGTGGATGAAAATTGGCATACTAGTAGATTTTGAGGCTGAGAATCGAAATATCGATGAATACTTTCTGAGATATGTCGGACAGGGGGTGAAACTATCACTTATAATCTCCCTAGTGCTTGAATTATTGCCGGAAATTTTTCGAGTACATGAATTTTCAAAAAATTCATGTACGAGATAAATTTGCAGCAATTAATTCAAGCACGCGGGGGATTCGGTAAGAAAATTTCACACCAAAATATATTAAATTAATGGTTAATTCAACTGACTTGTAGATTATTCTGAGAGAAAACAAGTTGTAACATCAGTGGGCCATGAATGGTTTTTGTTGATATAATGACAGTTACGCGTTGGTATTAGTGGCGGTGTTTGTATGTGAGAAAGGAAAATACATTTTGCGACATTTTCAACCTAAAATTGCATTGCACATCACGCAGAACCAAAATAGTTTTGACTGGTCCATGCGGATTGTCTATTGGGAAGTGATGTGGAAAGGAATTCTTGCAAATTTCAGCCGAGTATTCACGATAAGTTGAATAAAATTGTTTCAAATATTAAGTTCATCAAGTCAAGCATAGATAGATTTGATTGATATACATTTTTTACCGATGGACCTATTCATCGTTAAAGTTCTCAAAATATTTTCAGACACATTCGAAATATTTAGTGAATATATAATTATGAAATATTATCTCCTTTCATATGAAAAATAACATTCCATTCGTACATAAAAGCAAAATGTTAACTATCACATGTCAAATATTTGACAGAAAAATTTCGACTTATTAATTTCGCCTAGGGTACCCAGGAGGATAAAAATTTCCGAAAATTTTTTGGGTTGCCATGGCAACTAAATAAAAACCAATTTTTTGATTGGCTGAAAGAGTGAGGTGTGAAATTTTCTCCTGAATTTTTAAACGCCTTTTATTCATGAAGGGGTAGTTTTTCCAGAAAATTTTACTCTAGAAATGATCATTCATACATGTGAGATATTTTTCAAAAGCCTCTTACACACACCAGTTTATATATATTAAGTTGAGTAACCATCATACCATCTTGAAGTAGATTGGAATGAAATTTGGAGCATCTATATAATACATAAAACTGCATTTTTTGACAAGTGACTCAGCTTCATGCAACTTCCGGTCTTACCGGAAGTGATATGAACATTCGATTTTTAAATGAAACACCAGGTATATTTTAATTTTTTTTGTCTCCATATAACATTCTGAATACAACCATGTATCATTTGTTACTTTTTGTAACCAACAATTTTTTAAATTCTTAAGTTTATTTTTGAATCTAGAGGACTATGAACACGTTCAAATTATTAATTTTAGTCCTAAAGTATTGGGAAAAATACAACTTTACGGTTTTTGATTGAAATGCATCTGCTGGGTAAAATTTAATTTTTAAATCATTATTTTTTTTCAAATGGCAACATAGTGGCTCGTCGGTTCAGAAAAAAAAAGAATTTCATTACGATTGATGATACCGCACACTATTAGGTCTCGTAGAAACTTTCCCAACAAACTTAAAAATATTACGGTAGATCTTTCTTTTTTATATTAAAATTCATCGAGTAACCTGTGACCAAAACAAATGATATAACAAAACCATCAATCCAAAAACTAGTATCTCCTTGCATAAATGATATTATTTAACATGTATTTCAATCAGCGTACGCAATAGTTTCCTAATTTAGATTTGGAAAAGTGTGGTAAGATAACATATCGACAAGTAATGTTATTTTTTCAATAAACCTTAATTACCTTGTTTTATCAGTTATGTATAGGTCACAGGTTACCCATTGTATTTGAATCTTATTTTAATCTGGAATTGTATTTCATTTCAAGAAAGATCTTAAGAAATCTTTTCAAGTTTTTTTAACGAAATTTTGTTTAAAACTTATAACAGTGGAGTGGTATCAACATAATCGTAATGAAATTCACAAAATTTCAATTTAAAAAAAGTTAGTAATACAAATTCTAAAATCAAACTGTACATACAAAATAGAAATATTTCGACTTTTCGATTTTTCTTTAAATTCAAGATGACGACTCCAAGAAAAAAGTTTTTTGATTATGGTCTGATTTGATTCAAAATTAGTATGTAAGGGTTTTCGGGTTTGGACATTATGAAACTTTTGTAGAAATTCAAAAAATCAAGATGCGGACGATATTTGTTATTCAGATCCAATTTGGTTCAAAATTCACATGTGAGGGTTTTAATAATAATAATAATAATAAATGGTCTTTATTTTTTTTGGCGGAGTTTAGCTTTCGCTATTCTTCCACTCAACCACCAACAACCACCACCACCACCAACAACCGTGCTCAAAAATTTTTTTTGTGTGTTCAAGTGGATTCGGGAATGGTTTGAAGTCACAATTCGGTCCGCTACAAAATGTTTTTTTGGTTATTTTTTTATTTATAAGTTGGAAACTGCTTCCAGCGCATTCGCACCTTTTTCGCCATAAAAAGAGGAAAACGACTTCGCCATTGAATCGACTACGGATTAGTCGGCGAGAAGGACCGCTGTTTTTGTATAGAATAAATTGAACATCTCTCTGCCGCCATCTTGTATTTTTTAATTTTGACGAAAAAGTTAAAATCTCAGATCCAAAGAACATAATTTTTTAACGGAATCGGACCATTATTAAAAAAATCGTCCTCCATTCTGGAGTTGTCTTTTCGAATTCTCAAATTTTGCGAAAAAAAAATCATAATCTCCTACCATAAAAATCCCCATATCTTTACCAATTCAGAACAAAATCGGACTATAAATCAGAAGTTTCGTCTACTCGTTTGGAGCAACCACTTTGAATCCTGAAAATCATGACATCCAATCTCAAAAGCTATTTCATACCAATTTCGAATGGAATCCAATCAGTAATCACGGAAATAGTCCAACATCACGAAGGCCATCTTGAATTCTTCTTAATAATGTCATGATGAATTGTCCCCCAAGTGCAAGATTTGAAATAAACGTGTACAAACGCACACATAAAAACACACAGAGCAAGAGCAAGAATGGAATAATGCAAGGAAATCCATTTCGCGAAAACAACACTTTTTTGTGAAATAATTTACAAATAAATAAATCAGAAAAAAAAACCGTTTCCGTCTCCATTTTTTCAGGGATGAAGACCCTTAAAGTGGTTTTACGACACTTGTCAGTAAGGACAAATCGTTTATTTGACCATTTTCAGAAGTCCGTATAATCATTTTTTATTGAGAAGTTTTTTTTTTAGATTCTTCCAAAATACATCTTAGACGGCGGTACCCTGAATAATTGCACTATCTTTGTAATAACAGAAATGATAAATTAAATGAATTTGATTTTGCTGCAGTCCCACCATAATACAATTAATTCATTCACTTTTTCAATTTTTTACAAACAAAATTTTCAGCAGGGGGCAAGGGGCAGGGTGGCCGGAGGGGGGGCAGGGGGTAAAATCTCCAGGGCCCGGGCTCCGAAGGGGCTTGGCAATGGGCCTTTATTTGTACGGTTATTATGTTGTTTAGGTGTGGGGAGGGGCCCCACGAGACTTTATCCCCGGGGCCCGGCCGCATATTCGTAAATACCCGACGAGTTATCCGTTCGGGATCAGCCCGAAGTAGCTTTGTATATATCAGACGTGTCAGACTAACGCGTCAGTTATTTACTAGAGTATCCCAATGCAACAATATTATTTGTTTCTTTACTGAGATAGGAATGCCCTTCGTAGTTTCAATGATTTTATTAGTAAATTCACGGAAATAAAATAATAGAAGTAATAAATTCAATTGTAGGCGTTAATACTAGTAGGAAGGTAGTCAATTAATAAATGATAGAGGTATATATGTCTTGTACCCAAGTAAAGTAAAATATGTAATGAGTGCATGTTGATATGCGTGCATGATAAGAAATTTAGTTTCAGATACACTAAAAAAAAGTGGCAATCTTACAACAATTATTTACATTTTCCCAATATTTTGTTTTCAGAAAACATTTTCAAAAATTGGTTTAATAATTATAACAGTTATAGCAGAATGTTGGACAATAATAGCAGAAAGTAGAACATTTGTTTTTATTGAAAATATAGTTATACAGATATAATTTATTAAACTCAAACCACCTTGATCACCGCTGCTGCCGTCACCACACCGTCAGCCATCCATTTCTGCAATACAACCAAATTGTATAAGTGATATAACAATTTACTACAAATTTGTTGGAGATTTTTTCTGAAAAAAAATTTTTGGATAAATTGAAGGTACAGTTTTATTAAAATATCACTTTTTTTCAATGTGGCTGTAATAAAGTAAAGGAAATATCATTTCGATTTTGAAAGACTTTAGGCGAGGCCCAAAAGAACACTGTGTTTGCTATGTTCGCTACGGTCATTAAAAATAGGTAGCTCCTACTAGGTATTTTAAACTGCCGCGCCGTTGCGATACATAAGCAAGACGCTACGAACGCTATATTCTCACTTTCATTTTCTTTTCATACATACGCGTAAAAAATATCACACTGCCTTTGCTATCGGGCATTCGGGTGAAAAAAATACAAAATAATATTATTAACTTACCTCAACATCTTCTTTTGACTTAAATTTGGTCATTATACATTGCACATCTTTGTCAATTATTGTTTTGTATTGATAGTTTTCTGGTAGATCACTTAAATCACGCATATTTACTTTTTAGAAAACTACGTGCACAACCGTTGAACTTCTAAACCTAAATGATTAATGCATGCAAACTTAGTAAATACCAGACATACCATGGCATCATCATCATTATACGTCAGGTATTAATCAAACGCTCGAGCGAGGTCGAAATATCCCGAACGGATAACGCGTCTGGTATTAGTCTGACACGTCTGGTATATACCAAGCTAGTTCGGGCTGATCCCGAACGGATAACCCGTCGGGTATTTACGAATATGCGGCCCGGCCCGGCTCTGGGTGGCCCTGGTTAGCCTTGCATTTTGTTGAGGAAATTCATAATTAAACTGTTTCGGAAAATGAAAAAGGAATCATCATTGTCTTTCTGGACAGACGTCAATCGGTAAACAAGTACCTAACACGGGCATAGGTAGGTACACTGACAAAACTATCCTTCCAATCTTACTTACCCAATCCTCTTCAGATCTTCATTGAAAATACCACCAGCAACAACTTCGGTCATAAAACACAAATAAAAGTGATCATGTTTAATATATTGCCTCAACTTCCTAGAAATCATTTATCAGATGTAGACATATCATTTTTTAACTTTTTAATGCCTTTGAAGTTGCTGAACGTACGGAGCATGATAATTATTACACCTCCGTCGGCTGCGTTGAGACGAGGAAATTGTGACATTAACCTGAATAATTTCAATACGATTCAAACGAAGCCCAACAGCATTAATTTATTTTTAGATATGCCGTTCGAAATGTCACGTCAAAGGATAATTAATTTTTATTATTAGACTGGTATCATTCAATACATGTGATGGATTTGATTGAGAAAAAAGGGTATATTAGTTTGATAGTTGAGGACAATAATGCAAATCTAGTTTCGGGACCCATTGGGTCAGTTTTTTTTTTGTAGTGCAGAACATTGCGGTTGACTAGGATCCTCAACCGTAATCACATGTTAACTCAATAATTTTATGTTGGGCGGTCTTTTTACATTTCCGCTGATGAGCAAAGCTTTTTTTTCAGGTTGATTTTGAGGACGCTTATGCGTTTTGTATGTCCTTACTTGATTGGATGAATAAATCATAATTTTTTGCGATTAATGCTGTTTTGAATACTGCTTTTCGTAACATTTCGTAACATGTTTCTCTTTGGGAATGATTCTCTATACTCCTTCGATCTGTACTGCTTCGGATGTTCGGCAGTTCTGACGCTCAGTGGCGTTCTCGTTTTTTCTTCTTTATGGAGTAGTGTCAATCTGACCCTCATTAGGATCGGTCGTATGTGGTGCCAGGAAAGTGACGAAATCTTATCACACCTCCTCACAGTACCTATACTGAAGCCAGAAGACGTTGAGAAGATTCAGCTAAGAAAGCTGCGAGGCCTTCGTGCAGTGGCTTCAAAACTCACCTGCCTGTACCAGGAAGAGCAAGTAAAGTATCTAAATCTACAACTTCTCAGAAGAAATCGAAGATCTATATACACCAATTATTCCTGTTTCTATCCCCGATAGACACCTTTAGCTATCCCCGATAGACACCTTTAGCATTGAAATTCAGTTCCTTATATTAATTTTAGTACTAAATTTCTGTTTGTCTGTAAATTTTGAACCGTTTCTTAACGTGTGTTTACTATTTGAAAAAAAATTAAACATTCATAACTCATTATCCATAATTCAGATTGACGGATAGGTATGCTCCATGATATGAAGAATAAGTCAAATTTAAAAATGATTTCAAGACGCATTTGAAAAACATTAGTGTTAAATGCCCAGTGTGGGCCTTGTAGTTTATTTATTGTTCAGTAGGCTATGTTGCCACGGACTTCGTCGGTTCTGAATATGGGTACTGCCTTTTTCTGTTGCCTTCGGGAAAATGGGCCAAGAGCATTTTCACATAATTCAACAGAGACATTTTCTAGCTCAACTACGTTGGCTGGTACCCTTTCACCTCAATATTGAAATTTAAGTGTGAAAATGAGGAACTACGTATACAAATGTGGACACTGAAAACTCTATTCGGACCACACGTTTCAAGATATACATGTGATAGTTAATTTGCTGTTTCGATTTTCAATATAAAATTTAAGAAAATGGGGCGACATATCGTAGGAATAGCTCTTGGTATTATATATATCTCATTTATGTGGCATTATCGTATCATTGCGTTCCTTGTTGCTCGTGTAGATTTCTGTCTAAACCCCAGATGAAAAGTTTTCGATACTGTATTCTGACGCGTAATTATTTCAAACATACTTTACTACTTTAGGTTCCACAGTTTCAAGTTTTTTGGAGGATTTCTTTATGGTAAGACAATGATATAGAGAAAGATTGAATATTCACATTATTTATTAGCTTTTTTTTGTTTCTTCTATAGTTTTAGCTAGGTATGTTAGAGCTTCAAGATGCTGGCCGGGAAGTTTCTAGAATTCTTGACGTAAAAGCTCGGTGAATCATTGACGAGATGGTGTTAAGTGGATTCAATGGTAAGCCTGATTTGTGAATTTTGGAAGACCATAAAGATTAGACGGTTTGCAACGCAACGTGGCGTACGGTTTTTGTCTGAAATAAATGGTTCATATTTGCTTAGTATGTTGTAGATTTTCTTTTCTGTAGTATATACTGGATCCATCTGAATAGGAGTTTATAGTTTCCTGTTCAAAGTACCGCCTCTGACTTCTCGTCACACGTCTAGATTTAAAAAGAATCGGATTTTTTTAGGAAAAACGCCCCGGAAACAAAAAAAATCACAGAGGGAAACGGTGGCAGACTAGGTCCAAAGAAGCCATACAGAGAAAGTATCTATCAGAAAAAATGTAATAACTATAATAATAATAACTATAACTATAACTATAACTTCCTGGAAATATTTCACTTCGGTAATCATGAATCATTTCACTTGTAGCAGGTCCTACGTTATTGAAAAGGAAATTTTGATTTTGATTTGAAAATCGGAACAAGATGTTCATTAAATCAGCTGTCCATCGTTCAAGAAGTATTCATGTTCAGAAGGGAAACATTCTCCAAAGAAAATTGAAAAAATATGTTTTTTTGTGATATCATACGTTATTATTCTAAAGTAACTCGAAATTCGCATGAATTCTCGTTGTCCCATTAATTCCCAAATAATTCAGATCCGAGTATGAAACAGACGAAACGGGAAACGGCTGTGAATAATACATTTGGATCGTGGCCATCATATACGTCACGCCATTCGAATGAAATAAGATAATTGTGGGGGAC